>CM062804.1:1289293763-1289895349 GCA_031772625.1 Pinus tabuliformis | reverse complement strand
ATATATATAATATTTGTAATTTGATGATAGAAAAATGTTTACATAACATAATAGAATATGACTTTACAACATCTTTTTTAACTAAATTTGAATGTGCCTCTTTAAATAATAATGAGTGAAATATTATATTATATTATATTTCATCTAATTTATTAAAGAAAAAATATAATCAAGAGCCATTCTAAGCCATGCACCACATTCGCAAGAGACATCTTGAGTCGCACCATCAAGACATTTTGAGTCGCGCCATCAAAATAACCAACTGGGAAATGTACGGGAGGCGAACAATGTCAGATGTGTAAATATTTGATAGATGCATTGGAACTGGTCTGTGATCTCATCCAGGAGACGATATTGGAACATATTCTGAAAATATTCACCGGTATACCTTCAAATATGCAACTTTTCCACACTTTCCATATTTCCCAGAACAAATAAAAAGGAATCACATTGAAATGCGCCCCGCCCTCCCCCCCCCCCCCCTCCCCCTCGACACCCACTCAACAAGAAAATATTCAATAGATAGAGATGGTATATATGTAATGTTATGTACCTATAGAACCATATCTATCTAGTAGTCGAGCATTGGATGAAAAGATGTAGAGTAGTTTCCATGTCGTTCCTATAGAAGGTACACAATCCAAGACTGATGTGCCCCCTCTTGTGTAGGTTGTCCCATGTCAGTATTTTGTCTTTCCAAACCAACCAAGCAAACAAGATGACCTTAAGAGGAACACTCCATACCCATATCTTCCGAAACCAAGATGGAGATGTCAAATTATATTTATTGCACATAAAATAATGATATGTGTCCACCACGAATTTTATGCATAATTCTGGTCCAAGTTAGTTGGTCCCCCTGTTCAGAACAATAAAGGCCCGCCTGTATAAGATCGCTTATATATACATTCCAATATTTTTCACACTGATCAACCAAACTGTTAGGTTCGTATACTACTAGTTTAACCCCTTATTGTTATTAGTACAACCCCCTTATTATATTTGTATGCCCATGTAGTCCACATATTGTTATTATTGTGCCCTTACATTATTATTGTTATGTTGGCTCTGATTATATTATATCCCCTTAGACTCCTATATATAGAAAGGAGGTCTTGTCATTTGTATCATCCAAGAATTGTTCATTTGTGTAATGTAAAGGAGGTTTCCCCCTTGAAGAGGCTGATTTCTAAGGCATTCATCTATCTTTTATATCTTTTTGTGAGCTGGTTTCATAACATTTGGTATCAGAGCTTTGGATTCTAGGGTTTCACTGCTCCAAACAAGTCATCGTGGAATTTTCGCTATAACTATTGTTCTGCGATGTTTCAGAAGCTAAAAAAGAAACCCATTTGAGGCAAAATCACGTTGAACCTTGGGTCCAAATTTAAGATATTGTATCACTATATTTTCGGAGATCTAATTTGAGGAAGTTAGGGTTTTTGCAAGCTCCAGAATTCCATCTCATCCAGGTCATCATGGAATTTTCGCTATACTTGTTTTTCTACGAAGTTTCAGACTCTGAAATTAAAACCCATTTAAACTGAAAACATGGTGAAGCTTGGTCCCAAATTTTATATATTTTTTCGGTATATTTTCAGAGATACAGTCCAAGATATTTAGGGTTTCTGCATGCTCCCGAATTACATCCCAAACATGTGACCTTGGGAAAATCATCATACCTTTCTCTCTGAGCATCAGAGTGACATTTAGTAAACAGTGACAGAAAGTAGACAGACTGTAGTTTGTTGGGCATCATTTTCAGAACCTAAGGTCGAAACAGTGACACGGGGCACTTCGTACAAGTTTGCTTTACTGAACCATTCTATAATTAGGTCATCACGGGAGATTAGGCATAATGCTTTCTTTGTGAATCCAATTGTGATCAGACTTATGGGGTTAGAAAGAGGACTCATAGGGCTATAACAGGCTGAAATTTCAGAGCTTAAAGATCCGAAATTACAGAGTTACAGTCATTTCAAGATCAAGCTCCTAAAATCAAGAAAAAGTGATATGAGGAAGTTTGATGGAAAGGATCTGGTAAATTGGATACTATAGATGGAGCAATATTTTGATCTACATGAGGTGCAACTATTACAGAAGGTACATACTGTATCTTTATATTTAGAATCGAATCAATTTTTATGGTATAAAGGGCTTTGTTCTCGTAAAGCACTTGTCACTTGGTCAATTTTCACGGAAGAAATGATAGCACATTATGAGGATACAAAGAGTAACACCTTCTCTCGCTAATTGATAAATCTCGAACAAAAGGGTTCAATGGCAGAGCACATTGAGGACTTCAAAATTTTGAATATAAGGGTAAATGATATTCCAAAGAAGAAAAGGATTGATATCTTCATAGGGACTTTAAAGGATAACATTCAACATGAGGATTATCTTTGGGAACCTGATTCAGTGGAGAAGGCATTTAGGTTGGAAAGAAAAATTGAAAGCGGAATTATGGAAATAAGGAATCCTACCACTCACAACTATAAATATGGAAGTGTTTTTTCTCCTAGCATTCCACAACCTACAAGGTTTACACAACAACAATTAGAAGAAAAAATAGAAAAAGGGCTTTGTTACAGTTGTGATATCAAATACACTAAAGATCATAAGTGTGTTGAGAAGAAATTATTTTACATAGATTGTGAAGAGGAGGAAGAAAAGGATCAAGAAACGTCAAAAGAAGAGGATATACACCAGAAACCAACCCTAGAGAAAGAAGAAATGAATCCGACCATATCTTGTAAAGCATTGGCAAGAATTACCACTGCTCAAACTCTCAAGATAGATGGACATATCAAGAAGAAAAAGGTTCAAGAAATGAAAGATCACATTGAGCATCAAGAAATGAATCTGAAAATATCTTGTAATGCATTGGACAGAATTACCACTCCTCAAACTATCAATATAGAAGGACATATCAAGAAAAAAAGGTAATAGTGTTGATTGATTCAGGCAGTACCCATAATTTATTCATTGCAAGATAGTGAAGGAATTGAATTGCTTCCTATATCTAGCACCAGAGTGTCAAGTGATGGTTGGAAGTGGAGGAACCATAAATTTCTCTCGAAAGTGTCATAATATCAAGCTATCCATGGGAGAATATGTATTGAATAGCCCAATGCTTTCCATTCCAATGGGTGGTGTTGATGTTGTACTAGGAGTCTAATGGCTACAATCCTTGGGTACAATAGCTTTTAATTTTCAAGAACATTTCATGAAATTTTCTTCGGAAGGAAATGAATTTGAATTAAGGGGTATCACAGGGAAACCGGCAAAGATAATCATATCTAACAAAATGACAAAGCTTCTAAAGAAAGAACAAAGAGGTGTAATTGCACAATTATGTTCGCTAGAGGTTCCCACATCGAAATCATCTATTTCTCTAGATCTCAAAAAATTCTTGGACAATCATTCCAAGGTATTTGAGACTCCCAAAGGCCTTCCACCTATTCGTGATCATGATCATGTTATTCATTTGATTCCAGGAAGTTTTCCTCCAAACATCAGGCCTTACAGATATCCATATGCCCAAAGGTGTGAAATTGAACGTATGGTTGCCGAAATGCTAGAGGCTGCTATAATTATCCAACCAAATTCAATAAATGAAGCAAGGTATGAATGGAAGAATGATGAAGTAGGGTGGGAACTCATTCAAAAGTTGCAGAAGATCCCAATTCAAAAAATATTGCGAGAACTTGACAAGGAAGAAAAAATCATTTTGGAACCTGAAGCAGTCACAGAACCGAGAAATCGACAGCTCCAAAATAGATCAATTTCAGAGTATCTCGTCAAGTGGAAGAACTTACCCGTTGAATATTCCACATGGGAGGACGAGAATTTTATACAGAAGCATCCAGAACTACTCAAGTGTTGAGGACAACACTTTTTGAAGGAGAGGGTCATGTTAGGTCCCTATACTACTAGTTTAACCCCTTATTGTTATTAGTACAACCCCATTATTATATTGTTGTGTCCATGTAGTCCCCATATTATTATTATTGTGCCCTTAAATTATTATCGTTATGTAGGCTTTGATTATATTATATCCATTTAGACTCCTATATATAGAAAGGAGGTCTTGTCATTTGTATCATCCAAGAATTATTCATTTGTGTAATGTAAAGGAGGTTGGCCCCTCTAAGAGGCTTATTTCTAAGGCGTTCATCTATATTTTCTATATTTTTTGAGCTGGTTTCATAACACAAACCAATTTCAGTGGCCTCTTTCCATATTGGGCACCCCCCTTGCCACTATTGAATAGCTTAACCCATAAATAAATAACCTCTAGAATGTAAAACCTCTATTGTGTTCTATGATAGATGGGAATTTTGATTGACTCCCATCATGCTATCTATCCCAATTAATATTTTGTTTCCTTTTCTAAATGCCCATTGTAACTTCTATAAGAACCAATGCATCACTTTGATGAAGCTTGACCATAAACATGACCCATTTCTATTGATATTATTTTCATCTCCGTACCATTCAATGATGCTCTTCCCCTTTAGATATTTGAAATTAAATATGTCTTTCCAGATTTCACCACACGACATAGCTCTCCAAAGTGACTTAATCAGTAAATCCTATCTGAATATCTTCACATCCAATAGGCCCCATCCTCTGTATATCTTTAGTGTGGAAATCATCTCCCAATTATATAAATGGTATTTATGTGCCTCACCCATTCCATACTAGAAAAATTGAGATAATATAGCCCAAATATTCGAGATGATAGATGATGATAGTGCAAATAGATGTGCCTAGTAGACTAAAATCTGTTGTAGAAAAACTTGTTTGAGGGTGTATCTTCCCCCAATAGTTAGCCACATGTGTGTCCAGGAATTTAGTCGCTTCCTAAATTTTTCCAGGAGCCAATTCTAGTCTGAATTCTTGTAATTATTAGGCTTTAATCTAAAGCCCGGGTAGGAGAAACCATCAACTAGTGGAGCAGTCCCAACTTGAAAAATGCTTGCAATAAATTCTATTTCCACTCTATCTCCATTTTCAAAGAGAAGAATCAATTTTATTCCATTTGTCACCAGTCCATATGCCTCCCCGAAGTGGAAGAAGATATATTGAAGATCACTCCATTGTGATCTAGAAACCATGCCAAAGGTAATAATATCATCCACAAAGAAGAAATGAGTAATGATCACCCTATTATATAATCTAAGGCCCCTGAAAATATCCAAATACTACGCCTCCTTAATATTTAAACTAAGACCATCCATAAGAAGAATGAAGAGAAAAGGGGAAAGTGAGCATCCTTGTTCCAAACCTCTGCCTACCCTGAAAAAGCTCAAAGGATATCCATTGATTAGAACAACATAGAAAACAGTAGATACATAGGCCATAATCCACTCTACATTGTGAGTATGTAGTCCAATCTTAAATAAAATAAGGCGTAATAGGGCCAATCCACACAGTCGTAGGCCTTCTCTAAGTCCATTTTCATAAAAATTACTTCCAACTTTTTAGTATGAATAGAATGTACACACTCTTGTGTTGTTGCTATGACATCATGAATTAATAGGTTATTCAGAAAGCTGAATTGTTCCTTGGAGATGTGTGTAGAGAAATTGTTTTTTATACATCTCGTGGTCACCTTTGAAATTAGTTTATAGTTAATGCTGTAGAGGGAGATTGGCTTGAAGTCCAGGAATGGACGAGGGCGTGTAAATTTTAGAAAAAGAGCAAGGAAAGTAGAGCTTATTTCTTCAATGATATGACTAGTAGTCCTAGACTCTTCCACCAGATCCAAAAGAATTTGTCGCATCAAATAAAATAAGTGGATAAATAACTCCATTATCCAATCGTATAGGCCTGGACATTTGTCTTTCGCAAAGGATTTTAGCACAAGAATAACTTCCTCCAGAGAAATAGGGTGGAAAAGGGCCTCGCTGGACTCCTCATTGAACATAGTAGGGTAGAGATCCAATCCCCGGATTTGATATTCAATATCCACTCCCATCCTAGTCTTGTAGAGCTCTCCAAAATATGACATAGCCTCTTTCTGAATCTTTTTAGTAGAATATACTATCTCCCCATTTGGTTTTTCGATATGCCATATCGAATTAATGTTTCTTCTTTGATTAGCATAGTGATGAAAAAATCAGGTATTACAACCACCCTCCTGCAACCATACTTCTCTACTCTAGAGCTGCCAAGTGGCTTCCTAAATATCAAGTATCTCATTGTTCCTTCCCTCCAGCTCTTTCAAATGGTCTAGAGCTTGTTGTGTTGGAGCCAATTGCTCCATGGACATAACAATATGGGGTATTTCTATTGTAATCTGTTACATATCCATAAACGTAAGGTGTTTTTTCCTTCGCTCCCAAAATCTAACCCTACTCTTCAAATAATTAATTTTTTGACTGATTGAATGCATCACTGAAGACCCTAGCTCCCTATCCACTGAGGCCCAATAGGAAGAAACCATATCGTTAAAATATTCGCCCTCCAACCACACCCTATGAAACTTAAAAGGGATCCACATATGTGCATTTTCCATCCTGCATTTTCCATCCTGCATTTCATAATTATTGGGAGATGATCGGACATATAAGATCTATCCACCCAGGAATTCATGTCGACTAATAATTCCACAAGGTTCTTATGGACTAGGAAATGATCCATTCACTTCCCAATATGTTCATCACTAGTTCTGTGGTTGTTCCAAGTACGAGATAAAGGAGAGGGACATATATCTACCAGATGATGTTTTGCAAAAAGAAAAATCAAATGATCAACTAAATGGTGTCTTCAACAATGAGTGCCCTAGCATTCCTGCATCGACAAGGTGGCATTCAAATCTCCAGCCATAATAAGTGTGTCAATCTTAAGAATGTCTTATGCCTCCATTATGTTCCAAAAAATTGTTATATCTCTACGAGAAGCATATAAATTGAGGAAATTGTTTACGATTTTGTATCCCACAGATGTGTCCAGTCAATGGAATACTAGCAAAGAGTCTATAGGGACGCAATTTAGCTCACTTAAGGTCCCAAAGTGCTACAAGGCCACCTGATATACCAACAGAGCTCACAACCACCAAGTGCCAATCAGGGAAAATGGAAAGAAAGTATGAAACAACACAAATAGAGTATGCCAGGGTCTCTTAGATGAGAATTATGAAAGGACAAATTTTGTGAATCATATGTCGTAGGCCTAATTGCTTTGTTGAGTCTCCCAAACCATGAATATTTAGTGAGAGAATGTTCATCATGAAGCCCCCTCGGCGGGCACATTTTCTCTAAGGGCCCGAGAATCTGAAGATGAAAAAATGGGGACATCACGCAATTCCGCAGAACCATCAAAATCTAAAGAAATAGCCATCATTTGAACCCTAAAGTGTCTACTCCCTTTGCCCACCCTTTTGCATACAGTGATTTTTAAAGAAAAGTCGAGGTTGATGATAGGGGATTTGGGTTGAACCTGACCCTTATGGATAGTAAGAGTTGCTAAATCCATCGCGGGGTTCAACATGAGGAAATCAATGTTGTTGTCAAATGAATTATGGGGAGAGGTATTGCGGTCTAGGGAAGAAGAGGGAGGAGGGGAGGGGATAATGGTTAGTTTTAGAGGGAACTTAGATTGATGGGGATCTAGGTAAGATGAAATCAGAGGAGGGAAAATAAGATGAGAAAGGGGAAAATGGACATCCGTCAAGGACTCAGAGTTTAGGGGAGCACCCAAAAAGGGATGAGAAACTGTCGAGAGAAGTGGGTCAAGCCTCCCTTCCGAAGGAAAAGGAGGTAAAAAACTCCTCTCAAGGACAAAACAGAAATATTCTGCAAAGGATTTTTCAATGAGGGTAAAGGAGAGGAGGAAGAAGTAAAAATAGGGGAAAGAAAAGATTCAATAAATAAAGAGGGATCACCCGATAAAGAGACAATACCTTTTCCATAAGGAAGACACTAATTATTAGATGTCTTTCGAGATATATGACCATGTTCACCCTGACTGCATGAACCATCAACAAAAGTCGACTGACTACAAGGGCTTCGATCTAGAAGTTGTCTCATGTGGTGAAAAAGGAGGCACCTGAAAGGGATACCCTAGTAATTCACACAATGTATGAGTCATATCGATCCCAAAGCAAGATAAATATTTTCTAGGAGGCCCCCCGAAAAATGTATTTCAACTAGAATCCATGCCACACATTTGTCTCAAGCACCCAAACATCTCGAGTCCATATATATAAAACGACCAATGGAATTGCCAACATCAGTAAGGGTCTGATGTGTCGAGAAGTAAATCGACAACCCCGAAAATTTAACCCATACAAGGTCATTATTCGGAGTATCTAATAGTGGGTTAAAGCCAATGTACCATCTATGAATCTGAAGAAAAATGCAACCCCACACCCAAGGAGTTTTGAGTATCCGATTAGTATCATCTGAGTGCAGAAAGTGGAAGTTGTATGAAGAGTTCATCAACAAGCTAACTTTAGGGGAATACCTCAAAATAGGAGCCCATTTTTGTTGAACCCACTCTTGCATATTCTTCTCTGGCAAATCTGAAAAAACCTAGTGTCCAACTAATGCCCACTTCTGTAAGTTGATAACACGGTCCTGTGCTGAAGTAAAATTATAAGTGCAGACATGAACAAATTCCTCTAGCCCGATAATGGATCTAGCCACAACAGATACATTCTATGGAAGATTTCCTTAGGTTAGAATCAATCAAGAGGGCCTACCTCTTGGTCGCTTATCCTGCTTGATGATGTCCTCGCTTGCTCGCTCTAGCAATCTCTCGCTTCCTTCTTCAAGCTCCTGAAACCAGTAAACAACAACAACACACAAACATGATAATAGACAAATTGGAATTCAACCTACTTAACAAGTCAAGAAACATTAGGACATGAATATTTAATATTACAAAACATGTAGGAAATCAATCGATAGTTGCATGTATTAATATCAAAGAGAGATTACAACCATTTGTCTTGACATTGCAGTGTTCCTCTGACAAGACCAGGTTCCCACACACTTCTACTAGCATTCCACGATGACTTCAAACAAAAATAGTTTGAAAGCTCTTCCCTTTAGGCTTCACTCCAAACCAAAACACACTTCTCCCTCACACAACTAGATAGCTACAACTAGTAATAGATTGCTTGTCTACTCCAAAATAGCATCAACACTTTGCAACTATAACACTCACACTCAGCAAAAACTATCAACTGTGACTAGTTTGTGCTTGGGAAGAACGAAGGTTTATATAGGAAATATGGATGGGAGATGGATCTTCTTCTCATGGGAGAAGGACTTATCCCTTGAGGTAGTTCCATCATTATAGGGGAAAGGAGCCCAAACTGTCATCCTCGACCCCATTCGGCCAAACTATTTACCAGACTTCCGTTACAGAGCTTCTAGAGCTGGAAGCTTCGGCTCTAATTTAAAAAAATTTCCATAATAGGACCGACACGACTGAAACACAAGCCAGTTGCTTCGGTCAGTGTGAGGAGTAGTGCTAACCTCTACACATTGGTGCGGGGGAGACAAAGGTCATTAGCGTCGGTCTTGTAAACTAGACAAAACAGAAGTTTCAGGGGAAATGGTGCAAAAGGGAATTGATCTGCTCATGAAGAGGGAAACAATGGGAGTTTATTCATGAAGGCAAAGCATGCAGGGTTCATTGTAGAGGTCCTCCAGGATAAAGGAATGGGGAGTACAGGGATAGTTACAAAATCCTATGTAAAAGATGCCCCCTAAAGTGTGAAGGCCGAGTTGGAGTGAGGGATGAAATGCTTTATAAATCAGTGCGGGGAACCAGTCTTCCATCAGAAAACCTACAAGAAAGTACAGATATATAACATAAACTGATATCTTTGTCAAATGATACATGAATCGTGGCATGGATGCAACCATCCAGAGAACGATCATGTAAATGGATCCAAGTATGGGAGCAGCCATCCATCAAAGAGGATCATAATGAAACCAAGATATGGTCGCAGCCATCCAATAATGAGAAGGATCACATATGATAACTCATGGTCTGGTCACAGCCAACCATCCGAAAGAGACATGCATATCATCGTAACCATGTCACACTACTTCACAACCTGGACTTTTTGTGATCTAAGTCCAGGATCTTGCGCTCCAACACGACCCAATCAAAGTACAGATCCTAGCATGCAAATGGATGTGTTGATGTCGAACATGCTAGAAGGTCGCTTGATTACCAGTCGATGATGTAAACTGTTAACAAGCACGAGAGAAACCACCAATAATGACAATGGTCCTCAAGGTACTATCAACACAATTCATGGAATACGAATACACGAACTGAAGTCGAACACTCGTGAAATCACTCGATCGAAAGCTAATGATGTGAACTTGTCATCGAGTGCGAAGAACTTGCCATTAGGGCATGCAATCTCTAAGGTACTCGAAGGGTGTCTCTCGGTCAACTTCTCAGATAATGAGTTGAAGTCGACGGAAAGTGACCATGTCGAAGGAGGGTCATAACGAATCCCATTTCATCGACACAAGATGAGAGGATGCAAAATGATTTTGGATGATACAAAGAATCAGAGGTAAGTGTAACTGCAAAAGCACAACTCTTGAACATATCCGCGACACAACTAGAAGTTTGGCAGCTTTTGGATCCATGAGATCGGTGGTCATGATGACGTGGAAGAGATCAAATGGAAGGCAAAAATGAACGGCCCAAACCCAGGAAGGTTAACGATATAGAGGAGGATGTCCCAACCCAACACGAAGAAAAGAGTGTCGTGTTCAAGAGTGAGTTGCCGACATGACTGATAGATTTCCAAATTTCCCCCCCACCATTTCTGGTGAGTACCCCAATTATTTTTTAATCGCAAGATTGAAGGGGATAGCATATGCTTGTACTGTAAGTTCATCCTTAGGATGAATCCGACCTAGTAATTTTAACGAGCCCTAGGAAGGAGAATCTCATGTTCGTCATGGTGACGAATCTGATGTCGTTTAATAGTTTAATGGTATCTTTTTCATGTTTAAAGAGTTTGAAAAAGACACGTAAAAGAAAACTCCACATGGTCCCTTTTCATACATTTGTGTTTCTCGAGCCCGAAAAAGTAGAAAAAAATACTTGAGAGAACTTCTTGACCATTTCAGTCAAGGAGTACCTTTTCATAAATAGTGCCTCCCATCCTGAAAAAGGGATAAAGTTATATTGGGCGCACGACGTTGCACATCCGTTAACGAGTTTGAAATAACAAGGGCTCAACCATATTTTCGCTTTTAAAGGGTTGGAAAAGAGCTGAAAGCTAACCCCCCATTTTTATTCTCTTTAATGAGTCAAAAAGGGAAAAAATACTCGTCAATCTTTTCATATGAGTTTAATGAGTCAAGAAAATAGTTGAAACGTGACTCGTCGTCATTGTCGAACATCCATCACCTGTTGCTGCACAAGTAAGGAAAACGTGTATTATCGAGTCCTTGAGGCAAAATATGTCAAAAATATTTACAAAACTGGATATTTTCATGGAAAAAATGAATAAAAGGCGAAAAAGTAAATATATTTTTACCATTTACCATTTTACCTTTACTGTGAAGACTTTTTACCCACTTTTGCCCTAATTTTTCCGGAGCAGATTTCGGGAGATCCGGGAGGTCAATGGATGAGCCGTTAGTTCCAAGTAACAGCCGAAGCCCTGAGCTCCATTTTCATGCTATTTATTTTAGTTTTTAGCCCTTTTTTTGGGATTTTTAGGGAGGTTTTTGAAAATATTTTTCGCCCTTGGTCAATGCAATTTTCGGGCACAAAATCGCGTCGGCCGAGGGTGTTTTGCAAAGCCATCCACATTGATTGGCGCAATTGTTTTTAAAACAGGCACGCTGGTGCAATGGATAGGAAAAACCCTATGTTCTCGAAAACTGGTCGTTTAATCTTGAATTTTATGTGCCAAGGATGATTATTGACTCAAATTAATGGATTTTGCAGGAGAGAATCGCCAAAAATGGTGGATTGGAAGGAAAGGGAACATGAAGATGTTGACACCCAGGAAATGAATGATCCAAATTTCCTGGAGGATTTGAGGGCTTTTGGGCTCCTCAAATTCTTCCTTACACCAGGGATGCAGTCCCAACCCGAGTTTCTTCGATACTTGATAAGCCTTTGGGACATTAATTGAGAGATTTTTGTCATTGGGGATCAGAAGTTGGAGTTGACAACTTTAGATATCTACTTCGTCACTAGACTATCTTGCAGAGGTGAGATAGTGAACTTGTATTGGTCACGTCCGATCAGGGAAAGTATATCTTCCCTGCTTACCAAACACTACCCTAAGGCCCTGAAATCCAAGAGTGGGAAGATAGATATTTCCAATGTGGGGGATTTGACACTAAGGGTGATTTTGTTGACTATCAACAAAGTGGTGGGGTCCCAGGCGGAACACGAGACTAACAAGTCGAAGTTACGTTATGCTATTGACTACTCAACTCCTATGATCTTCAATTGAGTAGATACCATGAAGATGAACATCAAGTGCCAATTGTCTAAGGCCAAGGCGGGGAATCTGAAGCAATTCAACTTCGGATCTGTACTTGCGGCCTTTTTCCTGGAACGAGTGCCACTGTTCCAGTATCAGTTGACTGAGGTACATCCTCCTGTGCCACGCGATCTGTAGATGGCCCGCTGGAGTCGTTTTGTTATGCTCTTAACCTGCAAAATGATACCCAAATACAGAATATGCAAAGAAAAGATACCCAGAACACAGAATAGCAATGATTTTATTATTCAGAGAGTAATGTTCACTTGCCTCTTCGAGGGGGCAACCTCCAATAGAGCAGAGCTCGACTACAAAATAAGACACGATGCTCCTCGCAGGGAGTCTCTATCCTTTATATATGACTCATACATGCAATACCACGGGCCAATACCGTGGGTTTTATTAATACCATCTATCTAATACTACGGCCCATTTGCAACTAACTGTGGTTCCGTCATTAATTGCGGATTAACCACTTACAATTATTATTATGGGTTTTATTGACTCTTGACTATGACGTGATCCCATTACATAAATAAGGGGGTTAGGGTGGGACCCCCCTTAAGACGAGCCTTGTCCTCAAGGCTGAAGCTGCGGAAACTGCTAAAGAATAGTGGCTGGTTCCCAAGTTGCATCTTCCGGAGAGGTGTCTTTCCATTTGACGAGGACTTCCTTAATCATGCAGCCACGCAGTTGCTTGTCTCGTGTGTCTAGGTCCTGTTCGGGTTGAAGCCAGATGGACCCTTCTTCGTCCAATTCAGGTAGACTGGTCTGAATTCTACAATTGTTCCCAATCACTTTCTTGAGGCATGAGACATGGAAAACTGGATGGATTTTTGCAGTAGGTGGCAAGGCCAACTTGTAGGCTACTTCTCCAATGCGCTGAAGTACTTGATATGGTCCGTAGAATTTGGGAGAGAGTTTCTGACACCCCTTGTCCTTGAGTGATGTTTGCTTATATGGTTGTAGCCATAAAAATACCTGATCCCCTTCTTGAAATTGGCGCTCTAAGCGATGTTGGTCTGCCTGTTGCTTCATGCAGTTCTGAGCTTGATGAAGATTCTCTCCAAGATGGGCGAGCATGGTTGCGCGGTGTTGTAGGAGTTGATCCACTGCTTGTACTTTTGAGCATCCCTTGAGATACGAAGTAGGTGAAGGTGGGAGTTGACCATATACTGCTTCATAGGGAGTCATTTTGGTGGTGGCATGATAGTTGGTGTTATACCACCATTCAGCCAGAGGTAACCACTGTACCCAAAGGTGTTGCTTTTCTGAAGTGAAACACCTAAGGTAGGTTTCTATACATTTGTTGACAGCTTCGGTTTGACCATCTGTTTGCAGATGATAGGAAGTACTGAGTTTGAGTTGAGTGCCTTGTATTCTGAAGAGTTATTGCCAAAAATTATTGGTGAAGATCGGGTCGCAGTCGGACACAATAGAATTGGGCATGCCATGCAATTTGAAGATCTGATCCATGAAAGATTGAGCAACCAAATTTGGTGTAAACGGGTGGGGTAGGGCGCAGAAATGAGCATACTTCGACAGTCAGTCCACAACCACCATGATGACTGACTTGTTCCCTGACTTTGGAAGACCTGTAATGAAATCCATAGAAACCTCCGTCCAAATTGATGCCGGAATGGGAAATGGTTGTAATGTGCCTGGTGTGTTGACGGTTTCCCCTTTGTGGCATTGACAGACATCACATTGTGCTACGAAAGTAAGGATGTCCTTTTTCATGCCTGTCCAAAAAAATGATCTTCTGGTGCGAGCATACGTCTTCTGAAATCCTGAATGTCCTGCAATGGGAGATGAGTGCAATTCTGCCAAAGTGCGACTTTTGAGGGTGGATGTTGGTGATATTACGACTCTGTCCTTGTAGCGAAGAATATCATCCTGCCACGAGTAGCCCTTGGTGGAATTTGGATCTACCTGCAATTGAGAAATGAGTTGGGAGAGCCCGGGGTGTGAAAACCATTCCCTGCGAGCCTCTTCAATCCATTCTGGAATGGGTAGGGAAATTGCTAGCAGAGTACTTTCCTCCTCAAATTGGCGAGATAATGCATCTGCTACACTATTGTCTTTCCCTTTCTTGTAAATGATCTCATAATCATATCCCAGCATTTTGGCTAGCCATTTATTTTGTTGTGGGGAGGATAGGCGTTGCTCCAAAAAATATTTAAGATTGTGATGATCTGTGCAGATTTGGAAACGTCGCCCCAATAAGTAAGGTCGCCAGGTCTCGACTGCATGTAAGATGGCCATCATTTCCTTCTCGTAGGTAGATTGGCCCAGATTCCTCCCACTGAGTTGTTGGCTTGTGAAGGCCAACGGTCGCCCTTCCTGCATTAAGACTGCCCCAATACCTGTACCCGAAGCATCACATTCAATGACAAAAGATTTGGTGAAGTCAGGGAGTGCTAAGACTGGAGTGGAACACATGGCATTTTTTAGAGATGTAAAGGTCTGTTGTGCTTCCTCATTCCAGAAGAATGAATTTTTCTTTAGGAGTTGGGTGAGGGGCTTCGCTATGCGACCATAGTTGCGGAAAAATTTACGATAATAGCCTGTGAGACCCAAAAATCCTGTCAAGCTCTTCAAAGTCTTAGGTTGAGGCCATTCCTGCATTGCTTGGATCTTTTTGGGGTCCACCTTGACACCTTCACGCCCCACAATGTGGCCCAAATACTCTACTTCTGCCATGCCAAACGAACACTTGGACATATTGACAAATAATTTATGCTTGCGGAGCAGTTGCAAGAGTATATCTACATGCTAAAGATGTGCGGCCCAAGTGCAACTATAGATGAGGATGTCATCGAAGAAGACAAGGACAAATTTCCTGAGATATGGTTTGAGAATGTGGTTCATAAGGATCTGAAAAGTAGAGGGGGCATTACAAAGACCAAATGGCATGACCAAGAATTCATAATGGCCTTCATGAGTTCTGAAAGCAGTCTTGGGGATGTCGACTTCCTTCATGCGAATTTGGTGGTAGCCTGAGCGAAGATCCAGCTTAGTGAAGAATTGAGCCCCATTGAGTTCATCCAGCAAATCATCAACCACCGGGATGGGAGATTTATCTTTGACTGTCAACTTATTGAGGGCCCTAAAGTCGGGACACATCCGCCACTCCCCATATTTCTTGAGCACCATGACCACTGGGGATGAATAAGGACTAATGCTGGGACGAATGACACCTGCTTCCAAAAGTTCCTTGATGATTTTTTCTATTTCATTCTTTTGGGTGAACAGATATCTGTATGGGCGCACATTTGGGGGTTGGGCCCCTGGAACCAAGGTGATGCTATGATCATGTTCCCCTCGCAAGGGTGGAAGCTCATGAGGCTTGTCAAAGACCGGCAGATGGTTATTTAAAATCTGTTGCATCTCAGGATGAATTGGCAGAGGCTTTGTTTCGACTGCCTGGATGGCATTAAATTGAGCTACAACTCCATGATTTCCCTTTTTTAACAATTTTTCCATCCTATGCGAGCTGATGATAGAGGGGGCTCCCGCCTGGAGTCCACGGAGGGTATGTGTGTAGTTGTTCTGCTTAAAACTCATATATAATTCCTGGAAATCCATTGTGATTGGCCCAAGAGTGCGGAGCCATTCAGCGCCGAGGACAATGTCGCAACCCCCCATGTGTATGGCAAACATGTGGGTTTTCAACTGATAATCCCCCATTTGAAGTTTGACATTTTCACAGCGGCCTTCACATTTCATTGTGCCTCCATCCGCAATTTGAACTTGGAAGTTAGAAACTGCGCGTACAAAACAATGCACTGCTTCTGCGACTTTTTGATGGATGAAATTATGTGTACTTCCACTATCAATCAAAACTACTACTGGGCGATGTTTAATAAAACCTCTAATTTTGAGAGTTTGAGGGGAAGAAATCCCTGCCAACGCATGCAGCAAAATAACTGGTTCGTCAGGGACATTGTCCTGTTGGTTGTCTTCTTCTAGCGCCTCATGGTCTCAAGTGGTGGATCTTCCTCTGTTGAGCGGTAGTCAATGGAAACTATTTGAAAAAATTTGGGCTCCTTGCATTTATGACCTGGGGAGTATTTTTCATCACAGTAGTAACATAGTCCTTGCTTTCTTCTTTCAGCCATTTCCGCAGGTGACACCTTTTGGACCTTAAGTGTTTGAGTCGTGTTGTGAGCCTGTGGGGGGCGACCTTTAGCGGAGAAATTTGGGCGACTCTATTGGGCTGCTAATGCACGTTCCATGTTACGAGCTACCTTGCAAGCCTCCGTCCATGTGGGAGGGTGGTGCAGTAGGACTTGAGCTTTGATGGCTTCTTTAAAACCGCTGATAAAACATTCCGTGTAGAACACATCTGAGAGACCCCAAGTGCGGAAGGATAAGGCTTCAAAAGCTGTAATATATTCATCCACTGTACCAGTCTATCGGAGCTTAGTAAGACGACCCAAAAAAGAGTCCTCCTGTTCAAAGCGTCCTTGAAGAGCTTTTGTAAATTGGGTCCAAGTCCTAAAAGGTCCATTGCAACGTTGATGCCATTCCCACCATTGCCACCTTTCATTGTCCAAGTACATGCTCCCCAACATAAGCTGAGTCGCATCATCTAAGATACGATTCAGTTTGAAATACTGGTCCATTTGTGCTATCCATGCCGACGGGTGAGAACCGTCAAATTTATGCATATCCAACTTGGGAGGTCGCTGACTGGGTGGTTGGTGGGTGTGCCAGCCGTGAGGAGAGTGGCTAGACTCACCCTCATTGTATCCATTGCCATTGTACGCCTCCTCTTGGGCTTGCTCCTTGTCCTTCGGGATGAGTTGCGTGACCTGGCTACTTAGTCCGTTAAGCTGAAGGCTGAGGGTGTGCATGGATTTTTCAAGTTTGTCCATCCTTTCATTGGCCATCACTTGAGCTTTAGTTTCTACCATACACCAACCTGATGAAAATTTGGGACCGCAGAAAAATTTTCACTAATAATTGAATGGTACCACCGTGCTCAGCTCGTCGTCCTAATTCTGATGGGCTAGATCACCAATAAGCGCCCCGGAAGATCTCAGACTTTTTTTTTTCTCTGAAAACTCCTAACGGAGTTTTACTCCTTCCTTATCAATACTGTAGTAGCCAAATCCTCAAAATGTCAATGCAGCCAAAAGTCCTGCGAAAATTATACCCCGGTATAGGAACCCTTCACAACGACTCCGATCTGGTGGATCTGAGAGATCTGAATGGTGGATATGATGGCGGAACAGACTGCTTCTGTGGATTTGATGGATCTAATAGATCGGAATGGCTGATCTGCGAACTCGAGACTGCGAGACTGATGTCTGCTGCTGCTACACCATTTTGCACAAGCGGGTCTGGAAGAGATGTTGTGTGATCCCCTGATAGAAAAAGGGAACTATGGTCTTGAGGAGTGTCAGGTGCTACAGATCACAATATACATAAGGTTCTGGCAGTAGTACTCAGCCCAATGTTTCAGGGCTCTAACTAAGGAGGATCGATCGTACCCTTAGCCGTACAACCCGACTACCCTATCGTACGGGCGAGTAATCTCCCCGAGTGTTGTTCTTGGTGTACTGTAGCCGCAAGACGGTCGATGGTTTATCTATGGCGAGGTTTCAAGGGAGCCTAGGGGGCTTCCAATATACCCAGAGGGTACGTGGAAGACAATCCGTGCGCGGTTCTGTCTAATGCGCTACTACTCGAAGGGGTACCCACAGGGGTTACAAGGGAGTCCAACAGACGTGACCACCTCTTGTATTTCCTGCGTGCATGCCTCCCCAAATCCGCAGGTTTATGCGCTCAACGACAGATCCCGTGGTTTAAAGACGCCGGAACACGTCTCTAGCCAAAAAAAAAAATTTACTAAGAAATGGAGATCCCACCGGCCCTGGAAAGTGCTCTGATACCACTTGTTATGCTCTTAACCTGCAAAATGATACCCAAATACAAAATATGCAAAGAAAAGATACCCAGAACACAGAATAGCAATGATTTTATTATTTAGAGAGTAATGTTCACTTGCCTCTTCGAGGGGGCAACCTCCAATAGAGCAAAGCTCGACTACAAAATAAGACACGATGCTCCTCGCAGGGAGTCTCTATCCTTTATATATGACTCATACATGCAATACCACGGGCCAATACCGTGGGTTTTATTAATACCATCTATCTAATACTACGGCCCATTTGCAACTAACTGTGGTTCCGTCATTAATTGCGGATTAACCACTTACAATTATTAATATGGGCTTTATTGACTCTTGACTATGACATGATCCCATTACATAAATAAGGGGGTTAGGGTGGGACCCTAACACGTTTGATGCCCAAGATCACTGGGAGTCAGCACATGTCATACTGACCTACATTCTCCTCATGGCTACGACGATAGAAGATCGTCATGGAGGATTGGCCATACAGCGGCACTGATTTCCATGGAGATCTAGATATGTCCTTACCAGATGGAGAGGACTTCAATGGCAAAGGTGAAAAATCAAATTTTTAATTTTGAGATCTTTTAATTTTTTTGTATATTTGTTCTTATAACATTTCTCTTGTTTATGCAGATGTTGGACTAGAGCGGCCAGCCGGGATGTCCCAGATAGCCAAGCGCATCCCCCGTCCTATCAATGTTGTTGCCCCTTATCAAGGAGGGAACGAAAACTAGGAGGAGATCACGAGGAACCTTGAGGGGTTAAATCATGGTATCCCGGAGTATGATCGAATAGGAGACATGCCCCGTTGGTAACAGAGACACACGGTGGGAGTCTTAGATCGGAACCACTGATTTCTGAGTCATGTTACACGAGCCGTCTCGTGCTACCATGACCACCATGCTAATTAATTTCCTAGGTTCAACACTTACATATTTTTTGAGGCATGCGTGCCACGGATGTATGAGGCCTGCGAGCCGCTGATGTTATTGTAGACACACATATTATTTTTTGGGGTTCTGATGTATCAAACATTCTCACCATATATATATGTTGTATTTTCCTGTCTATTATGGTACAAATGGATTGTCTTATCTTTTACATGTTTCGCAAATGTCTATCCAACATGTAATTAGCTAATGCATCTGTCAATGTATTCATGCGTCTAGGAATATGATGATATGTAATATAATCAAAATGTCTTTCCAATAGATGGATATGGAGATACATTCGTAATATTTGAGGGTTCCTGATGGAATATTTCCCATTGAGTTGAAGGATGACAAGCTGTGAATCTAGGTTGACAACCAATTCTCTGATGCCCAGAGCGATGGCTTCTGACAATAGTTCGATGACCGCACTGTATTCAACAATTTTGTTGGTTGTACGACTTAGGCAGATACCTTGAAGGTCAATCAACTCACTGTCAGGGTCATAGATAGCCCATGCTGTGGATGATAGGTTCCGGGTACTACGGCAAGCACCATTGGTGAAACCAATGCGAGGAGTCGCAAATATTTGCAAAGCAAGAAAAGCATAGTAAACAGGAAAGCTGTTTGAAAACTATCACACAAAACCACGTTGTACAAAAATGAATCACACACTAATGTACATAAGTAGCCACGCAAGATGACCTAGGCATAGTACTTTTTGAGGTGGGAGTCCATGTTGGGACTCGGGTAATCAATCAACACATAAGGACACCGGAGTTTTACCGTTGTCATGACAAGTAAGCATCAACTCGGCCAAATAATGGAGTATAACTCATATAAGGC
Organism: Pinus tabuliformis; assembly: GCA_031772625.1. Classification (NCBI taxonomy): domain Eukaryota; kingdom Viridiplantae; phylum Streptophyta; class Pinopsida; order Pinales; family Pinaceae; genus Pinus; species Pinus tabuliformis. The sequence goes on along the minus strand of CM062804.1, from coordinate 1,289,875,155 downwards.
TTTGCCCCCATGCCCCCCGGGCAAGGGAGGGTTACGAGTCAGATGGAAACCCCATTGCAATAATGGGCAATCGGTAAAAACTTGGGGAGGGAGAAAAATCCTAAATCCATGAAGGGATAAAGTTCCCTCAGTTGAAAGATCTTGATCATGTCAGGATAAACTAACACATCAATAAGAAACGAAGAAGAGAACTCTTCGAAAAGGATAGACATGACCGTCGGGTGAGGTAGGAACAAGGAGTGGTGATGAGTATCAATCCAAGGTGGTTTCACAAGAGACATTATTTCCATGATACCTCCATTAGCAAGGAAGGTCTCAGCTAAGGGATTAGGTGATTCCAAGGTGCCAATCCACAGGGATTAAGAGTACGTATCGAAAGAGGTCTTCGACATATAAGAATCAGAGGATGCAAAGTTTGAAGCCGAAACAATTTCCATGTAATTGACTTCAACGGGACTAAGCGTCATAACCTCGTCCCAAGTATCAACAAAATCTGGTTCAGGGATGACCCAGGGATCATATTTGACCGAGATCATGTTGACAGAGGAAACATGAGGAGGTGGGAGTGGAAAAATTCCCATTAAGGCAAAATATTTGAAGAGACCTTCCCCCACACTCTCATAGGGAGCACCAGAGTGTTTAACGTACAGAAAATTTCCATCCGAGGAGGAAGAGGCAAATAAAGATAGTTGATCGACAGTGACAATTTTCCATTGATGGGGAAAACGGATCACGCAGAACAAGGAGGAGGCCACAAAATGCATGGCATGAGTCCAACTTCGGCCGAGTAGAAGATTATAATTGATATTGGCGTCAACAATTTCTACTTCGACTTGCACTGTCTTTCATTCCAAGGTGATGGCAAGGTTAGGTAAGACATTGAAGGGTTGCGAATCATGCCCATCAAAAGCTTCCAAAGTGTTCGAAGACTGGTTCAGTGTAGGGGAACCGATATCCTTCCAACATGCAGTTGACATGATGTAGGTGGATGGTCTTCTCATTAATGACTACCTGAATAAGAAAGGAAAACTGATGAGGGAGTCATGGAACATGGTTCTCCAGATCAAAACATATCAAATTAGAATCACTGGGATTGATGCCCCCGATAGCTGACAATAAAGATTTCCACTGCGATGGGCAGCTTTGGAGTACCTCGAGAGCTGACATGGCTCACGATGCCTGAGCCAAGTCCTCAACAATATTGTAGTGATGAGCGGCTTGGGCGTTGGGATTATACGAGGATTTTTGCAGCACACCTTGAGAGGGTGGCCACGTAGCGGAATCAAGGTTAGGGCATTCAATTTGCAGAGGAATATAACTCACGGTAGAAGAAGAAGGTGCAACTTCTTTTTCTTTCCCAACTGCTGGAGCTGGAGTTTGATAATATTTCTTTTGAGTAGCCACATTAATAGGCATGCTCATCATGAACACTTGAGATCCGGAGGAAGCAGATCGGGGTTGGTCTACCATTTGGGTTTGCTAAGACGGAAATGGCTCTATAAGGATAGTAGGGGTCCCTTTGATCAGGCGACTAACTTCGGATCGTCGAGGACAATCCTTAGTGTAGTTATCATCCTTGCAAATGAGGTAGGGATACTTAGGTTTCTTTTGCAAATATTCGCCAGCAGAAGATTTGGGAGGACCTTATTTCGGGGCATCGGCTTTAGCTTTGCCTTTGCCTTTCTTTTTTCCTTTCGAGGATTTGTCCACTGTGGTAGACTGGATAGCGTGGACCTCTGAGGTTTTACTAGGGCTAGGTGCATTCTGAGATGAACTGTCAGGAACAACATTCGAGACCGACTTCTATTTGGAAAAAGTTTTAGCAGGGGTCTGGGATACTGAACCAATAACTCCATCAATGGGAGGAACATCTGGTGACTTTGATGTTGCGGGATCGGATGATGGCCACGGAGCATTGGGTAACAACTCGTATAAAGTGCTAGACTGGGAGTAAACTAGATCCAAGTACTGGGCACGAGCAATGGCTTTCTCTTTAGTTATACATCTCACAGTCACATTTGAAATTAGTTTACAGGTAATGTTGTAGATGGAGATTGGCCTGAGGTATAGGAATGGACGAGGGCTTGTAGATTTCAGAATAAGAGCAAGGAACACAAATTTTATTTCTCCAGTGATATGACTAGTAGTCTTAAACTCTTCCACCAGATCCAAAAGGCTTTATCATATCAAATCAAAGAAGTCGATAAATAACTCCACTATCCAACCATCTCGGCCTGGGAATTTATCTTTCACAAAGTATTTTATCACAATAAGAATTTCCTCTAGAGAAATAGGGCAGAAAGTGGTGTCGTTGGACTCCTCATAGAATATAGTAGGGTAGAGATCCAATCCCAAGATTTGGTATTCAATATCTACTCTCGTCCTAGTCTTGTAGAAGTCTCCAAAATATGACACAACCTATTTCTGAATCTTTGTAGTATAATATACCGTCTCCCCATTTGTTTTCTTGAATGCCATATCGAATTAATGTTCCTTCTCTGATTAGCATAGTGATGAAAAAATTGGGTATTACAGTCACCCTCCCATAACCATACTACTTTTCCCTTGAGCTGCCAAGTGGCTTCTTGAATCTCAAGTATCTGATTCTTCCTTCCCTCAAGCTATTTCAAACGTTCAAGGCCTTGTTGTGTTGGAGCCACGTTCCATTGACATACCAAGTCGAGAGATTTTCATTGTAATCTGCTGTAAATCTAGAAATATAACGTGTTTTTTCCTTCTCCCCCAAACTCTAACCTTGTTCTTCAAATAATTTAGCTTCTGAGTGATTGAATGCATTGCTCAAGACCCTAGCTCCCTATCCACTGAGGCCCAAGAGGAAGAAACAAAATCATTAAAATAATCGTCCTCCAACCACACCCTGTTAAACTTAAAAGGGATCCCTAGGCGTGCATTTTCCATCCTCCATTGCATAATTATCAGGAAATGATGGATATATAAGATTTCTCCACCTCCAACTTTATATTGCTTAATAATTCCACAAGGTTCTCATGGACCAAGAAATGATTCAGTTGTTTCCAATATGTTCATCACCAACTCTGTGGTTGTTCCAAGTAGGAGATAGAGGAGAGGGAGAAATATCTACCAGATGAAGTTCTGCAAATAGTGAAATCAAACGATAAGCTAAAGGGTCTCTTTAACAATGAGTGCCCAAGTGTTCCTGTATTGAAAAGGTGATGTTCAAATCTCCTGCCATAATAAGTGTGTTAATCTTAAGAATGTCGCATGCCTCCATCCTGTTCCAAAAATCTCCTCTATCTCTACAAGGAGAATTTAAATTGAGGAAATTTATACGACTCTGTATCCCACAGATGTGGCCAGTTAGTAGAATATGAGAAAAGAGTCTGTAGGCACGCAATTTAGCTCACCTAGGGTCCCAAAGTGCTACAAGTCCACCTAACATACCAACAGAGCTCACAACCACCAAGTTCCAATTAGGGCAAATGGAAAGAAAGTATGAAACAACACATATAGAGTCTTCTAGGGTCTCTTGGATGAGAATGATGAAAGGACGAATATTATTAATCAAATGTCATGAGACTAATTGCTTCATTGAGTCTCCCAAGCCATGAATATTTAGTGAGAGAATGTTCATCATGAAGCCCCTTCGGTGGGTACATTCACTCTAAGGGCCTGAGAATCTGAAGATGAGAAAATGGGGACATCACGCAATCCTGCAGAACCATCAAAATATAAAGAAATTCCCATCATTCGACCCCTAAAGTGACTACTCTGTTCTCTCCCCCCCCCTTTTCCATAAAATGATGTTTAAAGCCAATTTGGGGTCGATGACGGGGGATTTGGGTTGAACCTGACCCTTATGGATATTAAGAGCCGCCAAATCCATCGCGAGGTTCAACATGAGGAAATCAATATCACTATCAACTGAATTATGGGGAGAGGTATTGCGGTTTGAGGTAGTAGAGGGAGGAGGGGATGGGATAACGGTCGGTTCTAGAGGGACCTTAGATCGAGGGGGGATCCAGGCAAGACAAAATCGGAGGAGGGAAAATAAGACAAGGAGGGGGAAAATAGCCATCCATTGGGGACTAAGTAATCAGGGGAGAACCAGAAAAGGGATGAGGAACCATCGGGACAAGTGGGTCAGGCCTCCCTTTCAAAGGAAAAGGAGGTAAAAAACTCCTCTCATGGACAGAAGAGAAATATTCCCCCGTAGGATTGTCCAGTGAGGATAAAGGAGAGGAGGAAGGAGAAGAAAAAAAGGGGAAAGAGAAGATTCAATAAATAAAGAGGGACCAACCGATAAAGACACAGTACCTTTATTAGAGGGAAGATGCTACTTATCATATGGCTTCCAAGACATACGACCACATTTTCCCTGACTGTGTGAGCCATCAACAAAGGTCGACCGCCTGCAAGGGCTTCGATCCAGATTATGTCTCATGTGGTGACAAAGGAGTCACGTGAAAGGAATGCCCTAATAATTCAGACAATGTATGAGCTAGATCAGTCACCAAGAAAGATAAATATTTTCTGAGAGGACCCCCGAAAAATACATTTCAACCAGAATCCATGCCACATATTTGTCTTGAGCACCCACGCATCCCGAGTCCATATAGATAAAATGAACAATGGAGTTACCAATATCTGTCAGGTCCTGATGTGTCCATAATTCAAGTGACAACCCTGATAATTTAACCCATATTAGGTCATTCTTCGGAGTATCAAATAGTGGTTTAAATCCTATGTACCATCTATGAATCTGAAGAAAACTGCGACACCGCACCCAAGGAGTTTTGAGGATCCATTCAGTATCATCTCAGTGCAGAAAGTGGAAGTTGTACCAAGATTTCATCAACAAGCTAACTTTAGGGGAATACCCCATTATAGGAGCCCATGTTTGTTTAACCCACTCCTATATATTCTTCTTTGGCATCTCTATAAAAACCCAACGTTCAACTAATGCCCACTTATGTAAGTTGATAACACGATCCCAACGCACATCATGTCCAAAGCTTAGGAGCTTAGTTTAAGAATTGGACTTGATGATCCTTCCCCTATCCTTCTTTGATACACTGCTCCACATGTGAAAATTCGGGGGACAATTATCGTCGTGTGCTTCGGACTGCTCCTGCTGGCTAGGTCCAAAGGTCGTGTGGTGACTAGACAGAGTCGATGGGTCTTCAAAGTTCCAAGGCTGGAGTCTCTTAGTGTATGAATTTTCCGCATCCATCGTGACTTAAATGAATGCCTCATGGATTGACACATCAACATCTAGATAAACAAAACGATATTTCATGAGGCACGATACCCCTCTCAGGTAGAAAATAAAGATTGAGATATCACCTACCACATCCACCTACCACGTTCAACATCCCGATAACATATTAAAGTGTAAATGAAAATTGTAGAGAATTTTAGTAGGGAATAAACCCACAAAATAAATACAAATATTCCTCAAACGATCAATAAAATAACTCTGATTTCAGTAAAAACACCAACCTCTCCTAATAAAACCCACTTCTGAGGCACAAGAAGGGGAGGTAGTTGTAGATCCTCCGCGTCACATTAATGAAGGAGAGTCACTAGAGAGAAAATTTGATGTAGTACGTTGTCACCCCGAAAGGGAAGAATCCCAGAAAAATCAATCCACAACAAATGGGAACCTCGGGCAGAGTGAATCTCAGATTTGGGAAGTGGGGACGTGGATAGAGATCATCAGAAAATTTAAAATAGCCATCGAGAAAAAAATTGCCACCTTTCCACAGTAATGTGGGCATGCACAGGGGAGATCCTACAATCGAATCGCATAGCCTCCCTAATAAAAAAAACTGTAAGAGGGATAGGAAAATACCACATGCCAACATAACCAAAACAACAGAGCCCGTAAACCAAAAGAGGACCTCTTCAACAACAGGAAGCACACATCCAAAAACATCAAAGCCATCATAAGATGCATCTCAGCCAACAACAACCACAAAGCCACTGCATGCTACCACCACCACAACAATGAAAACTCTTAAACATCCGACCCCAAGGAGCCCTAAGGCAAGAGAAACACCCTTTGGCCTGAGGACACCCTTTACAAAAACACCTGAAATAGAGCAACACAGAGAATGGTGTTTAGAATGTGCACCAGAAACACCCAGAGCAGTGGGAGGGTGGTGGCCACAGGGTAACAAGGGAGGTCAACCATGTTATAACACACACTGATGCAAAATAAGCTAAAACATGAGCAGGTACACTCCCAAATAATAGTGAGAAAAAGGGTAACAAAAAATAAGAAAAACCCATCTGAAGGGTGAGGAAAAATTCCAGAAAGATGAGGACGATAATTTGTAAGAGCGTGAAAAAGTAAATTCATACTCAAAGTCTAGACGAGACATAGCAGAAGATAGAAAACCAAGGAACACACACAAATGAATAAGTACAACTTGACATTGTCGGTATAACCTCGATTCTCTTGAGAACCATATGTGTGGACTTCATGGATAAATCTTCAGTGCCTCAGTTCTAGCCGCCTGATTTAATTGAAATGTCAAATTACCGACCTGTAAAGGATCATTCCAAATTCCAAATATCAAATTAATAAATTTAGTTGACAACCTTATCTACTCAATGTTATGTCATCCTTTTTCTTTTCATATTTACCAGCCTAGATCAATCTTAAATCCAGATCTATCAAGTGCCAAGAGGGATCAAATCTCTCAAGGGAAGAAGAAAGTGTTTGTTATACATCTCACAATCACCTTTGAAATTTGTTTATAGGTAATTTTGCAGAGGAATATTGGGTTGAAGTCCAGGAATGGACGAGGTCTTGTAGATTTCGAAACACTACAACTAAACAAGTAATTTGCGATAGATTTAGCCCTAGATTTTAGTGCATCTTTTCTTAGTTGAGATGAGCAACCTAGCGTTAAATCAAGATCTATTGTATAATTTTTAAAGAATCCTTTTTTGCACCAAAGTTTACATCCTTTTTTATGCCAAATTTTGCATCATATTTTGGACCAAGATTTGCATTTGGTTTTACAACAGGTTTTGCTTCTAGTTTTGTGCTAATTTTTGCATCTATTTTTACATCATTTTTTACTTCCCAATTTGTGCCATTCTTTGCTTCTAGTTTTGTGTTGTAATTTTCATCAAGTTTTACACCATATTTTGCATCCAATTTAGTGTCTTTTTTTGCATCCAGTTTATGCCAGTTTTTACATCTTGTCTTATGCCATTTTTTGCTTCTAATTTTGTACTTATTTTTACATCTATTTTTGTACCATTTTTTGTGCCCTTTTTTGCACCATTTTTTGCATCCAATTTTGCACCATATGTTGAATATGATTTAGCACCAAATTTTGCATCCACTTTTTTGTTTGATTTGTCTCCCTTTTTTGCATCCTATTTGGACCATATTTTGCATAATTTGTTGCATCCAATTTAGTATCATTTTAACACCATTTCTTGCATCTAGTTTTTCATCCTTTTTAGCATCCAAATTTGCATCCTATGTTGAGCCATGTGTTGTGTCCACCTTTATCCCATTTTGTGTCTAATGTTACGTTCAATTTTGAGCCATTTTTTCGTCTACTTTTGCATTTATTATTGCACCAAGTTTTACATCATTTTTTTCACCTCATTTTATATCCAATGGTGCATCTCAATTTTCATCCAAACTCGAGTCATTTTTATGCCCATTTTTGCACCATTTTTTATGTCCAATTTTGCATCCTTTTTGGTGTCTAATTTTGCATCCTTTTTGGCATCCAAATTTGTATCTCTTTTTTTAGCCACATTTTTTGTCCACATTTTCATCTCATTTTGCACCTAGGTTTGATTTTTAATTTACATCTACTTATGCATAATTTTTGGCATCTAATATGGCGTCCTTGGTTTCACCCTTTTTTAGTCCCATTTAGTTTTGTGTCTTTTTTACATCCTTTTTTGGCCCAATTTTTCATCCTAAGTTTACACCATTCTTTGCATCCTCATTTTGGTGTCCATTTTTGCATCCTTGTTTGCGCCCAATTTGGTATCCTTTTGTATGCCCTATTTTGTTCCCTTCTTTGTATCTAGTGTTGCACCCTTTTTAATTCTACTTTAAAACCCTTTTTGTGTGATTGTTTGCATCTTGTTTTGATGGCTAGTCTAACAACCAATTCTACTCCCAATTTTTCATCCATGGTTACATCTGCTTTTGGCTTCTTGTTTAGAGTGTAATTTTCTTTCCATTTATGACACACTTATTGGGTTCATTTTATTAATTTCAATTACATAGTGAAATGTATTACAGTTTCTAAATATCATTTAGGAAGATATCACAATTTAAATTGATAATTTAATGTTTGTAAACAAATTTAAGGGTAATTAACAATGTTCATAAAAAAGATAACAGTATCATCATATATAACAATTCTCCATCAAAAAATAATTGACAATTTTCAATATACATATATGACAACTAAATCAACACCTATCGCAGGTATCATTATTCCAAGGTAAATTCACAATATTACATCCAAAAATAGTAATATCATCATACATAATGATTCTCTATAAAAAAAAAGACAATTTTAAACACATATATAAAGTAACAAGATAATACTAATAATATCCTCGACATATTTAATCAAATAAATTAATATTCACGTGCGATTATCAGATCAAAATATTTTGTGAATATCATTATTTTAAAGTAAATTTACAACATCCATCCAAAGATAGTAATATCATCATACATAATAATTCTCCATCAAAATAATGTTGATAATTTTCAATAAATACATAAAATAACAAGATAACAATGATAATATTTTCTAAATTGGAGGCCAAAATTTGAGTTCGGAGCAAGTTTGAATAAGGTTTGACTCTTGTTGACTTTGAATTCTTTGAAGGGCTTTGAAAGAGGGCTAACTTGGTGCTTGGAGGAGGTCTTGACTTTGGTCTTGGGGTCTTGGAATTCTCATTTGAACTGATTGTATAAGAAGAGAAGATATTATTTCTCGGTTTTCCCCTTGCAGGGGTTTTTCCCTGGCTTGGAACCTATATTTTGTGCCACTTTCTTTTATGATTTTTTCTCTAAATAATTTTGGATGAAAATGTTCTAATAAAGAACAACTTAAGTTCATAAGAAATTATTAAGGGTAAGGATAATTGGTTTAAATAGTTTCCCTAGTGGATTCTCCAACACTATGACCATTGGAACTATGACCTCTAGAACCATTACATCGATCACAGTTCATTAGGCCATAGTTCCAAGTGCTAGAATCACAGTTCCTCGATTTTCTGCAACTATGACCTTTGGAACTATGACCTTTGCAATTGTGACCTCTACAATTGTGACCCGGGGAACTATGGCCTAGGGAATCATGAACGATGTAATGGTTTTAGAGGTAACATTTCCAAAGGTTATATATATAAGGAGACTTCAACTCATTTTTTAACATATACACCATTTAGATCTTAAGTAAGAAAGACGAAGCAATAAGAGCGAAGGTCAAGGAAGCAAGAAGAAGTCAAAGAGAAAGAAGAAAAATTTGATCTTAGGCTTGATTTCTCCTACATGTGCGAAATTAGGGTTTTTGTTTTGCTACAAGGGGCCAAAAATTGTAGGCCAAGTTTTCTGAAGTCACTACACGTTTGAAATTCTAAATTGGAGGCCAAAACTTGAGTTTGGAGCAAGTTTGAATAAGGTTTGACTCTTGTTGACTTTGACTTCTTTGAAGGGCTTTGAAAGAGGGCTAACTTGGTGCTTGGAGGAGGTCTTGACTTTGGTCTTGGGGTCTTGGAATTCTCATTTGAACTGATTGTATAAGAAGAGAAGAGATTATTTCTGGGTTTTTCCCTTGGAGGGGTTTTTCCCTCACTTGGAACCTATATTTTGTGCCATTGTATTTTATTATTTTTGCTCTAAATAATTTTTGATGAAAAAGATATAATAAAGAACAACTTAAATTCATAATAAATTATTAAGGATAAGGATAATTGGTTTAAATAATTTCCCTACTGGATTCTCCAACACTATGGCCATTGGAACTATGACCTCTAGAACCATTACATTGATCACAGTTCATTAGGCCATAGTTCCAAGAGCTAGAGTCACAATTCCTCAATTTTCTGCAACTATGACCTTTGGAACTATGACCTTTGCAATTGTGACCTCTACAATTGTGATGCGGGGAACTATGACCTAAGGAATCATGAACGATGTAACGGTTTTAGAGGTAACATTTCCAAAGGTTATATATATAAGGAGACTTCAACTCATTTTTTAACATATACACCATTTAGATCTTAAGTAAGAAAAGCAATAAGAGCGAAGGTCAAGGAAGCAAGAAGAAGTCAAAGAGAAAGAAGAAAAATTTGATCGTAAGCTTGATTTCTCCTACATGTGCAAAATTAGGGTTTTTGTTCTGCTACAAGGGGCCGAGAATTGCAGGTCAAGTTTTCTAAAGTCACTGTAGGTTTGAAGTTCTAAAATTGGAGGCCAAAATTTGAGTTCGGAGCAAGTTTGAATAAAGTTTGACTCTTGTTGACTTTGACTTCTTTGGAGGGCTTTGAAAGAGGGCTAACTTGGTGCTTGGAGGAGGTATTGACTTTGGCCTTGGTGTCTTGGAATTCTCGTTTGAACTGATTGTATAAGAAGAGGAGATTATTTATGGGTTTTCCCCTTGGAGGGGTTTTTCCCTGGCTTGGAACCTATATTTTGTGCCATTGTCTTTTATGATTTTTGCTCTAAATAATTTTTGATGAAAAAGATATAATAAAGAACAACTTAAGTTCATAAGAAATTATTAAGGGTAAGGATAATTGGTTTAAATAATTTCCCCAGTGGATTCTCCAACACTATGACCATTGGAACTATGACCTATAGAACCATTACATCGATCACAATTCATTAGGCCATAATTCTAAGTGCTAGAGCGACAGTTCCTTGATTTTTTGCAACTATGACCTTTGCAATTTTGACCTCTACAATTGTGACCCGGGGAACTATGGCCTAGGGAATCGTGAATGATGTAATGGTTTTAGAGGTAACATTTCCAAAGGTTATATATATGAGACTTCAACTCATTTTTTAACATATACACCATTTAGATCTTAAGTAAGAAATATGAAGCAATACGAGCGAAGGTCAAGGAAGCAAGAAGAAGTCAAAGAGAAAGAAGAAAAATCTGATCTTAGGCTTGATTTCTCCTACATGTGTGAAATTAGGGTTTTTGTTCTTCCACAAGGGGCCGAGAATTGCAGGCCAAGTTTTCTGAAGTCACTGCAGGTTTGAAGTTCTAAAATTGGAGACCAAAATTTGAGTTCGGAGCAAGTTTGAATAAGGTTTGACTCTTGTTGACTTTGACTTCTTTGAAGGGCTTTGAAAGAGGGCTAACTTGGTGCTTGGAGGAGGTCTTGACTTTGGTATTGGGGTCTTGTAATTCTCATTTCAACTGATTGTATAAGAAGATAAGAGATTATTTCTGGGTTTTCCCCTTGGAGGGGTTTTTCCTTGGCTTGGAACCTATATTTTGTGCCACTGTCTTTTATGATTTTTGCTCTAAATAATTTTTGATGAAAAAGATCTAATAAAGAACAACTTACATTGATAAGAAATTATTAAGGATAAGGATAATTGGTTTTAAATAGTTTCCCTAGTGGATTCTCCAACACTATGACCATTGGAACTATGACCTCTAAAACCATTACATCAATCACAGTTCATTAGGCCATAGTTCCAAGTGCTAGAGTCACAATTCCTCGATTTTTTGCAATTATGACCTTTGGAACTATGACCTTTGCAATTGTGATCTCTACAATTGTGACCCGTGGAACTATGGCCTAGGGAATCGTGAACGATGTAATGGTTTTAGAGGTAACATTTCCAAAGGTTATAGCTCCCAAGGTCACAATTCCATAATTGTGACATCAAAGCACTGTGCCTTGGGAACTGTGACCTAAGGAACTCTGACATTTGGAGCTATGACATATGAGTTGTGATCAATGTAATGATTCCCAGGCCAAAATTATAGAGGCCACACTTCCCTAAGTCATAGTTCCAAAATTGTAACCTCAGGACCTGTGACCTAGGAACTGTGACTGATGTAACAATTATGGAGTTGTGACTTAGGAAACTTTGGCCTAACCCTAGGATATCTAACCTCTAGAATTATGACCTTGAGAAGTTCTCGAGGCTGAGGTCAAATTTTTTGAGGTCACAACTCCTAAGGGGTAATTCTTGAGGCCAAGGTCACAATTCCAACCCAATTATGAGTATTATTCACTATATCCAAGTGGAATGATTGGAATAAGGTACTAGTGGAGCCTAGAAGGCTAAGATACTCTTTACCACGTTCAAGTACTCTATCCTTAGGCCTCTTAAATAGACTAGTGAGTTGTTATATGTTAGGATTTGAAATATCTTCAATGATATGGTTTATAATGTGATATAACAACTAGAAAAAATAATCTTCCAATGATGGATCAATAAAGGAACAAGGTTATCTATTAGGCATGCAAGCCTTAGGGTATGCAAGTGAGTTTTTATGGTTGAAACATGCATAAAATAATAATAGAAAAGCTTCTAATTATAGTGTTTTACCATGCGATTAATGCTAGATTTTGTCTATTTCAAATTATTAAATGGAATCCCTTTAAGAGGGCATTGACACATCAAGTGAAATTACCATGAAACAAGGGACAATAGGGAGCACGCATGAAGGTTGAATGGCCATTTAATGCATTACGCCAATCTCTGCATGTCGTCATAACCCCAACGCACAACCATGTCCAGTCCATCCCGTAACCATGACATTAGGGGGTGAAGAACTATAACCTTGGCCTACAGAACTATGACCCAGGGCACTATGAAGAACTATAACCTTGGCCTACAGAACTATGACCCAGGACACTGAGACCACAAGCACTTCGACGTTAAAAACTATGACCTCTGGATCCGTAACCTCACGAACTTCAATCTCATAACGTTAGTAATTGTGGCCTCAAGAACTATGAGCTTAGAAATTATGCCCTTGGAAACTTTAACCTCAGCTTCAAGAATCATGAGTTCCAGAATTGTGACATCAAGAACTATTTGGCAACGTCTTTTTAGCAACGTGCAATTGAAAATTGTAGCGCCAATTACTTCAATCAATGATTCAATTTATAAACAAACGGGGACTTTTACTTTAACATGTATCAATCAAAAACGCCTTTGCAAGCTGATAAATATGTTTAAGAGTCCTTACACACGTGATTCATCTCAAGTTGGTTTCAAATATGTTCAGGCCTTAGCAAACAACAAGATTATAGGATTATTAGCGGTTTTCCAAAACCAAATTTAATACGAATATGTGCACTTGAGGCACCAAAAATACAATCATACAAGTAGATGTAGCAACTGAAAATTTTCATGTTCATATTAGCCAGATGTCTTCGCATAAATATAATATATAATTAGTTTTAAAGACGAGCTTTCACTTCTTACTGATTAAAAAACTGAAAAGAAAAACCGTCTTGGAACAACGGCTCCCTCCATTCTGACATTAGATTCACATAATTGGAGCAATGGTGTTAGTCGATAACAGGTCAACGTTAGCTGAATATACAGTTGGGGTGGAGGGTCCTTTATAGATGATGTCCACGCTCCTTTGAACACCTAATGCAATTCTCACGGACACCACTCTTCAGGATTGACTACAGCCGTAGTGTGACCTTGTTTGGGTGACATCTGAAACCAAGTCTCTGTGGATATGCAAAAAATTGTAAGAAACCCAAAACAAAACGGAAGTTTTCCACTTTAAAACATTTATAATATCTCTCTGAGATTTAGAAACATGGTCTTTGCAATACAGAGCAACTCTGGTTCAAGTCTGGTTTAATGCGAGGATTTGCTTGGGTTGAGGAAACCGTTCTATATGATCAGAGGACGAGCAGTCAAGTGTGATACACATGTAGTTTACAAAAATTCTATTACAATGATCAAAGACGGCACTTACCAATAATCAGCACCGAAGTAAATTTAGGTAAACAACCAACGATAAACGTCATAGTAAAAAAAAATTGAATTCAGCCGGTTGAGACATTTTCCTACAAATTTACTAGCTTAAGCCACTTGGAGTTACCATGATGGGTAGTCCAGTTGGTTGAAAGTTTTGCCAAGCTTTTGGCTCTTGGTTATCTGTCAAGAGGATGGGTTCAATTTTCTTTGTTATATCACGTTTAGGGTAAGTGGAACTTCCATGCATTTCTATATATATTTCTCCTCATTTTTATATATATTTCTCCTCTCTCAGCCATACATTTGAATTATTAAAAGCCCATTTAATAAAAATAAATAGACAGGTACATTTTCCATGTCCATGCGTTGAATTTATTGTAAATATCTTTGTATATTCCAAGGAAATCACATGGCTGTTCAAGTTCAGTCATTTTCTTTCGATGTTTCTCTTGTCTCCGGGATTTTGACGTTTTTGAGAGGTTTGTTTTCATGGTTGTGCCCTGAGTTTAGTGGCAGGGCCTGCAGCCATCACTTGAATTTACCATCGGGATCGGGATGGTTGGCTGCAAGTCGATATGGCAGACCCCTAAAGTTGGGCGAGTAACCTCCCCTTGGAAACACCTTCGGCGCAAATATTAAAAAGCTATTAGTGTACCATATTGAAAGTTATTTTTATGTCACTGTAAGTGTAACACTTTTGTCCTAGGATTCCCTAGGATGCTCTAGGATTCCCTGAACTTTCGAATTAATTGACGACCTTTTAATCGACGACCTTAAGCATCTTTGAGACCGCATAACCCCCACGATTTTCTCCCCCTTCAATTCCTCTTTATGATATTTGACCCTGGGATCCTCAATTTTGATTTTGAGATTTGATGGGATTATTAAACCCATATAAATCAACCACAAACCAACTTATAAATTAAATACCACACAAACTTAGCCAAGACCCTGGGATCCTCAATTTCGATTTTGAGATTTGATGGGATTATTAAATCATATAAATGAACCACAAACCAACTTATAAATTAAACAACACATAAGTTAACTTAGCCTATAGTATAGGTAAAGATAAAGAACTCTGTCAGGTTAGTTTACCCTAGAATATAGAAAATATAATTTAGCATATAGTATACGTAAAATAAAGAACTCTGTCACGTTATTTGACCCTAGAATATAGTATAGGTAAAATAAAGAACTCTGTCACGTTATTTGACCCTAGAATATAGAAAATCAATATTTCTAGAACTATATCTCCATCTCCATTAATACAATGAAAGAACTCTGTCACGTTATTTGACCCTAGAATATAGAAAATCAATATTTCTAGAACTATATCTCCATCTCCATTGTTAATATATACCAATCCTATAATATATAATATCTCCATTAATACACTGGGTCAAGATATAGCTGAACCTGTGGACGATACACAGATAGCGTGATCTACAGCGCAGCCCCACGCTATTAATCCAACCTAAATTTCGTTCGTGGACACGTAAGTATTTTTATAAAAAGGTTTCTTATAAGTAGACTGCGTTGCCTTACCTCCACGATCTATAGGAAAGAACGGCTATACGCAAGTACGTGTATCTCTCTTCTCTGTTCTACACAGTGGCCTGCCCCGTTTGCATGTAATCCTTGTCAATGGATATTGGAAGCTTATTATTCTATTCTCTGCTGGGGATCACTTCCGCCATCATATACTTTGTCTTGGACGTGTGCAAAAGAAAGACATACTGCAGGCTTCCTCCCGGGCCTCCGGGATGGCCAATTGTGGGAAATCTGTTTCAGTTGGGTAAAAATCCCCACGAATCTCTGTTCCGCCTGGCCTCCAAATACGGCCCTCTCATGTCTCTCTCCCTCGGAATGAAAACCACTGTGGTGGTCTCCTCTCCCGACATGGCAAAGGAAGTTCTCAAAACCCATGGCCACATCTTTGCAGGCCGAATTGTCCCTCAAGCAGGCAAAGCTCTTTCTCACCACAAGCACTCATTTCTTTTATGCCAATATGGATCTCGCTGGCTTAGGCTCAGACGCATATCCAACACTGAACTCTTCTCTGTAAAGCGGCTGGAAGCTCTGCAAGATCTCAGAAGAGATCAAGCACATCGAACGGTTCATCAGATTTTTGAAGACTCCCGGAAGGGATCAGAGTGTGTGAATATCGGACACATTGCATTTCACTCCGCGTTTAATCTGATAGGCAACATGGCCTTTGGTAAAGACATGTTCGATTCTAATTTACGAGCATCTGAAGATCTGAAAGAAGCTATTTCGAAAATGATGGTGCTACTCACAGCTCCCAATTTGGCCGACTATTTCCCGTGTCTTCGGTTCTTGGATCTACAGGGTGTGTATCGTAATACGGTAATCTGCAGGAAAAAGTCATATGATGTTATGGATAAATTCATAGAGGATCGCCTGGCAAAGAGGAGCAAAAACAGCCACAGAAGTGATGATAGTGAGAAGGATCTCTTGGACGTTCTGCTCGACATGAGAAACGATGAATTTACTCTCATTGACATTAGGGGTTACTTAAACGTAAGTATTTCACCATCTCTTGTTGCTATTATACACACAGAAAGCCTATTGAATCATGAAAACCCTAATAAACAGAGTCTGATTTATAATTCCTTTTGCAGGATATCTTTGTGGCTGGAAGTGATACGACCGCGGAGACAATAGAGTGGGCTATGGCAGAACTCATTCGCAATCCTGGGAAATTGAAACGAGCCCAAGCCGAGCTGGAAGAGGTTGTTGGTCTCAACCGTAGGATGGAAGAAAGTGATACCGAGCGTCTCCCTTATCTCCGCGCAGTGGTGAAAGAAGTGTTCCGATTGCACCCGGCAGGTCCTCTGCTCGTCCCGCACAGAGCAGACAGCGATTGTGAAATCGCGGAATTCGTGATACCCAAACACAGCCGAGTACTGGTGAATGTGTGGGGGATGGGAAGGGACCCTAAGATCTGGAAAGAGCCATTAAATTTCATGCCAGAGAGGTTTATCGATGATGAGATATGTGGTAAGGTGGATTACAAAGGAAAACACTTCGAGCTGATACCGTTCGGGGCAGGCACGAGAATATGCGTGGGGCTTCCATTGGCAAGTCGGATAGTTCATTTGACGTTGGGGTCGCTTATCCACTCGTTTGAATGGGCACCGCCCAAGGGGACGCGTGCGGAGGAGTTAGACATGAGCGAGAAGTTTGGACTGGCGCTCCAGAAGGCAGTCCCCTTGGAAGCAATTGCCACGCCACGCCTACCATCTCATTTGTATTAGAATTTTGAATTAGTGTTACATTTATTTGTTTTATATAAAGTAATTAATAAAGTTGCATAGCTAGTGTTTATTGCGATTTAGTTTAAATAAAACATCAATGTGTTGTGTTGTAAGACTGGACTTTCAATAATAATAAAATTGTGAAATAAGTTATATTATTATTGAAAATTGTGAAATAAGTTATATAAATATTTGTTCAAACTTTTTTCTTTATTGATTTTTTAAATGTTACAATTAAATATTTTATAATAATTAAGAGTATATATAATGGGTAATTTTTTTCCTTTATTGATTTTTTAATGGTTATAATTAAATATTTTATAATAATTAAGAGATATATATAGAATTGATATTGAAGAGAATGATAACAAGAAAAGTTTTTATATTTATTTATTTAACATTAAATGATGACATTTTTTATATAATATTTATGTTATAAGGTCAAAGTTATTGTCATTGAACTTATGTTGAGCAAGATACTTATGGGATATTAACTTAGTAGGCATAATGTGGCATTGTGTTTGACTGGAATTAAATGACATCTTAGTTAACTATTGTTAAGATGCAAAGATTTTGTCTTTATTTGTAAGTTTCGATGGTAGTATTATATGGACTAATGGTTGCAATGTCAAACTCATTGTTGTCAAACTAATTGTTGTCAAACAATTTATTGATATTTGTTGATCTTGCTTGATAAAATCTAATGAAATCTACCTATGTTCAGAACTTTTGATACAAATTGATTTACCATTTATTATCTTCCTTTGAATCGACAAATGGTACACTTCAGTCATTTTTTTTTTTTTTTGTAAGTTCAACAATAATGAGGCTACATCATGGTCATGTCCAAGAATAACAATTGAATAGGGTGGAGAATTGAACGAGTGACTTAACATCTAGGAGTGTCTTAACAATGCAGTGAATTAGTGTCTATCCAAAACATCTTGGACAACTAAATTAAAATAATAAAAATATGGAGTTGTTTTACATTTTATTTATTGATTTTAATTGAGATGTATTTACTTCAATCATATGTTTATGAAATGAAAAATGGTTTTATTATTTTACTTTAATTTAATATATTGATTGATTAAATGGTTTTATTATTTGTTAAATGTAATAGTAATTTACTTCATTTTTTCATACGTAAATTTAAAATGTAAAACAATTAACTTTTGATTAGAGTAAAATAATATTATTTTTTATTTGAGTGAGGAAGCATTTGGATAATATTGAGATATTTTGATTTTGAATTTTCTCTCAATTAATAAGTAATTCTATATAAACATGTGTTTTTGGAAATACCCAAATTTGTTGGTTTGTGTGGTGATTTCAATAACCTTATGACTAAATAAAGCATGTGCTATAGATGCATGTGTATGCATGTTATAATACTTGAGTGAAATGATAATTTTGTCTTTATGAAATTTAATTTCATATATATTCTATAGTGTATATATATATATATATATATATATATATATATATATATATATATATATATATATATATATATATATATATATATATAAGTAATAAAAAAATAAAAATTAATTTTATTTATTTCTAATTCCATGATCCATGTCATTATGCATTGGTCACTTTATCATCTTTAACACTTTATTATTCTTTTTCTTCAAGACATTTATTGTGCATTTGTTTCCTTTTATTTATGTTTATGGGGCTCTGTCACATCCTCAATACCATACATAAAAAAAAATTACGATTACCATATAATCTGACTTACTACAAAGAATACTTCTTAACTAAGTATTACCGCATATGAATGCGTTATTAAACACGGTGCATTTACCAACCATTATACTATATAACATTGTTAATTTATGCAGTCGGGTTTCAACACCTTACTATGTTGTTTATGCGCTGACATGATACATATGCTTTGCATGGTGTTTGGGTTGTGGCCGTATTGACTCACATCTAAGCTCTTAACCCTATGACCCTGCCCAGTACACGATATATTAATATAGCGCGGATTTAGGTGGTCCGACCGCAGCCATTGCAGGCGCCAGGTCATCTATTGTCTTTATGAGTTTAGTCCACCGCTTGGCAGGTGGCATGACCTGCCCACCCCGCCATGTGACACCTCGGGCTCGGGTATCTCGGTTACTCCGCTACAGCTTCCCGCTATACTTCGACGGTCAGGATCTAAATCTCAGATCGAACGGATGGGAAAAGTCGAGGGTTTTAGGGCTGCTCAAAACCCCACCGGAGCGAGCCCAGAACTCATTTTTCACAGTTTCCTCCGACTCCTCTTGGTGCTCTGATGCCGGATCGAGACCTCCAGCTTCATCTTCACATCTTGCACGACCTCAGGAGAACGTGAAGTGCTCGGCGTTATGCCTGCTTAGGTAATGGCCATCTGGTTTAAATTAGAGTTTGCATTCAGCATGATTTAACCTATTATCCACTCACGGTTCATTCTAATTTGTTCTCTTGCTGGCAAGGTGTGCAGATGGGTCCGGTCATGCCTTTCCGACAGTGTCACAGTCTTTAGGCTCAACACCACTGTCCTCTCGGCGGCCACAGGTAAGTTCATTTCTCTTATTGCACTTTTCCCCTGTATGTGAGAGCTCAGTAGTCCCTCGTTCTTGATAAATTCGTGTGTTTGATTGTGGCAGCCCGTCATTCGAACACTGGTTGACCCTTCTTCGATTGGTTGAGGTATTTACAGGCGGACTCTTACGGTTTACATGTGGTTGTTATTTTGTTGAGTCTATGTCCAGCACCGGGAACGCACAGTCCATGGCGACCCGCGTACTCTGTCTCTTATATCTGTAGATTTGTTTTGTTATGGTGTAATCGCCCCTTTCGGCATTTTTAGACATTGAAGTTGTTTGTACTTGATACTTGATGTTGTACAGGACCTGGCCCTAATGCACAGTCTTGGGTTATGAATCCAGGTTTTTTTAATTTTGAAAGTTTTCTATTATATATACTTGCACGATAATACCCGTCCAGGGTTTTACTATCGAGGCGTTTTGTTTTTAGTTCATATATATATATATATATATATATAGCCGGAACATGGCTCTGTTCGAACCCCCTCTGGTTGCCGCGCTCTGAGCAATGTTATTGAAATGGGTTGCATGCTTACAAATGGTAATATAAATCTCGGTTAGTATTTCTTTACTTATTGTTGATTTCCGTCTCTACTTATGGTAAGCTGCCCGTCTCAGCGACGACAGGGCTCTTGATTTACTTTACGTTTTCGTTACAGTTTCAGGGAAAACGTTCCGGTATTTCCATATGTTTTTGCCAATGTTAGCTTGCTATGGATAATATCAGTTTGTTGTAATCGGCATACCATATTTCTTTCATTCAGCCAGTCGCATAATACACATGTATAAATTATTTCTACAGTCACATGCACGATTTTCCTTGATCTGTCATCTCGTTTCCTTGTCATTTTTTATTGAACCGATTCCTCGGTGTCTGTAACTGTAACGTTGCTATTTGCTAATAAAGTTTGTAAAAGTTAGGGTATGGCTCTCCATCTCGTACGTTTGCAGAATATGCTTATTTCCGTCTGTGTCTGGAATAGTATACTAGCTTCTTGCTTTTCAACCGATTTTTACAAATATACATGTATTTATTCCGGCCTGTTAATGTATATCACTTTCGAACCTACCGTCGATATTTAATACTCAGGCTCAATATTTCAAACTTGTTCTTATCGGTAACAGTTTGTTTGTATTCAAGGTTCCACACTGCTGGTCCCATTAATCGTTTTTCTTGCTTGAGACTATCTCTGTCTCCTTGATTGCCTTGTATTATGTTAATCATTTTATAATCTGTTGTTTAGCTGAGAACTACACCTGTGTAGCTATGTTAACAGTTTAGCAAGTTTCAGGTCATGCCTAACAATTAATAGCCTGTCTTTATTTTAAACTACATCTAGGCAGTTATATTATTAGCATAACAGTCATCTTGGGAATGAAACAAAGTTATCATTTAACCACTGTAAGTCTACTGTACATTCCTCACTTTAATTTCAATAGAGACTCTGCAATTTGAAACCATACCTGGTTCACCAGAGTCATGAACAGGTACCTAAGCAAGTCTTCAGTACCTTGATTCTGCTCTTCCACCCAGCCATGAGATCCATCTCTCAGACAGAATTCTCCCCCGAGCCATCTTGTAGGCCTCAAGCCCTCAACAAGATCTGTGCACCTTGTGCCTGGTTATCTGGTCTCTACCAGACTTAACCCGTTACCTCTTGTATTTTCTTTTTCCTTTTCCTTAGAAAAGATTTCTTCTGTTTGTCCCCACAGCACAGAACTTCCTCCCTACAACCAGGACTTTTCCTGTTTGGGAGGGCAGTTTCAATCAGTTATTACAACTGATCCCTTTCTTTGAAATCCACCTCCCAGAGGCTGCCAGCATTTCAAGAAAATATTTAAATTATTCAATCATTCAGTTTATCAAAGTTTTGTTTCTTTTAAACATAAAATAACAACTGTCTTTTACCATAGTAAAATTCAGATTTACATCTTCTGGGGTCATTACATCTCCCCCTCCTGTGATTGGACATCGTCCCGATGTCTGTTTCCCTTAAACAAATTCGGGTAAGCTTCTTTAAGGAGTTCCTCATCCTCCCAAGTGGCCTCTTCAGGCCCATAGTGCTGCCACTGCACTTTAGCTTGGAAAATAACCCGTTTCCGCAGCCGCACTTCTCTCCGGTCGAGAATGTTCAGTGGTTCGACCAGAACCTCGCCTTCCGGCTCGACCTGCAAACAACAACAGATTTAGTTATTTCCTTGTTTAAGAACAAAGCTTATCTAGAATGACCAGATTAATTCTTACCCGAACATCCTGCCATTGGATCACATGTTTAGGATCGTAGACGTATTGTTTTAATACGGAGACGTGAAAAACATTGTGGATCTTAATATGGCTTGGTAGGGCGAGTTGATAAGCTACTGGCCCCACTCTTGCCAGGATTTGAAAAGGTCCAAAATAGCGAGGTGCAAGTTTGGCACACCCACTCCACTGCAAGGTACTCCTTCTGGGTTGAATCCTTACAAAAACATGGTCTCCGACCTGGAATTCTTTGAACCTTCTTTTCTGGTCTGCAAAACTTTTTTGTCTATCCTGAGCAGCCTTTAAGTTGTTACGCACCTTTTTCACCATGTCTTCCATTTCTTTGAGCATATCCGGACCAAACCTTAACCTATCCTCAGGTCCACCCCAACTTGAGGGTGTGCGACACTTTCGCCCATACAGAACCTCAAAGGGACTCAGCTGTGTTGAGGAATGATACCCATTGTTATATGCGAATTCGACCAGGTGGAGGTATTCCTCCCATTGGGTTGGTTTCATCATAACACATGCTCTCAGCATGTCCTCCACTACCTGATTCACTCGTTCCGTTTGGCCATCGGTCTGGGGATGATAAGCTGTGCTAAAGTTCAGCTGTGTTCCCAGTTCAGCAAACAATGTCTTCCAAAAGGTTGATGTGAACTTAACATCACGATCAGAGATTATTACCTTCGGAAGTCCATGCAATTTGAACACATTTTGCATGAAAATATGAGCAATTTGCACAGCCTTATATGTGGATTGCACAGGTATGAAATGTGCTGCCTTACTTAACTTATCCACTACCACCATAATGGAATCATTATTTTTCTTCGTTCGAGGCAATCCGGTTATAAAGTCCATGGAAATAGTCTCCCATTTCCATTCCGGAATGGGTAAGGGTTGTAGCAGCCCTGCTGGATGCAAATGTTCTGCCTTGATCTGTTGACATTCTAGACATCGCGCTAGATACTCAGCTACCTCCTTCTTCATTTTTGGCCAGTAGTATTCCTTCCGAAGTGCGGTGACCATTTTCTGGTACCCTGGATGCCCGGTATAATGGCTGATATGAAATTCGTCCAGAATCAGTTTCCTAAGACTATCTTCATTGGGTACATACAACCTTTTATTAAAATACAGCATTCCGGCATCATCCAGCTCATATCCCTGTTGTGTTTCCTTACCAGAAAGTTGTTGTACCTGCTGTTTAATTTGCTGGTAAACAGCATCTTGATCAGCTGCTATTTTTATCCTTTCAAATAGGGTACTCTGCCATTTACTGACCGAAATCTTGCACACGCATTGTACCTTTCGACTCAATGCATCAGCTACCCGGTTCTCCTTCCCCTTTAAATGCTTAATTTCAAAATCAAACCCACTTAAAAAGTCTGCCCAACGAGCTTGTCTCGTATTTAAGGTGGGTTGGCTGAAATAGTTTGTTAAGCTGTGATGGTCTGTCAACAACAGAAATTTTCTTCCCAAAAGATAATGTCGCCACATTTTCAGTGCATGGATAACAGCTGCCAGCTCCAAGTCGTAAGCAGAATATTTCTGCTCATGTTCCTTTAGTTTCCTTGATTCGTATGCAATTACTCTTCCTTCTTGCATCAGCACTCCTCCCACACCTTCTTTACTCGCGTCAGTACAGACCACGTAATCTTTATTAGGATCAGCTATACTCAAAATGGGCGCGGTGGTGAGTAAGTGCTTAAGCTGTTCAAAGCTCCGCTGACATTCTGAGGTCCACTTAAATACCTTTCCCTTCTTTTGTAAGGAGGTGATGGGGTATGCTACCCTTGAAAAACCTTCCACAAACCTTCTATAATAACCCGCTAGCCCCATAAAGGACCTAATATCTGCCACGTCCTTTGGTATGGGCCACTCCATTATAGTTCTGATTTTTTCAGGGTCTACTGCAATCCCTTCCTTTGTGATTACATGGCCTAAGTATTGTATCTCCTCCTTAAAGAAATCACATTTACTAAAATTTGCATATAATTGATGTTCTCGCAAAGTTTGCAACACCACTCTAAGGTGTTCCTCATGCTCCTTCCTTGATCGGGAGTAAATCAGAATGTCGTCTATGAATATCAACACAAATTTATCTAAGAACCTATGAAACACACTGTTCATCAAGCACATGAAGGTAGCAGGTGCATTGGTCAAACCAAAAGGTAGCACCACGAAATCGTAATGCCCATACCGGGTTCTGAAAGCTGTCTTAGCGATATCCTCCTCTTTAATTCTAATCTGATGATAACCAGATCGCAGATCGATCTTAGAGAATATCGTTGCCCCCTTCACTTGATCAAAAAGTTCGTCTATCCTGGGCAAAGGATATTTATTTTTGATCGTGAGCTTATTCAGCTGACGATAATCAATACACATCCGAAAAGTTCCATCTTTCTTTTTGACAAATAACACTGGGGCTCCCCAGGGTGATACACTAGGACGGATGTAATTTTTGTCTAGCAGCTCCTGCAGTTGCATTTTTAATTCTGTTAGTTCTGGTACACTCATTCGATATGGTGCCCGGGACACGGGTGCTGCCCCTGGAATCAATTCAATGGTGAAGTCCACATCTCTTTTAGGTGGTAATCCCGGTACCTCCTCGGGAAAAACATCTGCAAATTCTTGTACCACCGGAATGTTACCCAACATAGCAATTTTATCTTTCTGATTTGCGTATCCCACCTGAATAGCGTTAATTTGACATTTCTTTCTGATGCATTTAGCTAACTGCGATGCTGTAATGGGTCGAATCTGTACAGGATGCTTGATTCCTTGTAGTTCCTGTTGCTCTCCCCGGTCATCCTTATAGTAAATAGTTTTTGTCTTGCAATTCACTAGGGACCAGTGTTTCTCCAGCCAATCCATCCCAATCAAGATGTCATATGAACCCAAGGGTAGTATGTTTAAGTTTGCCACTATTGGCTGTCCTGCTATGGTTAAAGAGCAATTATTTATTTTGGCCAAGACCCGTCTCTTGGCTCCTGTAGGTAATTGAACCAACCACAGATTTCTGAATTTTTCAGATTGTAACTTACACTGTTCTACTATCTTTGGGCTAATATAACTTAAAGTAGCTCCTGGATCAATAAGAACAGCTATAGAAAAGTTTGAAATTTTACCTTCAAATTCAACCATAGTCGGCTGGTATTCCGCTTGCCGGTCCTCCAAGGCTGCATTAATTCTGGGTACACTACGTGCCACGTCCCCAACAGTCGATGCTTCATGAATTTGGGATATCTGGTCCGTCCCCTTTCGCTGTGGGCAGTTTTTAACATAGTGAGGTCCTCCACAGCCCCAGCATTGAATTGGGGGTCTGGTCATCCCTTCACCTTCTGGCCTACCAGGCTGCTCACTTACTCTAGATTCACTTATTGGCCTAGCTCGGGGCGCACTCTTCGCTGTAGTTCTATTGTTTAATCCTTTACCAGCCCCCTTACCTCCATTGCTGCGACCTCCCTTGCTGCTTCCAACCATCCGACTACTCCTTTTTTCATTCCATCTTTTATTTGAAGCATCCCCCTTCTGTTTACTCTGCTGGTAGCAGATCCTTGCTTTACGAATAGCCTCATCCATGGTCCTAGGATTGTCAAATTCAATCCTCTCTCTTATATATGAAGGTAAGCTGCTCACAAACCTTTGTACCTTGGCCTTTTCCTCTTTGATATAAGGTACATAACGTAGCAGAGAGGTAAAGCGATTAATGAACTCGTCCATAGTCTGTTGCCCCAGTCTTAAATCATGGAATTCTCTTGCCTTCTCATCGTAGAAGCGCTCGGTCAGGTACCTTTCTTTGAAGTATTTCTGAAACTTCTCCCATGTAATGGTTCGTTCACTTACCCCCTTGACAATCTTGATTTCCTCCCACCACAAGGTTGCCTTACCTTGTAACTGGAAGATAGCTAGTTTCACCTTCAAGTTATGGTCATACTCATACAACTGAAAATATTTATTCATATTTATTAACCATGCTTCAGCTGCTTCTTCCTGTTCGCCATCGAAATGTGGGGGTTTAATTTTTCGAAATTCTCCCTGCAGCTCCATTCTCTGACGTTTTGAGGTTTGCTGCTCTGGTACATTGTCAGAATGATCCTCTTTGCCTTCTGAATTTTCAGGTTCAATCTGATAGTCTTGTTCTTCTGTCACCCTCTGCTGTTCCGCGTTGGGGTTAGATAAAGGTGGATTTTTCCTGTCCGACAAACTCTTCAGAATTATTTCTTGTTCTACTGTCAAACGCGCGTTGTCTTCTCGCAATCGTGCCATCTCATTTTTCAACTCCTGAACAGTTTCCAGTATTGCAAGATTGGTACTTCGTGTTTCCTCACCCAACTGTACCCACAACTCTGGGTTCTCCCGAGGGTTACTGCCGGCTCCTTGCATTTCACTATTTTTTTCCTGACTTAACTATCAGTTGTTAAATTCCTGTATCTCACCCCTAAAGAGACAGAAACAACAGTTAATTAATTTATTAATCTTTATATGTATACATGGTATAATTTCCTGCACAGTGAAACATGTCATTTTTGAGGCCACAGTGTTGAAACTGGGCTCTGATACCAAATTGTCACATCCTCAATACCATACATAAAAAAATTTTACGATTACCATATAATCTGACTTACTGCAAAGAATACTTCTTAACTAAGTATTACCGCATATGAATGCGTTATTAAACACGGTGCATTTACCAACCATTATACTATATAACATTGTTAATTTATGCAGTCGGGTTTCAACACCTTACTATGTTGTTTATGCGCTGACATGATACATATGCTTTGCATGGTGTTTGGGTTGTGGCCGTATTGACTCACATCTAAGCTCTTAACCCTATGACCCTGCCCAGTACATGATATATTAATATAGCGCGGAGTTAGGTGGTCCGACCGCAGCCATTGCAGGCGCCAGGTCATCTGCCGTCTTTATGAGTTTAGTCCACCTCTTGGCAGGTGGCATGACCTGCCCACCCCGCCATGTGACACCTCGGGCTCGGGTATCTCGGTTACTCCGCTATAGCTTCCCGCTATACTTCGATGGTCAGGATCTAAATCTCAGATCGAACGGATGGGAAAAGTCGAGGGTTTTAGGGTTGCTCAAAACCCCACCGGAGCGAGCCCAGAACTCATTTTTCACAGTTTCCTCCGACTCCTCTTGGTGCTCTGATGCCGGATCGAGACCTCCAGCTTCATCTTCACATCTTGCACGACCTCAGGAGAACGTGAAGTGCTCGGCGTTACGCCTGCACAGGTAATGGCCATCTGGTTTAAATTAGAGTTTGCATTCAGCATGATTTAACCTATTATCCACTCACGGTTCATTCTAATTTGTTCTCTTGCTGGCAAGGTGTGCAGATGGGTCCGGTCATGCCTTTCCGACAGTGTCACAGTCTTTAGGCTCAACACCACTGTCCTCTCGGCGGCCACAGGTAAGTTCATTTCTCTTATTGCACTTTTCTCCTGTATGTGAGAGCTCAGTAGTCCCTCGTTCTTGATAAATTCGCGTGTTTGATTGTGGCAGCCCGTCATTCGAACACTGGTTGACCCTTCTTCGATTGGCTGAGGTATTTACAGGCGGACCCTTACGGTTTACATGTGGTTGTTATTTTGTTGAGTCTATGTCCAGCACCGGGAACGCACAGTCCATGGCGACCCGCGTACTCTGTCTCTTATATCTGTAGATTTGTTTTGTTATGGTGTAATCGCCCCTTTCGGCATTTTTAGACATTGAGGTTTGTCTGTACTTGATACTTGATGTTGTACAGGACCTGGCCCTAATGCACAGTCTTGGGTTATGAATCCAGGTTTTTTTAATTTTGAAAGTTTTCTGTTATATATACTTGCACGATATTACTCGTCCAGGGTTTTACTATCAAGGCATTTTGTTTTTAGTTCATATATATATATATATATATAGCCAGAACATGGCTCTGTTCGAACCCCCTCTGGTTGCCGCGCTCTGAGAAATGTTATTGAAATGGGTTGCATGCTTAAAAATGGTAATATAAATCTCGGTTAGTATTTCTTTACTTACTGTTGATTTCCGTCTCTACTTATGGTAAGCTGCCCGTCTCAGCGACGGCAGGGCTCTTGATTTACTTTACGTTTTCGTTACAGTTTCAGGGAAAACGTTCCGGTATTTCCATATGTTTTTGCCAATGTTAGCTTGCTATGGATATTATCAGTTTGCTGTAATCGGCATACCATATTTCTTTCATTCAGCCAGTCGCATAATACACATGTATAAATTATTTCTACAGTCACATGCACGATTTTCCTTGATCTGTCATCTCGTTTCCTTGTCATTTTTATATTGAACCGATTCCTCGGTGTCTGTAACTGTAAACGTTGCTATTTGCTAATAAAGTTTGTAACAGTTAGGGTATGGCTCTCCATCTCGTACGTTTGCAGAATATGCTTATTTCCGTCTGTGTCTGGAATAGTATACTAGTTTCTTGCTTTTCAACCGATTTTTACAAATATACATGTATTTATTCCGGCCTGTTAATGTATATCACTTTCGAACCTACCGCCGGTATTTAATACTTAGGCTCAATATTTCAAACTTGTTCTTATGGGTAACAGTTTGTTTGTATTCAAGGTTCCACACTGCTGGTCCCATTAATCGTTTTTCTTGCTTGAGACTATCTCTGTCTCCTTGATTGCCTTGTATTATGTTAATCATTTTATAATCTGTTGTTTAGCTGAGAACTACACCTGTGTAGCTATGTTAACAGTTTAGCAAGTTTCAGGTCATGCCTAACAATTAATAGCCTGTCTTTATTTTAAACTACATCTAGGCAGTTATATTATTAGCATAACAGTCATCTTGGGAATGAAACACAGTTATCATTTAACAACTGTAAGTCTATTGTACATTCATCACTTTAATTTCAATAGAGACTCTGCAATTTGAAACCATACCTGGTTCACCAGAGTCATGAACAGGTACCTAAGCAAGTCTTTAGTACCTTGATTCTGCTCTTCCACCCAGCCATGAGATCCATCTCTCAGACGGAATTCTCCCCCGAGCCATCTTGCAAGCCTCAAGCCCTCAACAAGATCTGTGCACCTTGTGCCTGGTTATCTGGTCTCTACCAGACTTAACCCGTTACCTCTTGTATTTTCTTTTTCCTTTTCCTTAGAAAAGATTTCTTCTGTCTGTCCCCACAGCATAGAACTTCCTCCCTACAATCAGGACTTTTCCTGTTTGGGAGGGCAGTTTCAATCAGTTATTACAACTGATCCCTTTCTTTGAAATCCACCTCCCAGAGGCTGCCAGCATTTCAAGAAAATATTTAAATTATTCAATCATTCAGTTTATCAAAGTTTTGTTTCTTTTAAACATAAAATAACAACTGTCTTTTACCATAGTGAAATTCAGATTTACATCTTCTGGGGTCATTACAGGCTCATGTCTTGGCATTTGCTTTCCTAGAGCTAGTTGATAAAGTACATCATTGATATATTATTTCAATATGGTTGGGAATTTTCATTTGGATTGTGCATTGTTACTATTAGTAACTATAGAAAATGATTGTTGAGTTTGAAGAGAACTCCATGATTAACAAAAAAACCAAAATTACTACATTCATTTTTTTCCCTTAGAAAATTAGATTATATAAAAAATAGTTGTTGATGAACATTTTTACATAAAAACACATAAATATAATTTAATTATATTTAATTACAAAAATACATTTACTAAATTTAAATTTAATATTAAAATTGTAAAAATCAATATTTTGTATATATATAATTACATATTAACCATAAAAATATTTACAAATTTTAAATTAATCAATTTATTTAACTTTTTAATAATTAAATTAAATTTTTATTTTATTTTAAAATTAATTATTAAATAAAATAATTAAAAAAATCTCAATCCAAAATTTCAAATTTTCATGTAATAACAATATTAATAGTAGCACCACTACTTTAAAAAGTGGATCACATCTATCAAGTCACACTTATAATCATAATGTAGTTGATTGATTACATAAGATTTTTTAGGTAAAATCAGAGTTCCAAATTTGAGAATTACATAACTTACCTATAATTATATATTAAACCATAATATAGAGACTACTTAGCGACTTCTCAAATTTTCTAAAATGTTAATTAACTACCAAATATATTTATGCACTTATGTTAAGTGGCTACTCAATAGCAATTTAGTAAGATTGCATGGAAATCAGTTACATTATCACATTGCTAACTCTTAAATGAAAAACAAAAGTGGCACACATCCCTTCACATAAAAAATGTTGCATCTAATATTTAATGAGATAATTCCATTCATAATAAATGTAACTCCATTCATAATAAAATAAAATAATGAATTGGATGACAAATCAAAGTGTGAATGCTTATATATAATCATTTTTCATGACAAAGCACAAGCTTGATACTCTAAATTAGTTTGGTCAAACCCAAATTTGACCAAACTAATATGAATTTAACCAAAAACTGAATAAGATATTACCTGCCCACCACAGAAATAATAAATAATATAACCTGAATAACAATAAAAAAGAAAACCAATAATTAGTCTTTATAAAAATCAGTAAAAAAACAAATAATTAAGATTTTTTTTTTTTTTTTTTTTTAAATATGCAACAAAATTTAATAAAATTATTTTTATTGGTTTCAAATTAAATTTTTAAAAATTTAATATTCCCCGATTAAAAAAAATAACAATAAAATTCAAAAAAATCCAAAAATAATTTTGACCTGCCACCTCCCATGAACATTAAACTTTGAACTTTGTAAGTACAATGAAGGCTGCATATTTATTACAATGGGGCATCATATCTACACAGCCGTTGCTTCCTTCCATTGGGTTTCCCATCAATGCCAGTGGCAACTACCGCTGCACTATAATGTCAAAAAATAAATTATTTGTGAATCGTAAACCGCTGGACGATAATGTCAAAAAAAAAAAATAAATTATTTGTGGAGCGTAAAATGTATACTTGCCTTGACAACTGTGTTCTTTCTGAAACGCAATCTATCTACTATAATACAGACCATTAAGTCATGGTACGTATTTCAGAGTATAGTACAGATTTCGGAATAGGATAAAGGTGGGTATATATTGATAATGATTATATAATAAGAGGTTATTTAAGAAATTTCAAGATAAATGGATAAAATATTATTTAAAAATAATAATTTTTAATTTTTAATGTTACACTATAATAAATTTGTAATTTTTTTGTCAAACTCAAATTAATATAGGTTTGACCAAAAACTGAATACAATATTACCTGTCAACGCAAGATTAGTAATATATGACTATCTATATATAATTATAATGTTTATAGATGATGTTTTTTAATTTATTTTTATATAATAGAAAATTAAATTTTAAGAATTAAAATTTTAAACGGTTTAATTTATAATATTATAATGTTTTAAATTTTTTTAGTATTGAATTTATTTATATATTTAAAAACTATATTTTAAACCATAAAATTTTGATAGTGATAAAAAAAAATCATTTCATTATTTAATTAATTATCTCTAATTAAAATATCTCATAACATATAAACACATAACACAAGAATCACGCTCTGAAATTATAGATTAATGATTTATGTAAATTTATAGATTAATGATTTATGTAAATTTATAGATTAATGATTCATTCAACCCAAGTTTTTGATATTCACGGATCATTAATTGGGTGGAGCACTTGGTTTTGGAATTATCAATTAAAACAAGAGGGGCTACGCGGCAGCTAGTCCCTGCCCTAAGCTGTTGTTGGTTCAAGCTACACCTATTGCCCTAAGCTGTTGTTGGTTCAAGCTGCACGTATTGAACCAGTAGAGATGCTGATACTATCCAGCTGTAAGAAAACAAATCTAGACTCAAAAAGTTTATCTCAGAAGAAAGCAGTGGACAAAGGAAACCTTAAATCTGAAATTGAGAAAGTGAAATGAATTAAGTGTCATTAAATTAGTAGAGAGATTTGGAGGAGATTGAAATCAATGGGAAAGTACAACAATTGGAGGAAAAGTTGTTTGAGTTGGAGGTTGAAATTGAACAACTTCAAAACCAAGTCTCAATCAAGCTTGAACCATCCAAAAGCTCAAAAGACTAGTATTTTCTTTAGAATATGATAAGAAAAACCTCAACTGTAGCTTGGCTCCTTGACAAATCAGATTCAAAATCTGTTATTTTTGGTAAATGCACTTAAGGATTTCAAAGAGATGACATCATAAGCTCTAGCAATCAATCAAGAGCATATACAATAGTTTGAAATTGCATTGCAGGAACTTAAATAATTAAGTAACAACTTGATGCTTAATAAAACAACACCAGAAGCAAAGCATCAAGACATATATGAACAGCTTGGAGACTATTGGCATAAGCTGAAGCCACAAGAACATAACTCTTAAGTGGCAGCGTGAGAGAAACAAACTTGTTTCAGTTGCAAGTAAAGGAGCATGCATCTCTAATCTTGAAGAGGAACTTTTACACTTAAAACAAGAAAATTCAGTGAGAGATTGGTGAGTTTGACAATGTCGGGAAGCTGCAAGAAGCACGTAGTAACTTGAAAACAGAAAACAAGAACTTGAAGGCAGAATCTGAAAATGTGGTCAAAGGATATCATTCCATGCAAAACGGAGTGAAAGACCATGAAGAGGAGAAAATAGCCTTAAAACAGACACTGTAGTTATTAATTCCAAGGTTGAATACTGAACATATCAAATTAAAAACCTGCAGTTACTATTCTGTGAATTGAACAAATGCAAAGAGAAATGTTAGTTGCTAGCAAAGAAAACAAATATTGACGCTAAATTGCTCGATAAAATAGGTGGGCTTGAAATAATGTGAGAGGACTACAAGAAGCATATGGTAGCATAAAAGCAAAGAATAAAAACTCAAGGAAGAGTGTCAACCTTTGATGGATGATTGTCTTTCTGGGCAGAAAAAACTGAAAGATATACAAGTGGAGAATTAAAGACTCGAAGAGAATTGCCAACTACTTCTAGACGATTTTGGCGCCATTGAAGATAACTTGGCCCTTGTCTACTTTTGACGCCAACAGCTTCCGTAAGAATGATGCATCACAAACTGTAACTGTAGTTCAAAAACAAAAGACATAGTAAAGCTTGGAAGTAAAAAATCCAACATTCAAATTGAAAAGGCCACGTCATAAGTCAACTGTGCTGGGCTAATTTTCACCATTAAGTTAGAAATTCACCGAAATCCAAGAGATGGTGAACAATTTTGTTAATATGTGTCAACTAAAATCAGATAAATAGAGTATTATTTGCATTAAAATCACATTTAAATTCGCCTCTAAATTCAGATAAATAGAATCTTATTTGCATTAAAATTGCACTTAAATTTGCCTCTAAATTCATTCTTTTAAGAGAAATTTGCAAAAATTTGTTTCTCTAAGAATTAAAGAAAAGTATTGTTCTTTTTTATAGTTTACCTAATGAGAGGGTCGAGACTACATCAACGAATCCATGGATTATTCTTAACTATACTGAAGGCCTTCGAATGTGTTGTGCGTCTGTGTATGCCCTAACCCCTCCCTGGACAGCACGTATGGTGAAGTCACGAAGGTTCTCAGCAATGGCTGAAACGTAATCTTTGAAATATTTTATAGATTGGTCACAGCAGGATGGGTGATCGGACTGCCTTGAATAGCCGAGCAAGCAAATTATATTATATATTTTACTATTTGCATTAATTTAATATATAATATAAATGTGAGTTTCAATTATTTATAATAACACTTCTTTTACATGCATTTTGACAGATGTCATTGAGTAAGGCTGCACGTTTTCTTTCCTATCATTCAGTCATGTTACACGTTTTCTTTCCTACTCGTAATTGTTCTATTGCATTGCAAGAAAATTATAACCCTTAAGGGGACTGCTTGCTCTCAGTTTAGGAGAGAGCTGCAATGTTTCCTTGCTCCTGACGCTCAGATTGTACTAATCTATTTCTATCTAATAGAGAAAGCCACTATAAGGATCTAATTCCTACTTTCTCATACCTTGAAAGTAATAAAAAAGAATTCCTCACCCTTACGATGCCTATGGATATGGATGGAGGAAACAAGTTTCTGGTGCTGAAATGATTTATTGGTGGAACCAATTGGAAAGGCGATTGGGGTAGAAGGGTTTCAAGGGTGTTTCGAAGGGAAAGGCGATTGAGACAGAAGGGGCGGGCGATCAATAAGGGTTGAGAGCCTGATATGCGACCTCTTGGATTAGCAGTGTGTCTGGGACATGCTTCACAAGGTGTGAGGTGCTTTCGTTGAACCCTTTAAGCAACTCAATCTCTTCATGCCATAGCTAGATCTTTTCGTGGCTCTGCCTCTCTTCAGGTCGCAAGGTCGAAGCAGCAAGCAGGCCCAAGTCCAGGTCAGTTTCATTTCATCTCCCAGCCCGAGTTTATTTGAGCCATCCTAGCTAAGTTCTGAAGCCGGAAATCTAGCCAGCGGAGACAGAAGCCGTGGGTTCGTTGTCTAGCTTACAAGCAATCCCTAGCTTCCCATTCTGCTCTTTCGACTCGATTAAGACTTATAGGTAAGTAAAGCAGATTTTAGAGAACCAAGAAACCAATCAGTCATTGCCTTCACTAGATTCTATAGATAGCGATGGTATCATTTGTTCCCATCGAGCCTCAGCCCCTGACTTTGTCTTTTGGTAAAATAGGCAAGTTGTTGCACAGGGAATGCCTTGTTAGATTTTGCAAGGGCACAGAGATGAAAAGGAAAGCATAATTTCATTCAAAAGTACAGAAGAAATGTAGAAGGGAAAACAATATTTGACTTTCAATAAAATAATTAGGAAGGATTTCTCGCTTGACATAAGGAGAGCGAGGAAGGCAACAAAGAGCATATTGATAAGCCCTTCTGGTATTACCTGTGTACTGCCATTAAAGGTTTTGGTTGTACTCTACTCCAAATTAAAGACTTCAAAAACCCATGCCCATATCACCGGGCGAGGGAAATTTCAGCTGCTACTGCTGGTTCTAGAAATTTCAGTTGCTACTGTTAGTTCTACCTAATGTTCCAGACTAGCTGGTTCTGCATAATGTTGTGTTGTGTTTCCATTGTGTTTCCAGACTAGAAGAGGTTTCCACCTGCCTCACCTCACCAGAGCTACTTCAGAAACTAAACATTGAAACATTGCTTGCTGACAAGTAGTACATGGCTTGTATTTATGGCTTGACAAGTAGAGTGGCTCGTGCTGTGAAACTGCCATATGGTGTAGCCAGCGACCTGCTATGTCCTGTTGCCTTATATGATGCTGCCTTATATGCTGTTGCCTTATATGTTGGTATATACAAGCATGTTACAGTTAGAAATAATTAATTCCTACTTGTCTATGGTTGTAATTCTCCATTTGAGAAGTTTATTCCTACAAAATAGGAATTTAGTTTCTCCTACTTTAGTGTGAGGTTGAGAGATTTAGTGTGTGGTTGAGAGAATCTCTCAACCACACTACTATACGTCTAAGATAGAATTCCTATCTTGAGACTACTGCTTGTATAAATATGTGTGTAATTTCCTCATTCAGAAAAATAATAGAATATATTGTTGTGTGCTATTTTATCTTGGTATCAGAGCCTGTGAGGGCCTGGCCCCTCCTGGGCTTGGCCCCTCCTGGGCTAAGGAAATAAATAGATTAACAACCTGGAGCTAAGTGTGGTTGCGTGGTGGCTCCGTGCCCGCCTGAGGGAGAAGTGTGGATCGTTGCTTTCAGACTCATTGCTGGGGCGAAAGTTGTGCTGCTTCGTTGACCAGTCGGTGGGAGTTGGATCTATTGGTGTGCTGCGAGGCGGTCAGATCTGCAGCAGTGGGAGCTCGAGGTTCTGCGTTCTGGTCGAGTTTTATGCTTCGTGGTGCCGGTATTGCAGCGTGGCTGAGGAGGATCGATCAGTGATCGGTGCCAGTTATCTGAAGTCTGTAGGGATACCTGCTATTGTATTTCTGCCTGCAAATCACATCTCGATTGCACAGTTAGTGCAGCCGATTGCCAATGGTGCGTTGGTGCTAAGTCTCGATACTGATTTCGATGGGTGTATGAGGCTGATTCGGGAGGTGACCGTAGAGTTTCCGATCTATCTGGCGAATTCCCTCAACAGTCTATGGTTGGAGGGCAGAAGACTGCAGCGATTGAGATCCTGCAGCAGTTTGATTGGGAGGTGCCAGATTGGGTCATTGTGCCTAGCGGGAACTTGGGAAATATCTATGCCTTTTATAAGGGGTTCCAGATGTGCAAGGAGTTGGGCCTGGTGAATGATATTCCTCGCCTTGTCTGTGCACAGGCTGCCAACGCCAATCCTCTGTATTTGTACTATAAGTCCGGTTGGAATGAATTTAAACCTGTGACTGCCAATTCCACCTTTGCCTCGGCCATACAGATTGGTGATCCCGTTTCAATCGATCGAGCTGTATATGCACTGAAGAATTCAGATGGAATAGTCGAGGAGGCTACCGAGGAGGAGTTGATGGATGCTGTAGCTCTGGCAGACCTGAAAGGTATGTTTATATGCCCTCACACTGGAGTGGCTCTTGCAGCATTGACAAAGCTCAGATGAAGGGTTTTGGAGGGCTTTGGAGGATGAGTTTCTGATAGTATCTTAGAGGGTTTTGTGATTTGAAGCTTATAAAGATTAATAGGGGGAAGGGGGATCCGAGTTTAAGTGGTTAGCAATGGAGGCAGTAGTTGGAGGCAGTGGGGTCATTCCCAGTGCATATGTCTCGCCTGCACGCAGAATTGCAAGTTCTCGGATCTCTAGTAAGGTTGCATTTAGATTGAGTAATGGGATTTTCCGGGGGAAATCTGAGGTTTTGGCTGTTGAAAGGAGGAAAACAGATAAATCTGGCATATTGGGTGGTTCCCTGATTGAAGCGGCTAACCAGAGCAGACAATTGTTTGCTCCTGAACTTCAAAATGGTACCCTCGTCAACAGAAGGTCTCGGCACATATGCAGGGCTCCTCAGGCCATTGCTGCTGATGCGGGTGGTAGTGATGCGCAGGAGTTTGTGCCTCCCCCGAAGAAATTCATGGGAGTTGAGCCAATCACACTGAAGAAGGTGATCCCTCTTGGAATGATGTTCTTTTGCATTCTTTTCAACTACACGATTCTGAGAGACACCAAGGATGTGCTGGTGGTGACTGCCAAGGGAAGCAGTGCTGAGATCATTCCATTTCTCAAGACATTGGGTTCACGATTATTTATACCAAGCTTTCAAATGTTTTATCAAAAAGGGCTCTTTTCTATTCCTGTATATTGCCCTTCATTGCCTTCTTTGGGGCATTTGCTTTCGTGCTGTACCCACTAAATAATCTCATCCATCCCACAGCATTGGCAGATTCCTTGCTAAAATTTCTAGGGCCTAGCTTTCTAGGTCCCATTGCCATTCTTCGGATATGGTCTTTCTATTTTCCTGCGGTGTTTTTCTTTAAGTTGCCATCAACCATCTTCTGTTGAAAGGAATAATACACAACCCATGAGGAATTTCAATCGACGCCATGATTGGTGAATAAATTCAATTGCACGCAAGTCTATTTTGATTGGATTTTTCCTGAGCTACTTGGCTTTGGGTGCTGCCACTAATATCGCAGCTGAAGACAAGGCTTCTGGATCTGTCGTGGTTACTGGAAATGTGTTCTGCGATGCATGTTTAGAGGGCAAGCGCAGTGAAAATGGCTACGTTATATCTGGTGCTTCGGTAGCTGTGGAATGCAGGCTCAACAGGAAAACGATGATGACCGTATCCATCAGGGGAGAAACAGATGAAAAAGGTGAATTCAAGGTGGAGCTTCCTTTAAATATTTTTGAGTCTGCTGATCAATTGAGCATGTGCTCGGTGAAGCTGCTCAAAAGCCCTGACAAATCCTGCCGGATTCCCTCAAAGTCTGCACCTGCATCAAGCCTCACGCTACACAATAGGGTCTTTCAGCTACCGCCATGAAACCGCACCTGGATCGTGTTACAGGAAAGGTGTGTTGAGAATGAAGAGGGGTCGAGCAATGGCTGAGAATTTCGATGAAAATTGGAAAGTGTATTCCAAGATCTGGAGCAATGGCGTGGACTGGTGCCGCGTGCAACAATGGTTGATCAGTTTGACTTCAACCCATGAAGTGTGGCGACTTTGGAGCTCCCAAGACTCCTCAAGGCTTTCCTGATGGTAATCATAAATATCTTTGGTCATGATAAATGAAATATGTTTCTCAATTGTCTGTAAAGAATATCATGTTGTTTATAGATAATAGAATTGTCTTGGAATTGATTAATATATTGAGTCTAGCCAACTCAATATGATGTGTAGTGATTTGGATAGAATTGGCTACTCTAACCAATCACTTGTGTGGAATATGGAAATCCAAGATAACTATTAGACAGATGCCAAAGATAATGTTGAAGATGATATGAACAATCGAAAAGAGGAGGTAAAGGAGCAATGACAACATTTATGGTGGACAACAAAATAGATGTTTGTTTGAGTCAGTGTGGTCTGTGGAATAGACTTCCTAGCATGTTATAAGCAAGACCAGTTGTTGTAATGGTCATTGTATGTACACAGAAACTCCAAAATGTGGAATGAAATGTAAGTTTTAAAGGCATCTGAAGTTCATGGTGATCTTAAAACCACTTTGTAATGGTTTATGGTCAGCCTAAAACCATCTTTTGTCATTGTAAAGTGAGGGTTGGTGGTGAGCCAGAAACCATCTATAGAGTTTTTTGTGGCTGAAGTGCCTTTGTGACCAGCTTGCCTTTGTGGCAGAATCGCCTTTGTGGCTTGAGGTGCCTTTGTGGTAGAATCGCCTCTATGGCTTGAGGTGCCCTTGTGGCATAATTGCCTGTGTGGTGTGAGGTGCCTCTGTGGCCGCGTGTACACAAGGAGCTTTGTGCTCAATTGAGCAGCTGGACTGTAGAACACCTGGCTCGGACTCAGATGATTTTTTAATTTTCTGAGTAGAAGGGGATCCGTGGGAATCCTCATCTTCATTTGACGATTTACGAGAGGAGGCAGATCGGAGAAGTTGTGGATCTGTTCGAGGGAGGCAGATTGTGTTTTGGAGGTTCTGTACATGTAATTCGCCTGATGGTGGTGGATTTGACTATCATGACAAATAGTCATCAAGGGCGGGAGTTAGAAATAATTAATTCCTACTTGTCTATGGTTGTAATTCTCCATTTGAGGAGTTTGTTCCTACATAATAGGAATTTAGTTTCTCCTAGTTTAGTGTATGGTTGAGATAATCTCTCAACCACACTACTGTACGTCTAAGATAGAATTCCTATCTTCAGACTACTGCTTGTATAAATATGTGTGTAATTTCCTCATTCAGAAAAATAATAGAATGTATTATTGTGTGCTATTTTATCTGTTCCTGAGCTGAGCTGAGCTAACATTTAATGCCGTCGACTAATGCCAACATTAGATTAGGTAGTTTTTTTACGAGTTTCAAAATATCAAGCAAACAAAAAATTATAACTTATTCTTTTAGCTTCGGTCCTCGAAAAGAGGCCAAATAATATGATGAATTAATATGTGTTTGTAAACTTTATTTATAGTTGATAAGCAAGGACTAAAAACAACTCATATAATACTAAACTACTCATTTCCAATTACTATAGTCCCATAAGAGGACGACAGAGACTAATAATGCAACATGCTCAATAGAAATTTCTTTTCAATTTAGAAATGAATTTAATATTGGTATATGATGGTTGTTTTTTCTAGAGTATATGATGCTTGTTGAGTTTATTAAGTTTGTAGGATGGTACCGAGGATGTTTTTAGGTTATTTTCTCTTAGTCATATTAATTTTTGAAATAGTATTATTATGTTAAGTGTGGTTTATTAATATATTATAAAAATTACGTATAGTTTTTAAATTTGATATTGAAAAAATATTCTTAATTATATACTAGAAAAAATGAGATTTATTTATTAACCTTAATTTTTTTTAATAATTATTTGTAACTATTATGTACTATTTCCTTTTCTTTTCATTATTGGGCCTATTTCTTCTTCTTTTACCACTGGTCTTCTCCTCCTTTCCAACATTTGTCGTGTGGCTTTCCTCTACCTTAACCACGTGCCATGTTTAACGATGTTGCTTAATCGTGCCATGTTTAACGATGTTGCTTAATCTCTATTTATTAGTTAATAGCCTCCATATTGCTTGACCATTTCAATTATTATTGTTCATCGCACCGTTTCGTTCACTATTGTTAGTTTATTAACAGAACCACACTTAGTCATGTTATTGAGTTATTTCAATTCGTGTCATTTTCTACTCCATTGGTATTATTTTCTATTTTTTATACATTTCGACATGTGAAAATAAAGTATATCAACCACAGTACTAAATATGATTGTGGTAATAATTATTAAAATTTTAGCAATTACATTATAATTATTTAACAATTTACTATTGATTCTGTAACATTTAACTATTGATTTTGTCTTTCTTATTAAGGAATTAATTTTTAAATTTTAATGATATTTTTTGTTTCGAATTTTAAGAAATTTAGGTACGTATTTTAATTCTTAGAAAAAATGTTCAAGTATACTAACTTTCTAACCATATAAATTTTGTTTTCAACTAAAGAAATTTAGGCTATGAGTAAACTTGGTTTTGAATTAAAGAAATATAAGTAAACTTTGTTTTGAATTAATGAAATTTAAATTAGGGTTAAAAAAATTGAGGTTATGGTTAGAGTATTTCGAATTCCAAAACAAATCAAGTAAGTTAGAGTTTGATACAGAGGTAAATTAAATTGAACATTTAAATTTAATTTTGTAAAATTGATTTCATAAATATTTTAATATTTGGTGGCTTTTTTTAATTAAAAAGTTATGGCTTTAATTTTTTTTAATGTATGGGATCAAAATTTTGAGTGAATCTGAATACTATATAATTAAAACTTCTACTTTTTATTAAATTGCAGTTCATATTAAAGGATCATTTTAGTTAAATTCTGTTTTTTTACTCATAGAAATTATGTTCATTATTTTTATTTATTTATTATTATTAATAATAAATTATAATTTATATTTTGTATATTATACTATCAGACTATTTTTTATTAAAATGATATTTTTCTTACTTTAAAATAATAATATAATCTTCAATTTTTTAATATTTTCTACAATTTTTTAATATATATATACACCATTTTTTAAAAATTTTATTTTTTTTCCTTGTTAAAATTATTTTTTTTGGTTTAAAATTCCATTTTTCATAATCATATTATTATTTTTTGGTTTAAAATTCCATTTTTCATAATCATATTAAGTATGTTTACTCATTTTCTTTACCAATTGTGTTTATTTTTTAAGATAAGGAGGATGCTTTTTATTTACAAGTTTTTTTTTTTCAATTAAATAATATAGTAAAAGCTACTTTTTATATATAATTAAAGGTTTAAAACTTAAAAATAAATATTTAAATTTTATTAATTTTATTTTTTAATTGATTAAAAAAATTATCAAATTTTTATTAGTTAAAATATCATTTTTTAATCTTATATTTTTGTTGGCTTTGTTTCCCTATCTTATTATGCTCTTAGAGTGCATGAGGTGTTATAGAGGTTCTCTAAATGAAGGTATTGGCAATATTAGAGCCCGATATAGAGCTTTCATTATGACAAGGAGATTTCATGCCAACACTCTTGGCCTTATCCAAAGGGAATTAGATCATGCCACTATTGCAACCATGGAAAACTACAATGACTTCATAGATGCATAGATTCTTACCTCAACCATTGAATGGCTCTCTGACTCGGCACACACCCACGACATGTAGCATCAACACCTCTATACAATAGAGATTTACTAGCATATCTAATCCCTCTTGAGCCAAGTTCTAGTAGACATCCATGAAGCTCGTAGAGAGATCACCATGCAACTCAATGACATTATCGCAAAGAATCGGAACGTGGTTATGGAGCACTATGGTTTGGCCATGGGATTGCGACATATTGAAGCCATCCTCCTCAGAGGAAAAGAAACCACTTCACTTGGAACACCTGTAGCTCATATTGATGTCTCCAAGTCGACATGACTTTTCTATTAGCTTCAATAATACTATAAGATTTCCTTTAGGAGTTTTTTTCCATGGTTTTTGTCGTTAACTTCTATCCACAACATGGTTGCTTCTACAATATTTGCGGGCATTTAATTTGTTTTAGTTATCATATTATATACAATTAGCTTATGGTAGGGTTGAAATAGTTTAAAAACCATGTTATTTTCTGGTCAAAAATCATTTCTTCCTCCGTTGGTCGGGTTTTCCAAGTGGCACATTGCAAAGGATAATAATTCTTCATAATTGTAACTAGTGACTTATTTTGAAAGATCATATATATATATAATTATAATTATAATTATAATTTATCAAATAATATTTCAACTTCAATATTATTAATTTTGCATATTTATATTTTAATATTTTGTAAAAATAATTATTTATTAATATCATCTCTACTAATGGATCCATTCTCTATGGACTAAGAATTGTTAGGTTATTTTCTTCTCAAAATACTTCTTCATTGTGTTATTTGGGGAATCAAAAGATTATCAGAGAACTTGATCCAGAAGGCTCTAGTTTTGGGGCAATGTTGGATTGTTTTTAACCCCTTGGTTCTCATATTTTGACCCTTCCATAGTTGCCATTATCAAGCTTCCAATATGGTTCATGATTCCTAATTTTCCAGCCCACTTGTGGCACTACACAAACTTTCAGGCCATTGGAGACTCTATGGACCATTACCTTACTAGTGATGCCTCTCATTGGCAACTTGGTGTATACAACTATGGCAAAATTTGTGTTGAAATTAATATCAATAAAAGGATGCTAGACCAAATCAATTTAAAAAGTGGTGATTTTCACTAGACCTAAGCTCTGTACTATGAGAATACCACCTTTCATTGTCACTTTTGTCATAAAATAGGTCATTTACATAATTATTTCCTGGTGTTTAATTCTAAAAAAAAAGAGGCATCCACTGTTCTAGATCTAAAAGTTGGAATTCCTGCAATACTTCTCCCATGGAGGGAAAGGCCTCATCTACGTCAGACAAGGACGATGAAGAAG
The DNA here is from genome assembly GCA_031772625.1 of Pinus tabuliformis. Taxonomy (NCBI): domain Eukaryota; kingdom Viridiplantae; phylum Streptophyta; class Pinopsida; order Pinales; family Pinaceae; genus Pinus; species Pinus tabuliformis. The sequence continues at coordinate 1,289,831,994 of CM062804.1, read as the reverse complement.
TTGAAGATGAAATCGATCTAGGGACAAGGTCCAAGACTCAGGGTCTCAAACATCCCCTGGGCTCATGGTGTGAACCATGCTCCTTTGACAAGCACAAAAATATTGAATAGTAATGCTTCTTTGGGTATATTGAAATGAGCTCATGAGTGGGCTTCTTCAGACTCTAATAAGGAATTTCCTTTTTGCATGCAATGATAATTTGCATATCACTTTGATCAAACCACCTTCAGAAGTTTGGGTCAAGGTTTCTAAAAATAAAGGAAAGAAAGGTCGCCTTGAGGATCAACCCTAATTTGGTGATTCTCCTCTCTAGTTGTTCCTTCTATCCCTTTGCTCCTACTTTGCTATTCTCAATATCATTCATCTCTCCTTTGATATTGTTAGTATAAGGCATGTTGTGGCAAAAAAAAAGTCATCATGGAAAGCTATGTAATTTTATTTGTATTTAGTCAATAAAAATTTTAGACTTACAAAAAAATATCATCAATATTATATTATTTTAATAATTTTAATTTTTCATTTCAATTTTTACATTTATTTTTTTAATTAAATAAATTTTCTTTTTAATTAACTAACTATTTTATAACCTATTTACTAATTAAATAAATCATTAATGAAATTTTGAAATTGAAATTGAAATTATATATATATATATATAAATTTTATATTTAATAAAAACCACCTATTTTATATAAATCATAAATAAATTTTTAAAATGTGTTTCTCGAACTATAATACTTATATATAAACACTACACTACAAAGTTTTTAAAATTTGTGTTAACATTTTAACAAACAACATTGAGATAAAAACACACACACATACACATTTATATTACAACTATAATATAAAAGTTATATGCATACAACTAAGCACAAATCAAATCATATAGTAATATTTGACACCACATTTGAACCATAACAATTTTAATTATTAATAGCTCTATATATAATGATGTGTGACACCGCCTTTGAACGATAAGATTTTGTATTGAAATAACCCTACGAAATATATGTGACACGTCACATTCGAACGAATCAATTACCTATTCAAGGGTCTAAACCGAATGAATGTGATGTAACATGGAGGTTCAGATATAAGAAGGAAAAATCATGGAGGAAGGTTAGGGATTTTAGAAGATTCACTCTGGTTTCGTTCTAAATTGCAAATATAAGGTTACAAGTGCGTCAAAGTTCGAGGGCATATTTCCTTCGTGCCTGTAGGGATTTTTGATAACCTCTTAATCAATGGAGAACCTTGGATTTACATAAAAGATAGAGGGTTGAATAGAAGTTGGAATTTTAATTTTGCCTGATTCCAGTGCAAATACTTTATTACGTCGATACACCTTTCATTTCCACTTGTTTAATTTTTGGAAGGTAGCTGTAGGACTTTGCCAATGAGTTTCATGGTGCACTATTGCATGACCAACCACTTTCTAATTCCATGACGCGCAATCAATACATTTCCTGCAGTGTCGAGTAAGAGTAAATTCAAAAGAAATCTTACCTATAGTGAAGTTGTGTATTATCCCTCTTTGTATTTCTTTTTTCTTAGTTCCCTACTAACTCAATGAATTATTTATTAATATGAAAAATGCTAATAATTTCATCAAGTTTATGTGCATTAAGAATATCAGATGCATCAAAATTTATTAAGTAATTTTGATGTTTACAAAACTTCATTTCTTTTAGTTATTATATGTATGGTTACTTATGTAATTTTCATATTATTTTATTAAAGTTTTTAGTCTAACATAAAGTTTTAGAAAAAAAAAAATCTATTTTTTTAAACACAAACTTTTTTTTCTAAAAAATTTTACAATTTTCATATTTATAATTAAAAAATAATTTTATTTTCATAAAAATATATTTTATTATATAATAATTAATTTAGTATTATTATTTTTATTGATTATGGAATTCAAAATACAAAATTTTCAATTGAAAAATCTTATTCGTCTCTCTTTACACCTTTTAGAGAAATTCCTAATAAAATTAACCCATATAAAATAAAATAAAATAAATTAAAAGTTAAATCAGAGAGAAAGATACAACTTATTCTACGCCCATCTAACTTAACACAAATTTAAATAGATTCAAACAAAATCCATTTTTGAATCGTTAAAATGGTGAAATAAAAATACTCCAGTTATATAATTTGAATTGAATTGTTATTAACCTTCCACATCCATGTGTAATATCAGTAACATTTATTCGGATGGATGTCAATATATAGATATTTTAAATCAAATTTATTAAAAAAAAATTCTACCGGATTGAAAAAGAGCCAAATTATTGACGACTAAGTTTTAGTTTAAATACACGGAGCTTCTCGTCATTTGGTTAAAGTGTCACACATCTTTTGTCTCCCAATGAATTTGGATTTTCCTGATTCGGTAGATGTTTAGACTCTTGTTTCCTCCCGTGAGTCTTCATGTGTCTTCATATTTAACACTATTTAACACTATACTCTTTGATGTGTCTTCATTATCTGCTATTTACTTGAACTATCCATATGTTCTTTTGTTTGGCATTAATTCGCTGCACGCTTGATAGATTTGGAGTTGAGATGGATCTAGGTATCCTTTATATATATCAAGTAATAACATAACATTACATTACAACATCTCTTCCATCGTGGTATGGTTTTTTTTTTTTTTGAACCAAGTCAAAATGTTTGCATAACATAACATAACACGACATTACAACATCTCTTCCATAATGAGTCGGAGAGCCCCTCTCGACACAACCAACCTAGGTCCATCTTAAGTTTGGATTTACTAGGAGCCATATGAGGGATCAAATCTCTTTTCACTCTAAAAGATGTTTGCACCTCAAGATATTTGATCCCTTTGGAAACTTAGTGGATGAGTTAAAATGGCTATAGGATTATTTAATTATTAATAAGAATTATCTATATATATATATATATATATATAAAATTCGATTAAAGAAAAATGTTTACATAACATAATAGAATATGACATTACAACATCTCTTCCATACTAAATTTGAATGTGCTTCTCTAGATAATAATGAGTAAAATATTATATTATATTATATTTCACCTAATTTATTAAATAAAAAATAAAATCAAGAGTCATTGTAAGCCACACACCACATCCACAAGAGACATTTTGAGTCGCGCCATCAAAATAACCAACTGGTAAATGTATGGGAGACGAACAATGTTAGATGTGTAAATATTTGATGGACGCATTGGAACTGGTCTGTGATCTCATCCAGGAGACGATATTGGAACATATTCTGAAAATATTCACTGGTATACATTCAAATATGCAAATGTTCTGTGCTTTCCATATTTCCTAGAAGAAATACAAAGGAATCACATTGAAATGCCCCCACCAACCCCCCCCCCCTCCCCCTCAACGCCCACTCAACAATAAAATGTTTAATAGAGAGAGATGGTATATATGTAATGTTATCTACATGTAAAATCTAGAACCATATCTATCTAGTAGTCGAGCATTGGATGATAAGATGTAGACTAGTTTCCATGTCATTCCTATAGAAGGTACACAATCCAAGATTGATGTGCCCCCTCTTGTGTAGGTTGTACCATCTCAGTATTTTGTCTTTTCAAAACAACCAAGAAAACAAGATGACCTTCAGAGGAACCCTCCATCCCCATATCTTCTGAAACCAAGATGGAGATGTCAAATTATATTTATTGCACATAAATTAATGATATGTGTCCACCACGACCATCGAATTTTTATGCATAATTCTACTCCAAGTTAGTTGGTCCCCTTATTTAGAACAACAAAGGCCTGCCAGTATAAGGCCCCTTATATATACATTCCAATATTCTTCACACTAACCAACCAAACCAATTTTGGTGGCCCCTTTCCATATTGGGCACCCCCCTTACCATTGTTGAATAACCTGACCCATAAATAAATAACCTCTGGAATGTAAAACCTCTACTGTATTCTATGATAGATGGGAATTTTGATTGACTCCCATCATTTTATCTATCCCAATTAATATTTGGTTTCCTTTTCTAAATGCCCATTTTAACTTCTGTAAGAACCAATGCATCACTTTGATGAAGCTCAACCATAAACATGACCCGTTTCTGTTGATATTATTTTCATCTCTGTACCATTCAATGATGTTCTTCCCCTTTAGATATTTGAACTTAAATATGTCTTGCAAGATTCCACCACTCGACATGGCTCTCCAAAGTGACTTAATCATTAAATCCTATCTGAATATCTTCCCATCCAATAGGCCCCATCCTCCATATGTCTTTAGTGTGGAAATCATCTCCCATTTATATAAATGGTATATATGTGCCTCACCCATTCCATACTATAGGAATAGAGATTATATAGCCCAAATATTCGAGATGATAGATGATGATAGTGCAAACAGATGTGCCTAGTAGACTGAAATATGTTGTAGAACAACTTGTTTGAGGGTGTATCTTCCCCCAATAGTTAGCCACATGTTGTTGGCATTTTGGCTCAGGTATGGCGCTATGATACAGGTGTTGTCCTTGATGGCAACTCTCTTTGATGACAGATCTCCGTTCAGTCTACAGAATGAAGAGAAATCTCATATACGCAGGTTAATTAAGTCCAAGTTGCGTATACACGCTGGTGATATGCATACTAAGTCGCGTATACGCAGGAGAGCTATATAATAAGGCGCGTATACACGTAGATGCATGAACAGAAAAGTGCGTATATGTCGGGAAGTTTCCTTTTGGTCCATGGTAGTTAGTCCTCGGTACTTGTGCCCATGTCTTTGGACCAAAGTACCTCGACAGTCGTGTAGATCTCTAGTTTCGCAGTTGATGGTTTTGGATTTCTATGGTTTTGGCTCTTGGTATTGAGCAAGGCCTAAGGCTATATAAGGAGAAGAAGATCATTAGGCAAAATCATCTTTCGAAAAGGCTTGAATATCTGAAAAAGAAAGAGATCTGATATGCAGGTTCTGGGTTGCTTGATCTAAGCCAAGGAGAGATCACATCGGTTGATGGAAGACTAGATCTAAGGATAGATCGGGATCTAATGGTTTGAAATGCACTATCATGATATGGTTGATTATGCGTATTTCTAGATCTGCATACTGTCGCAATGTTATGTTCTGGGTCTAACTGATGTCTGGTACAGCTGCAAATTGAGAAAGTTTATTTTTAGATCTGTACGCAGGTTGGCTTCGGTAAAAGCGCGTGTATACGCGGGTTTTGCTCATTGAAGTAGCGTATATCTTTTGAAGCTTGATTTTGGGTTTACAGTTGGGTCTGACTGTTATTGCAGAGTTCTGTAGTCTGCTCTGTGTTCTGGTAACTGGTGATTGACAGGTTCAGTGATTCAAAGTTTGGTTGTTTTATGCTTCAATGATCTGTTGTGAAAGGTGAATGAATTGTGGCCTTCAGATTGTAATGTTGTGCTTCAGGAATATCCAGTCTGAAAATGTATGAAAGGTGGTACCTGAAGGAAAGAAGATTGTAGGTCAGCACCTACGTACTAGTATCTTGGCTAGTACAAGAGCAAAGGGGGTTGGAGCTCCCTTCCAAGGAAGTTTGGAGAACGAGAGAAGGTTGTAGCCTTCTGCAGGTTGTAGCCTGCGTACTGGTATAAGGCTGCACCAGTACAAAAGATTGTAAACTGAAGTTTCATATTAAAGAAAGATAGAGACAACTTGCAGCAGGTGGTTTTCACCCACATTGGGTTTCCACCTTATATCTTGGTGTTCATGTGTGTGGCTTTTGATCTGTTCTGTTATACTGCACCTGTTTACTGTTAATATGGTGAATAATGTCCTGATGAACTTAACTGAAGAATAAGCTAACTAAATTATGAGTTTTCTTCTTATACGCTGTTTTATTTAGTCACAGTAGCGTGTACACGCTGGTTCACTTAACTGAAGTAGCGTATATGTTTCTGAGCATTGAAAAAGTTTGATTGATCTGATAATACTGATTCACCCCCCCTCTCAGTATTATTTCCAACAATTGGTATCAGAGCAGGTCCTTCAGAGAAGCTTGATCGCTTGAAGGTAGATCATTCATCATGAGCAACTACGAGAAAGAAGCATCAATCAGGCCACCGATTTTTGATGGGACAAATTTCAATTATTGGAAGGTAAGAGTTACTGCATATCTTCAATCTCTTGGTACAGAAGTTTGGAACATTGTAGAAACAGGCTATGCTTTTCCTTCAGCTACTCCTACAGATCCAGCTGAGAAAAAGCAGTATGAAACAAATGCAAAAGCAGTCAGTACTCTATTAGGAAGTATATCCCAAACAGAATTCATGAAGGTCATGCACTTCAAATCAGCAAAAGAGATATGGGACAAAATGATCACTAGCTATGAAGGAGATGAACAGGTAAAGCAAGCTAAACTTCAAACTCTCAGGATTCAATATGAGACTCTCAAGATGTATAATGATGAAAGTGTGGCTAATTATTTTCTTCGGGTAGATGAGATTGTTAATTGTATGAAAAATTTGGGTGAAGAAATAAAAGAGACTATAGTAGTTCAAAAGATTCTAAGATCATTATCCCCCAAGTTTGAATCTAAAGTATCTGCAATAGAAGAAAAAGAAAATCTCCGTGTTCTCACTATGTCTCAGCTACATGGAATTCTAACTGCTTATGAAATGAGAAAGGGAGGTCCATCAGACAGAAGGGAAGCTGCTTTTAAGGCATCAGGAAAAGAAGATTACTATGAAGCAAGCCATGTTCCAGAAGAAGAGGAAGAAGAATCAAATTTTGTCAGAAATCTTCAAAGGGGTTCTGGAAGGTTCAGAGGTAAGCTACCTTTCAAATGCTTTGCTTGTGGAAGAGTAGGTCATTATGCTGCAAAATGTCCTTATAAGGATAAAGGAAAAGAACCTGCTAGATGGAACAAGAAACAAAGTGCAAATAAGAAAAGCTACTACACCCATGAAGATAGTGATGGCTTATCAAACAGTGATGAAGATGAACAAGGTAATAAATATAAGCTGTTAATGGCATTTGAAGATGATGATTATGAGGATGCTGTAGATGTGGATAATCTCTATAATGAAATTACTAGACTCAAGAGATGCATAGAAGAAAAGAATGTGATCATTGATACTTTGCAATTTCAAATTGATGAAAAGGAAAAACATCTTGAAAAACTAGAAGGTGAAATTGTTGGTCTCAGAAAAGAAATTGAGAAAACAAAAGCTATTAATCTTAAGTTTGTCAAAGGATCTGAAACTTTGGATGAGATTATCAATGTGCAGCGGTCTCCTCTAAACAAGACAGGTTTGGGCTATAATGGAGAAACCTCTCAAGCATCCACCTCAAAAAGTTATCTTGATGCAGCAAGAAGAAATGAGCAGAAGAACAATGAAGATAATCAGGTAAAGCAGGGACGAATTACAAACAGAAACTATCAGGGACAATCCTTCTTAAGGGTGAACAAAAGCTACAACCAACCACAGGTAAAATCTTCTCAGTTTGGCTCAAGAATAGATGAAAATAGAAATTACAATCAGTTGGCTGGTAGATTCAATAACCGCAGAAGCTTCTTCAATGGACAATGCTTTTCTTGCCATAACTTTGGTCACAAAGCAGCTCAATGTGTTGCATATAAAACAATCATGACTAGGGAAGCTCAAAAACAAAGAAGTATGACAGGGATTACAAAAAGGACCTATAACAACTTTTCGGTTCTTGAAAATGAAGTTGAATGTTCTATTTGCAATAATTTTGGTCATAAAGACTCTGAATGCAGGAGCAGGTTTCAGGAGAAAAAGGAACAAGCCACGAGCACCAAAACATGGAGAATAAAGGAACCTCAAACAGAAAGATGTGGGATAGCATTTTATGCAGAAGGACAGGAAAATCTATGGTACATTGACAGTGGATGTTCGAAACATATGACAGGTGATAAAGAAAAACTTGAATCTTATTCTACTTTAGAAAAGGGAAAGAAAGTTTCTTTTGGAAATGATACTCCTGCAACTATAAAAGGAAAAGGTATTGCTCCTTTGAAAGAAAAGGTCAAGGCTGGAAATGTTTTATATGTTGATGGATTGAAGCATAATCTACTAAGTGTCAGCCAGATGTGTGATCAAAAAACCGAGGTTATTTTTAGATCGAATGGATGTCTTGTTCGTGATCTTGACACAGGTAAAACAGTTCTCAAAGGCAAAAGAACTCCAAATAATCTGTACATATTTGAAGAAGGACAACAACAATGCTATCTTAGCAAGGATGAAGAGCACTGGTTATGGCATCGAAGGTTGGGACATCTAAGCTTCTCACAAATAAGGAAAGCATGCAAATATCAGGCAGTTCGCGATCTTCCAGATATCAAAATTCCAGACAACACCATATGCAAATCTTGTCAGTTTGGAAAGCAAACCAGAACTAACTTTCCAGAGAAGGAAGGATCAGCTAGCTTGCCTCTTGAGCTAGTCCATACAGATGTATGTGGTCCATTTAGGAAAAGGACACCTCGAGGAGAAGAATATCTGATATTATTCATTGATGATTTCTCAAGGTTTGTTTGGTTAGGGCTTATGAAGCACAAAGATGAAGCATTCGAAAAATTCAAATCCTTCAAAGCATTGGTTGAAAATGAATCAGGACACAAAATTAAGTGCCTCAGATCTGACAGAGGTGGGGAGTTCACCTCAAATGAATTTTTCGATTTCTGTGACGAACATGGGATAAGAAGAGAATTCTCTACAACTAGAACTCCTCAGCAAAATGGGGTTGTGGAAAGAATGAACAGAACTATCCAACAAATGGCTCGTGCTATGCTCGATGAATCAGGTACTCCTGCAACCTTCTGGGGTGAAGCTGCACATGCTGCTGTTATTATTCTTAACAAAACAAATGTCCGAGTAAACAGCACTCAAACACCTCATGAGCTTTGGAGTGGTAAAACTCCTTCCGTGAAGCACTTCAAAATCTTTGGGAGCAAATGTTATATTAAGAATACTGATGAGCAAATTGGCAAACTTGAACCAAGAGCAGATGAGGGCATTCTTCTTGGTTATTCTCCACATAGCAAAGCATACAAGTGCTACAATAAAAGACTTGGCAGAATTGTTGACAGTATTGATATAGTGGTTGATGAGAAGGGATATATTCCTAGGCAAGTTCATCATGAAGACATTGAAGAAGATGAAGGTTACTCTCAAAGGCGAAATGATGAAGAAGAAGAACCTCAAGAAGAAGAAGAATCTCAAGAAGAACCAGAGGAGCAGACAAGAATAGAAGAGAAGACTCCATCCAGATATGTTCAAAAGAATCATCCAGAAACTCAGATTGTGGGGCAGAAAGAAGCAGGAGTACAAACAAGAAGGACACTTGCAGAAGCTTCAAGCTACTTGGCATTACTCTCCTCCACTGAACCACAAAATGTGAAAGAGGCATGCAAAGATGAATGTTGGGTCAAAGCAATGGATGAAGAACTTGAGCAAATCGAAAAGAACAACACTTGGGAATTAGTTCCTAGACCAAAAGATAAGAATGTAATAGGAACAAAATGGGTCTTCAAGAATAAATTAAATGAAAATGGAGAAGTAATTAGAAACAAGGCCAGACTTGTTTGTAAAGGGTATGCACAGCAAGAAGGAATAGATTTTGAAGAGACCTTTGCTCCTGTGGCAAGACTTGAGGCCATCTGAATGTTCCTTGCTCTCTCAAGCTTTCAAAACTTCAAGGTATTTCAAATGGACGTGAAATCAGCCTTCCTGAATGGAGACTTAGAAGAAGAAGTATATATTGAGCAGCCAGATGGCTTCATTCTTGGGAATGATCCAAACCTTGTATGCAGATTGAAAAAGGCACTCTATGGACTCAAACAAGCTCCAAGGGCTTGGTACTATCGGTTGGACAAATATCTTCACCAACAAGGCTTTTCAAAAGGATCAGCAGATAGCAATCTCTATATAAAAGTTGAAAATAACAAATTGCTAATTCTTGTTGTTTATGTAGATGATATTATTTTTGGCAGCAATGAAGAGACTATGAGTCAAAACTTTGCCTTGGTTATGCAGAAAGAATTCGAAATGTCACTTCTTGGAGAATTGACATATTTTCTTGGATTGCAAATCCAACAAAATGAAGGAGGTATCTTCTTGTCTCAAACCAAATACCTCAAGCAGATCTTGAAGAAGTATGGCATGGAAGAGTCAAAGCCAGTATGTACACCCATGGTTACAGGATGCAGCCTCAGTGCAAATGATGAATCAGCAGCAGTTCACCAACCCACTTATAGATCCATGATTGGGAGTTTGCTTTATTTGACAGGTACTCGACCAGATATTACACATGCAGTAGGAATGGTTGGAAGATTTCAAGCCAACCCAAAGGAAACTCATCTTCAGGCAGTCAAAAGAATCTTCAAATATCTTCAAGGGACCCAAAACTATGGCTTATGGTATCCTAGAAATACAGATCTCACTCTTCATGCTTACACAGATGCAGATTGGGCTGGAAGTGTGGATGATAGGAAAAGCACAAGTGGTGGTGCTTTCTTCATGGGTTCCAGATTAGTATCTTGGTTCAGCAAGAAACAGAGTTCGATTGCCTTATCTACAGCTGAAGCAGAATATGTGGCTGCAGCATCTTGTTGCACACAACTTCTTTGGATGATGCAGACCTTGCAGGACTTTCAAATCACTTGCACTCCACCCGTCTCTATCTTATGTGATAATACAAGTGCAATCAGCATTTCAAAGAATCCAGTCATGCACTCAAAGACCAAGCACATACCAATCAAGTACCATTTTCTTCGGGAACAAGTGCTTGAGCAGAAGGTCAAGTTGGAGTATGTTCCTTCTAAGGAACAAGTTGCTGATATTCTCACAAAACCACTGCCCAGGGAAACTTTTGAATATCTCAGACAAAAGCTGGGAGTAGTTGATGCTTCATCCTGCTGTTGAAGTTTGTTTATTCTACAGAAAAGTTGGTATACGCAGGTTACGGAAGGGCTATCCGCGTATATACGCAGGTTACGGAAAAGGAAGTCGCGTGTATGTTGGACGCTTGTTGCAGAAAGTATATCCGCGTACATACGCAGTTTCATGCAGGAGAAAACGCGTATATGAAGTTCTGAACAGCAAGGGCAATCTCTGGAGTTCTGAACAGCAATGGGTATGTCAGAATTCTTCAGGCACAGTTTCAGGGGGAGCAGCTTAAAAGTCTCATAAAGCATTGTTGGCATTCAGATGTTTTGGTTGTTGGGTTCAGGAGAAGGAGCTCAGAAAGAAATCCTGGTTGCTGATCTAAAAAGATGTTTCTCAGATGCTGCTGGTGACTTTCATAAGTCTTGGTCTAGATCTGTTGTCTCTATGTCATATCTCTTTTATGATGTCAAGGTCATGTAACGGCCTATGTTGGTTTCCCCACTATGCCTGGGATGAATGATGTAATATAATTGATTGTCTCTGATGTGTCCCCTCTTGGTAGGGAGTATGGATGTATGTATTGAGTCTTTTGGTGATAGGAAGGTCCCTTATGGTGTATAAGTCTTGGTTCTTGTTGAAGAACATCTTTTGCAGATCTTGCCTACAGTCAGGGGGAGCATGTTTCAGCACAGCCAAGCAGAGGTATCAGCATGTTCTCAGGGGGAGCACAGCCCTTTGCCCTTGATGACAAAGGGGGAGAATGATTCTAAGGATCTGAAGGTTGCCATCAAGTCCAAAGGGGGAGATTGTTGGCATTTTGGCTCAGGTATGGCGCTATGATACAGGTGTTGTCCTTGATGGCAACTCTCTTTGATGACAGATCTCCGTTCAGTCTACAGAATGAAGAGAAATCTCATATACGCAGGTTAATTAAGTCCAAGTTGCGTATACACGCTGGTGATATGCATACTAAGTCGCGTATACGCAGGAGAGCTATATAATAAGGCACGTATACACGCAGATGCATGAACAGAAAAGTGCGTATATGTCGGGAAGTTTCCTTTTGGTCCATGGTAGTTAGTCCTCGGTACTTGTGCCCATGTCTTTGGACCAAAGTACCTCGACAGTCGTGTAGATCTCTAGTTTCGCAGTTGATGGTTTTGGATTTCTATGGTTTTGGCTCTTGGTATTGAGCAAGGCCTAAGGCTATATAAGGAGAAGAAGATCATTAGGCAAAATCATCTTTCGAAAAGGCTTGAATATCTGAAAAAGAAAGAGATCTGATATGCAGGTTCTGGGTTGCTTGATCTAAGCCAAGGAGAGATCACATCGGTTGATGGAAGACTAGATCTAAGGATAGATCGGGATCTAATGGTTTGAAATGCACTATCATGATATGGTTGATTATGCGTATTTCTAGATCTGCATACTGTCGCAATGTTATGTTCTGGGTCTAACTGATGTCTGGTACAGCTGCAAATTGAGAAAGTTTATTTTTAGATCTGTACGCAGGTTGGCTTCGGTAAAAGCGCGTGTATACGCGGGTTTTGCTCATTGAAGTAGCGTATATCTTTTGAAGCTTGATTTTGGGTTTACAGTTGGGTCTGACTGTTATTGCAGAGTTCTGTAGTCTGCTCTGTGTTCTGGTAACTGGTGATTGACAGGGTTCAGTGATTCAAAGTTTGGTTGTTTTATGCTTCAATGATCTGTTGTGAAAGGTGAATGAATTGTGGCCTTCAGATTGTAATGTTGTGCTTCAGGAATATCCAGTCTGAAAATGTATGAAAGGTGGTACCTGAAGGAAAGAAGATTGTAGGTCAGCACCTACGTACTAGTATCTTGGCTAGTACAAGAGCAAAGGGGGTTGGAGCTCCCTTCCAAGGAAGTTTGGAGAACGAGAGAAGGTTGTAGCCTTCTGCAGGTTGTAGCCTGCGTACTGGTATAAGGCTGCACCAGTACAAAAGATTGTAAACTGAAGTTTCATATTAAAGAAAGATAGAGACAACTTGCAGCAGGTGGTTTTCACCCACATTGGGTTTCCACCTTATATCTTGGTGTTCATGTGTGTGGCTTTTGATCTGTTCTGTTATACTGCACCTGTTTACTGTTAATATGGTGAATAATGTCCTGATGAACTTAACTGAAGAATAAGCTAACTAAATTATGAGTTTTCTTCTTATACGCTGTTTTATTTAGTCACAGTAGCGTGTACACGCTGGTTCACTTAACTGAAGTAGCGTATATGTTTCTGAGCATTGAAAAATTTTGATTGATCTGATAATACTGATTCACCCCCCCTCTCAGTATTATTTCCAACACATGTGTGTCCAGGAATTTAGTCGCTTCCTAAATTTGTCCAGGAGCCAATTCCAGTCTGAATTCTTGTAATTATTAGGCTTTAATCTAAAGCCTCGGTAGGAGAAACCATCAACTAGTGGAGCAGTCCCAACCCCAAAAATGACTGCAATAAATTCTATTTCCACTCTATCTCCATTTTCAGATTTTCTTCCATTTGTGACCAGTCCCGATGCCTCCCTAAAGTGAAAGAATATGTATTGAAGAGCACTCCATTGTGATTTAGAAACCATGCCAAATGTAAGAATATCATCCACAAAGAACAAATGAGTAATGAACACCCTATTATATAATATAAGGCCCCTGAAAATATCCAAAGAATGCGCCTCCTTAATCTTTAAAGTAAGACCATCCATAACAAGAATGAAGAGCAAAGGGGAAAGTGATCATCCTTGTTCCAAACCTCTCCCTACCCTGAAAAAGCTCAAAGGATATCCATTGATCAGAACAACATAGAAAATCATAGATACATGCCCATTAATCCACTCTACATTGTAAGTATGTAGTCCAATCTTAAATAAAATAAGGCGTAATAAAGACCAATCCACACAATCGTAGGCCTTCTCTAAGTCCATTTTCATTAAAATGACTTCCAACTTTTTAGTATGAATAGAATGTACACACTCTTGCGTTGTTGCTATGGCATCATAAATTAATAGGTTATTCAGAAATCCGAACTGTTCCTTGGAGATATGTGCAGAGAAAGTGTCTTTTATACATCTCGTGATCACCTTTGAAATTAGTTTATAGGTAATGTTGTAGAGGGAGATTGGCTTGAAGTCCAGGAATGGACGAGGGCTTGTAAATGTTAGAAAAAGAGCAACGAAAGTAGAACTTATTTCTTCAGTGATATGACTAGTAGTCCTAGACTCTTCCACTAGATCCAAAAGACTTTGTCGCATCAAATAAAAGAAGTGGATAAATAACTCCATTGTCTAACCATCTAGGCATAGACATTTGTCTTTCACAAAGGATTTTAGCACAAGAAGAACTTCCTTTGAAGAAATAGGGTGGAAAAGGGCCTTGTTGGACTCCTCATCAAACATAGTAGGGTAGAGATCCAATTCCCAGATTTGATATTCAATATCCACTCCCATCCTAGTCTTTTAGGGGTCTCCAAAATATGACACAGCCACTTTGTGAATCTTTGTAGTACAATATACTATCTCCCCATTTGGTTTTTTGATTTGCCATATCGAATTAATATTTCTTCTTTGATTAGCATAGTGATGAAAAAAATGGGTATTACAGCCACCCTCCCGCAACCATACTTCTCTACTCTTGAGCTGCCAAGTGGCTTCCTAAATATCAAGTATCTCATTCTTCCTTCCCTCCAGCTCTTTCAAACGGTCTAGGTCTTGTTGTGTTGGAGCCGCTTGCTCCATGGAGATAACAATACGGGGGATTTCTGTTGTAATATGTTACATATCCATAAACATAAGGTGTTTTTTCCTTCGCCCCCAAAATCTAACCCTACTCTTCAAATAATTAAGTTTTTGACTGATCGAATGCAGCGCTGAAGGCCCTGGCTCCCTATCCACTGAGGCCCAACAGGAAGAAACCAGATCGTTAAAATATTCATCCTCCAAACACACCCTATGAAACTTAAAAGGGATCCACATATGTGCATTTTCCATCCTCCATTTCATAATTATCGGGAAATGATCGGACAGAAAATATTTGTCCACCCAGGAATTCATATTGACTAATAATTACACAAGGTTTTTATGGACTAGGAAATGATCCATTCACTTCCCAATATGTTCATCACCATCTCTATGGTTGTTCCAAGTAGGAGATAAAGGAGAGGGACATATATCTACCAGATGATGTTCTGCAAAAAGAAAAATCAAATGATCAACTAAATGGTGTCTTCAACAATGAGTGCCTCAACATTCCCGCATCAACAAGGTGGCATTCAAATCTCTTGCCATAATAAGTGTGCCAATCTTAAGAATGTTGCATGCCTCCATTATGTTCCAAAAAACTACTATATCTCTACGAGAAGCATATAAATTGAGGAAATTTTTTACAACTCTGTATCCCACAAATGTGTCCAGTTAGTAGAATACCATCAAAGAGTCTTTATGGATGAAATTTATCTCACTTAGGGTCCCAAAGTGCTACAAGGCAACCTGATATACCAACAGAGCTCACAACCACCAGGTGCCAATCAGGGAAAATGGAAAGAAAGTATGAAAAAACACAGATAGAGTCTGCCAGGGTCTCTTAGATGAGAATGATGAAAGGACAAATTTTGTGAATTAGATGTCGTAGGTCTAATTTCTTCGTGGAGTCTCCCAAACCATGAATATTCAGTGAGATAATATTCATCATGAAGCCCCCTTGGCGAGCACATTTTTTCTAAGGGCCCAAGAATTTGAAGACGAGAAAATGGGGACATCATGCAATTCCGCAGAACCATCAAAATCTAAAGAAATAGCCATCATTTGAACCCTAAAGTGTCTACTCCCTTTTCCCACCCTTTTGCTTACAATGATGTTTAAAGAAGAGTCGAGGTTGATGATAGGGGATTTGCATTGAACCTGACCCTTATGGATAGTAAGAGCCGCTAAATCCTTCGCAGGGTTCAGCATGAGGAAATCAATGTCGTTGTTGACTGAATTATGGGGAGAGGTATTTTGGTCCAAGGCAGAAGAGGGAGGATGGGAGGAGATAATGGTTGATTTTATAGGGAACTGAGATTGATGGGGATCTAGGCAAGATGAAGTCAGAGGAGGGAAAATAGGATGAGAAGGGGGAAATGGCCATCCGTTGGGGACTTAGAGTTTAGGGGAGCACTCAAAAAGGGATGAGCAACCATCGAGTGAAGTGGTTCAAGCCTCCCTTTTGAAGGAAAAGGAGGTAAACAACTCCTCTCAAGGACAAAATAGAAATATTCCCCAAAATATTTTTCGATGAGGGTAAAGGAGAGGAGGAAAAATAAGTAAAAATAGGGGAAAGAAAAGATTCAATAAATAAAGAGGCATCACCCAATAAAGAGATAGTACCTTTTCCACAGGGAATACACTGCTTATCAGATGGCTTTCGAGACATATGCCCATGTTCGCTCTGACCGCGTGAACCATCAACAGAGGTCGACCAACTACAAGAGCTTCGATCCAAAAGTTATCTCATGTGTTGACAAAGGAGGCACCTGAAAGGGATACCCTAGCAACTCAGATGATGTATGAGTCATATCAATCCCCAAGTAAGATAAATATTTTCTGGGAGGCCCCTCGAAAAATGTATTTCAACTAGAATCCATGCCACACATTTTTCTCAAGAACCACACATCCCGGGTCCATATATATAAAACGACTAATGGAATTCCCAATATCAATAAGGGTCTGACATGTCGAGAATTCAAGCAACAACCCCAACAATTTAACCCATACAAGGTCATTATTCGGAGTATCTAATAGTGGGTTAAAGCCAATGTACCATCTATGGATCTGAAGAAAAATGCAACCCCACACCCAAGGAGTTTTGAGGATCTGATTAGTATCATATGAGTGCAGAAAGTGGAAGTTGTACGAAGAGTTCATCAACAAGATAACTTTAGGGGATTACCCCAATATAGGAGCCCATTTTTGTTTAACCCACTCTTGCATATTATTCTCTAGCAACTCTGAAAAACCTAGCGTCCAAATAGTGCCCACTTTTGTAAGTTGATAACACGGTCCCAAAGAACATCATGTCCAAAGCTCAGGAGCTTAGTTTCAGAATTGGACTTGATGATCATTCCCTTTTCCTTCTTTGATACACGCTTCCGCATGTGAAAATTCAAGGGAAACTTATCACTGTGTGCTTTAGACAGCTCCTACTGGGCAGGTCCAAAGGTCGTGTGGTGTCTAGATAGGGTCGACGGGTCATCAAAGTTCTGAGGCTGGGTAGTCTTAGTGAATGCCATTTCTGCATCCATCGAGGCTTGAATGAACACCTCATGGATCAACACATCAACATCCAGATAATTAAAACCATTTTCTATGAGGCACAATACCACCCTTATGTAGAAAACAAAGGTCGAGATATCACCTACCACATCCACCTACCACGTTAAGCAACCCGAGAATATATTAAAGTGTAAATGAAACATGTAGAGAATGTTTGTAGGGAATAAACCCACAAAATAAATAGAAATATTCCTCAAACGGTCAATAAAATAACTCTAATGTCAGAAAACACCAACCACTCCCAATAAAACCCACTTCCGAGGCACAGGAAGGGGAAGTAGTTGTAGATCCTCTGTGTCACATTAATGAAGGAAATCCACCCAAGATAAAATTTGATGTAGTATGTTGCCACCACAAAAAGGAAGAATCCCAGAAAAATAAATCCACCACAAATGGCAACCTTGACAGAGTGAATCTCATATCAGGAAAGTGGGGACATGGACAGCTATCATCAGAAAATTTAAAATAGCCACCGAGAAAAAATCCACAACCTTTCCATGGCAACGTGGGAATGCCCAGGGGAGATCCTACCTTCGAATCACATAGCCTCTCCAATCAACAAAACTATAAGAGGGAGAGGACAATACCACAAGCCAACATAACCGAAATAGCAGAGCCCACAAATGAGAAGAGGACCTCTTTAATAATAGGAAGCACACATCCAAAAAAATCTAAGCTAGCATAGGCTACATCTCAACCAACAACAACCACAACGCCATTGCAAGTTACCACCACCATGATAATAAAAAATCTGAAACATCTAACCCTAAGGAGCCATAGAGCAAGAGAAACATACCCTGGTCTGAGGACACCCTTTACAAAAACACCTTGAAACAAAGCAACATGGAGAATGGTGTTCATGCTGTTCACCAGAAACACTCGTAGCCGGTGGGAGGGTGATGGCCATAGGGTAACAAGGGAGGTCAACCATGTTATAACACACACCAATGCAAAACAAGCTAAAAGATGAGAAGGTACATTCCCAAAGGATAGTGAGATAAAGGGAAACATAAACTAAGAAAAAACCATCTGAAGGGTGAGGAAAAAACACAAAAAGGTGAGGACGATAATATGTAAGAACATGAAAAAAGTCAATTCATCCTCAAAGTCTATATGAGACATAACAGAAGATAGAAAACCAAGTAACACAGAAAAATGAAAAAGTACAAGTCGACATTGTCGCTATAACCTCGATTCTCTAGAGAACCATATGTGTGGCCTTTGTGGATAAATCTTCAGTGCCTAAATCCCAGCTTTTTGAGTTCATTGAAATATCAAATTACCGACCTATAAAGGATCATTCCAAATTTCAAATCTAGAATTAATAGATTTAGTTGACAAACTTATCTACTCAATGTTAAGCCATCCATTGTCTTTTCATACTTACCCTCATAGATCCATCTTAACTCCGGATCTATCAAGCACCGAGAGGGATGAAATATCTCAAGGGAAGAAGAAAGTGTTTGTTATACATATCACGATCACCTTTGAAATTATTTTATAGGTAATGTTGCAGAAGGAGATTGGCCTACAGTCCAGGAATGGATGAGGGCTTGTAGATTTCAAAATAAGAGCAAGGAAAGTAGAGTTTATTGCTCCAGTGATATGACTAGTAGTCCTAGACTCTTCCACCAGATCCAAAATACTTTGTCACGCCAAATCAAAGAAGTGGATAAATAACTCCATTTTCTAACCATCTGGGACTGGGTATTTTTCTTTTGGAAAGGATTTTATCACAAGAAGAACTTCCTCCAGAGAAATAGGGAAAAAAAGGGCCTCGTTCAACTCCTCATCGAACATAGTAGGGTAGAGATTCAATCCCGAGATTTGATATTAAATATCCACTCCCATCATATTCTTGTAGAAGTCTCCAAAATATGACACAACCTCTTTCTGAATCTTTGTAGTAGAATGTAGTGTCTCCCCATTTGGTTTTTCAATATGCCATATCGAATCAATGTTCCTTCTTTGATTAAGATAGTGATGAAAACATTGGGTGTTACAATCACCCTCCCGCAACCATATTTCTTTGTTCTTGAGCTGCCAAGTGGCTTCCTAAATCTCAAGTATATAATTCTTCCTACCCTCCATCTCTTTCAAATGGTCTAGGGCTTGTTTTATTTCTTCCACTCGCTCCATGGACATACCAAGATGGGAGATTTTTGTTGTAATTTGTTGCAGATCTAGAAACATAAGGTGTTTTTCCTTCTCTCCCAAACTCTAACCTTTCTCTTCAAACCATTAAGCTTATGAGTGATCGAATGCATCATTGAATATGTTGGCTCCCTATCCATCGAGGCCCAAGAAGAAGAAACCAAATCGTTAAAATATTCGTCGTCTAACCACACCCTATTAAACCTAAAAGGGATCCCTAGAAGTGAAATTTCCATCCTCCATTGCATAATTATCAGGAGACGATCAGATAGATAAGATATTTCCAATTTCATATTGCCTAATAATTCCAGAAGGTTCTCATGGACCAGGAAAAGATCCAGTCACTTCCCAATATGTTCATCACCATATCTATGGTTGTTCCAATTAGGAGATAGAGGATAGGGATAGATATCGATGATTTTCTGTAAAACATGAAATCAAATGATCAGCTAAAGGGTCTCTTCAATAGTGAGTGCCCCAACATTCCTGCATCGATAAGGTGGTGTTCAAATCTCCTTCCATAATTAGTGTGTCAATCTTAAGAATGTCACATGCCTCCATTATGTTCCAAAAAACTATTATATCTCTACAAGGAGCATGTAAATTGAGCAAATTTATACGACTCTATATCCCATGGATGTGACTAGTCAGTAGAATACCAACAAAGAGTCTGTAGGCATGCAATTTAGCTCACCTAGGGTTCCAAAGTGCTACAAGGCCACCTGACATAGCAGCAGAGCTCACAGCCACTAGGTTCCAATTAGGGTAAATGGAAATAAAGTATGAAACAACACGGATAGAGTCCACTAGGGCCTATTGGATGAGGATGATGAAAGGACAAATTTTATGAATCAAATGTCGCAAGCCTAATTTCTTTATGGAGTCTCCAAAAACATGAAAATTCACCGAGATAATGTTCATCATGAAGCTCCCTCGGCGGGCACATTCATCTAAGAGCCCGAGAATATGAAGATGAGAAAATAGGGACATCACGGAATGCCGTAGAACCATCAAAATCTAAAGAAATACCCATCGTTCAGTGCCTAAAATATATACTCCCTTTGACCCCCCCTTTTGCATAAAATGATGTTTAAAGAAGATCTGAGGCTGATAACAGGGGATTTGGGTTGAACCCAACCCTTATGGATAGTAAGAGATGCCAAATCCATCGCGGGGTTCAACATGAGGAAATCAACATCGCTATTGACTGAGTTATTGGGACAGGTATTGTGGTCTGGGACAGAAAATGGAGAAGGGGAGGCGATAATGGTTGATTCTAGAGGGAACTTAGATAAAGGGGGATCTAGGAAAGATGAAGTCGAAGGAGGGAAAATAGGATGAGGAGGGGGAAAATGGCCATCCATCGGGGACTCAGTAATTAGAGGAGAACCACAAAAGGGATGAGGAACCGTTGGGAGAAGTGGGTGAGGCATCCCTTCTAAAGGAGAGGTAAACAACTCCTCTCGGGGACAAAAGAGAAATATTCCCTCGCAGGAATGTCCGATGAGGGTAAAGGAGAGGAAGAAGGAGAACTAAAAATAGGGGAAAGAGAAGACTCAATAAATAAAGAGGGATCATCCGATAAAGACACGACACCTTTGCTGGAGGGAATAAACTGCTTACATATGGCTTCTGAGACATATTAACATGTTCGCCCTAACCACGTGAACCATCAAAAAAGGTCGACCACCTACAAGGGCTTCGATCCAGAAGAGGTCTCATGTGGTGAAAAAAGAGGCACCTGAAAGGGATGCCCTAGTAATTTATATGATGTATGAGATGGATCGGTACCCAAGAAAGATCAAAATTTTCTAGGAGGACCCCAAAAAATGTATTTCAACCAGAATCCATGCCACATGTTTCTCCTAAGCACCCACCCATCCCGGGTCTGTATAGATAAAATGACCAATGGAGTTCCAAATATCCATCAGGGCCCAATGCGTCCATAATTCGAGTAAAAACCCCAACAATTTAACCCATACGAGTTCATTCTTAGGAGTATCTAATAGTCGGTTAAAGGTGATGTACCATTTGTGAATCTAAAGAAAATGGTGACCCTGTATCCAAGGCATTTTGAGGATCCGATCAGTATCATCTTAGCGCAGAAAGTGGAAATTGTACCAAGTGTTCATCAACAAGCTGAATTTATGGGAATACCCCAATATAGGAGCCCATTTATTTTAACCCACTCCTGCATATTCTTCTCTAGTATCTATACAAAATTCCAACATCCAACTAATGCCCACTTCTATAAGTTGATAACATGATCCAAAAGCACATCATGTCCAAAGCTTAGGAGCTTAGTTTTAGAATTGGACTTGATGATCCTTCCCCTATCTTTATTTAATACACAGCGCTGCATGTGAAAATTCGGGGGACACTTATTGTCGTGTGCTTTGGAAAGCTCCTGTTGGGTGATGAGCCTCATCATTGAGTAATTATATGGGCCTTAATTGGCCTTAATTCACCTCCTAGCTTAGTCAAACCAACTATTCTCACAACTTATTGCATACTTTTGATTATATTTTGTTTATGAGATGAGTTAGAGTTGGATATTTTTCTTTGTGGTCTAATGTGCATGTAATGCAGGAATAAAAGATAAAAGCAAGGAACTATGGTAAAAGACCTTGGTAAAAACTCGGAGGGGACAAGGGAGAGGAATTACAGGAGGTAAATCCTCCTCATTTACTGCCCCTCCATTCGAATATCCCTCCATCAGCTGAAAGTACAAACAACCCCCCTCCTAGAAGGCAGCCAAGCAAGTGAAAGTGCAAACAAGCCAAATCAGGAGTACTAGAAGGCAGCCAAGCAAGTGAAAGTACAAGCAGCCTCCCTACTAGAAGGCAACCGAGCTAGTGAAAGGGAAATCACGAGTTTATCATTGAGTTGGGAGCTGTGCCTCCCTAATTTTGAAGGAAGTCGTTGGAGACTTCAGATGTATAAATAGAAGGGCTTAGGACCTTAGTTTTTTTAGTCAGTTAGCAAGCATTAGAAGTATTCAGACTTTTTACTCTACTTTGTGTCCAAGTGCAGACTTGTAACAATTTTGATGTAATACAATGTTCTTTTATAATGAAGATGAGTTTTTTTGAGCCAGCACTGAGTGAACTCATAAGGATGAAGCTCTTGGGTTAGGGCGCGACCCTAGCAGCAAAAGCTCCTCTTTATTTTGTTGTTAAGTAGCATAGTTTCCTATTTTCTCTTCATCTGCTTAAGCAGTTCATTTCCATTCCAGAGGTTTATTGTTTAACTGTTCATCTGCTTAAATAGTTGCAGTCTCATTATAGTAGTGTAGAGTAGATCATTTATGATTTCATTCAATTAGCAGGTTAGCAAAGAAAAGATCCATAAGGTTTTCCATAGGTATATCAGCCTCACCGCCTCCCTCTGGGACCATGATGTGAGGAAGAAACCCTGCTGCAACCCCAAAAACAGAGAGTTTCAGTTTTGCATGAAGTTTGTCATTTAACGTAGTCACTGGTTCATTACATTGTTACTAGGTTCATTTCATGGTCACCTATTCCTTCACTCTCTTCCTATCATTTGATCTCCCTCACATTCCCATTTCATTCTCCTTCAGCACGAAATGTTTAGCGGAAGCTGATAATTCATGTTTAAACGGTTTTTACCGGTAGATCGCCTTTCACAAGCAAAACTAACTAATCACTGACCGATTCGCTTTTATCATTTGACTTTGTGCACTTTAAATCCAAATCATTGATATGCCTTGTCGGATCAGATGATTATCGTGCACCTGCTTGCCAACCAACTCAGTCAAGTCTCCACCGTTGATCTGCCTAGACAGATCCAATGGCTATCACGCCATATTGTGTGGATTTTTGTCTAGTCATTATCCGCCCGAAGGCACGCGATAAGAGTGGTTTCATTGTGCTACATGCCGCTCAGGGAGGCTAATCGCGTAAAATTTTGGAAAACTTCTTACAACTTTGAGGGCGCACGATAAACAGCTTACCGCCCTCTAAACCCGCTTCGTCATTTCCCCGCATTCCTTTAGGTGCTCCAATCTCCACCGTTGATCTATTTCCTGATTTGACGGTTGTTGCTTCACCCAATCACCAACTATCTCGACCGATCTCCACCATTGATCAACTGAATAGTCCTGTTCGTTCATCTTTTGACTTAGCCTCCATGATATAATCTTAGTCGCTCATCTGCTTCGTTACCCTGTTCGTTTACCTATTCACGTAAGCCTCTTCTGATCTGATCTCAGCCATTCATTTACCTTTCACCCACCTGATCCAACGGTTCTCATGCGTTGTTTCTCCCTCACGTTCTTCTTTCACCAATTTCGTCCTCCGACTGCTCTTCCGCTTAAACACAGGCTTATCTTAGTTTCCTTTGCTTACCCCTTAGTCTAGTTTTGATGCTTTTAATTATGTAAGTTAGATAATTAGCATTAGATTAGTGTTGTTCTACTAATTTTGCTTAGCATAGTTGTTTAATTAGTTAGCTAGGGTCTGTTGTGAGTTATCATTACAAGTTGTTTCCTTCATTACCTCAATAGAGTAGCCACCCTTAGAATAAAATTTCTCTTCTTCCATCAAAATCAAGCTTCTTATAACCTTATAGAAGTCTGGCTTGGAACCCCTGGGGTCTCTGTTAGGCCCCTATACTACTAGTGTAACCCCTTATTATTAGTACAACCCACTTATTATATTGATGTACTCATGTAGTGACCATATTGTTACTATTGTGCCCCATAGAAGCCCACTATTGTTATTATTGTGCCCTTACATTATTATTGTTATGTCGGCTTTGATTATGTTATGACCCCTTAGACTCCTATATATAGAAAGGAGGTCTTTTCATTTGTATCATCCAAGAATTGTTCATTTATGTAATGTAAAGAGGTTTCCCCCTTGAAGAGGCTGAATTATAAGGTGTTGATCTATCTTTTCTATCTTTTTGTGAGCTGGTTTCATAACATTTGGTAGCAGAGCTTTGGATTCTAGGGTTTCGCTGCTCCAAACAGGTCATCGTGGAATTTTCACTATAACTTTGTTTCTGCGACGTTTCAGAAGCTAAAAAAAAACCCATTTGAGAAGAAATCGTGCTGAATCTTGGATCCGAATTTTAGAGATTTTCGCGCTATATTTGCTGAGATATGATCAGAGGAAGTTGGTCTTTTTGCAGACTCCTGAATTACATTCCAAACAGGTGACCTGGGGAAAATCGTCATAACTTTCTTTCTGAGCATCAGATTGAAATTTTGTAAGAAGTTACAAAAAGATAACGGACTTTAGTTTCCTGTATATATTTTTCAGTACAAAAGGTTGATACAGTGACACGTGGCACTTCATACAAGTTCGCTCTTCTGGAAAGGTCTATAATCAGGTCATCTTGGGAGATTGTGCATAACTCTTTCTTGGAGAATCCAATTCAATTAGATTGGTGGCATTAGAAAGAGGACATAGAGAGATACTATAGTTCGCAATTTCAGAACTTAAAGATCCGAATGTACAGAGTTACAGTCATTTCAAGATTGAGCTCCTAAAATCAAGAAAAAGCAAGATGAGGAAGTTTGATGGCAAGGATCCGGTAAATTGGATACTTCAGATGGAGCAATATTTTGATCTACATGGTGTACCACTGTTACAGAAGGTATGTATTTCATCTTCATATTAGAACCGGATCAATTTTTATGGTATGAAGGGCTTTGTTCTCGTAAACAACTTGTTACATGGTCAATTTTCACAGAGGAAATGATAGCACATTATGAGGATACAAAGAGCAACACCTTATTTAGAGCAACACCACAACAATTGGAAAGAGTAAAAGGGCTTTGTGACATAGTGGAAAGCAAAATTATGGAAACCAGGAAGCATACCTCTCACAACTATAAAGATGGAAGTGTTGTTTCTCCTAGCCTTCCACAAACTACAAGGGTTACACCACAACAATTGGAAGAAAAAAGAGAAAAAGGGATTCGTTACAATTGTGATAGCAAATGCACTAAAGGTCATAAGTGTGATGAGAAGAAATTATTTTACATAGAATATGAAGAGGAGGAAGAAAAGGATCAAGAAACATCAAAAGAAGAAGACATACGCCAAGACCCCACCCCAGAGAAAGAAGAAATGAATCAGACCATATCTTGTAAAGCATTGGCAAGAATTACCACTCCTCAAACTCTCAAGATAGAAGGACATATCAAGAATAAAAAGGTGCATGAAGTGAAAGATCACATCGAGAAAGAAGAAATGAATCCAACCATATGTAATTCATTGGTCGAAATTACCACTCCTCAAACTATCAAGATAGAAGGACATATCAAGAAGAAAAATGTTCAAGAAGTGAAAGATCACATCGAGCATCAAAAAATGAATCCAACCATTTCTTGTAAAGGATTGGAAGAAATTACCACTCCTCAAACTCTAGAGATAGAAGGACATATCAAGAAGAAAAAGGTTCAAGCAGTGAAAGATCACATCGAGCATCAACAAAAATTTCTCCAACTTTTAAAGGATAACACCACTTCGGTGCAAAATCAAATGAAACAACAGGTAGATCAACATCGTAGTGAAAAATGTTTTGATGTAGGTGATTGGGTATTTTTACTGCTACATCTCAAGCAAGTTATTTATGAGAAGGAAATGTTGGCAATACTACATGCACTTAAAAAATGACGACCTTACCGAATGGGAAGACTCTTCAAGGATGAGGATGTGGAAGCATTGTTTTGTGCTATTTCTATTATCCAACTAGATTGGATAAACGAAGCAAGGGATGAATGGAAGAAGGACGAAGAAGTATGGCCACTTATTCAAAAGTTGCAAAAGATCCCAATTCAAACAATATTGCCAGAAATTGAAGAGGAAGGAAAAATCATATTGGAACCTAGAGCAGTCACAGAAACAAGAACCCGACAGCTACGGAATTGATAAATTTCAGAGTATCTCATCAAGTGGAAGAGCTTACCCGCTGAAGATTCCACATGGGATGACAAGAATTTTATACAGAAGCATCAATAACTACTCAAGTGTTGAGGACAACGCTTTTTGAAGGAGAGGGGCATGTTAGGCCCCTATACTACTAGTGTAACCCCTTATTATTAGTACAACCCACTTATTATATTGATGTACCCATGTAGTGCCCATATTGTTACTATTGTGCCCCATAGAAGCCCACTATTGTTATTATTGTGCCCTTACATTATTATTGTTATGTCGGCTCTGATTATGTTATGACCCCTTAGACTCCTATATATAGAAAGGAGGTCTTTTCATTTATATCATCCAAGAATTGTTCATTTATGTAACGTAAAGGAGGTTTCCCCCTCGAAGAGGCTGAATTATAAGGCATTGATCTATCTTTTCTATCTTTTTGTGAGCTAGTTTCATAACAATCTATTGCCAGATGAACAGTGACAACAGGTAGTACCTTCACTTCTACTTGTGCATATAGCATTGTCACCTCCAAGTTTGTACAAACCTTGGGTTTATAATTAAATTTGGTAGCCCTAGGAGTTGCAACATTCTTACTGCAATACCTAGGCTCATCAATTTTTGGCGCCATTGCCGGGGAGGTGTCAGAGTAGGAGTGATTACTACTCCTTCTATTTCTAGTATCTAACTTTCTTTTCTTCTACTTGTAGTCTTCAATTTTCTTCCATTAGTTTATTTCTGCAAAAGTAATCTAGTTTATTTCTTTCATTTGTTGTTTATCTGCTTCCCTTTCCATTATGCAAGTAGAATTTCAATTAAACAAGTAGTTTCATTCTTATTTGTAGTTTTTCATTCAATTAAGCAATTTCATTCTGCAAGTAGTTTTCTTTCTGTCCGTGGTCTTTCATTCAGCAATTTCAATTCAACAGGTCGTTTCCTTTTTGTTAGTGGTTTTCATTCAATCAACAATTTCCTTTCTGTAGATTACTTTCCAGCTTTAAAGAAAAATCTCACAAAAAACCAAAAACATTTCCTTTCATGCCTCGTAAGAATACGGATAATTCGGGAAAATTCTTGTCAAATGCCCCCACTACATCCAATAGTCAACCTTCTTTCTTCTTCACTGATGGTGAATTGGAAGACCCTTTAGGTGAGCAACCTTACCTATTTGAGGAACCTGTAGGGGAAGAAGAAGAGGAAGAACCCATTCCTACTAAACCAATGGCTGAAAACCAAGATGACAGAGGAAATAGAGAGAGAATTGAGAGTGCCTTCCCCATTAGGGAAACGAATGGGGACACTAAAATGAAGAATATAAGCCCCTCTACTCTACCTCATTTCCATGGCTTGACCACAGAGAACCCTGACACTTTCCTGTTTGCGTTTGTTGTTATATGTCAAACCTATGACTATATAGAGGATGAGCAAAAGTTAAAATTGTTTCCATCTACCCTCAAGGATGCAACATTCCACTAGTTCATGGGTTTACCTGGAGATAACATCATAACTTGGGCTCAGATGCAGCAGGCCTTTAACAACAAATATAGGGAATAATGTAGGTCAAAAGACACTAAAGAAGAGATTTTTAGGATGACCATAGGCCAAGATGAATCCTTAGTCATTGATGCACACTTGAACTTGAGTCACTAAAGCTGGTCCTGCTTAGAGGAGTCAGGGAGGATATCCTAGATACCTTGCATTTGTTAGTAGGAGGAGATATCTACCAACTACCCTATGAGGATATTAAGACTGTCTTTAGAAACCATTCTAGAGCAACCAGGAAAAAGGGTAGTGTTGAAAATAGCAACAAGAAATGCTAAAAATAGCACTACTATAAATAACAGTTTGTTTAAATTAATGTGAGTTCAGCTATTTAATGCATGCTTGCATATAACTACTGCACTTCAGATAACTGAAGATTCTCTCATGAATAACTCATGTATGTTAGGTCAGACAAAGACCCAGTTGAGATCAAAGAAAGGATAGTGTACTATCAGTTGG
Organism: Pinus tabuliformis; assembly: GCA_031772625.1. Taxonomy (NCBI): domain Eukaryota; kingdom Viridiplantae; phylum Streptophyta; class Pinopsida; order Pinales; family Pinaceae; genus Pinus; species Pinus tabuliformis. Next base: position 1,289,803,750 of record CM062804.1, on the reverse strand, counting down.
ATGAATGTTTTTCCTATAAAGGAATCTCATCCATGAGAAGGATTTATTTCTTTCAGGACTGCGTAGTTGGATCAGAGGTTAGTGAGTGTGTGAAGAAGCCAATTCACACAAGTGGCTGCACTAGACCCCAATCAAAATTGCGCAAAGAAATAGGAGGCTTGGAAGGTAGACTAGAGGTTATATAGAGGCCTTTGACTGTCTCTGAGTAGCAGAGGTATTGCAGAGAGAGCAGGATAGCTTTTGAGATGATTCTTTTTGTAATATTGGCTGTATTTCCACTTGTATGATAATACAGAGTTGGGGCTTTAGGATGAGGCTTTCCCTGGGTTATATCTTCTGTGTTATGTGTGATTGATTCCTTCTTATCAGTTATATGTGTTCTTATTGATGTTGCTCATGTTCGATTAAGCTTTCGCTAAATTGGTTGTAGAAGTAGATCAGGTATTTTTCTTTAGTATATTGCATTATCAGATGATCTACAAGTGGGAATTTATACAGGTAGGAGTAGTCAACCTATGGTAAATACATCATCTTCCAACTCATCCATCAAGGGTGAAATTGGAAATATGCTGGAGGACTTCAAAAGTGAGATGCTGCAAACCCTTGCCTTGCAATTGGATTCCATGAATATCAAAAGGAAGCAAGAGGAAGCAGAGAGAGTCTTGGCCATGCTTTGTCCTAGATGCACCAGGAGGCATCCTATGAATGAATACTCGTTGAACTGTATTGAGATTTGCTCAGTCTGTGAAGAAAACTAATCCACAAACAAGTTCCCTTCTTTACCTGGACTCAAAGTTGTATATGAAGAAGCTAAAGGGGTCAATGAGAAACTTTTCTACATCAACCAAAGGAGACCTCCTGGGCTTAGACCATACTAGCAGGGTATGCAAGGATCATCCCATGCATATTACAGACCCAACCAAACCACAACTATACCTTCTTGGGGACCCCCTGCTCAACCTTCCTAGTCTACACCCCCTCCTTGGTCCTATTCACCTCAGTATCATTCCCAACTAGCCAACCAGCCAATCATTTCAAACTTACATTCAGCCACAACACCAGTGGAATACCCCACCCTAGGGGTGGAGGCCCCAAGTCAACAATGTTCCAGCCCTATTGCCTCCACCACCTACCCAACCACAACTCCTACACTCTGCTCCACCTAGGAAACCCCAGATGCCTGCCCAGCCAAATCCAAATCCAAACAATAGGCAGGCTCAACAAGGATACATTGGAGATACATCATACCCAGCTTATGTTGTAGAAATCCATGAGATCAACTTAAGATCTAGGAGAATTCTCCCAGATAACCAACATCCCTCTCCATATAGGGAGGCTGAGGAAGAAAGAGAGGAAAGAAACCTTAAATCAAATCCACCCCTTCCTAAAATATTAGCCCAACCACTCCATTCTACCCCAGAAGAAATTGAACTTCTGGGAGAATTGAAAAACCTATGTGTAAAGATCCCCCTTCTCCAGGAAATCAAAGATGTTCCTATTTACAATAAATTAATTAAGGAGAAGTTCTTTAAGCATCTAGGAAGAAGAAAAAGGGATGCCCCTACCATTAATGTCATTGGGTAGTTATCTGACTTAATGCTAGGGCAGGTAATATGTCCAAAATACTTAGACCCTAGAAGCCTTGTAGTTGATGTGCACATCAATGGCACCATTGTCCCACACACTCTGATTGATCTTGGGGCTGCCATTAATGTGATGACCAAGGACACCATGCTCAAGCTTAACCTCTAAGGCTCATTAAGGAAGACCACAATAGTGTTACAGCTTTCAAACCGTTCCACAGTCACTCTTGAGGGAATTGTGGAGGATGTGATGGTATCCATTGATTCCTGGGAGTACCCTGCAGATTTCCTAGTTCTTCAGCCTAAGGCTAAGCTTACTGGTTACCCTCTCATCCTTGGGAGGCCATGTTTGGCCACAACTGATGCCTACATTAGCTACAGAGCTGGGAATATGACCATCAAGAATGGGCATATGTCCAAGCAGTTAGTCTTATACCCTCCTGCTCAACCCTCCCTAGAACATGATTTACCTTTATGGTTGGAGGAGGAGGACAACAAGAGGAGGATGACTTAATTGAACACCTGCTCCAAAGTCCAACTCCTAGTTTATTACCCTTAGAAGAAGAAGTAAAGGAAACACTGAACAATCATCAAATTGACTTATGCTTGGCCGATTCCAACCCACTCCGAGTCAAAACCATAGAATTTGGCCCAGAGAAAACCTTGAAGATTAATCCATCTCTTTCTACTTTAGAAGAGGAACAACTATGCAAATTGTTGAAAGAGAACCTAGAAGCCTTCGCTTGGAGCTATAAGGAAATGAAGGGAGTACACCCCTCAATGTGTACTCACCACATATACATCAAGGAAGGTTGCAAGCCAATCAGACAACCAAAAAGGAGAATGAATCCTACCCTTAAAGACATCATCAAATAAGAACTGCAAAAATTGTTAGATGCAGGGTTCATTTACCATATCTCTGATAGTGAGTGGGTCTCTGCTTTAGTGTTAGTTCCCAAGAAGAATGGTAAGTGTAGGATTTGTGTCGATTATAGGAAGTTGAACAAAGCCACAAAGAAGGATCATTTTCCCCTACCCTTCATTGACCAAGTGCTAGATGGCCTGACAGGGAAGAAGTTTTTTCTTTCCTAGATGGATTCAGTGGGTATAACCAAATCCAAATATGCCTAGAAGACCAGGATAAAACCGCATTCACCTGTCCTTGGGGTAATTTTTCCTATAGGGTCATTCCTTTTGACTTATGCAATGCTCTTGCCACTTTCTAGAGTGCAGTCTTGAGTATTTTTGTTGAACTAGTGCATGACGTTGTGGAAATATATATGGATGATTTTACACCTTATGGCTGTGATTTCCAAGAAGCCCTGACTAACCTAGGCAAAGTATTACGCAAATGCATTGAAATGAACCTGTCTCTCAGTCCAGAAAAATGTGAATTCTTAATGACTGAAGGGATTGTGCTAGGTCATTCCATATCTCAGCAAGGACTGCAAGTGGACCTAAACAAAATAGCCATCATCCAAAGGGTCCCACCTCCACAAAAGTAGAGATATGTTAGGAGTTTCTTGGGGTTAGCTGGATACTACAAAAGGTTCATAAAGGACTTCAACAAGTTAGCCTCTCCTTTGTTTGGATTGTTGGCCAAAGATTATGAATTTATATGGTCAAAGAGCTGTCAAGAGGCCCTAGACATTCTAAAGGGTAAATTAACCACTGCACCAATCCTTAGAGGCCCAAACTGGGCCCTCCCTTTTCATATCCATGTTGATGCCTCACATAAAGCCATAGGAGCAGCCTTAGGTCAGGTAGAGGAGAAATTGCCTTATGCCATCTATTTTACCAGTAAAAACCTATCAAACGCTGAGTTAAATTATACTGTGACTAAAAAATAACTCCTGGATGAGGTGCATTCATAGAAAAAGTTTAGGAATTACATTACAGGCTATCAGACATTTGTGCATACTGATCATGCTGCAATTAAATATTTAATGAACAAACTAGATGTAAATGCTAGAATCATAAGATGGTTACTTTTATTACAACAGTTTGATCTAATGAATTTTGATAAGCTTGGTAAGGAGAATTTTGTTGCTAACTTTCTATCTAGGATGAATATGCCTGTAGGTGAAGAAGAAATCGTGGATGATTAGTTACTAGACGAGCATTTTTTTGCTATTTCATTGCTCTCCCCATGGTTTGATGATATAGAAAACTATTCGGTATCAGCACAGTTCCCACCAAACTTGCACTCTAGAGAAAAGAGCCAAATAATTAGGAAAAGTGCCCCCTTCACCTGGATTGGGGGAAATCTGTTCAAACTTGGCCCAAATCAGATCTTGAGAAGGTGTGTCAGGGAAGAGGAAGTTTTTGACATCCTTCTGACCTGTCATGATGGGCCTTGTGGAGGTCACTTTGCAGCAAAGAGGACAACATTCAAAGTGCTGCAAGTAGGCTATTATTGGCCTACTCTTCATCAGGATGTGAGGAAGTACATTATTTAGTGCAATCGGTGCCAAAGGTTGGGGAAGGCTACTACAAGAGATGAAATTCCCCTACAACCTCAAGTGACTTTCGAGCCATCTCACAAGTGGGGCATGGACTTCATTTGGCCTATCAATCCTCCTTCAAAGAAAAAATAACATATTATTGTGTGCACTGATTACTTGACTAAGTGGGATGAAACCAAGGCAATTAAGGCAGCAACAGAAGAGAAGGTGGCTGAGTTCCTAAGGGAGAATATATTCTACAAATTTGGGTACCCTAGAGAGCTAGTCACAGACCAAGGCAGCCAGTTTACCTCCAGCATGATTGAAGAACTGCTCAAGCATCACAAAATCAAGCATATGACCTCCACTCCTTATCATCCACAAGCTAATGGATAAGTGGAGGTGACCAATAGAGCACTGGAGAATATCCTAACCAAGGTAGTGAACATCAGCAGAAAGGATTGGGAAGAAAGACTAGTTGAGGCCACCTGGGCCTATAATACGACATGGAATACCACCATTGGATTTACACCCTATGAGCTGGTGTATGGAAAACAGGCTTTGCTTTCCATTGAATTTGAATATAATACATTGAGGATGGCAGCCCAACTAGATTTGGATCTCAGTGATGCACAGAAATACAGGCTGTTCCATTTGAATGGCTTGGATGAATTCAGATTGCAGGCCCTCCTCCATACAAAGATTGTTCAGCTTCAGAGGAAAATATGGCATGAAAAGCATATTAAGGAGAAGCAATTTCAAGAAGGAGACTGGGCATTTTTATATGACTCTAGTTATAAAGACTTCAAGGGCAAGCTAAGGACAAGATGGCTAAGACCTTATGTGGTGGAAAGATGCCATGACAATGGTTCAATGCAGATCAGAACTATAGATGAAGAAGCCATTCCATTACTAGTTAATGGAGATAGACTGAAAATGTAGAAGAGGCATTTATCTAAACAAGAGTTCATTGACAGTATCAATAAGATAGTGATGTTGGTGGAGCAAGTTTTAGCTCCTCCCTCATCAGGTCACTGAAAATTTAAAAAATAGAATAAGGATTCAGGTGAAAACCTCCATGAGGTGCCTGAGTCCCATCTTTGGGTTGAAAACCTCCATGAGTCGGCCCAAGGATGAGAAAAATGGAAAGAAAGAAAAAATCCTTGGTTGAAAACCTTCCTTGAGGCGCCCATGGCAAATATCTAGGGTGAAAACCTCTCTGAGGCAACCTAGGTGTTTTTAATATATATATATATATATATATATATATATAATAAGAGAAAAAGGAAAAAACATAATTGTTATTTGTAGCAGGATGAGAAATATAATCAGGGAGCAAAGAGAAGATCCAAAGGGGGCCCTGCCTCACATATGTTCATCTCCTCCACTCCTTACCATGCATCCCTCTATAAATTCCATTGTTTTTCACTTCATTTCTCCAATTCAGGTGAAAATTGTGTTTTCTACAGGGACCCCTCACCTCATGCATTACCATCATCCCTACCTTCACACACACTCCTACTCCCTCTGTCCATTCAGTAGCACCAGATCTGTAGTCACAAACACCATCAGTAGACAGTAGAAGAGGAAGAAATATGACCATACAACGACAACAATAGCATAAAATATGCAGTGAAGAAACCATCAGCAGACAATAGAGGAGGAAGAAGAATGACCATCAGTAGCACCTCTGATCTTTGACTACTGCAACATGGAATTAAGGCCACAGGTAAGTATCCTACTTACTCACTCATATGCATCATTTGATCAAAATTTGTAAAGGTTAATAGGTTTTTGGTTTGTAAGTAAAAAGGTGGCTAGTTTCCTCTATAAAAAAAAAGGCTGGTGGATTAAATACACAGGAAACTCCGTTTTCTCAAGAATTTGCTCATTTCCTCTTCAAGCCTCACAAGAAAGATGCTCGTCAAGTATATCTCATGTGAGGGTAGATACAATATTATTTATGGCTACCATTTTAAAATGCTTGAATAACTAAGATTTGGGTAGAAACACCAGTTCACCAAAGATTCAACATACCCTATTTTCTGATGCAATCACTCATGGACTCCAGCAACAAAGTAAAGAAAGGAAATTCCCAACTATTGGCTCACCATGGGTTGATCAGAATCCTCATTGAGGATGCCCTCCTAAACCCCAGGATCCCTATAACATGGACAGTCTTCAATGACTTACCAGTAGAGGATGACATCAGAACCTTCATCTATGGTGTTAGTCCTTCTGTCAGTGAGGAGGAGGAAAAACAAGAAGAAGAAGATACAAAGCTAGATAGGGATGAGGTGGATAAGGAAGAAACTAATACAGAGGGACATGATGAAGAAGACACTAATACAAAGGAACATGATGCTGAAACAGAAGAGGAAGCAGGCACTCAAAAAAAAAAGAGCAGCAAGAAACAAAAGAGATAAGTGGCTTTAGGGATAGAGAAGCAACTGAACAATCAAATCCTATGGTCCTAATCTGCACCAATAATCTAATTGCAAATGATCCTCAGCTGGAACTTAGATATCTTGCTGCCCAAGAGAAAGAAATTTCACACTTTGAGGACATGTTTAGGCTGCTAAGAAATGATAATATACATGCCTGCATAAGGAGATGGAAAACACTGCCACGTAACTTGAAGATCAGACAATATCAGTGGGAAGAAGTAGAAAGGAAAGCAGGCTTCTATGAACAAGATGGAGAGACCACAGCAGAAGCATAGGATGTCAGAGAGGTTACCAGAACCACTAAGTTGCTCAAAGGATGAGAAACACTTTCAGTAGGGGGTGATGATGAGCCTCATCATTGAGTAATTATATGGGCCTTAATTGGCCTTAATTCACCTCCTAGCTTAGTCAAACCAACAATTCTCACAACTTATTGCATACTTTTGATTATATTTTGCTTATGAGATGAGTTAGAGTTGGATCTTTTGCTTTGTGGTATAATGTGCATCTAATGCAGGAATAAAAGAAAAAGGCAAGGAACTATGGCAAAAGACCTTGGTAAAAACTCGGAGAGGACAAGGGAGAGGAATTACAGGAGGTAAATCCTCCTCATTTACTGCCCCTCCATTCGAATATCCCTCCATCAACTAAAAGTACCAACAACCCTCCCTCCTAGAAGGCAGCCAAGCAAGTAAAAGTGGAAACAAGCCAAATCAAGAGTACTAGAAGGCAACCAAGCAAGTGAAAGTACAAGCAGCCTCCCTACTAGAAGGTAGCTGAGCTAGTGAAAGGGAAAGCTTGAGTTTATCATTGAGTTGGGAGTTGTGCCTCCCTAATTTTGAAGGAATTCGTTGGAGACTTCAGATGTATAAATAGAAGGGATTAGGACCTCAGTTTTTTTAGTCAGTTAGCAAGCATTAGAAGTATTCGGACCTTTTACTCTACTTTATGTCCAAGTGCAGACTTGTAACAGTTTTGATGTAATACAATGTTATTTTATAATGAAGATGAATTTTGTTTCGAGCCAGCACTGAGTTAACTCAGAGGGTTGAAGCTCTTGGGTTGGGGCTCGACCCTAGCAGCCAAAACTCCTCTTTATTGTATTGTTAAGTAGCATAGTTTCTTATTTTCTGTTCATTTGCTTAAGTAGTTCATTTACATTCCAGAGTTTTGTTATCACTCAAGTTGTTCCCTTTGACTCCCAAGGGAATACGGCCAAGGTAACCACTAACCAATCTTTGGACTGCAGGTTCTAGCCCACCTGCAATCAGAGAGGGCTCTCTCTTAATGATTTAGCATTGTTGATGATGATTTTAGGCTAGTTATTGAGTTCAGGGGTTTTGTTTAAGTTTTGTTGGGAAGGATGATGCTTTCAAGTAGAGAGGTAGGTATAGTATGAGAATTTCAAACCATTGGGCATGGAGTCAAGGAGTAGGACTGCTGGTGCGTTTTCTTGGTCACAAGAGGAATATGGAGCAAGATAGCTACACATGAAACAACATTCAAGCTAAATGGAGATGGATTGAAGGCTGAGGAATGAGAGGCAATTAAGAATCTCTTGTTCAGCTTAACAGAGGGAAGGTGAATGAGCTCTATCTAGGAGTAGTAAAGAATTCCTATATAACTGTCAAATATGGGTGAATTAGGGAAATATGAGCCAAAGGGAATTCATATTCATTACCAATTCAGATGAAAACATAAGGAAACAACAGAAATTGAGCATAGAGTGCGGTTAAACAAAGTCTAAGCTATTCATTTTTCCTGCTATTTTAGATGGTGACATATGTATGATATGAGCATATATCAATGGAAAACAGAGGTAGGAAACACTTATTGAGTCATGTTGCAGCACAATAATTCCATATTTCACTCTTCAAAACATTAATAACACAGCAGACAGTCCATCTTCCAAAGTTTCAGCAGTCTTTGATTAAAGAAATCATCAAACATACAGAGCGAGTCTCTAGTGGAGCGAATCAACCAACCAACCCTCTAAACAGTAAATTAGGGTGGTTTATTTAGAGAAAAATTTCAAAAATATCTATTACAACAGACCTTAAACAAGTCTGAGGGAAACGAGTTTCTTAACCTAATCCTGTCCTGAAATTAATGCAAGAAAATATCTTTGGGCTGCGCTGGAGGCAGCTGTATCAAATTGAGTTAATATGGTGTCATTATGGCTCTGCGCTGTTCATTTAGCCATTATTGTGCTTTGGGTTTTGATCCCCTGCTCTCGAGTGGTTTTGATGTGCATTAACTGTGATTTGAGAGCCTTAATGTCTTCACCGCTTTCTTTGACTTTGCTTGGGGGCCTTTAATGTTCGCCTGCTTTGGTATTGTCGATCTGATACTCTTTGCTGCTTCACGGATACTCTTTGATTTGATCAGGGCTTCATCTTTCCTCTGATACGCTTTCACAGTCGAATCGGGCCGCTTTCACTCCCTTGATGTGTTTGAAACTGTCAAATTGTGAATTTTTGGGTTTTGCAAGAAGCCGAGCCATGAGAGGCCCTCCATTTTGACCAATTTTTCTTAGCGAGCACTAATCGCGCATCGAAAACTGCCTCAATTTTTCATTACGGGCATCCTTTGCTGCGATTTTCGCCTTTCGCGCCTCTTTTGGTGATGACGTCAGCATGACGTCAGCGGTGGGTCCCGGTACGACATGGTGACGTGGCAGTACGGTAGGGTGATGATGTGGTAGTATGGTGGCAGTGACGCAGAGGTTGATGACGTCATGAAGACGTGGCGCTGATGTCATTCGGCGGAGGGCGGTATACGGTTTTCCCCGCACCACCTTTGAGCACAGGCGGTATTGGGGGAGGGGCCTCCGAACACGCCGGGCGGTCGACACGTGGCGGGGGTACGGCAGGGAAATCACCCATCCCCCGGACGTTAACCTCCGGCGTATCGGTATATGAAAACACATGCCCACCATTGGATCTGAAGTGCTGGGCATCGGACGGATGGCGGCTTAATTGGGGTGGCGTGCAACTTTGGAGCGGGGCCCATCATTTATTAATATTTTATTGCAAGCGGAGGGGGGGTCCAAAACATTGGAAATGTGGGTTTTATGTGTTATGCGGGTAATGTTCAATGTTTAATTGAAACTTTTAAACACTGAACCTTAAACATCGAGCGCGAAATGGTAGAACAATAAGGTTTTGAGGGTAAAGGGGTGGGTGATGGTTATTAATTTAACCAGGGGTTAAACTAACTCCAGGTTTTTATGACACGAAAGGGTTAATAGTAGTCCCAGATGGACTATTATTTCCCAAGACTGTATTATATGGCTATAATGCCATAGGTGGGATATTTAATATGTTTTTTGGAATTTCATATAGTTTTTGTAGTAATAGGGATGGGAAAGTGACTAGGGAGCTATGTAATAGAATTAGAGGTTAATATGAGTTTGTTAGGTGAAAGAGTAGGGCAGAGGCCAAGTTTATAGACTAAAAATTAGACATAAGAAGTGAATGGAATGTAGAAGAGTGATTTTTACACAAGAAATGTGGCTTCTTTTCATTGAGAAAGCCAAAACTTGACTCAATGTTTTTACAAAAAGGAAGTGAAAGCAGGACTGGTTGGGCAGATCCCAAAGTCCTTAAGGGGATGTTAGTGAGTGATTTGGGGAATAAGAAGAAGGGGGAGTTAGACATGCTTCCAAAGTTCTGCCATCAAAACAACTGCTTTGAGACTTTTGTCACTGATGAGAGAAGCTCTGATGACAATACATGGGGTGATCAAAACCTTGCTTCTGCAACCTCAAACTACCTACCCAGCCTCCTCCACCTAACATTTTTCTTCTTTTTGGTTTGGGTGCACTTGAACTAGCATACCCAGCTTTTCATTCTTTTCTTCTTGCTATCCTCCTATCTAAATCTACACTTATTGCATCCAGGGGCTCAGATTAAGTTGTTGAGCACCCAAGATTCTCTACCTATCTACAAATCTGCCAAGATTAAACAATTTGGACAGATATTCATCTCTATATTCTAAAACAAGAAATTTAAACCTAGGGAAGCCAAGATTAAGCTGTTTGGCCTTCCCTTAACTGTGAAATCTTTCAAAAATGGAACTTTTGCAGCATGGAAAAGATGAAAATTTTTGGCACTTCCACTGTCAATCATGAAATATGAAACCTATTGGTATAGGAATCTAACAAGGTTTATTGTTTAACTCTTCATGTCCTTAAATAGTTTCAGTCTCATTACAGTAGTGTAGAGTAGATCATTTATGATTTCATTTAGTTAGAAGGTTAGAAAAGAAAATATCCATAAAGTTTTCCACATGTGTCTCGACCTCACCTCCTCCCTCTAGGACCATGAGGTGAGGAAGAAACCCTGCAAAAACACCAAAAACACAGAGTTTTAGTTTTTCATGAAGTTTGTCAATTAAGACAGTCACTGGTTCATTACATTGTTACTTTGTTCATTTCATGGTCACATGTTCCTTCACTCTCTTCCTGTCATTTGATCTCCCTCACATTCCCATTTCATTCTCCTTCAACACGAAATGCTTAGTGGAAGCTGATAATTCATGCTTAAACAGTTTTTACCGGTAGATCGCCTTTCACAAGAAAAAATGACCAATGACTGCTTGAATTTTCTTTTAGCATTTGAATTTTTGCACTTTAAATCCCAACCGTCAATCTGCCTTATCAGATCCGACAACTATCGCACACCCGCTCGTCAACCAGCTCAGTCAAGTCTCCACCGTTGATCTGCCTAGACAGATCTAACAGTTATCGTGCCATATTGCATGGATTTCTGTCTGGTTGTTATTCGCCCAAAGGCACGCGATAAGAGCAGTTTCCCTGTGCTACGTGTCACCCGGGGAGGCTAATCGCATAAAATTTTGGAAAATTGCTTATGGCTTTGAGGATGCGTGATAAACAGCTTACTGCTCCGTCATTTCCTCACGTTTCTTTAGGCACTCCAATCTCCACTATCGATCTGTCCTGATCTGACGGCTGTCGCTTCACCCGATCACCAACTAGCTCGGTCGATCTCCACCGTTGATCAGCCGATTAGTCTTGTCTGTCCATATTTTGACTTAGCCTCCACGATATAATCTCATCCGTTCATCTGCTTCGTTACCATGTTCATTCACCTATTCACCTAAGCCTCCCGTGATCCGATCTCAGCCGTTCATTTACCTTTCACCCGCCTGATCCAACGATTCTCATGCGCTATTGCTCCCTCATGTCCTTCTTTCGCTAATTTCATCCTTCAACTGCTCTTCCGCTTGAACACAGACCTATCTTAGTTTCCTTTTCTTACCCCTTAGTCTAGTTTTGATGCTTTTACTTCTGTAACTTAGATAATTAGTATTAGATTAGTGTTGTTCTATTAATTCTGCTTAGCATAGTTGTTTAATTGGTTAGCTAGGTTCTAGTGTGAGTTATCATTACATGTTGTTTCCTTCATTACTGCAGTAGAGTAGCTCCCCCTTAGAATAAATTTTCTCTTCTTCAATCAAAATCAAGCTTCTTCTGACCCTATAAAAGTTTGGCTTGGAACCCCTTGGGTCTCTTGCCAGATGAGCAGTGACAACAGGCAGTACCTTTACTTCTACTTGTACATATAGCACTGTCACCTCAAATTTTGTACGAACCCTAGGTTGATAAGTAAATCTGGTAGCCTTGGGAGTTGCAGAATTCTTACTGCAATACCTAGGCTCATCATTGGGCAGGTCCAAAGGTCATGTGGTGTCTAGATAGGGTCGACGAATCATCAAAGTTATGAGGCTGGGAAGTCTTAGTGTATGCCTTTTCTACATCCATCGTGGCTTGAATGAATTCCTCATGGTTTGACACATCAACATCCAAATAATCAAAACCACGTTCCATGAGGCACAATACCCCCTTGAGGTAGAAAAAGAATCTTGAGATATCACATACCACATCCACCTAACATGTTTAGAAACCCAAGAATGTATTAAAGTGTAAATGAAACATATAGAGAATGTGAGTAGGGAATAAACCTGCAAAAGGAATACAAATATTCCTCAAATGTTCAATAAAATAATTTTGATGTCAAAAAAATACCAACCACTCCCAATAAAACCTACTTCCTAGGCTTAGGATGGGGAGGTAGTTGTAGATTCTCCGTGTCACATCAATGAAGGAAAATTGCTCGAGAGAAAAGATGATGTAGTACGTTGTCAACCTGAAAAGGAAGAATATTAGAAAAATAAATCCCCCACAAATGGAAACCTCAGGCAAAGTGAATCTCAGATCGGGGAAGAGGGGACTTGGATAGAGATCTTCAGAAAATTTAAAATAGCCACTAAGAAAAAATCCACCACCTTTCCATGACAACGTGGGCATGCACAGGCGAGATCCTACAATCGAATCGTATAACCTCCCCAATAAAAAAAAAATCTAAGAGGGAGAGGACAATACCATAGGCCAACATAACCAAAACAATAGAGCCTGCAAACTAGAAGAGGACCTCTTCAACAACAGGAAGCACACATCCAACAACATCTAAGACAGCATAGGTTGCAGCTCAACCAACAACAACCACAAAGCCACTGTAAGTTATTGCCACCACAACAATAAAACTCTAAAACATACGACCCCAAGGAGCCCTAGAGCAAGAGAAACACCCCCTTGTCCAAGGACACCTTACAAAAACACCTTGAAATAGAGAAACGCAGAGAATGGTGTTCATATTGTACACCAGAAACACCCACAACTGGTGGCAAGGCGGTGGCCACAGGGTAACAAGGGAGGTAAACCATGTTATAACACACACCAACACAAGAAAGCTAAAACGTGATCAAGTACACTCCTAAAGGATAGTGATAAAAAGGGGAACGTAAGCTAAGAAAAAAAAATTCGAAGGGTGAGGAAAAAATCTAGAAATATGAGGACAATAATTTGTAAGAGCATGAAAAATTCAATTCATCCTTAAATTCTAGACAAGACATACCAGAAGATAGCTAACCAAGGAACACAGGTAAATGAATAAGTAAAACTTGGCACTATCGATATAACCCCTATTCTCTCCAAAACCATATGTGTGGCCTTCATGGATAAATATTCAGTGCCTTAGTTCCAGTCGCTTGAGTTCATTGAAACGTCAAATTACCGATCGGTAAAGGATCATTCCAAATTCCAGATCTCAAATTATTAAATTTAGTTGACAACCTTATCTACTCAATGTTGTGTCATCCTTTTTCTTTTGTTATTTACCAACCTAGATCCATCTTAACTCTGGATCTATCAAGCACCAAGAGGGATCAATTCTCTTAAGGGAAGAAGATAGAGTTTTTCATACATCTCGTGGTCACCTTTGAAATTAGTTTACAGGTAATTTTGTAGACAGAGATTAGCCTAAAGTCCAAGAATAGATGAGGGCTTGTAGATTTCGGAATAAGAGAAAGGAACGTATATTTTATTGCTCCAGTGATATGACTAGTAGTCTTAAACTCTTCCACCAAATCCAAAATACTTTATTGTATTAAATCAAAGAAGTCAATAAATAACTCCATTGCCCAACCATCTCAGCCTGGAATTTATCTTTCGCAAAGTATTTTATCACAATAAGAATTTCCTCCAGAGAAATAGGGCGGAAAGTGGCCTCGTTGGACTCCTCATCAAATATAGTAGGGCAGAGATCCAATCCCAAGATTTGGTATTCAATATCCACTCCCATCCTAGTCTTGTAGAAGTCTCCAAAATACGACACAACCTCTTTCTGAATCTCTGTAGTATAATATACTGTCTCCCCATTTGTTTTTTTTATATGCCATATTGAATTAATGTTCCTTCTCTAATTAGCGTAATGATGAAAAAATAGGGTATTACAGTCACCCTCCCGCAACCATACTGCTATTCCCTTGAGCTTCCAAGTGGCTTCTTGAATCTCAAGCATCTGATTCTTCCTTCCCTCCAACTATTTCAAATGTTCAAGGGCTTGTTGTGTTGGAGCCACTCATTCCATTGACAGACCAAGACGAGAGATTTTTGTTGTAATCTGTTATAGATCTAGAAACATAACTTGTTTCTTCCTTCTCTCCCAAACTCTAACCTTGCTCTTCAAATAATTTAGCTTCTGAGTGATCGAATGCAACACTAAAGACCCTGGCTCCCTATCCACCGAGGCCAAAGAGGAAGAAACCAAATCATTAAAATATTCATCCTCCAACCATACCCTGTTAAACTTAAAATGGATCCTTAGGCGTGCATTTTCCTTCCTCCATTGCATAATTATTAGGAGATGACTGGATATATAAGATTTCTCCAACTAGGACTTCATATTTCCTAATAAGTCCACAAGGTTCTTATGGACCAAGAAATGATCCAGTCACTTTCCAATATGTTCATCACCAACTCTGTGGTTGTTCCAAGTAGGAGATAGAGGAGAGGTACAGATATCTAACAGATGAAGTTATACAAATAGTGAAATCAAACGATTAGCTAAAGGGTCTCTTCAACAGTGAGTGCCCAAGCGTTCTTGCATTGACAAGTTGACGTTCAAATCTCCTGCCATAATAAGTGTGTCAATCTTAAGAATGTCACATGCCTCCATTATGTTCCAAAAAACTACTCTATCTCTACAAGGAGCATTTAAATTAAGGAAATTTTATACGACTATGTATCCCACAGATGTGGCCAGTCAGTAGAATATGAGAAAAGAGTATGCAGGCATGCAATTTAAATCACCTATGTTCCCAGAGTGCTACAAGTCCACCTGACATACCAACAAATCTCACAATCACCAAGTGCCAATCAGAGAAAATGGAAAGAAAGTATGAAACAACACAGATAGATTCTTTTAGTTTCTCTTGGATGAGAATGATGAAAGGAAGAATATTATGAATCAGATGTCATAGGACTAATTGCTTCATGGAGGCTCCTAGGCCATGAAGATTCAGTGAGAGAATTTTCATCATGAAGCCCCCTCGGTGGGCACATTCACTCTAAGGGCCTGAGAATCTAAAGACGAGAAAATGGGGACATCACGCAATGCTGCAGAACCATCAAAATTTAAAGAAATGCCCATCGTTTGAACCCTAAAGTGAATACTCTGTTTCCCCCCTTCTTCATACAAAGATGTTTAAAGCAAAGTCAGGGTCGATGACAGGGGATTTGGGTTGAACCCGACCCTTATGGATATTAAGAGTCGCCAAATCCTTTGCAAGGTTCAACATGAGGAAATCAATGTCACTATCAACTGAATTATGGAGAGAGGTATTGCGGTTTGAGGTAGTAGAGGGAGGAGGGGATGGGATAATGGTCGATTCTAGAGGGACCTCATATGGAGGGGGGATCCATGCAAGACAAAGTCGGAGGAGGGAAAATAGTATGAGGAGAGGGAGAATAGCCATCCATCAGGGACTAAGTAATCAGGGGAGAACCGGAAAAGGGATGAGGAATCATCAAGAGAAGTGGGTCAGGCCTCCCTTCCAAAGGAAAAGGAGGTAAAAAAATCCTCTCAGGGACAAAAGAGAAATCTTCCCCCGTAGGATTGTCCAATGAGGGTAAAAGAGAGGAGGAAGGAGAAGAGAAAAAAGGGGAAAGAGAAGATTCAATAAATAAAGAAGGACCACCCGATAAACACACAGTACCTTTATTAGAGGGAATATGCTACTTATCATATGGCTTTCGAGACATATGACCACATTTTCCTTGACCGCGTGAACCATCAATAAAGGTCGACCGCCTGTAAGGGCTTCAATCTAGAATATGTCTCATGTCGTGAAAAATGAGTCACGTGAACGGGATTCCCTAATAATTCAGACAATGTATGAGCTGGATCAGTCCCTAAGAAAGATAAATATTTTCTAGGAGGGCCCCCAAAAAATGCATTTCAACCAAAATCCATGTCACATATTTGTCTCGAGCACCCACGCATCCTGAGCCCATATAGATAAAATGACCAATGGAGTTCCCAATATCCGTCAGGTCCTGACGCATCCATAATTCAAGTGACAACCCCAATAATTTAACCCATATGAGGTCATTATTCGAAGCATCTAATAGTGGTTAAAGCCTACGTACCATCTATAAATCAGAGGAAATATGCGACCCCACACCCAAGGACTTTTGAGGATCCATTCAGTATCATCTGACTGCAAAAAGTGGAAGTTGTACCAAGATTTCATCAACAACCTAACTTTATGGGAATACCCCAATATAGGAGTCCATGTTTGTTTAACCCACTCCTATATATTCTTCTTTGGCATCTCTGTAAAAACCCAACGTTCAACTAATGCCCACTTTTATAAGTTGATAACATGATCCCAAAGCGCATCATGTCCAAGGATTAGGAGCTTAGTTTAAGAATTGGACTTGATGATCCTTCCCCTATCCTTCTTTGATACACAGTGCCACATGTGAAAATTCGGGGGATAATTATCGTTGTGTGCTTTGGGCATCTCCTGCTGACTAGGTCCAAAGGTCATGTGGTGACTAGATAGGGTCGAAGGGTCTTCAAAGTTCCAAGGCTAGAGTTTCTTAGTGTATGAATTTTCCGCATCCATCGTGTCTTAAATGAATGCCTCGTGGATTGAAACATCAACAGCCAGATAAACAAAACCACATTTCATGACGCACAATACCCCTCTCAGGTAGAAAATAAAGATTGAGATATCACCTACCACGTTTAACATCCCGATAACATATTAAACTGCAAATTAAACTTGTAGAGAATGTTAGTAGGGAATAAACCCACAAAAGAAATGCTAATAGTCCTCAAACGGTCAATAAAATAACTTCGATTTCAGAAAAAACACCAACCTCTCCCAATAAAACCCACTTCTGAGGCACAGGAAGGGGAGGTAGTTGTAGATCCTCCGCGTCACATTAGTGAAGGAGAGTCACCAAAGAGAAAATTTGATGTATTACGTTGTCACCCCAAAAGGGAAGAATCCTAGAAAAATCAATCCACCACAAATGGGAAGCTCAGGTAGAGTGAATCTCAGATTGGGGAAGTGGGGACATGGATAGAGATCGTCGGAATATTTAAAATAGCCATCGAGAAAAAAATTGCCACCTTTCCACAGTAATGTGGGCATGCACATGGGAGATCCTACAATCGAATCGCATAGCCTCCCCAATCAACAAAACTATAAGAGGGATAGGAAAATACCACATGCCAACATAACCAAAACAGTAGAGCCTGTAAACCAAAAGAGGACCTCTTCAACAATAGGAAGCACACATTCATCAACATTAAAGCCAACATAGGATGCAGCTCAGCCAACAACAACCACAAAGCCATTGCACACTACCACCACCACAACAATGAAAACTCTGAAATATCTGAATCCAAGGATCCCTAAAGCAAGAGAAACACCCTCTGGCCCGAGGACACCTTTTACAAAAACACCTTCAAACAGAGAAACACGGATAATGGTGTTTAGACTGTGCACCAGAAACACCCGCAGTCAGTGGGAGGGTAGTGGCCACATGGTAACAAGGGAGGTCAACCATATTATAGCACACACTGATGCAAAACAAGCTAAAACATGAGTATGTACATTCCCAAATGATAGTGAGAAAAAGGGGAACGTAAACTAAGAAAAAACTATTTGAAGGGTGAGGAAAAAGTCCAGAAAGATGAGGACGATAAATTGTAAGAGAACGAAAAAAGTCAATTCATACTCAAAGTCTAGACAAGACATAGCAGAAGATAGAAAACCAAGGAACACACACAAATGAATAAGTACAACTCGACATTGTTGGTATAACCCCGAATCTCTCGAGAACCATATGTGTGGACTTCGTGGATAAATCTTCAGTGCCTCAGTTCTAGGCCCCTGATTTCATTGAAATGTCAAATTACCGACCTGTAAAGGATCATTCCAAATTCCAAATATCAAATTAATAAATTTAGTTGACAACCTTATCTATTCAATGTTATGCCATCCTTTTTCTTTTCATATTTACCAGCCTAGATCAATCTTAATTTCGGATCTATCAAGCGCCGAGAGGGATCAAATCTCTCAAGGGAAGAAGAAAGTGTTTTTTATACATCTCATGATCACTTTTGAAATTAGTTTATAGGTAATTTTGTATATGGAGATTGGCCTGAAGTCCAGGAATGGACGAGGTCTTGTAGATTTCGGAACACTACAACAAAACAAGAAATTTGCGGCAGATTTAGCCCCAAATTTTAGTGCATTTTTTCTCAATTGAGATGAGCAGCCTAGCATTAAATCGAGCTCTATTGTATAATTTTTAAAACATCCTTTTTTGTGCCAATGTTTGCATCTTTTTTTATGCAAATTTTGCATCATATTTTGCACCAAGATTTGCATTTTGTTTTACAACAGGTTTTGCCTCTAGTTTTGTGCCAATTTTTGCATTACTTTTTACTTCCCATTTTGTGCCATTCTTTTCTTCTAGTTTTGTGTTGTAATTTGCATCGAGCTTTACACCATATTTTTCATCCAATTTAGTGCCTTTTTTGCATCCAGTTTATGCCAATTTTTACATATATTCTTATGCCATTTTTTGCATCTAATTTTGTACCTACTTTTACATCTATTTTTGTGCCATTTTTTGTGCCCTTTTTTGCACCATCTTTTGCATCCAATTTTGCACCATATGTTGAATCTGATTTAGCACCAAATTTTGCATCATTTTTTGCGTCATTTTTTGCATCCACTTTTGTGTTTGATTGTCTTCCTTTTTTGCATCCTATTTGCACCATATTTTGCATACTATTTTGCATAATTTGTTGCATCCAATTTAACATCATTTTTAACACCACTTCTTGCATCCAATTTTTCATACTTTTGAGTGTCCAAATTTGCATCCTATGTTGAGCCATGTGTTGTGTCCACCTTTGTATCCCATTTTGTGTCTAATGTTATGTTCAATTTTGAGCCATTTCTTTTTCTACTTTTGCATTTATTTTTGCACCAAGTTTTACATCATTTTTTGCACCTCATTTTGTATCCAATGGTGTATCTCAATTTGCATCCAAAATTGAGTCATTTTTATGCTCATTTTTGCACCATTTTTTATGTCCAATTTTGCATCCTTTTTGGCGTCTAATTTTGCATCCTTTTTGGCATCCAAATTTGTATCTCTTTTTTTAGCCGTATTTTGTGTCCACATTTGCATCTCATTTTTCACCTAGGTTTGATTTTGAATTTGCATGTAGTTATGCATCATTTTTGGCATCTAATATGGCATCCTTGGTTTCACCCTTTTTTAGACCCATTTTGCATATGTTTTGTGTCTTTTCTTACATCCTTTTTTGCACTCAATTTTGCATCCTAATTTTACACCATTCTTCGCATCTTCATTTTGGTGTCCATTTTTGCGTCCTTGTTTGCATCCAATTTGGTATCCTTTTGTATGCCCTATTTTGTTCACTTCTTTGTGTCTAGTGTTGCACCCTTTTTTAATTCTACTTTAAAACCCTTTTTGTGTGATTGTTTGCATCTTGTTTTGATGGCTAGTTTAACAACCAATTCTACTCCCAATTTTTCATCCATGGTTACATCAACTTTTGGCTTCTTGTTTAGAGTGTAATTTTCTTTCCATTTATGACCCACTTATTGGGTTTATTTTTTTATTTAAATTACATAGTGAAATATATCACAGTTTCTAAATATCGTTTAGGAAGACATCACAATTCAAATTGACAATTTAATGTTTATAAACAAATTTAAGGGTAATTAACAACTTCCATAAAAAAAAAAGTAGTATCATCATATATAACATTTCTCCATCAAAAAATAATTGACAATTTTCAATATACATATATGACAACTAAATCAACACCTATTGCAGATATTATTATCCAAGGTAAATTCACAATATTACATACAAAAATAGTAGTATCATCATACATAATGATTCTCCATAAAAAAGAGACAATTTTCAACACATATATAAAGTAACAATATAATACTAATAATATCCTCATCATATTTAATGAAATAAACTAATATTCACATGTCTGATTATTAAATCAAAATCTTTCATGAATATCATTATTTTAAGGTAAATTTACAACATCCATGCAAAGATAGTAATATCATCATACATAATAATTCTCCATCAAAATAATGTTGGTAATTTTCAATATATACATAAAATAACAAGATAATAATGATAATATCATCATCATATTTAATCAAATCAACTAAAATTCAATGTATTATTACCAAATCAAAATGTTTCATAGATTTCATTATTCTAAAGTAAATTCACAACATCCATAAAAAAATAGGAATCTCATCATACACGATAATTCTTCATTAAAAAATGTAACAGTTTTCAACATATTCATATGGTAACAAGATAGTACCGATAGTATCATCGTCATTATTCGAATCAACTAAAATTCAAATGTATGATTATTTTATTAAGACATCCCAACTAAATATAAAAAATAACGCATGGCTCGCTAGCACCACGAAAATCATAGTCAAGGTCATCCTCATTATCAACATCCTGACCAACCTGATAATCTCATCTACATCATCATCAACAACTCCATCGCCATCCTCATAATCATCGTCTCTAATATTTGATGCGATCTCAACATAGTTTGTATCATCATCTTTGAGGTCACTACCTGTAGCATTCTGGAAAAAACATCAATATTACATGTTAGTACTAATTTCATAGCACAATGCATATTTTTGTTAAAATGCTAACCATTATATGAGGTAGGACATAATAACATTTAATAGTACTAAAAAATAAAATGAAAATATGGTTTAAGATATATTGGAGACCCAACTAAGATTACACTTGTAATTCACATTAAGTAGTAGAAACATTTTTTAATGCATATGAAGTAGTTACTCAATTGTTCTTCATATTCTATTTTGAATGTTTCTTATGATGACCATGCAAGATTGGTAAATTAAGAGTCACTAGAAGCTTTAGTTCAAATTACAATTGTAATTCAAATTAGAAATAGAATAAATTTTAACAAAAAAAGAATGTCACATGAAAAAGTAATTTGTTTTTAATGAAAAATAAGTCGCATACAATACACTACAAGAAAAAAGGACATTGGTGAGGGTCGAAAAATGTCACCATAAGCTCATTGGTGACAGTCAAAAGGGTCTTTGTCACCAAAAACTGAACATCACCAAAGGTGGTGTTGCCAAAAGTATAGGTGTTGTGGTGACATTCAAAGTTCATCAACAATAATGATTTTTAATGACGGACAATGACCGCCACCATTACATATGAGAAATGGTGATAGATCTTATCCTCCATCACCATTTCATATGAGAAATAGTGATGGACCTTAGCCTTTGTGACCAAAAAACTTAACATCACGAAAGGTGGCGTCACTAATAGTATAGGTGTTGTGGTGACATTCAGGGTCCATAATTATTAATGATGATAATGACAGATAGTGATCATCACCATTTCATATGAACAACAATGATTTATTATGATGGACCTTTCATGGTCATCACTATTGATGCATATATATATATATATATATCTATATATATATATATATATATATATATATATATATATATATATATATATATATATATATGACAATGTTCATTGACCGTCATCATTTCATATTTTGGTGAGGGTCAAAAAATGTAACCATAAACTCAATGGTGACGGTCAAAAGAGCCTCCATCACCAAAAATTGATCACTAAAGGCCAAATTTTCAAAATTATAGATGTTATGGTGACATTCAAGGTCTAACCATGGATCATCAAAATAATATCAGGGCACGATGGAATCGAACCACCAACATCCTGCTTGTAAAGGAGGTGTTCTTCCATTGAGATAACACTCTTTAAAGAATTAGACTTTAAAAAAGTAGACCTTGAAACTTTATAAATTGTAAATTCTACAACATTCAATAAATTATGAAAGAAAAAAAATCTTGGCAAACATTTTACTAAACAAGCAAAATAACATCAAAGCTACAGATCCCTACCTAATGGTTGTGGAAGTTATGAAAAGTGGGTGGAAGGAAAAGTAGTTACGTATAAGATACTCATATTTAACTATAATAATCAATTAGAAGTGAAATTTTGAAGACATTTATAGCATATGAATGACCTATAATTATCAAACCTAAAATCTACAATTACAATTAAGATTGATTTCTCAATTTGTGAATCATGTAATTATGTTGTGATAGCATAAAACTCTACCTCTAAAAGACTGATTTGCATGCCAAAAAGAAAAAAACAATGAGTATATATGATGCATTTATGAATAGTGAGCTACATGCTTGAATCCTACTAGTTATGGAGTTTAGAAAACTAATTGGGAGTGCTTCTCGTTATTAATTAATTGTATTTGTCAAAATACAACAATCAATAACAATGATCCTCAAAAGTAACCACTAAACATATGTTAAAATTGTAAGAGCAAAATTTGGCTAATATCCATTACGCTAACAAAATATCCAAGGGGAATTTAAACACTTCCAAATAAACACCAAGCATGAGTATCGAAAGATGCAATTGCATAGATACAAGGAAATCACTCTACCTCTCAATGAAAACTATGCCCTCCCACAAGTACTTCAACTAGCAAAGGGGTGTGAAGACAAGAACCTCAAAGAAAAAATAAATACACAATACAAAAATAAATTTCATCCTCCCTCTACCTATTTAAAAGTGTAACTAGGTTCGATCTTCATAATTACATGTGTAATTGTGATTTTATGTAATTGATGAAAAGAACAAAAATAAATTATTATTGTAATGCTTGTCTCATGGGTTTCATGAGCAAGGAATTTTATTTTAGTGGTGGTTCCCATTATGAGCCTTTAGGATTAAGTCATCTAGTCATAAAAGTCAAATTGAGTCTATGTCATGTATGAAGGACCCTTCTTGTGTATGTTACATTTTGTATGAGCCATTAAATCATTATGTAATCCCTCCAAGATGAAGCACAAAATAGATCCTGCAAGGTGGCTGCAAGATGGAGCAATTAACCTACTGAAAGAGACATGAAGGCTCAACTCTCTCATGTCAAATAATTTACAGAGGCAAACTACTATTTATAGGCAACTAAGGTTTCATCTTTGACACAAAATTTTAGACATCTTATCTTCTGCAATTCGGTTTAATTCTGAATCAGAAAAGGGAGTGTGAAGTTAACTAGAAGGAAACTTACTAACTAGCGAGAAAGGGAAAAGGAAGATCGATGTATTTGGCACTGTTTTGTTTGGGCTAGTTATCTCACACATGTGACTAAAAAACTATGGTTTCTACATTGGTATTATAACAGTCAAAAGGAAGGTTATCTGAAGATCTCCAAGTCCACTTTATACCTAGTCGAGTTCATCTAGAGAAACCTATAAATAGAGCGAAGAAGGGAAGAACCTTCAAACCTGTTACACATGTGAAATTGCAGCAATACAAACTGCAGATCTATGGAAAATAGGTCGAAGTTTTAGAAGTGGAGTGAAGGAAGAAGTTTGACTTATGTTGACTTGTGTAAGAAGGAGAAGCAACAAATAAGGATATTTGTGACTTGTTCTTGGAGTGGTCATATTTTGGCAACGGTCTAGATCTTGGTCTTGGTATTCGTCAATTGAAGGTCTCTATAAGAAGAAGAATTTGTTCGAGTTTTCCTATCAAGTGGGAGAGGTTTTGGTCTTGGCTGATAACCTATATTCCCTGTCTCCTGTCTCTTTATGGTTTATGCATTGGTAGTTTTTTGATGAAGAATAACACTAATAACCTACGTAAAAGAATATCCTAATCTAAAGAAGTAAAAAACACTCGAAAGCAATTACTAATAGAAGAGAAATCACTTAATTTCTATGCCCTAGGGATGAGCCTAGGTATTGCAGCAAGAATGTTGCAATGCCCAGGGCTACTTGGAGGTGACAGTGCTATATGCACAAATAGAAGTGAAGGTACTACTTGTTGTCACTGCTCATCTGGAAAGAGATCCCAAGGGTTCCAAGCCAAACTTCTATAGGGTCAGAAGAAGCTTGATTTTGATGGAAAAAGAGCAAATGTATTCTAAGGGGGAGCTAGTCTACTACAGTAATGAAGGAAACAACTTGTAATTCTAATTCACACCAGACCCTAGCTAACCAATTAAACAACTATGCTAAGTAGAATTACTAGAACAACACTAATCTAATGCTAATTATCTAATTTACAGAAGTAAAAGCATCAAAACTAGACTAAGGGGTAAGCAAAGGAAACTAAGCTAAGCCTGTGTTTAAGCGGAAGAGCAGTTGCAGAATGAAATTGGCGAAAGAAGGATGTGAAGCAGCAACAACGCATGAGAACCGTTGGATCAGGCGAGTGAAAGGTAAATGAATGACTGAGAATGGATCACAAGAGGCTTAGGTGAATAGGTGAATGAACAGGGTAACGAAGCAGATGAACGAATGAGATTATATCGCAGAGGCTAAGTCAAAAGATGAACGGATAGGACTAATTAACTGATCAACTGTAGAGATCGGCTAAGCTGGTTGGTAATTGGGTCAAGCGACAGTCGTTAGATCAGCAGACAGATCGATGGTGGATATTGGAGCGCCTAAAGGAACATGCGAAAATGTCAGAGCGGGTTTAGAGGGTGGTAAGTTGTTTATCGTGTGCCCTCAAAGTTGTAAGAAGTTTTCCAAAATTTTACGCGATTAGCCTCCCCGAGTGACACATAGCATAGGGAAACCGCTCTTAAAACGTGCCTTCGAGCGGATAACGACCAGACAGAAATCCACGCGATATGGCGCGATAGCCATCGGATCTGTCTGGGCAGATCAACGGTGGAGACTTGACCGAGCTGGTTGGCGAGTGGGTGCGCGATAGTCGTTGGATCCGACAAGGCATATCGATGGTTGGGATTTAAAGTGCACAAATTCAAATGCTAAAAGCGAATTCGGGCGATGATTGGTCAATTTTTCTTGTGAAAGGCGATCTACCGGTAAAAACCATTTAAACTTGAATTATCAGCTTCTGCTAAGTGTTTCGTGTTGAAGGAGAATGAAATGGGAATGTGAGGGAGATCAAATGACAGGAAGAGAGTGCAGGAACAGGTGACCATGAAATGATTGAATGACCATGAAATGAACCAAGTAACAATGTAATGAACCAATGCCTGCGTTAAACGACAAACTTCATGCAAAATTGAAACTCTCTGTTTTTGGGGTTGTTGTAGGGTTTCTTCCTCACATCATGATCCCAGAGGGAGGAGGTGAGGCCGAGACACCTGTGGACAACCTTATGAATATTTTCTTTGCTAACCTTCTAACTGAATGAAATCATAAAATATCTACTATGCACTATTGTAATGAGACTACAACTATTTAAGCAGATGAACAGTTAAACAATAAACCTCTGTAATGGAAATGAGCTACTTAAGCAGATGAATAGAAAACAGGAAATTATGTTATTTAACAATACAATAAATAGGAGCTTTGGCTGCTAGGGTTAGGCCCTAACCTAAGAGCTTCAACCCTCTGAGTTAACTCAGTGCTAGCTCAAAACAAAACTCATCTTCATTATAAAATAACATTATATTACATCAAAACTGTTACAAGTCTACACTTGGACACAAAGTAGAGTACAAAGTCCTAATACTTCTAATGCTTGCTAACTGACTAAAAAATCTGAGTTACTAAGCCCTTCTATTTATACATATGAAGTCTCCAATGACTTCCTTCAAAATTAGGGAGGCACAACTCCCAACTCAATGAGAAACTCGTGCTTTCCCTTTCTCTAACACGGTTGCCTTCGAGTAGGGAGGCTGCTTGTACTTTCACTTGCTTGGCTACCTTCTAGTACTCCTGATTTAGCTTGTTTACACTTTCACTTGCTTGGCTGCCTTCTAGGAGGGGGGGTTTTTTGTAATTTCAGCTGATGGAGGGATATTCGAATGGAGGGGTAGTAAATGAGGAGGATTTACCTCCTGTAATTCCTCTCCCTTGTCCCCTCTGAGGTTTTACTGAGGTCTTTTACCATAGTTCCTTGCTTTTATCTTTTATTCTTGCATTACATGCACATTAGACCACAAAGCAAAATATCCAACTCTAACTCATCTCATAAGTAAAATATAATCAAAAGTACGTAATAAGTTGTGAGAATAGTTGGTTTGACTAAGCTAGGAGGTGAATTAAGGCCAATTAAGGCAAATATAATTACTCAATGATGAGGCTCATCATCACCCCCCTAATGAAAGTGTTGCTCGTCCTTTGAGCAACTTAGTGGCTTTGGTAGCCTCTCTGACATCCTATGCTTCTGTTGTGGTCTCTTCTTCTTGTTCATAGAAGCCTGCTTTCCTTTCTACTTCTTCCCACTGATATTCTTTGATCTTCAAGCTATGTGGCAGTGTTTTCCATCTCCTTATGCAAGCATGTATATTATCATTTCTTAGCAGCCTAAACATGTCCTCAAAATGTGAAATTGCTTGCTCTTGGGCAGCAAGATATCTAAGTGCCAGCTGAGGATCATTTGAAATTAGATTATTGGTGCAGATTAGGGCCATGGGATTTGATTGTTCAGCTGCTTCTCTGTCCCTGAAGAAACTTAGCTCTTTTGTTTCTTGATGCTCTTTTTTGTTTTTGTTTTGCTTCAATGCCTTCTTCCTCTTCTGTTTCAGCATCATGTTCCTTTGTATTAGTGTCTTCTTCATCATGTCCCTCTGTATTAGTTTCTTCCTTATCCACCTCATCCCTATCTAGCTCTGTATCTTCTTCTTCTTGTTTTGCCTCCTCCTCACTAATAGAAGGACTAACCCCATAGATGAAGGTTATGATGTCATCCTCTGCTGGCAAGTCATTGAAGACTGTCCATGTTATAGGGATCCTAGGGTTTAGGAGGGCATCCTCAATGAGGATTCTGATCAACCCATGGTGAGCCAACAGTTTGTTGGAAATAATACTGAGAGGGGGGTGAATCAGTGTTATGAGATCAATAATTTTATTTCCCAAACAGATTTATATGCACTACTTCAGTGAAGTGAACTAGAGTGTACATGCAACTGTGATTAAAGAAACCAACATATATCCATAGAACTTGTGATTTAGACAATTTATCATGTGTTGATCTTAAACTAGTACATCAGTAACTTATTAGACAGTGCAGTAAAAGCAAGATAAATCATCACACATAAGCAACACACATGAACACCAAGATTTAAGGTGGAAACCCAATGTGGGTGAAAACCACCTGCTGTTGTCATCTCTGTCTTCTTTTAATAATAAGAAAATATGTTTACAATCTTGTACTGGTGCAGACTTATACCAGTATGTAGGCACCCACCTGTAGAAGGCTACAACCTTCTCTCATTTTCCAGCTTATACTAGAAGGGAGTTGCATCCCCCTAGCTCTTGTACTAGCCAATATGTTTACTAGTACGTAGGCACCAACCTATAGAAGGCTACGACCTTATTTCTTCTTCCAAGGACCACGTTTCATGAATTTTCAGACTGGATACTCTTGGATCACAACATCAAAATCTGAAGGCCACATTTGATCCAATTTTCATACTGGACCCATAAAAAACTTTTTAAACTTAAACTACATCAACCAACATTCAGTTAATCTAAACAATTAGATCACTGACACTAGAACACTGTGTTGAACCCAGAACCCTGCATCATCATTCAGAACCAGCTGTAACCTCAAAAATCATTCATTAGAGTGTATATGCTACTTGGCTGAACCCAAACTACGTATATATGCTACTTCCCTTAATCAAACCTGTGTATACCTTCAAAACTACTGCAAACATAAAATTTTGAATCAAGTCTATACCAACTAGCAATATAATGAATATCTATTGTCAACTTACAGAGCTTTACACAGGTAGGGATAGAGATCACTTCTTCTCACTTATACAATCAATCAATCAAATGCCAGCCTCCTTATGCATTCAGTTTTACATTTAGATCTAAGAATACTTCATTGACATAGAGCAGTAAAACAATAGAATTTGATCAGAAAGATCAGTCAGATCTGAAAAAGAAGCTTTTCTTTTTTATACACTACTTGAAAGAACAGAACTTGTGTGTATACGCTCTTTGGCTGAGACAAACCTACGTACAGATCTGCAAATATTGACTTAGAACTTTGCTGCAATTCCAAACTTCAGACAAACCCAGATCATAATAGATAACAAATAAAACAAGTGAAAAACATCAGATCTAGTCTCAACCAATATCAAATCATTCAAGAATAAGTCATTTCAGGTCTCATGATCCTAATCCAATATTGAAGTCAAGGTGCACATGAATATTTCAAATCTAGTCCCAAACATAACCCTACAACATAAAATATACTTCAGATATAAGTATTCCTTAGAATCTTATTGCTTACATACGTGGCCTTGTGATCTTCTCCTCTTTATATATCTTTAGGCCCTTTGTCAATACCTTGGACCAAAACCACTTAGGACCAATACCTTGGACCAAATACCTAAGGTCAATACTACAGACCAAATACCTTGGACCAATACCTTAGACCAAAACCTTGATTTTCCACCCCATACGCACTTTTCTTTCTGTGAAAGTGTGTGTATACGTATACGCTCTTTTTTATCTGTGTCCCCACATGTATACGCTACTTTGACAAAGTGAACCAGCATATACCTCTCTTTCTTCAATCTCTGGAGTCTGATCTGTAATCCTTTGTTGTTAACCTGTTGCACTGTGAATTGTCATCTGTGTGAGTTGCCATCAAGGACAACACCTGTATCATAATGCCAACAATCTCCCCCTTTGGACTTGAAGGCAACAACAACACCAAGACACAGCAACAAAACCAAGACACTCTCCCCCTTTGACATCAAGGGAAAAGGGTGGACCAAGATATTCTCCCCTTTTGATATACATTATGATGTCCATGCTCCCCCTGATTACCTGCTGAATTCTCTGATTAAGCTCCCCCTTTTTACATGCTGAGATGCACTAAATCGTCCATGCGAGGTCCATGCTCCTCCTGAGCATATGCAGAGTCTGCAAAAAAATATTTTTCAAAATAATAACATGACTCTATAACTCGACTAAGTGAGTATGACCTTCCTATCACCAATGACTCATACATACATCAATCTCCCAACCAAGAGGGGATACACCAAATTTGACTCATCTACCCAACCAAGTGGGGATATACCAATTGTTTATGCATGACAGAAATACAATAATTATTACATCATCCATCCCATGCAGAGTGGGGATACAAATTACATCATTTGTCTAATATGACTCATTCAATTGTATGAGAAGTCATATCACACCCCAGACTTTTACCTGACTTAAGCAACAAATGGTATAAATATCTGAAGCCACAGTTGGACTCAACAACCATAATGCCAACAATGCAAAATGCGAGTGAAGACTAATGCTCCCCCTGAACCTGTGCTACCTGTGCATTGTTACCAAGTCATTAATCAATGCATCTTTTACAGTTAGATAAAAATTAATGAACAAAGCATATCGTTAGACTGTAATCATCAACATCAGACAGAGCACCCATATCAGAGTCTGACCCACTATTTTTCCTATCAGAAAAAAAAAAATATACGCTTCTTTAGCCACCGAAAAGTGCATGTATACACTACTATACTTCATGAAACACGCATATAATGACCTTCTTTTGAAAAAAAATGGATTTTAACAGCACGATGATGCAGCAACTACTCCCAGAGTTTGTATGAGATATTCAAATGTTTCTCTGGGTAGTGGTTTAGTGAATATATCGGCAACCTATTCTTTGGAGGGAACATACTCCAATTTGACCTTTTGTTCAAGCACTTGTTCTCATAGAAAATGGCACTTGATGGGTATGCTCTTGGTCTTGGAGTGCATGACTGTATTCTTTGAAATACTGATGGCACTTGTATTATCACATAGAATGGAGATGGGTGCAGTACATGGGATCTGAATGTCTGGAAAAGTTTTCATCATCCAAGGTAGTTGTGTGCAGCAAGATGTAGCAGCCACATATTCTACTTCAGCTATAGATAAATCAATTGAACTTTGTTTCTTGTTGAATCAAGACACTAACCTGGAACCCATATAGAATGCACCACCACTAGTGCTTTTTCTATCATCAACACTTCCTGCCCAATCTGCATCTGTATATGCATGAAGAGTAAGATCTGCATCTCTAGGATACCATAGTAAAAAGTCTTTAGTTCCTTGAATATATT
The DNA here is from genome assembly GCA_031772625.1 of Pinus tabuliformis. Lineage (NCBI taxonomy): Eukaryota > Viridiplantae > Streptophyta > Pinopsida > Pinales > Pinaceae > Pinus > Pinus tabuliformis. The sequence goes on along the minus strand of CM062804.1, from coordinate 1,289,773,187 downwards.
TGAAAACTATTTTGACTGCCTGAAGGTGTGATTCATTTGGATTTTCTTGGAATCTTCCAACTATTCCTACTGCATGCATGATGTCAGGTCGGGTACCTGTTAGATAAAGCAGACTTCCAATCACGGATCTGTAAGTTCGTTGATGTACTACTGCTTATTCATCATTTGAGCTGAGACTGCATCCTGTTACCATTGGGGTACATACAGGTTTAGAATCTTCCATTCCGTACATTTTCAAGATCTGTTTGAGATATTTGGTTTGTGAAAGAAAAATACCATCTTTAGTTTGTTGAACTTGTACACCAAGAAAATAGATAAGTTCACCAAGCAAGGACAATTCAAATTCTTGCTGAATTACTAAAGCAAAATTCTGACTCATGGATTCTTTATTGCTACCAAAAATGATATCATCAACATAAACAACAATAATTAGCAATTTATCAGTTTCAATCTTTGTATATAGATTTCTATGTGTAGAACCTTTTGTAAAACCTTGTTGTTGTAGATATTTGTCAAGGCGGTAATACGAGGCCCTTGGAGCCTATTTCAGACCATAAAGAGCCTTTTTGAGTCTGCATACAAGTTTTGCATCATTTCCAAGAATGAATCCTTCTGGCTATTCAATATAAACTTCTTCTTCTAAATCTCCATTAAGGAAGGTTGATTTTACATCCATTTGGTATACTTTGAATTTCTGAAAGATGGAAAGAGCAAGAAACATCCTTATGGCTTCAAGTCTGGCAACAGGTGCAAAATTTTCTTCAAAATCTATACCTTCTTGTTGAGCATACCCTTTACAAACAAGTCTGGCCTTGTTTCTAATGACTTCTCCATTTTCATTTAGCTTGTTCTTGAACATCCATTTAGTTCCTATAATATTTTTATCATGAGGTCTAAGAACTAATTCCCAAGTATCATTCTTTTCAATTTTCTCAAGTTCTTCATCCATGGCCTTGACCCAACATCCATCTTTGCATGCTTAATTTACATTTTGAGGTTTGGTGGAGGATAGTAGAGCTAGATAGCTTGAGGTCCCTGGAATAGTTCTTCTTGTCTATACACCTGCCTCCTTTTCCCCTAAAATTTTAGTTTCTGGATGATTTTTCTGAACATACCTGGACGAGGTCTCTTCTTCTACTATTATATCTTCTTCTCGTGCTTCATTGGTTTCTTCTTCAATATAATTTTGATTTGATGTGGCAAAGTAATCGCCATCTTCCTCATTGTCATAATCGTTTGTTGATTTTATCTGTTTTGGATTTTTGCATGCTTCATCCACTACAACATCAATGATTTCAACAATTTTCCCAAGTCTTTTATTATAACATTTATATCCTTTACTTCTGGAAGAATAACCAAGAAGAATACCTTCATCTGCTCTGGGTTCAAACTTACCAAGTTTTTCATCAATCCTTTTGATAAAACATTTTCTTCCAAAAACTTTAAAGTATTTTACAGTAGGAGTCTTATCATACCAAAGTTCATGTGGAGTTTGAGTGCTATTTACCTGAACATTTTCTTTGTTGAGAATAGTCATAGTAGAAAATGCAACTTCACCCTAGAAGGTTGCAGAAGTTCCAGATTCATCTAGAATAGCTCAAGCCATTTGTTGAGGAGTTCTTGCAGTGGAGAATTGCATTTTTATTCCATATTGTTCAAAAAAGTCAAAGAATTCATCCGATATAAATTCCCCTCCTCGATTAGATCTAAGGAATTTGATTTCTCGATCTGATTCATTTTCAACAAAAGCTTTGAAGGCTTGGAACTTTTCAAATGCTTCATCTTTATGTTTTAGAAGACCTATCCAACACATTCTAGAAAAATCATCAATGAACAAAATAAAGTATTCTTCTCCACGAGGTGAATTTTTCCGTGTTGGTCCACATAAATCAATATGGACAAGTTCAAGAGGCTTACTAGCTGACCCTTCTTTTTCCATGAATTGAACTCTAGTTTGCTTACCGATTTAACATGGTTTGCATACTGTATTTTCTAGGATGCCGATATCTGGAAGATCACGAACAACCTTGAGTCTGCATGCTTTTATTATTTGAGAAAAGCTTATATGTCCCAATCTTTTATGCCACAACCAGTTTTCATCATTTTTGCTTAAATAACATTGTTGTTGTCCTCCTTTTAGTATGTAAAAGTTGTTTGGAGTTCTTTTACTTTGATCACGGTCTCTCCTATATCAAGCTCATGAACAACACATCCATTTGATCGAAACACCACTTCATTACCTTGATCACACATTTGACTAACACTCAATAGGTTATGCTTTAAACCATCTACATACATAACATTTCCAGCTTTAACCTTTTCTTTCAGGAAAACAGGACCTTTACCTTTTATGACAACTAGAGTGTCATTTCCAAATGAGACATTCTTTTCCTTTTCTAAGGCATTAGATGAGTGAAGTTTCTCTTTGTCACCTGTCATGTGTTTGGAGCATCCACTGTCAATGTACCACTGATCTTCTTGTCCTTCTGCACACAAGGCTATACCACATATTTCTATTTGAGATTCTTTCCTTCTCCATATCTTGTAATTTAATGGTGTTTGCTCCTTTTTAGGTGTTTTCCGAAATTTTCTCTTGCATTCAGATTCTTCATGACCAAAGTTATTACAGATTGAGCATTCTATTTCATTTTCAAGAGGAGAAAAGTTATTATAGTAACTTCTCTTGATCCCTGTTATATTCCTTTGATTTTGTGCTTCTCTAGTCATGATGGTTTTGTAAGCAACGCATTGAGTAGCTTTGTGCCCAAAATTATGGCATGAAAAACATTGCCCATTAAAGAAGTTTCTACGACTATCGAATCTATTTACCTATTGATTGTAGTTTCTATTGATATTCATTTTTGGAGCAAATTGAGTATGATTTGCCTAAGGTTGGTTGTGGCTTCTATTGATATTCATCCTTGGAGAAAATTGAGTATGAGTTACCTAGTGATCAGCTTTATGCCTTTGCTGACGATTGTCATGCTGTTAACTGGTCTTTGCTGCATCAAGATAGCTTTTGGTGGAGGTTGAAGGCTTCTGTGATTGAGATGCTTCTTCAGTATATCCAAGACCTGTCTTTATCAGAGGAAAAAACTGAACTTTGATCATTTCATTTAAAGTTTCTAATCCTTTAGCAAATCTAAGATTGAGAGATTTTGTTTTCTCAAGATCTTTTCTTAGACCCACAATTTCACATTCTAGTTTTTCATTGTGTTTTTCTTTTTCAGCAAGTTGGTATGTCAAGGTATCTATGATCATATTCTTTTCTTCTAAACAGATTTTGAGTTTAGATATTTCTTCATGAAAGTTTTCCTCTTCTAAAGCATCCCAAAAATCATCATCGTCATAAGCCATGAGAAGTCTATAATCATCACTATTAGATAAACCATCACTATCCTCTTCTAAACTATCCCAAAAATCATCATTATCATAAGCCATGAGAAGTCTGTAATCTTGTCCAGTTTCATCTTCATCACTATTAGATAAACCATCGCTATCTTCATGAGTATAGTAACTCCTTCTATTCACAACTTGTTTCCTATTCCCTTTTGCATATTCCTTTCCTTTTTCATATTTATCTTTATGAGGACATTTGGCAGCAATGACCAACTCTGCCACAAGCAAAGCATTTGAAAATTAGCTTATCTCTGAACCTTCCAGAACCCCGTTGAAGCTTCTTCACAAAATTTACCTCATCTTCTTCTTCTAAAATGTGTCCTGATTCATTGTGTTCTTCCTTTTCTTTTCCTTTTACCGAAGATTTAAATGTGGCTACTCTCATATCTGATGGACCTACTTTTCTCATATCAAAAGCAGTTAGGATTCCATGAAGCTGTGTCATAGTGATATTCTGTAGATCTTGTTTTTCTTCTATGGCAGACACTTTTGATTCAAATTTAGCAGACAAGGATCTCAAAATTTTGTCAACTAAGGTAACTTCCTTTATTTCTTCACCCAAATTCTTCATACAATTAACAACCTCATCTATACGTAAGAAGTAACTAACTATACTCTCATCACTATGCATCTTAAGAGTTTGTTACTGAATTATGAGAGTTTGAAGCTTGCCATGTTTTACCTGAGAGTCTCCTTTGTAGCTCTGAATGATTTTGTCCCATATCTCTTTGGCTGATTTGAGCTGCATGACTTTGACAAACTCTAATTGTGACAAACTTCCCAATAAAGTATTGACAGCTTTGGCATTGGTTTCATATTGTTTTTTACCTGCCGTGTCTATAGGAATTGTTGTTGGAAATGTATATCCTCCTTCCACAGTTTCCCAGACATCTGTTCCAAGAGATTGTATATAGGTTATGGTTCTTATTTTCCAATAAATAGAGTTGCTCCCATCGAAGATTGGCGGTCTTATGGATCCCATGCTTTCATGATTATTCATCTTGATGGATCTCCCTTCAAGCAATCAAGCTTCTTCTGAAGGACCTGCTCTGATACCAATTTTTGGAAATAATACTAAGAGGGGGGTGAATCAGTATTATGAGATCAATAATTTTATTTCCCAAACAGATTTATATACGCTACTTCAGTGAAGTGAAATAGTGTGTACACGCAACTATGATTAAAGAAACCAGTGTATATCCAGAGAACTTGTAATTTAGACAATTTATCGTGTGTTGATCTTAAATTAGTACATCAGTAACTTATTAGACAGTGCAGTAAAAGCAAAATAAAACATCACACATAAGAAACACACATGAACACCAAGATTTAAGGTGGAAACCCAATGTGGGTGAAAACCACCTGCTGCTGTCGTCTTTGTCTTATTTTAATAATAAGAAAATATGTTTACAATCTTGTACTAGTGTAGACTCATACCAGTACGTAGGCACCCACCTGCAGAAGGCTACAACCTTCTCTCGTTTTCCAACTTCTACTAGAAGGGAGCTGCATCCCCCTAGCTCTTGTACTAGCCAAAATGTTTACTAGTACGTAGGCGCCGACCTACAGAAGGCAACAACCTTGTTTCCTCTTCCAGGGACCATGTTTCATGAATTTTTAGACTGGATACTCTTGGATCACAAAACCAAAATCTGAAGGCCACATTTCATCCAATTTTCATACTAGACCTATCAAAAACTTTTTAAACTTAAACTACATCAACGAACATTCAGTTAATTTGAACAATCAGATCACTGACACTAGAACACTGTGTTGAACCCAGAACCAGTTGTAACCTCAAAAATCATGCATTAGAGTGTATACGCTACTTGGTTGAACCCAAACTGCGTGTATATGCTACTTCTGTTAATCAAACCCACGTATACCTTCAAAACTACTGCAAACATAAACTTTTGAATCAAGTCTATACCAACCAGAAATATACTGAACATCTAGTGTCAACTTACAGAGCTTTACACAGGCAGGGACAAAGACCACTTCTTCTCACTTATACAATCAATCAATCAAATGCCAGCCTCCTTATGCATTTAGTTTTACATTCACATCTAAGAAGACTTCATTGACAGAGAGCAGTAAAACAACATAATTTGATCAGATAGATCAATCAGATCTGAAAAAGAAGATTTTCCTTTGTATACACTACTTGAAAGAATAGAACCTGCGTGTATACGCTCTTTGGCTAAGAAGAACCTAAGTACAGATCTTCAAATATTGACTCAGAACTTTGCTGCAATTCCAGACTTCAAACAAACCCAGATCATGATAGATAATGAATAAAACAGGTGCAAAACATCATATCTAGTCTTAAACAATATCAAATCATTCAAGAATAAGTCATTTCAGGTCTCATTATCCTGATCCAATATTGAACTCAAGGTTCACATGAATATTTTAGATCTAGTCCCAAACATAACACTGCAACATAAAATATACTTCAAATAGAAGTACTCAGAATCTTATTGCTTGCACATGTGGCCAAATGATCTTCTCCTCTTTATATAGCTTTAGGCCCTTTGTCAATACCTTGGACCAAAACCACTTAGGACCAATACCTTGGACCAAATACCTAGGGTCAATACCACGCACCAAATACCCAGGGTCAATACCACGTACCAAATACCTTGGACCAAAACCTTGATTTTCCATCCCATACGTGCTTTTCTTTCTGTGAAAATGCGTGTATACGTATACGCTCTTTTTGATCTATGTTCCCGCGTGTATACACTACTTTGACAAAGTGAACCCGCATATACCTCTCTTTCTTCAATCTCTGGAGTCTGGTCTGTAATCCTTTGTTGTTAACTTGTTGCACTGTGAACTATCATCTTTGAGAGTTGCCATCAAGGACAACACCTATATCATAATGCCAACATGGTTGGGAATTTCCTTTCTTTACTTTTCTGCTAGAGTCCAATAGTGATTACATCAGAAAATAAGGTATGTTGAATCTTTGGTGAACTGGTGTTTCTATCCCAAATGTTAGTTCTTCAAGCATTCTAAAATGGTAGCCATAAACAATATTGTATCTACCCTCACATGAGATATACTTGACACACATCTTGCTTGTGACACTTGAAGAGGAAAGGAGCAAATTCTTGAGAAAACAGAGTTTCCTGTGTATGTAATCCAACAACCTTTTTTCTTTTTAGAGGAATATGGCCACCTTTTTACTTAAAAACCAACTACCTCTTAACCTTTAAAACTTTTGATCAAATGATGCATATGAGTGAGTGAGTAGGATACTTACATGTGGCCTTAATGCCACACTGTAGTTGTCAAAGATCAAAGGTGTTGTTGATGGTCATTATTCTTCCTCCTCTGCTATCTACTGACGGTTTCTTGACTGCAGATCTAATGTTGATGCTATTGTTGTATGGTCATCTTTCTTCCTCTTATGTTGTCCGTTGATGGTGTTTGTGACTGCAGATCTAATGCTGCTGAATGGATAGAGGGAGTAGGAGTGTGTGTGAAGGCATGGATGATGGTAATGGATGAGGTGAGGGGTCCCTATAGAAAACACAATTTTCACCTGAATTGGAGCAATGAAGTGAAAAACAATGGAATTTATGGAGGGATGCATGGTAAGGAGTGGAGGAGATGAACATATGTGAGGCAGGGCCCCCTTTGTATCTTCTCTTTGCTCCCTGATTGTCTTTCTCATCTTATGATTTTTTCCTTTTTCTGTTATTATATATATTTTTTTGTTTAAAACACCTAGGCTACCTCAGAGAGGGTTTCACCCTAGCTATTTTCCCTCAGCGCCTCAAGGAAGGTTTTCACCTAGGGATCTTCTTTTTCTTTCCATTTTTCTCATCCTTGGGATGCCTCATGGAGGTTTTCAACCCAAATATGGGACTCAAGCGCCTCATGGAGGTTTTCACCTGAATCCTTATTCTATTTTTTTCTTTTTCAGTGACCTGATGAGGGAGGAGCTGAAACTTGCTCCACCATCATCAATGTATTATTGATACTGTCAATGAACTCTTGTTTAGATAAAGGCCTCTTGTACATTTTCAGTCTGTGTCCATTAACTAGTAAAGGAATGGCTTCTTCATCTATAGTTCTGATCTGCACTGGATCATTTTCATGGCATCTCTCCACCACATAAGGTCCTAGCCATCTTATCCTTAGCTTGCCCTTGAAGTCTTTATACCTGGAGTCATATAACAATTCCCAATCTCCATCTTGAAATTGCTTCTGCTTAATATGCTTGTCATGCCAAATTTTCCTCTAAAGCTGAACAATCTCTGTATGGAGGAGGGCTTGTTGCATCTGAGCCCAATTTATGATGCTATCTCCAAGTAAACCCATGAACCAACACAATGTTGTATCCTTGAGGGTAGATGGAAATAATTTTAACTTTTTTTCATCGTTTGTATAGTCATAGGTTCGACATATAAGAGCAAACACAAATAGGAAAGTGTTAGGGTCCTCTGTGGTCAAGCCATGGAAATGAGGTAGAACAGAGGGGCTTATATTCTTCATTTTAGTGTCCCCATTGGTTTCCCTAATGGGGAAGGCACTCTCAATTCTCTCTCTATTTCCTCTGTCATCTTGGTTTTCAGCCATTGGTTTAGTAGGAATAGGTTCTTCCTCTTCTTCTTCCCCTATAGGTTCCTCAAATAGTTAAGGTTGCTCACCTAAAGGGTCTTCCAATTCACCGTTAGTGAAGAAGAAAGAAGGTTGACTGTTGGATGCAGTGAGGGTATTTGACAAGAATTTTCCGAAATTATGCCTATTCCTATGTGTTATAGACAATTTTGTGCCTTACAGCAATAAGCATGAATTGTCAATAATCCAAGGGATCCAAAGTTCCCTAAACATGATGTTCCTACCCCTAGAGGAACAAGGTCAGCAAACCAACAGCTCTCAGATCAGTTCTCCACCTGAAAACACTCAAAAACAAGCAATCCTGAAATCAAAGCAGGTGCTCCACTGGGTTTCTGCGCTGAAACACAACTGCTCCATGGTGTACCTGCGTTGCAAAGCAGGTAGAACAAAGCCCACCTGCGTTGGGCGAGTTTGGACATGTGGCACAGTGAGTCATGGCTTTGGAATCTTCCAAAAATGACACTTGGATCAGGTATTTCGCCTTGTGATGAGTCAGAAGCTTTGTTTCTCCAAGTGGAAGCAAGGTTCACCAAGTGGACTCAAGAACTGAAGATCAACTAAAGATTAACTGAAGAGAGAGAGGACACAAGGCAGCTACACATCAGTTGCAAGCTGACTCATCCTTTCTCAATTCATCTATATATTGAGCTCTCTCCTATGAGCTCAGGGGGCTGGAATTTTGTGCAAAGTAATGATATGCTGTTGGTTTCACTATTGAGTTATTGGGTGATTGTTTGAGAGAGGTGAAGAAGAGCAATTCTTTCTGCTGGGAGGTGTTGCTGGGTTGGAGCCTTCAATGGTTGTAATACTCTCAGAACCTTTATTTCTTCATTAATAAAAGCTATTGAGGTTCTTCTATGTGCTCTTGTTTCAATTATATATTGTGATGATTGCATGTTTGGTTTACACTAATCCATGAACCAGTTATGATTGCATGCCTCTTGTAGTTTCCTTCTTTGTTATTTTGCAGGATCTCATCGTAGCTGGGCGAGCAGAAGAACAAAGAGCTAGGAGAAAGCGGCCAAAGAGAAGAGTTTGGATTCGAAATTAAGCGCAAGGCAACGGTTAGTGCTTTCTCCATTCTCTTTTGCTTTCATAAAGAAGTAAACCTTAAGTAGTTTGTTTTACAGTTGTTGCTAAGGAACTGTCACCCTTAGAGTGGGATAGGGTCATCCGAGTCGGATACTTTTCCCTACAACAAACTGGCGACTCCACTGGGGATCGTATCCGTTTGATTGTGTTTGTAGTATTTTGCTATTCATTTCCTGAACAAAAGAGTACCAAATCGAAAAGCTTTTGACCATATCAAAAGCGAAGTAGAGGGCAACTACTATGGCTCATTTCTGAGCAAGTTCATGATTTGAAAAGCTGATCTACAAGGATCCTTGTAAGCTCTTAGTGATAGCTTTTCACCTTCCTAATCATCCCTTTGAGTGTGCTTGACTGATTGCTTCTGATTTGAGCAAAAACTGTGCATTTTTGAGAAAATTATGACCCGGAAACTGTGAAAACGCAATTCTCGTTTTCCAAAGCAGGTAGTACACAGGCTACCTGCTTTGCAACGCAGGTCCCGAAGGGGCTACCTGCGCTGAGAGCCAGTTTGGCTGTGCAGAGCCTGCGTTGGCCCAAATTTGCCTAGTGCATTTGGGGTTTCCTCCTTTCTCTTGCCTGTTTTCACTTAGTTTTGCTGCTAGGTGTCAGTCTTGTGCCTGTTTTGAAACCAATATTACTTGCCATCATTCTGCCTCTGTTATATAACGAAATTGTACTTGTTCTTTGTATTTCTTACTCATTTACAATTTCCCATAACGAAAAGTAAACTAGTCATGCTTTTGGCCTCTTAGATCTGAACCTGTGTTAGGCATTTTGCTGGTCTGAAGAGTTAGCTTGTTTGCTGTCCATAGCTGATTAATCATTTTACTTTCGTCATTATGGTTTGATTTCATGCATTTCCAGTGATTAAGCAAGTGAATCTTAAGGTGTCTTTTGATTTTGGACAAACTTGTTTACTTTCGCTTTAAATCGAAATCAAAGTTATATAACCACTTTCTTTTTGTATCCATCCACATTAAGAAAGGGAAAAGAAAATACATGCATTGTGCATTTTGCATTTGAAAAAAGTTTGCATGATGATTTAGGAGAAAGTGCATTAGTTTGTGCTGTATGAACTGTGTGAAAAGAATTTGCCTTCTTTCTCTCTCAGTAGTTAAGATTTTCATCAGTCAAAAAGATTTGAAAAAGCTTGCTTCTCATCTTAGGCTGCATTTAGGAATTTGTCATATACATCTCGTGGTGAACCTTGAAAGGAAAACTTTAAAAAAGATCAACTTAAAATATACTGAATGAACCTAACAACGCATTTGAAACATAACGCAAACATCTAGAGGTCTAGGTAGAGACGTGTTCCGGCGTCGTTAAACATATTGACTGTCGATCTCTACGAAGGTGGGTGATTCCTCCTGAGAGTCGGTGGCACTAATACGGACTTGTGCTCCCACGTACCGTCGAGTATATATTGGGAGACCCCTATAGGCAATTATCCTTTATCCATAGGAAGCCGTGTCGGCCGCCCTACTGATCGCGATGCAGTGAACACAGCATTCACGAAGATCGACCACCCGTACCGTAAAACGTATTCTGTGGTTTCGCGAAAGGTTTGGCACACCCTCTGCCTAGATCTCCAGAGCAGTTTCTTTTGGCCCTTTTCAAACTCTATAACTGAAAAGGTCCAACCGAGCATTTGTCACTTCGGGCTCGTTAATACATCGAAGGCGACTAGAGTCATCTTTAGCTTTTTCTCGACTCTTAAAACATGAAAAAGCAAAGTTATGTTTAAAAGCGTCTAATAAAATTCATTCAAATCGGAAACCCAAATTTTCCCCTTTATATTTTAGTTGATCGAGTAATCCGCAATCGTGGAAGAAAGTCAATTGAATATCCGTCGTTCTCGGAGGCTTGCGAGTCAACCGTCTTTGTCTCCGGAATCGAGAACAATCCGGACAAAGCGAGCTCGTCGAACCAGTTCAAAATCTCCTTTAAAAGTTAGAACAAGCGTTCCAACAACATCTGAGATTCTGGTCACTCCAAACATTTCCGGAAACCCTGCCTCAATAGAAGAAGTTCAATCGCCACAGAGGGACAGTAATACTGATCCTAGTCTGGGGGCAAATACTTGTATGACTGAACCAGTTCCATCTGTAACCGGTCCAGAGAGTTTTGTTCCTCAAACATCTGTCGCGGTCGATACAACCCCTTCTTCGGCACCGGAAATCTTTTACGGACCTGACGGTCTTCCTCTTCCACCTGGTCTGATTGCGATAGAGGAAATTATAGAGGAACCGCAAGTATCCACTCCAATTCAATTTGGAGTAGGGGTCACTCTATTTCCTGCTACAACAGAAGTTTGTCCATCACCAGTGGAAGTTCCTGTAGAATCACTAGGTAATCAATTGGATAGACTAAAAATGATTGAACAACCGTCGACATCTAGGACTGTGTCGAATGACACGGCGACGGCAGAATTACCTGCTGCAAATCCAACAATGTTCGCCGGCATACCATCTGTCCCAACTGGCTCGCAGTCGCTAGAAGGAGTCCATCAAGAGACTATCTCGACAGTATGGTTGTTCCTGTTTGTTCCGGAGTAATGTCTGGTAACTCTCATGGTGAGGCTCATCAAATTGACCCTTTTGGGAATCTAATTAGGCCATCCAGTCCTCCAAGGCAGGGAGTTGCCTTGAGTTCTGGGTTGCTACCGTATGGGGGGCAGTACCCATACGGGAGCTCTCAACCTTATTCAAGTTATGGCGGAATTGCAACGAGTAGTTGGATACCTGTGCTATCTCAGCCACCGAGAGTTGTATATTCTATGCAACAGTGTGTACCTGTGACAAACATCCCAACTACACCGGCTATTGTGACCGTGTCGCAAGTTCAAACAATGCCTGTTGTGTGTCAACCTCAGATTGCTCAGGTTCTCATGCAACAGCCACTTGACCCTGCGACCCAACCACAATCACCTACTGGTGGGACAACACAAGTACAGTTGGGTATGACTACCCCACATCTTGGTCCAATGGTTAGTGTAGCGCAACAACCCATGGTGTCGCAACCGTGGATAATGCAATACCAACAGCCGCAATTCCAACAAGTATACCAAGGTTCTGAACAGCAAATATTTGCGAATACTGGACAACCATATATTCAAAATGGTCAAAATCAACCACTTTATGGTGGCCAAGTCCATCAACCGTATTCATCATACCAACATCAACTCCATTATGCTGGTATGCAAAGACCGACTGTTCAGGCGATTCCATCGTATCCTGGTTACGCTTCACCTAACTTGAACCAGCAGTTACCATTCGTGGCGACTTTAGAGTTGCCTGATTTACATCAGTTAACAAACGATCCAATTGCTTACGCCCCTTGGTGGCCAGTGATTCCACACAAACTCCCGTCCGACATTCCTAAATTCAATGGAAATCCAGGTGAAGACCCGTCGAATCATGTGATGACATTTCATCTATGGTGTTCGTCGAACACTTTGAATGACGATTCGATAAGGCTTCGCCTCTTTCAGAGGACATTGACAGGTCCGGCGGCAAAATGGTATATAGAATTGCCTAGAGCTTCGTTCGACAATTTTGGCTCCCTTGCCACAACATTCTTGACCCACTTTCAATTACCAATAAGGTACGAAACGGGAACAGAGATATTGACTAACTTCAAATAGACAACCGCAACTCATATATCAGATCATATACATGAGTGGCGACGTCGACGAAGAATGGTTAAAACATACGTTCCTGATCAGCTTTTAGCTGAGTGGTTTATAAAGTCATTACTTCCGGCTATAACGGAAGATGTAGCAAAGGGAGGAGTCGTAACAGAAGAGCAAGTTATCGCTCGTGCACAATACTTGGATTTAGTATATACTCAGTCCGGCACGCTCTATGACAAAATACCAGACGCCCCTAGACCAGAGTTTTCAATCCCTCCTCCTCCTAAATCAAATAGTGACTCTCATGCCGGTGATGGCGTGATTGACACGGCAAACACGAATCCGAAAAAGACCCATCAAAAGAAGGCCCGTAAGGATTCGAATCAAAATGCGCATGAAGAAGTTCTTGCTTCGGAAGTAAATGCCGTATCGGCAGATAAGGGCAAAGAAACCAATCAACCAGGAAGCAAGAAAAATCAAAACAAAGGGAAGAAGAAGAAACAAGGAGAGTCATCTCCTCGAAAAACTTCTTCAAGCCCTCCTCGAGATAGGAAACCACCTTATGGGTGTCAGATATGTGATGAGGATCACTGGACGAGAGAATGTCCATACAAAGCTGATCTAAAAAGATTCTTAAAGAGTTCGCAAACTCCAGCTGTGTTAACTGATCCGTTTCCCGATCGAGGAAAAAATCTGGTTGGTAGTGGAAACGCTTCCCCGTCTCAAGTACTTATGTTGTCGATTTCGAAACAGCAGAATGATGCTTTGATTTCGACAAGGAACAAAGATTATGGGAATCCACAGGTATCGAACGATAAAGGTAAAGATCAACCTAGCAGTTCGACAACAACTTCGGCAAAAGTTGTACCCCCCATCACGCATGAATTAACGATAAAACCGCCAAAGGGAGTAGTACACAAGTCGACCTTTAATCCTCGTGCTAGAGCGGCACAGCATTATAACATAGTGGAAGATTTGGCGCAATCGCCGTCTGCTATGTCGACTCTTGAAGTACTACAAAATTGCCCATCCCAAAGGCAGGCATTGTTATCAGCAATTGGTGGGGTGGATCCTAAAGATTCCAATCTTGTATCCTTTGATCACGAAGGATATGATCCTCAGTTACCAGCTCAACTAGCTTTCCTCGTCCAAGTGAAAGCCCTCAACAAAACTGTTCATCGAACAATTATTGATGAGGGGGCATCGACATGTATTATGTCGATGAGTTGCTGGAAAACTTTAGGATCTCCAACCTTGTCGCGATCATCGACAACATTAAAAGCATTCGACGGAAGGACATATACCCCTTACGGTATCCTTAGTAACTTGAAAGTTGAACTAGGGGGCAAAACAATAGAAATAGATGTTGAAGTCATCGATGGAAATCTTGACTATAACATCCTACTGGGAAGACCATGGATTTATGCCATGGAAGCTGTTGTGTCGACCTATTTTAGGAAAATCGCATTCCCCTTTCAAGGAGGGATTACGATCATTGACCAACAAAATTTCCTCCCTAATGGTTCACAAGTTACAGGAAGCATTCCTCTGATCCATGGAAGCGACCATTCGTTTCAAAATATCGGAGTAGGCCTACTAAAAGATCCTACATTAATGGGAACTTTCACCCTTCCGCCAACGTTCATTGTGGGAGAAGTGGCGACAGTAGGAACCTGCAATATGATATCTTCCGCACAAAAGATGTCAGAAAACGATATCAGCATGGATCATGCAAAGGTTTTGTCCCCAAGCCCAATGGAAGTATTGTAGCAATCAATTTTCTTGGCCTGGGGGGCAACCCCAAATCAACGCTCATCAAGCGTTTGGATAGATAGGTCTAGAGAATATGGCACCCCTTTAAGTCCTTGGTCGCGAGTGCATGGAACCGACAAAGGAATAGTCCAATCAATGGTAATTGACGGGGCACCATGGAATGATTCCCACCATCGTTCCCTTCTCCCGGGTTGTGGGGAAGATACTCAAAATAACCTTTATCATCCTTCAGTTTTCGATTTTCTATCGAGTACTGTAAATACAGTGGGCAATGAGGATAGTTCTTTTACTATGTCAACCTCATTAAAAAATGAAACGATCCCCTTTCCAGATCTCAATGGTAAACCTTCATTCCAACCAACAAAGTTGAATGCAATGAAGCTTGGGGGGCATGCACCTCGATTTGCGTTATTATGCTGGGGGCATGCAAACATATCATCGAGCAGTTTTTGTGCAGAAGTTCATGCTCGTTAAAAAATAAACGTAAATTGTGAGCAATCTTTCCCTAGCAGTTCAAGCTCATCCAGAAAAATGAACCGGTAAACAACCTCGAGAAATGTAACCTTTGAAAGCCATATTAAAAGCCCTTGGTCGTGTTTATATGCCATCACCTCCATCTGTTCATTTGGCCAATCGTTCACCTCCATATGTTTGTTTACCCATTTTGAGGAACAGCTGCGAAGAGTGATTTCACTTAGCCATCCTTGTGACACTGCCGTGATTGGAGAATTCCAACCTGTACCTGGAATCTGCTGCTATCCCTGTTCATCACTCGTTCCTCAAAAGACGAGTCTTCTTTGAGCTCTTTTCACTGACTCGTAAAATATGAAAAGTTTGCCGAGTTTTGGCCTTCCAGCTCGTTAAAGCTACCGGAAAGCTATCCCTCCTCTAGATTTTAATCTTTTTGGACCTGAGGGATTATTGCACAAAAAGATCGAGCGCTTGTTTTGTTCGGCTCGTTAAAGCAACCGAAAATTCATCCCTTCTGTATTGTTTTATACTTTTTCGGACTTAAGGGATTAGATGACGAAAAAGGAATTTTGGAGTTAACTTTTCGTGCCTTTTCAGACTCTCTAAAAATGAAAAGGACCGAGTTTTCTTTGTCGTTAGACTCGTTAAAATGATTAAATAGCGACAAACTTGTCTTTAGACGAGAACGAGTTTCCCTATCGCTAGGCTCGTTAAAACATAGCGATGGGCTTGCCCGAAGGGCAGGTTATAGAACAAGCATATGTTATCCTCCTCAAGCTTGACAAAAATAAAGAGGTACTGGTCAGCAATGACTGGGGAAAAATTGGGAGAACCTCACAGCATTAATGGTAGCAAGTCGCTCTTGAACATGACACTTTGTCCTCCGTAGCACATCGGGTTGGGTTGTTTCATTCACCGGTCGCAGAATCATGGTCCTCGCCACACCATCCACCATTGGGGTAATGCTACCAATCCATCACATCAGTGTCGTTATATGTTCAAGAGATGTGGTTCTGTAAAGAGTCAACCGTGTTCCACCCACTGCCATACATTATCCTTCATCCACTTCATGACCGCCACCCTGAATCATACATCACAGTTTGTTTTCACCTCATCACAATCACTAGCTCAGTTCCATGTCACTGATGTGGGATTCATTAAGGCCCTCCTTTGACGGATCGCTCCTTGTCGACATCAGCTCATTATCCAAGGAGTTGATCTAGGAACACCCCCCTCAGTACTTTGAAGCTTGCATGCCTCAATGGCAAGTTTCTCACTTCCGGCGACAGGTATACATCAATGACCTTCGACCAGAAGATTTTGCATGGTGGTCAACGCCAAGTCCTTTATTCCCACCATGTAGATTGTACTGCCGTACCTTGAGGGTCATCATCCTTATCGGTGATTCCTCTCGCGCTTGTTAACGGTTTACATCATTGACCGGTAATCAAGCGATGTCTTTCCATGTTCGACTTCAAGAAATTCTCACATGGATCGACTTGTACATCAAGTGAAGATCGGAAGAGTTTGAAGACCCCGGATCTAGTTTCATCCATCCGGGCTGCGATATATATTCAGGACATAAAGACATTTGATATGTACATCATTACAGCAGATGATCATCCTTTTCAAAGGATGATAAATTCGGCAGAGAATTATCAGTCTAGCATCAGACGATCGTCTGTTCTATGTACCAAAATGTATTTATAAAGCTGAGCATGGGAATGCCCGCCTCAGCTAGATCATGAAAAATGTATGAAAAATAATGTATTGTATTGTATCTTATGACAGGACACTTCTCAGCAGATTGAATGAACTTCGGATCCTCTCAATAAAGCATTTCACCCGATAAACGACCTCATACTTTAGGGGGCATCTGTTATAGACAATTTTGTGCCTTACAGCAATAAGCATGAATTGTCAATAATCCAAGGGATCCAAAGTTCCCTAAACATGATGTTCCTACCCCTAGAGGAACAAGGTCAGCAAACCAACAGCTCTCAGATCAGTTCTCCACCTGAAAACACTCAAAAACAAGCAATCCTGAAATCAAAGCAGGTGCTCCACTGGGTTTCTGCGCTGAAACACAACTGCTCCATGGTGTACCTGCGTTGCAAAGCAGGTAGAACAAAGCCCACCTGCGTTGGGCGAGTTTGGACATGTGGCACAGTGAGTCATGGCTTTGGAATCTTCCAAAAATGACACTTGGATCAGGTATTTCGCCTTGTGATGAGTCAGAAGCTTTGTTTCTCCAAGTGGAAGCAAGGTTCACCAAGTGGACTCAAGAACTGAAGATCAACTAAAGATTAACTGAAGAGAGAGAGGACACAAGGCAGCTACACATCAGTTGCAAGCTGACTCATCCTTTCTCAATTCATCTATATATTGAGCTCTCTCCTATGAGCTCAGGGGGCTGGAATTTTGTGCAAAGTAATGATATGCTGTTGGTTTCACTATTGAGTTATTGGGTGATTGTTTGAGAGAGGTGAAGAAGAGCAATTCTTTCTGCTGGGAGGTGTTGCTGGGTTGGAGCCTTCAATGGTTGTAATACTCTCAGAACCTTTATTTCTTCATTAATAAAAGCTATTGAGGTTCTTCTATGTGCTCTTGTTTCAATTATATATTGTGATGATTGCATGTTTGGTTTACACTAATCCATGAACCAGTTATGATTGCATGCCTCTTGTAGTTTCCTTCTTTGTTATTTTGCAGGATCTCATCATAGCTGGGCGAGCAGAAGAACAAAGAGCTAGGAGAAAGCGGCCAAAGAGAAGAGTTTGGATTCGACATTAAGCGCAAGGCAACGGTTAGTGCTTTCTCCATTCTCTTTTGCTTTCATAAAGAAGTAAACCTTAAGTAGTTTGTTTTACAGTTGTTGCTAAGGAACTGTCACCCTTAGAGTGGGATAGGGTCATCCGAGTCGGATACTTTTCCCTACAACACTATGAGGCATGAAAGGAAATGTTTTTGGTTTTTTGTAAGATTTTTCTTTGAAATTGGAAAGTACTCTGCAGAAAGGAAATTTCTAATTGAATGAAAACCACTAACAAAAAGGAAACTACCTGCTAAATTGAAATTTTTGAATGCAATACTACTGTCAAAAAGAAAACTACTTGCTGAATGAAATTTCTTAATTGAATGAAAAACTACTAATAAGAAGGAAACTACTTGTTGAATTGAAATTCTACTTGCAGAATAGAAAGAAAAGCAAATAAATGACAAATGAAAGAAAGAAACTAGATTACTTTTGTAGAAATAAACTAATGGAAGAAAATTGAAGACTAGAAGTAGAAGAAAAGAAAGTTAGAGACTAGAAATAAAAGGAGCAGTAATCACTCCTACTCTTACACCTCCCCTGCAACGGCACCAAAAAGTGATGAGCCTAGGTATTGCAACAAGAATGATGCAACTCCCAGGGCTACCAACTTTACTTATCAACCTGGGGTTCGTACAAACTTGGAGGTGATAGTGTTATATGCATAAGTAGAAGTGAAGGTACTGCCTGTTATCACTGCTCATCTGAAAAGAGACCCCAGGGGTTCCAAGCCAGACTTATATAGGGTCAGAAGAAGCTTGATTTTGATGGAAGAAGAGAAAATTTATTCTAAGGGGGAGCTACTCTACTAAAATAATGAAGGAAACAACTTTTAATGCTAACTCTGACCATACCCTAGCTAACCAATTAAACAACTATGCTAAGCAGAATTACTAGAACAACACTAATCTAATGCTAATTATCTAAGTTACAGAAGTAAAAGCATCAAAACTAGACTAAGGGGTAAGCAAAGGAAACTAAGCTAAGTTTGTGTTTAAGCGGAAGAGCAGTCGGAGGATGAAATTGGCGAAAGAAGGATGTGAGGGAGCAACAACGCATGAGAACCGTTGGATCAGGCGGGTGAAAGGTAAATGAACGGTTGAGATTGGATCACAAGAGGCTTAGGTGAATAGGTGAATGAACAGGGTAACGAAGAAGATGAACGATTAAGATTATATCGTGTAGGCTAAG
Source organism: Pinus tabuliformis (assembly GCA_031772625.1). Classification (NCBI taxonomy): domain Eukaryota; kingdom Viridiplantae; phylum Streptophyta; class Pinopsida; order Pinales; family Pinaceae; genus Pinus; species Pinus tabuliformis. Next base: position 1,289,754,183 of record CM062804.1, on the reverse strand, counting down.
TCAAAAGATGGATGGACAGGACTAAGCAGTTGATCAACAGTGGAGATCGACCGAGCTGGTTGGCGATCGGGTGAAGCAACAACTATCAGATCAGGAGACAGATCGATGGTGGAGATTGGAGCGCCTAAAGGAACATGCGGAAATGACGAAGTGGGTTTAGAGGGCGGTAAGCTATTTATCGCGTCCCCTCAAAGCTGTAATAATTTTTCCAAAATTTTACGCGATTAACCTCCCTAAGGGACACGTAGCACAAGGAAACCGCTCTTATCATGTGCCTGGGGGCAGATAATGACCGGAAAAAAATCCACACGATATGGTGCGATAGCCATTGGATCTATCTAGGCAGATCAATGGTGGAGACTTGACCGAGATGGTTGGTGAGCGAGTGTGCGATAGTTGTCGGATCCGACGAGGCAGATCGACAGTTGGGATTTAAGGTGCATAAAGTCAAACACTAAAAGCGAATTTGGGTGGTCATTGGTTAGTTTTTCTTGTGAAAGGCGATCTACTGGTAAAAACCGTTTAAACATGAATTATCAGCTTCCGCTAAGTGTTTCGTGCTGAAGGAGAATGAAATGGAAATTTGAGGGAGATCAAATGACAGGAAGAGAGTGAAGGAACAGGTGACCATGAAATGACTGAATGATCATGAAAAGAACCAAGTAACAATGTAATGAACCAATGATTGCGTTAAATGAAAAACTTCATGCATAACTGAAACTATGTGCTTTTGGGGTTTTTATAGGGTTTCTTCCTCGCGTCATGGTCCCAGAGGGAGGAGGTGAGGCCGAGACACCTGTGGACAACCTTATGGATTTTTTCTTTGCTAACCTGCTAACTGAATGAGATCATAAATGATCTACTCTACACTACTATAATGAGACTGCAACTATTTAAGCAGATGAATAGTTAAACAATAAACCTGTGGAATGGAAATGAACAACTTAAGAAGATGAATAATTAAAAAATAAACCTCTAGAATGGAAATGAACTACTCAAGTAGATCAACAGAAAACAAGAAACTATGCTACTTAAAAATACAATAAACAGGAGCTTTGGCTGCTAGGGTCGGGCCCTAACCGAAGAGCTTCAGCCCTCTGAGTTAAATCAGTGTGTAGAAATTTTGAATAATAAACACTTATTCACAGAGATTATCCCGATTATACACTATTGCAGAATACGTGCATAATACATAACCTCCTCTACGTTGATCATCAATTTAGAAACATTAAAAACAATGAAACATCAATCGCATGCGCACATTAACACAGTATGTAACCCGAGGGAAGCGTACAGCTGAAAACCCCACACTATCTGTATATTATAATGATAGAGAACATGTAACAATACATAGTACAATACTACTCACAAGTACTTAGTACTATCTCCACCTGTTACAGACAAACTAGCTCAGATCTGATGCCTCAAATCTCCTCCACTGTTTGCTTGCCTCCACTACGCAATCCTGTAAGAGAATCAATCACTCTGTGAATTCGAATTCCTTGGTTATACTACGCAAGCGTCATGGGCAATCTCCATCCATGCATGTGCAAATCTCATGCAAAACTATAGTCACAACTGATAGCCATCTCAACCTCTAACACCTGTCTCCACTGAACTGTACATGCACTGAGTTAACTGATGTATTATTTAGTTGCTTTATGAGTTAATAATTAGTGAATTAGTTAATAATTTAATTCACACAACTCAACACTAGTGTATTCTTTAGTTAGACTAAAATACAACTAGTTCAACCAAGTCAAACTGAACACAACTCCATCAACTCCACAATCAACTCCACCAAACTCAACCACATGAGTTCTAACTGAAGTCCTGCATGCAATAGCTCAGCTGACCCACAAGAAAAGCGTATTTCCTTTTGACAGCTGCATGTGCCACATCTGTAGCTCAAACTGAAGTGCTCCAATAGGATAAGATAATGTTTATAGTCCAAATATTATTATGAGCTAATAATATTCGATTGTTCTATTTTTAGCCTAGCAGTCTAAAAATAGAAACCGCCCATATGTCTAAAAATAGAAGTCCATCTATTTTTACCAACATGACCAATCATCCACAAATAGCATCCTGCAACTCATAGACCATGATCCATATGTCTAAAAATAGACTTTGCGCCAAAAATAGCCTGCGGGCCCACTTAGTGAAGGTGACTTCTTTCCACTAAGCTCCATCATCTTGTTGCATTCTCAACACAGTGTTGGCTCAAAACAAAATTCATTTTCATTATAAAAGAACACTGTATTACATCAAAACTAATACAAGTTTGTACTTGGACACAAAGTAGAGTAAAAAGTCCAAATACTTCTAATGCTTGCTAACTGACTAAAAAAATTGAGGTCCTAAGCCCTTCTATTTATAAATCTGAAGTCTCCAATGAATTCCTTCAAAATTAGGGAGGCACGGCTCCCAACTCAATGATAAACTCGTGCTTTCCCTTTCACTAGCTCGACTACCTTCTAGTAGCGAGGCTGCTTGTACTTTCACTTGCTTGGCTGCCTTCTAGGAGGGGTGGGTTGTTTGTACTTTCAGCTGATGGAGGGATATTCGAATGGAGGGGTAGTAAATGAGGAGGATTTACCTCCTGTGATTCCTCTCCCTTGTCCCCTCTGAGTTTTTACCAAGGTCTTTTACCATAGTTCCTTGCTTTTATCTTTTATTCCTGCATTACATGCACATTAGACCACAAAGCAAAATATCCAACTCTAACTCATCTCATAAGCAAAATATAATCAAATGTATACAATACGTTGTGAGAATAGTTGGTTTGACTAAGCTAGGAGGTGAATTAAGGCCAATTAAGGCCCATATAATTACTCAATGATGAGGCTTATCACCTATATTTCTCAACACTGTATCAAAGCTAAGGTGAATAGGCCAAGGAAGGGAATCTTATCAAGAGACACAAGGATAAAATCTCATGGAAGGCATCAAATCAAAGATCATCTTGAAGTAAAAGGAAGCATGATAACCCTAGATCAAAGAAGTCTACAAAGAAGTATAGGGATCATCATCAAGAAAAGAAGGTTAAAACCCTACATCTACTCAAGCTAAAGTGTTTTGAAGACTATTCATCCAAAGGAAGCTAGATCAAACGGCAACATCGTCTCACTCTCTATGGGATCAAGGATAATTCTTGAAGAAAACTACCTTCATAAAGGAGAAGTTTTCGATACTCTATATCATCATCAACATCAAGGAAGCAGCAAGAAGAAGGGGCATCCTATCAAGTAAGTATATTTATGTCCACATCTGAATCTGTCAATTTTTTTTTTTGCAAGGAAATCAATAAATTTGTTGGGGCTTCAAAATATCTTGCATGGAAGAAAAGGATAGATATGAATCTTGTCGAAAATGAGGTTATGGAACATGTCAAAGGTTTTATCACTAAACCAAGAAAGGAAAATGCTCAAGATCTTGCCAAGTATATGAAAGGGGAAGTTAGGGCTCAAAGGATATTCTGTGTCTCTTGTCTCTTTATGGTTTATGCATTGGTAGTTGGTTGATGAAGAAGAACACTAATAACATAAGTAAAAGAAGATCCTAATCTAAAGAAACAAAAATAACTCATAAGAAATTACTAATACAAGAGATATCACTTAATTCCTATGCCCTAGATTTCTCAAAACTACCTTTATAGAATAGATCTAGGGGAATAACAAGAAGATCCATAGAGAATAGAACTAGTGTTCGAATATATTATATTCCTTGGAAGGTAATAATGTCTTTGTTTTATGTCAGAAGTTGTCCAAAATCTTATGTAAAAGCGTAATACATTATATCCCATATTTATTATTGTATAGTATACTCTTGTATCGATTTATTATATAAAGAGGTGTTATTTTGGAGAATTATATTATCCCACATTTAATATGTCAGAGTAATTCCTCCACATATCTAGTATATAATAGGGTCAAGGGAGACTCTTAAGACATATACCATTTTTTGATGCCATCACATCTTATCCTGTGCTCACAACATACTCCCATTTGTATCAGGTTATTTGTAGTTGCTCTCTTTGTAATATTGTTGGACATTTGTAGTTGCTCCCTTTGTAATATTGTAGGACATTTCTGGAGATAATAGAAGACAGCCTTCCTGTGGACGTAGCTAGATTGGGTGAACCACATATATATGTTGTATTCTTTTTCCTTGTTTTCTTTCTGTTCTTATTTATATGTTGATATATTGGTGGTTTCTTAGATAGATAGCTAGTTTAGTATATCTAATATTCTAACATGGTATCAGAGCCATGGCTACTATGATCTAGCATCTTCTTTGAGTTTAACCATCGACGTGTATCTTCATTTTCTGTAACTTGGGCACTCATTATTTTTTGTAGATTTTCTTTCTATCTGGACGCCATTAGGCTTGGCTTGTCTTCAAATCTGGGCACGATTCTACATATTTGTGTTTTTTTTTAACCTTTACTTTGTTATGTAGTTTTTTGTAGATTTTTTCTTTCAAGGGGCTCTTGATTATTTTTCTGTAAGATCTATATGATTTTTGGTTTCTCCTCAAGGAGATCTATCTTCGAGTTGTAAGATCTATGATTTTCGTCCATTTTTTTGGTCCTTTTTTCTAGGGCAAAAGATTGGCGGACCGAGGGTTCAAATCACAATTTCGGCCGCATAAGTGGATGCAGAGTGGCTACGTCATTTCCAAAAATTGGTTATAATGAGAATTTTGAGCATTATTGAATGTCTTTTGTTTTGAAACCTGGCAAATTTTGTCAAATCTGTTGCCTTCTGTTGCCTGCTTTGCAAAATAGACAAGTCTCACCTAATAAAGCTCTTATGGCACATAATAAGAATCCTAAGAAAAGTTTTAATAATTCTAAATATTCTTATTCATACACTTCTAATCATACTAATAATAATATCCATGCTTCTCATGCACATCATGAAACTAGTAAGAGGAAGAAAGTGTATAATCCTTGTAAGCATTGTGGTAAAACTAACCATCCTGAAAATAATTGCTTTAAAGCAAAAATTTTAATGGCTAAAGCTAACAAGAAAAATTCCAATGAATCTCAAGTATCTTTATGTGCATCTATTGTTTCGTCTAGCAATTCTTCTTCTAATGTGGAATGAATAATGGATTCTGGTGCTTCTAAACATATGACTGGTAATACTTCTTTATTTACATCTTATGACACTAATAAGCACTCATCTCGGAAAGTCTCTATTGGTTATGGTAAATAACTTTCCGTAATTGGTTATGGTAATATTAATGTTGTTAATGGTCAATTGGAAGATTTTTTAATATTCAAAACATGCCCATCAACTTAATTTCTATTTATCGTGCATGTTAGAAAGGTTTTAAATTTGAAGCTTGGCCTGATAAATATGTTCTTAAAGATATTAACTGAAATTACAAAGTAGTCTCTTCTGGTCCTGTTGATCATACAACTGGTTTATATAAATTTCTTGGCCTCAATTCAACTAAGAGACAACCCTTTTATTCCTATGTTGCTCATGCTAATGAACTAATTCAATTATGGCATGAAAGGTTGTGTCACTTTAATTATGGTAAAATGCAAATGATAACTACAATGGTTCATGGTTTTCCTAATATTTCTTCTACTACTCATGTTTGTGAAGGATGTGTTCTTGGTAAACATCAGAGAGAAATGTTTGATAAAGGTAAATCCTAGCGTGCTAAAGCACCTTTTCAATTAATTCATAGTGATATCTATGGTCCTCTTGAAGTTCCTTCAATATCTCATGTAGTTTATTTTCTTACCTTTATTGATGACTTTAGTAGAAAATCTTGGGTTTTTTGTTTTGAAAAATAAAAGTGAAACATTTGTAAAATTTCAAGAATTTAAATCCATGGTTGAAAATTCATCTGGTAAGAGTATTAAAACCTTGCGATCTGATAATGGGGGGGGGGGGATTTGTTAAGCAAGAATTTGATGCATAGTTATCTAAGCATGGTATTAAACATCAAAATATTGTTCCTTACACACCTCAACAAAATGGTGTTGCTGAAAGGAAAAATAAAACTTTAGTTGAAATGGCTAGATGTATGCTTTATTCTAAAGGGCTGCATAAGAAATTTTGGGTTGAAGCCATCTGTTGTGCTAATTTTATTTTAAATAGAGTTCCTACTAAAGTTGTTAAGCATGTTACCCTTGAGGAAAAATGGAATGGACATAAACCAGATATTAGTAATTTATGGTGTTTGGTTTTGAATGTTGGGTTCATATTCCTGATGAAAAATGGAAAAAGTTAGAACCCAAATATTACAAGTGTATCTTCATTGGTTATGATGAGAATTCCAAGGCTTATAGGTTGTTTGATCCTTCTAATCAAAGTGTCATAATCAGAAGGGATGTTCAATTTCATGAAGTCTCTTCCCCACCTGAGTCTGTAGAATCTCATGTTACCCTAAATTTACCAATACCACCTGTTACTCCTATTCCTGATACTCCTTCTTCTAGTTCTGTGACTCTTAATATAGATTCTTCCTCTCCCTCAAGTATTCCACCTAAAACTCATGAAGCTCCTAAAGTGACTCTTATTCCTTCTACTCTTCCTATTTGGGCTCGGAAAACTCTTCAATCTGCAGGTAGTGAGGTCGGAAATCCTTCTGACACTCATCGAACTAGATCTAACTTTTCTCTTATGACCAAAGTTTTGGCCACAGATGATCCTACTACTTATGCTCAACCTAAGGGTAAGCCTCATTGGGAACAAGCTATGTCTGTTGAATATGAATCTATTTTGAGAAACAAGACTTGGTCTCTTGTTCCTTTTCCTTTAGGAAAGAATTTAATTGGTTTTAAATGGATTTATAAAACTAAGTTCACTGTAGAAGGACAGATCAAAAATGATAAATCTAGAATGAACAAAATAAGAACCATTTTATCACTTGTTGCATCTTATAAGTGGGAAATTCATCAAATGGATGTTAAAAGTGTCATTTTAAATGGCGACCTTACTGAGAAATTTATATGCAACAGGCTCCTGGTTTTATTTCTGATGAATCCTCAAGTTTAGTATGCAAATTACACAAATCTTTATATGGTCTCAAACAAGCATCTAGGGCTTGGTATGATAAAATTGATGCATATGTCTTGAATAATGGTTTTAAGCGTTGTATATATGATCCAAATTTGTATGTTAAGAACTTTAGTGATAATGTCCTCATTATTGTTTTATATGTGGATGATCTAGTTATCACTGGCAGTCAACTTGTATTAATTCAAGATATGAAAATTTCTATTTAGAAGCAGTTTGAGATGACAGATCTCGGTACATTGCACTATTTCTCGAGCCTTCAGATCTAGCATATGACTGATGGTATTTTTCTCTCTCAGCCTAACTGTGTGACAGATTTATTGGCTCATTTCCATATGAGTGAAATTTTAGCATCTCCTACGCCATTTCAATCTCATGTAAAGTTAATTGTTGAGTGTACCACTCCACTAGTTGATGCTACTCTTTATTGTCAGCTCGTTGGTAGTTTGATATATTTAACTCACAGCATACCAAATCTCTCTTTTGTGGCCAGTATAATTTCTCAATTCATGCAGCAACCTCATGAAAGTCATTGGCAGGTGGCCAAGAGAACTTGCGATATATACAGGGGACATTGCAATATGGTGTATTTTATTCGAGGAGTGCTACAATTTTACTCTGTGGTTATACAAATTCTAATTGGGTGGGTGACAGTTCTAATCGATGGTCAACTGTTGGTTACATATTTCAACTTGGTTCAGATACAATCTCTTGGTCTAGCAAGAAGATAACGACTCTTTCTTTATCTTCATGTGAAGCGGAGTATAAAGATGTCAAAGAAGCAGCTAAAGAAGTCGTTTGGTTACGGCATGTTCTTACCGAGATTGGTCTGGTTCCGAAATCATCCACTGTGTTGAAATGTGACAATTAAGGTGCAATTCATCTTGCTTATAATCTGGTATATCACTCCAAGACGAAGCATCTTGAACTTTATGCTAATTATATTCGAGGTCTTGTCGTCGATGGTATTCTTTCTCTAGAGTACTGTCCTACCAAGCAACAACTAGCCAATATCTTCGCCAAATCCTTGACAGAAGTGAAGTATGTGAATCTTCATTCTTTTCTTGGGATGAGGCAAGTTGTCATCAAGGGGGAGCAGTAATGACTCCTTCCTTCCTTAGGGTTAGGATGGGCCCTTCTCCCAACCATTATTAAGGGGGAGTGTTGGAATATATTTTATTCCTCGGAAGGTAATAATGTCTTTGTATTATGTCGGAAGTTGTCCACAATCTTATGTAAAAGAGTAACACATTATATCCCATATTTATTATGGCATAGTATACTCTTGTATCCATTTATTATTTAAAGAGGTGTTATTTTGGAGAATTATATTATCCTACATTTAATATGTCAGAGTAATTCCTCCACATCTCTGGGCACATAATAGGGTCAAGGGAGCCTCTTAAGACATATACCATTTTGTGATACCATCACATCTTATCATGTGCTCACAGCAGAATGCCAATTGTATCAGGTTATTTGTAGTTGCCCTCTTTGTAAGATTGTAGGAGATTTCTGGAGATAATAGAAGACAACCTTCCCGTGGACGTAACCCAATTGGGTGAACCACATATATCTATTGTAATCTTTTTCCTTGTTCTCTTTATGTTCTTATTTATATGTTGATATATTGTTGGTTTCTTAGATAGATAGCTAGTTTAATAGATTTAATATTCTAACAACTAGCAATTGCCCCTAAAAGTGCAAAGATACACCAAAGAAATAGAAAATTTGGAAAGATTATCTCAAAAAAAATCACTAAATGTAAAAACTCTTATTTCTAATAGAATAAAAGTGCATTTTTAATTTAAAAAAAAAATTAAAAAAAATTGCAAGTTTGGGTTGGGAAGACACTATTTTTGGTGAATATTGCAATTGTGTTTTTATTCCGTATTTGCAGTATAATATTTTTTATCGGAATTAAATACATTGGATAATTACCGATTGATTGCAATAAATGATATTTTTATCGATTTTTCAAGTGATATCAGTTCATACCTGAAGTGTAGAGCTTTACCGAAGTAGATAAACATAGGGGTTTCGAAGAGGAAGCCAAGGGTTTAATACCTAGATCGATTTATTCAGTTTGTTCCAGATTTACTTAGAGGAATTTTTACGAGTGTTATTTTTTGCAAGAGAGGCCGAGATTTTCAGTCAAGCCGTGAAAGTTTCTAGACAGTTGTATTGCCCAGATCTAGCAACACGTGTGGAGTGTGAAGGTTGTGTTGAGGGACGAAATATTCTAGGAGGGCCGAGAAGGCGAGGTTTATTCTTTTGAAGAGACCGAGACCTCCAAAGGAAAGGTTGTGAGGCTAATTTTCTAGCCAAAGGCCACACATGTGGGTCATATTGTTTTCTAGAAAAGCTGAAAATTCTTAAAGATGTCAAGATAACTTTTAGAGGGAGACTGTGAGGTTTTCCAAGTACTTTTGATAGCCAGTAGAAGAGACATTTATTTTTATTTTCTCTTGAGGGCTTTAGTAATGGATTTAGTAGGATTGAGGGATCAAGATAAGTTGGATGGCACATCTAACTTTGGTGTCTAGAAAATCTAGTGCCTTCTTATTTTCGAAGACCATGGGGTGAAGGAGTTTTCTATGGCATATATTGTTGTACCAACAGATCTTATCATGTTGCATGAGTATCGAAAAAATGATGCTAAGGCCAGACATATTATTCTAGATGGGGTCAAGGACCTCATAGTTCCACATTTGGCAAAAGAAAATATGACCAAGAGTATGTGGGATGCCATCAACAAACTTTTCCAGGATAAAAATATGAATCGGAAAATGATCTTAAGAGAGAAGCTCAAAAACACTAAACAAAATAAGGGAGAGAATGTTGTTAGTTATCTCAATCTCATTATGACAGTTAGAGATGAGCTAATAGCCACTAGAGAGAAGTTCGATGATGAAGAGCTTGTGGGAACAACCCTGCATGGGTTTCATAAGCAGTGGGTTGTTTTCATGTAACTGACAACTGGAAGCTTTGATTTTCCTACTTGGGATCGCTTGTGGAACGAATTCACAAGGGAGGAGCTTTGAATGAGCCTTATGAAATGCAATAGTGGTACTAGCAGTAGTTCTAGGCAGAAGGGAGATGAAAACAAGAATGTTGCTCTTATGAGCAAGGGCAAAGTGAAGAATGGATTAAGTAAAGGATCAATCTCTAAGGAGTAAAGAAGGACATGGCGAATATCAGGTGCTATGGTTGTCATGATTTTGGCCATTACCACAACAGTTGCTTACACAAGAAGAAAGGTGACAAGAAGGGTGAGAAGCAAACAATTATAGTTGCAAATGAGCTTTATAGACGAATAAAGGATGAGTTTGCACTCATTGTTTGTAGCAACAGTTCAAGAGAGAAGTGGCATAGTGGACTGGGACATCGGGTACTCAAGGTGACAGTTATTCCAGATGTGAGCATAGAGAGTGATAGTGTAAAATGTAGAACACCTTCCTTGCTAAGAGGTAGCATTAGTTGATGTAGCTTGGATGTGTTCTAGCCTCAGGTGGTATCAATGAGGCTAGGAATACAAGAGAGGAAAATATCTCCAAGCCCAAGTTATTCTTTTGAATGGAGATGTCTTAATTAGATTAATTAATCAAGTTTGATTAATTAATTAGTAATAATTGAGACATGGTCAATTTTCCTTTAGAGACTTCTACAAAAATTTCTAAGCGATCTTTAACCATCGATTAGATCATTTCAGATCTAGATCTTGGTCATTGATTTCTCAATGAGAGATTATAAAGGAAATTGATCGGAAACCTTAGAGATCATGATCATGGTTATGGAGGTTGACACCGGCAAGGGTTTCAGCCAATATTGCATGACTCGTACTCATATAAGACTCGTATGGATATTGACTTGGTGACTAGTATAAGACTCACGAACAACCCGTATAAGACTCGACCTCAATTTTCTTCCATCAATTTGCCCTTTCCCTCCACATGATCTCCAAAAAGCAAAGAAAAATTCAAATTCAAATAAAATTTTGAGGATCTCCACAAGTCTTATGCAAGCCCTATGTGAGTCATACTCATTTCTTCATAGGTTCAATGTGGGTAGTCGTGTTTTATGTGAGTTTTGGTGGGTACAGGTAAAAACCGTCGGTTCTATGTGAGTGATTTGTCTCGCTATAAAAGTCGTTAAGACCCGCGGGTACTTGCGAGTCTTATAAGAGTCGTGCTACACTAGTTTCAACAATAGTGAATATTTTTTAGGGTTTTCTTTCATCAGTACTCTTCCAATTTACAAGATCCAAAGGAGGAATTCTCCAAGAAATCTTCTACAAAAAAGGAGGTTGTATTATTGAGGCCGTGAGGATTCCAAGAGGGTCGTGTTTTCTCTTAGAGAGACCAAGATTCCCTATGGAGACCATATTTGTGAGTAGCAAGTCATACAAGATTTCCAAGAGGGTCACACGAGTTTCTAGTAGAGCCAAGATGTTGATTTCGTCTAGGCTGTGAGCATCAAAGGGTCCAAGAGCACACATGTGGTGTTGTACAGGTTGTATTTTCCAGTGTAAGGTCGTGTCCAGTTGCAAAGGGAGGTCGTGAGCCTTCCAATAGTTAGATCGACTTGTGGAGGAAAAACCATATTTTGCTAGAGCTTTGCCGAGGTTGGCAAGAAGTACTGTAATATTCATCAATTGCAGAATTTCTTGAAATTAATGAAAACCCTCCAATCTAAAGAATTGGTTTTCCCTTCGGGGTTTTTCTAGGGACATTTATTCCAAAAATATTATGTCCATTTTGTGATTGGCTTCTTATCAGAGTTCTCGCAGTTTATTTTTGGTGAATATTGTAATTGTGTTTTTATTCAGTATTTGTAGTTTAATAATTTTGCTCGGAATTAAATACATTGGATAATTAGCAATTGATTGCAATAAGAAAATTTTTATCCATTGTTCACACTAATGAGGCTTTGCACTAGGTGCAAGATTTTGTTGTAATAGTATCAAACTAGTCCAACTTGACCAAGTCCATACCTACTCATCTAAGTTATTCCTTATAAGCCTAGAACACATATTTTGAGGGTAAACTTAATTTTTAGAAAATAATCTACCCAACACCTAATATCACTCACCCTAAATCATAAAACCTCGTTACAAAGACACCACAAACCCCTACAACAATTTTCCTCTCATCTTTGTCATTGAGCATTTGTGTGCATTTGGAGTTTTTTTTGGAGCAGCATTGAAGACTGTCCTTTAGAAAATGAATATATCTACTCATCTAAGTTATTCCTTATAAGCCTAGAACACATATTTTGAGGGTAAACTTAATTTTTAGAAAATAATATACCCAACACCTAATATCACTCACCCTAAATCATAAAACCTAGTTACAAAGACACCACAAACCCCTACAACAATTTTCCTCTCATCTTTGTCATTGAGCATTTGTGTGCATTTGGAGTTTTTTTGGAGCAGCATTGAAGACTGTCTTTTAGAAAATGAATATACCTACTCATCTAAGTTATTCCTTATAAGCCTAGAACACATATTTTAAGGGTAAACTTAATTTTTAGAAAATAATATACCCAACACCTAATATCACTCACCCTAAATCATAAAAGCTCGTTACAAAGACACCACAAACCCCTACAACAATTTTCCTCTCATCTTTGTCATTCAGCATTTGTGTGCATTTGGAGCTTTTTTGGAGCAGCATTGAAGACTGTCCTTTAGAAAATGAATATATGATAATGGAAGAAATTCTACCAGATTATTTGCACGTAGTGATCTTTTTAGGTTGTCATTATCACCTAAAAGGTGAGATATTTCATTTTACTTTGCCTCAATGATTTTGTTAGCCATTTCCCGAAACGAATCACACTCCTCCTGAAAGTCAACGGAACACTTTTAAGACTTCATCTAACACACAAATGATCTAAATTTAGTATTAAATAGACATTGGAGTTTGAAAATAGAAAGAATATATATGTAATGGCATAAATCCCACCTTAAGTTTCTGATAGTTCATCCTGAATAATTTAGGTCTTCATCTGAGCCTGTTGTAGTCGTTTTACTTTTTTGAGCCTCTAAAGCCTCGTATTTTACTTCACATAGATACAGTGAAATTTTGTCAGTCAAATAAAAGTTACATATGTCCATTTATAACATCTAAATATAAGAAAATATTAAAAGTTAAATTAATGAATCTCATCATATATGACATTTTTCAATGAAAAAAAGTTAAATTAACTAATCGCAAGGGAAACAGAAATTTTTAAAATGCCATGTTTCTTGAACATTCAAGAGAGTGCTCTGCCATGCTTCTTTCTCTGATTGCAAATGAGATTTTGTGGACTCAATTTTCATTTCCATATGTTTAATCCTCTGTTATGCATCTATGAGAGACACAACCCTAAAAGAGGAAAAATTGCCATCATACTACATTTAAATCTCTACATATTTCACAACATACAAATTCTTAAGAAGATTTACTTTACAAGGAAACAACAACAAACAAAAGCTTAAAACCTACAGATAAATGTCTGTGTCCACGTGAATAGAATAGGAAATTTTAAGAATTATGTACAATAGAATAACATACCACTATGCATAACAAGGGAAGTTAATCCCTCCAAGACAATTATAGAGGACAAGGGAAATCCCTCCAAGCAAGACTTGGAACATCACAAGAGTTTCTTAGTACTAAAACATCACAAAGGACTCACATAGAATATGTCCATTTAAATGAATCCATGAACTCCATAAATCAGGTGACACCCATTGAAGTTAGAAGTTTTTATAAACATAACATTACATTCTCACATGGCCACAAGCTCAGTTTCATGATTTTTGACAGAATCTTGAAGAGATTTCAGAGCATGATCTCTTTCAGCAAAGGCTAAAGCTGCCCCTCTTTGGGCATCCTGTAATGAAAACATAATTTCCCAATTGAACAAGAGAAGGAACCTTCAGAAAATACAATTTTCAAGTACTCTCTTGAGACTTCATACAATATCTACTTAGGTTATTTGTTTAGCCAATAATGTTACAAATAACAGAAATGAACATTTCACTTTAAAACATTTACTTGACCTGGTAGTTGTAAAAAAACGACATATATCTAACTAATTTTCTTGGAAATCATCATAAAAATAATCAAATAACTTGCCTTTAAAGCATCCTCTTGAGCTGCTACAAGATCCATATCCTTTACAACAAACAACTCGGCATCCTTTTTTTGAAGAAGAGCATGAGTACGATTCTTGTAAGATTTAAGGTCATCTTCTAATCAAATAATTTGAATATTATGAAAGGATTAAGAAATATGAAAGTTCACATCATATATTTGTCAGTGAATATCAAAATATTTTAATACCATAGCCCTAATTTGCAGAAAACACTCACCCCCCTCATACCAAAAACTATGAAACAACCCAAAAAATTGAAACATGTACCAAACACACTTGAAATGTTCCAGGCATGTTTTGCAATTTAGAAACAAAGCCCAATACAAATCAACACATTTTAGCCCAAGATTCCCTCATTTTAGTGCTGAAATTGTTTGGGCCCACACAAGTGGCCATGAGGACTAGCAGACACTGAAAGAATAAAAACCTCTTATCTATAAAAATTAAATACATATTAGCTTGTAATGCATTTCTAAACCTATTTACTTGAATTTTACATTAATATGAGAAAAAAAATTAATTACAAATTTGAAAAATAAAAAATCTCAAGAAACCTTAATACTAAAATGGTAAAAAGAGAAATATAAAGGAAAACTAAACTTTTTGAATTCAAGTAAAAGGGTTAAAATATAAATATAAAGTAAATGAAAACCTTGAGAATTTTATCTTATGATTTGTTTCACTGGCAGGGGTTGAACTTGTCAGTTTAAAGCAAGTTTTGGTGAGTTTCAACAAAGATTCCAAGAGTCTTGGTGAGTTTAAGCTGAGTATAAGGTTTAAGGAGAGACTTGGTAACACTTGCAAGTCCCTGCCAAATCTCATAACATCAGTACCAAGCATAACTCTCCACTGCTTTTTAGACACCTAGAAAATGATTTATTGTTATAACATAGTAGTGTGAAGTGAGTATTGTATTCTCCTATTCTGGTTTGTGATACCAGTGTCTCGATGTAAGAACGTTGTCGGCATGTGATAATTCTTATATTATAAATAAGGGGGATGATGGTTGTATGGGAATTATCATGAATGTAAGGCATTGGATTTAATAATATACGCTGGGAAATCTGTAGCAGTTCAACATAGGCATATTGTGGTTTGAGACAAGATGCTTGAAAACAGTTACAAGATAGTATTTGCTTGTAAGGTTGTGCAAAGGCATTAGTCTATTAGATTGGTATATAATGAATACAATGAGTCCTATCACTAAAACATTAGTTCAACACAAGAATAAATTGACAGGTTCCAAAGAAAATCAAGACATTCAGAAATAGAAATTGCATTTGTATCCACTAATGACTAAAACATATCAATGGGACTCAAATAATAAATAAATGATGACAGAGAATATAGTTCCTAGGGAATCTCTCCAAAAGCGAAAAAAAAAAACAAAATAAATAAATAAATAAATAAATAAAATAAAAATAATAATAATAAAATAAAATAAAATAAATAAATAAATAATAAAAAAGAATTTAAAAAAATAAAAAAATTAAAAAATAAAATAAAAAATGACATAGTAACAAATAAAAGTGGGGTTGGCCTAAAATGGGTAGGCCTTAGAAAGTGAATTACAACCTTGGGAAGATAGAGTGCAATCTATGCCACAATGGAGAGAGAAATTCAACTAAACCATGAGCAGAAAGATAGAGGCAAACCAGTGTTTAGCCAGTGTCTAAACCAAAGTGGCGTCTTGTATCAGTGGTTGTGAACCCACTAATACTAAGCCCAATAATGTTATTGAGAGAGTGGTCTGTAATTCAAATTTAACAATTGAGAAGACTTAGTCGTAGTCCATTAGCCCACTACAGTCAATTGAAATCTGATGCACTTACTTTTCCAATCATAATTGTCTATGAAAAAGTGAGGAAGATCCCTACAAACAACAACTATGTTATATTTTCTATTGTCTCTTACAAAGGCAGACCAAGGTTTCAAGACAATAAAACAAGCTCAATGGCCTTATAAGTTCAAATGGTTCACATGAAGAATACATGTGGTCCACAAATTTATAAGTGACCAAAGTAACCAGAACATGGAGATTATTAAAATTTATCAAAAACATTTTAAGATAAGCCTAAAAATATACTATAATCATGTTGATGCTAGATAGAATACTAAAAGCAAAAGCTTTGCAAGAACATCACACAATATGTACCAATTAAATTAACCCAGATAGGACAAATCAATTAACCTAAATACGAATGATAAGATTATCTTAGTTTTTGTGTTCTATACTTAATCAGGGGATAAAGAGAGATTCATTTTCTTCCATTCTCACTTGGTTTGGGACTACAAGATTGTTTTCATTTTCTTCAAATTTTCATCCCTGCCAAACGTGATACTCTGTGTAAAGGAAAATAGGTCTGCAATGCATATTGGTAGGCAAGGCAGACATTACAAATATGGCTTTAGAATGTAAGGGAATGCCCACTTACAATAGACCATAACCCTAAGATAATACACTCTTTCTGGTTCATAGGAAATTATAAAGTATTTAAAATTTTAATGCTTGTAGTTCACTTATGTGGGATTCTAACACAACTTGTGTCCAGATTATCCATATTTATGTGCATTTAGGAGTTGAACAAGCCATCAATCCAATGCACTAGTTGAATCTACAACCATACTAATTCAGAGCTTCATGGTGGAGTGATGTGGTGAGGAATTGGTTTATGTAACAACTCAAGAATTGAATCTTGAGTGCCACATGGAGTGAGTAGAAGAAATAACATAGATGAGTATTGCTTGTATCAAAAGCTAGAGTATTGGGTTTAACCACCAATGACAGTAGCTATGTCATGCATTTGCATTGGATTCGAAACCGAGCATTATAAAATAAGAAATGAACACCCAGTGAATCATGATGGTCTCTCAATTTTTTACATTTGGATTGATTCAATTCAATTGGATATCCACATGCAGAGGAGTTGCAATGAAAATAGAGTCCTCAGTGACAGAGTGTTACGGAGTCTTGGTTTCTTTTATTGGCTTGCTTATTGTTGTGTTTTAGTTGGTTGATGTGTGCAAGCTATGTTGAAGATAGAGGCCTTGTAGCCATTTTGAGGATGAACATATTTCTACAAGAATAAGAACAAAGATTAGAGTTTAGTTTCCATAGAGTATCCATGTTGATGAAGTGAGTGGGCTATAAGTCCCTCACTTATGGATAAATTATTGAAAGGGATCACATGTGGATACATGAGGAGGTTACTAAAGATGAATTATAGATAGTTATGTCATATTTTCACAAGGGAAAGTCCAAGCCATGAATTGTAAATGTAATTTTTGCACGCTTCATTTCTTCCATGTTCATTTTCTTCCTTTAAGTTTTATATGCCAGCATGCACCATATCTAGTACAACCAATGTCCGTCAAGTAGATATTTAGGATGTTACAGTTCCAAACCCTCTATAATTCCTATCATAATTACTTATTTAAAATAGAAAAGTCTCGTAAATTCCTAATGGATCACATGGTTGATTATATGGATAATGATTAAGGAGACAAGATCACTAGTGGCCCAATTGCTCATAAACATTTATCACAATTAGATATCTCCTTTCTAGATGTAGAAACTAATTTCAAACAACAATAAATGTTCCTTTACCCATCAACTTTTTATCAACGAAGGCATCATGGTGGTTATAAAAAATAGGGCAATCATTGAAGTCCACAAAACAAGCTTTAGGATTCCTCTATCCAAAATATAAGCTAAAGGATTTTCCATTCTAGAGAGTTGATAGGACAATCACATTCTTCATTTTTCTATAATTGTTCTTCATCTAGATAATTTTTAGTGGCTCCATTAATGTCCTCACCAAATAGACCATGATTCAACGGTTTATCCTACTTGAATTTGAACTATCCTTTTGTGTAAGAGTAGTATCACAAGGTTCAAGGATAGTGAAATTCAGAGAATGAGCCCTCGAGTGAAACCTGATTGTTTTGTTCACCACAAAAATCATTTCTGGAAGAGATGTAGAAGAAAATAAAATAAGCCCTACCCTCAATAATCTAGGCTCTTAGACACGTGATCTATAGCTCTGTCTTCTCCATCTACCAAATAATAACCCTAATATTTAATTGTTGTCAGAGCTTGTAACATAAAAAAAAAAAAATTAAAGCTAAAATAAAACCCTGATCTACTTCATTGTCAAAAGAGAAGAACTTGAAATGCTTTAAATTTAATACAATTTAAAAAAAATTATAAGAAAGTTAAATCCAGATGAATACTCACATTTCACATGAACTATGGAATATCAACCGGCGAAGAATCCAAAAATGCTTCAAAATATGAATCCAAGAATAAATCGCATTAGAGAAATTGCGTGAATTTGAAAAGTTTCTATTGGTTGAACTTGGAATTGATGTTTTACAATTTCACTGGGTTGGCCAAACCCAAACCTAGACCTATATGTGTTGAAACAAACTAGTTTTTTTGGATCTCACAATGGTCAATGGAAGCGGGAAATTCTTCTCCCTTACATAATGTGAAAATGTATGTGTTTCATGTTAGGTATTGGTTGGTTATTGCTTTGGTGGTGTTATTTGGGAAATATTTAATGTCTTGATTAGGAATTAGGGTGTGTTTGGTTATAATGTATGGATTACATGGAAATTCATGGTGTAATACTTACTAGGTGGTACAAAAAACATAAATTTAAGGTTGGATATTTTGATGTTAGAGGATTATTTTGTTAGACTTTTTATAATGGATTTGTATTAGTGTGTTAGTGGTTAGATGGCTTTCAAGTTAAATGTTCGGTTTTTTTTTAAATAATGGTGCACCAGTAAAGAGTTGGAATAGTCTGGGTGAGTCACATGATTAAATATTCTATGCACCATTATAATACTAAGAGTATATCGAAAACTCTCAAGTTAGATATACTAATAACCTATTAATGACATCGAAATATGGAGATGAGGGCAATGCCTACATTTCAAGCCTTATCATAGTAGTGACAACATTTCCCTCCTAAGTGGAGAGGAAAACAAAACATTCTCCCAACCACCTAAACTAAACCCACGAGACAAGTTAGGTGTACTATAGTAATGGTGACAAGGCTAGTTGGCTAAGGGTTAACATAGGGATACGGTGATTAGGGCTTATTAATTATGGTGGTCAAACTATAGTTTAAGGTTAGGGGTTTTATGTGAAATAGATATCAAGGATAAGAAGTCAGTTAAGCATCAATGGGTTAAATGTGTTAGGGGTTATTGATAAGAGAGTTTTAGTTTAGTGGTGTGGGTTAGGGTTTTGGGGCTTGACCTTCTAAGGTTAGAGGGAATTCATGGTCTAGATAATGATAAAAGGGTAGCGATTTAATAATGGTAGATATTATTCAACAATGGTCAATGAGGTTCCATATGGTAAATGAAGGTATAAAATTGGCATTAATGCACTGGGATGCCTATGAGTTATCGAGTTATCGTGCTAAACTATTGATAGACAAGTGGATAAGTGGGAAAGGAATTAGTGGGAGAATGTGTGTCTATTTTATTTGTAAATACATATTTTTTTCCAATAAAAAAAATTGATTCTTTTTTCCAAAATAGGATTAAAAACCAATTGTTTCACATGCTTATGGTACATTAAGTTTAAAAAGGATTATTAAGGACTTTGTTAAAAAAAGAGGCATCTTGTGTGATCCTCAATATTCTCTATTGAATTCCAATATTTTATTGATAGTGTTCTAAATATGGTAACTTAGAAATATGAATTCCTATAACTATTCACCATTACAAAATTTGTTAAAAATATATATTACTATTTTCGTAATAATATTTATTCACATAATGGTTTTCTTGTTAACTTCCAACGACATAAATACCTAGTTTTTTTGTGGGCAAGAATTTGAATTTCTATATATTTCATCACCACCATCAAGTTCCATGATCTTCAGAGATCATCATGCCATTATAGCCTAATTTTTTACTCTAGTTCCCAACTATTTTGTAGCGTAGTCACCATGCCTCGTCAATGAGCAAAGAGAAGGAGAGGTGCGACCTATTTTAGAGAGTGGGGTGGCTCTGACACCTAGTAGAGGGAAGAGAGCTCTACTCAAAGATATCATGAAAATACTCCTTAGTTTATTCAAGCAGAAATCAAGAAAGTGGGAAGAGAAATTTTATGAGAGCGATGTTACTTGATTCATATGGAAGTGATAGTTGAGATTGTTGACTAGGCCAATTTTTGGTTGAGTGAAATCCATATAGCGCTGAGGTAGTGGAAAAGAAAAAAGAAAAAAGAAAAAAAGGAGAGACCTATAGACATAATGCATGGCGAGATCCTCCATCAAAGTAGGTTGCAGGAGAGGAGATAGGGCTATCAAACTTGACAGGGTGATGATAAATGGCCAACCACTATAGTTGGTAGACAAGTAAGAACTCTCACACAAGAGGAGCTGCCAATGTTCAAGCACTTAAAGAAGCTAACAAAAAATGTGAGGATAGTTACAAGCAATTCTCAAGGGGTTGCTAGCACGGGGGAATAAAAATATAGGTTTTGGGGTGGGCAAAAGAGAAAAGACTTCATAATTTGAGAGGAACAAGCCACTAGGAGTAGTGAACATTGTCGCAGGATGACACGGTGGAAAGAGAAACTATTAGACATCTAGTCAATAAAGTGGGTTGTTGGGATGTGTGCTATGAGAATTATACAACCATAATTGTAATTACATATGAGCTAGTTGCAGGGTGTCATAGGTAGAATCATAGTTGGTGGTTGACCATCCCAACTAGCCATTTGTCATAGTGGACAACTTCTAAACTAGATTCATAAGAGTGAGGTAGAAAAACTACAAGGGGACTCAAAGTGTCATGGAGTTGCACAGACAGAGGACGCAATAGAGTAAATAGGAGCTTAGATGGGAATGGGGAAATTAGTGTTGTAAAGGAGTTTCCATGCAGGGAAAATGTGATGGAAGTAGGGACCTCTTCTCTAACCATTGAAACACAAATACATAGGATAGACATGCCAAGAAGCAACCTTCATTGTGACTTACCTTCACATTTCACATAGGAGCATTATTGAAACACCAAATTTCATTCCATGTAGGTGCACCGTGGAAACACCAAATTTGGTGTTGATGTTAGGTTGTGCCAAAAATGATAAGTTGTGCCCAACCCGATGCCTATCCATTATTTTACCCACCATGTTTCCTAGTTCTCCATTATGCCTTACACCTTTGTTTCATATGGGATGTTGTGGAAACACTAAATTTTGTTCCTTGCTAGTGTGACATGAAAACACCAAATTGTGTTCCATGTAGGCTCTCCTCTGGAACACCAAATTTCATTTTGTATAGGAACACCCTGGAAACACCAAAACTCATTCCATGCATGGGAACATCAAAGTTTGTTCCATGTAAGTGTGCCTCAAAAACACCAAATTGTGTTATGTGCCTGTTGATGCCTCGAAATTCGCTGCACCAACATGGGGGAAAACCACCTGGTCTAGACCTTAAAGCAGCTCCTTTTCCATTTTGGGTAGTGGCTATGACTGGTTAAATTATGTCCAGTTACCTTTTCCTTATCACTATCAACTTTAAATCTACCTTTAATTGCTAATCACTAGGGAAAAGGTAACCGAACCTAATTAACCAGTCGAAGCCACTACCCTAAACGGAAAAGGAGCTGCTTTAAGGTCAGGACCGAGTGGTTTTCCTCCATGTTGGTGTAGCGAATTTCAGGACATCAACATTTTCTCACTAGAAAGAGGGCCTGGCCTGAAACTTGTTGTCTTTTGGAGTCTTTGTTTTCTAACATTTTATTTTTTCACAATGACTCCTCCTAAACTTCCAATTTGGAGTTGCATTTCTAGACGTGCATCTTCCAATACTCCACCAAAAGTGGTAAGACAATTGTCTCAAGTAAAATTTAATGGTAAGAAAAATACTTCTGCATTTAAACATGTTCTACATTTCATTCAAAAAATGTCAAAATCACCTTTTCAAGGAATTGACGAAGGTATTTTATGTAGGATTTTTACTCTTACATTCTTGGCAAAATCCAGAAAATGGAAATCACTTCCAGTTTCCTTAATTAATAGTTGGGATCAATTTGTTACAACATTCCTTTGTAAATTTGATGGCTATGACTATGAACAAGTATGTGATGAAATTGAATATTTACAAAGATTTGAGTCTGAATCGTTGATTTATTTTACCATTCAATTTCATTTAAATTTCTTGAAATTTAAAATTGAAGATAAACCTTCTAAAGAAGAATTATTATATTGGTTTGAACATATTTTTTTCTTCCTCCCATTCATAATCCAAGTGAAATTATTAGAAGCTTTGATCAATCCCCTTAAAATTCTATCATAGAGGTACATACAAATCATGATCAATTGGCTTTGGCCATGTATGATAAATTCTTAACATTAGTACACACCTCTCACGATAATCATGTTAATAAACCAAAATTGCAAAGCTTGCAAAATTTTACAAATCAACCACAAGAATATACAAGCAACATTCTTCAAGAAAAAACAATTAGCCAAGTAAATGGTCTTAAATATGAAATTTGTGATGAAGAAAATGTGCAAGAATTTTCAAATAGAGACATTTTTAAATCCATTGCTTATGATTCTCATTTTTTACTTTATCCTGATATTTTTGCTGATAGAAATCTATCTCCTCTTAACATTAATGACATTTCAAAAAATAAATCAGTCGATCTTAATGAATTTCCAATTATATTTTATCAATATAGAGAAGTCTGAAATTTGTGATGAAGAAAATGTGCAAGAATTCTCAATTAGAGACATTTTAAAATCCACTGCTTATGATTCTCATTTTTTACTTTATCCTAATATTTTTGCTGATAGAAATTTATCTCCTCTTAACATCAATGACATTTCAAAAATAAAGAAGTTGAACTTAATGAATTTCCAATTATATTTTATCAATATAGAGAATTGATTATTGATCATTCTTCTCGCATCAATGAACATGTGCTTCATATTTCTCCTTGTTTTGATACAATGGATAAGATCGAAGAGAATTCTAATGAATGTGGTAAAGTCATTTATGATAATTACTTTGACATTTAAGATGTTGATTTGTCTTCTTCACGATTAAATCCTCACGATCAAAGTCAAATCATAGATGAAAATGAAGAACACTTTAATTCAAAAATTGTTTCAAAAAGTTCTCATTTTCAAACAACTAATGGTATTCATGATTTCAGCATTCAAGAAACCATTCCAATCTATGATTTATATGATGATCAAGCTCTCATTCTTATTCATTGTCATAATTCTCTTTCTAATTCGTAAATTGTTATTCATTCAAACTCCAACTCTTGTGAAAAGGAAATTGTTTTAAATAAATCCTAATTATGCTGTAACAATAATCGTACATCTAGTGTAAACTACGAATTGATTTCAGATTTCTTTTATGTTTTCAATTTTTTATTTTTAGATACTTTGTGCTATCATATCGAGCAATTTAAAATTAAACACTTAATTGATGCATTTCCTGAATGGAAAAATGAAGTCTTACATTTTAATCGTGAACATCAAGATTCATTTCTTTTCCAATTCCAATTGATGCTCACCTCTTATCAATTGCTTCTTTCTTTTTGAAAGCAGTGTCAATAAGAGACTGCATTTTCACAATGTGACAAGCAATATAATTTGATTAATAATCTTCCATTGTATCTAACATATTTCCACTCATCTTTCATAAATCCATTTGAAAGATATTTGGAAAGTTTTCCTTCATGGAAGATCGTTAATAGTTTAACACTCACACATAGCACTAACAATTTTAAACAGGCCTTTGAATCAAAAAGTTTGTTTCTACAACCTGGCATGTTATCTAATATTTTGAATCACCTCCAATCATTAATAGAAATTCATCCACATTTCTATGATCCAATTGAAGTTCAATTGGAAATGAGGTTCCAAGAGAAGGTAATCGTAAATAAGTTTTTGTCTGTAAATATTTTAGTAATAACTTTATATTCTGCATTTATATTTAAATTTTTTAGTTTAATTACATTTATATTTTTGTTACTAATGTTTAATTTATACATACATGTAGGAATTAAAATGCTTACATGGTTACATTGGAAGTATGACTATACTTACTCATTTTTCCTCCATTAAGTTAGAATTAGGATAGATTAGGTTAGATTAAATTATTTTATGTTCTCAATTATTTTTGTAGATTTCAATAAGAAAGTAATGAATTGAATATTTTCGACATCTATTTTTCATTTTATGACAAAGTAATTCAAAACATATCAGAAACCTATAAAGCGTGTGGTTGTCTGGATTTAGCAAGAAACTTTGTCACACTAATAATAACCTTGCTATAGCTTGACAATCTTTGATTTACAAGTACTTATGAGAAGGTAATGGTCACTATTATTGTCATCCTATGTGAATTTGAGATGAATGTAATCCTAAAATTCATTACTTAACATTTTAGATTAAATAAATAGATGATATTGAACATAGGGGAATTTGAGAAATACATGGAAGAACTTCAAGATCTATGAGGTAACTTACAATTAAAATTCTTCTAGGTATTCATTTTACAAGTTCATTTTTATCTATCATTAGTTTTTCTATTCATCATTGTTTCTTTTATAGGTTTTCCTTGTTTTATTTGAAAACTTAAAATAAACAAGCAGTTAACTTTTTATAAATCTGCAATATGTTCAGGGAAATACTTAGTTTCATAAAAAATTGAGAATTCCCTAAATTTTGATTCTCCTCATAAAAGTCTCGATAATCCTTTAACATGTTATCGAATTACTTATATTGGATCATCAAATTTTGTAACTTTCCCCATTAGAAAGTTCCAACAACTTTCTCCAATCAAAACTCTTGATAGTTAATTAAATTATTAAAAGGATTTTTATCTTAAAGCAAAGTTTAGTCAAATGCTCTCTTTTTGCAGCAAATGATCTTACTCGTGATTTTATCTATGCATGTTCCAAATCTCACAATTTGCCTCATAAATATAGAATATGGAACATGTAAATCTAATAGATCATGATTAATTCATTTTGAGTTCTCTTTTATTTTCAATTCTTTGATATATCACTCCATTCTTAGAGATTCAAAATTTCATCATATACTTAAATGATACATCATTTGAGTTTAAATCATTCTCTATATTCTAGCGCTGATATAAATTCAGAATTGAGAAAGAACATTCATCACTGCAATTGATAAAGAAGAATACCTTAACTTTCATTTTTGATAGATTCGGTTTAGTCTCATTCCCTTGAACATGACATTATTTTCTTAAGTTTACTACTCACTTTAGATTAGATTTAATAAATAATAATTTTGGGTTAGTTACATTGCATTGAAGAAATTCATATGTTTCTGGTAAGAATAAATGAAATTCTTCAATGGTAAGTCTCATATACTCAATTTCATTCATTTCTTTACCTTTTCAGTTTTGTTTTTAGTTTTTGCTGATATTTAACTTTCTTTTGCAGCTCTTCACAAGTATTTTCACACCTTCACTAGAGTAAAATTTGAGATCAAATTTCAAAAGGAATTAGTAACGAGTTTCATCGAATCAGCCAAAATAGGGGATTTCTAAACCTTAATCTTTTTCTTTTAAAAAGCATTATTTTGATTCGAAAATGATTAAAACACTTTCTACAAATTTTGCTTTTAAAAGATAATACATAGCAAACAAAGATTTCCTCATTCGAACTGCAATTTAATGCTTATAACTTTACAAGTTATAGTTCATATAAATTTCAACATAAGAAGAAGTATTTATTTTATTATATTTTCCTTCTTTTGTGAAGAAATTTATATAAACAATCTTGTTAGAGTTTTTCTTTTAGATTTGGTGTTGAGTGATTTTACCATCATACTTGTGAATGATTGTATCTTGAGAAAATTTTGTTATCATATTACATTTACATTTTCTTTTTAGAAAATAATGTTAATAGCATACCTTTGGCTTTTCAAAAAATCTCTCAAAATCATTTTATGATTTTTCAATTTGACGATAGGAATTTTCTAGGAAGTAGTTGTCAAAATTAAAAAACTAGATAAAAATTATATAACTTTTAAATTTTTCCACTAAGTTGTCAAATTTTTAAAACCTCAAAAATTATATCCTTCTTTACTCTAGTATCATTCAAAAAGGTTATCTTCAAAAAATAAAGATTGTCTTACAACTAAGCACCTTCAACTCTAATTTGTCATCCAAACCTCTTGAGTCAATGATTCTCCCCATCCATTAAAAAGTTATTTTTACAGTGTAATTCAAAAATATAATGAATCTAAAACATAAGAGGTCTCATCACGAGCCTACTTACCATGGTCATAGGGAACTAATAAGAATGAAATTACCACTATTGAACACAAAATCAGGGTAATTGCTTATGATTGTTTCAATTATAAGACAAGGGGTCTCATCACGAGCCAGCTTTTTTAGTTTAATTACTACCAGTGAATGGCATTGTCACTATCTAGCCACCAAACGATGGATAATGGCTTTTAGGCATCAGTTAAAAGAAAAAAAGCAAAGAAAAATAAAAATGAATTTACCTCTAAGTATTGCGCTATTAAATGGATCGGACACTGAATTATTGTTGATTAAAAGGTAACCATGTCGAAGCTATGAACGATTGCTCATAACAGTGGCTCTACCTGTGACAGACGTGTACATCAGAAGCTAAGTTGTAAAATCCCCCTACTTTATCTTTATAACTGATTAATGATTGATACAAGTAAATAGGTGTTTTTCATTCACGAAAGGATTTTTAAAGAAATTACAATTTAATGAGTTTTTATAATCAGAGTAATTTTATTTATCTAAATATTTCGATAAGTAGTTTCCCCTTCCTAATTTTTTTTTATTTTTATTTTTATTTATTTTTTTCTGAATTTTTGAAATTTCATTATCATTCATCAGAGATAACTAGTTTTATATAATAATTTCCTATGAAATTAATTATATAAAATAGAGAACCCTTTTTAAGTTTAAAAAAAAAAATTGCTTTGAATAAAACAATTATTATTTTGCATAAAAAATAATAAAACATTTTTTTTAAACCTTTGGAATTTATTTCATAAAAATCAAAATTCCATAGCCCTCGAGACCAAAGCTCATACTTAGGCTTTAAAATCCTTAAAGTATTAAACACATATGGGTTATTTAAAAATAAGAAATAATAAATCAAAGTTTTATTTTTTTTCCAACTTTCGAAACTAAAACCCGACCAATACTCCCTACATCTCAAATTGCATAGAATCATGGTTAAGAGCCCTAAAGGCTTAGTCGATTGCGATTACAATAAATGGCTCAGATGCGACGAGAACATCAACGATCATATATATATATATATATATATATATATATATATATATATATATATATATATATATATATATCGTTGTGTCCGGGAGATCGTGACATCCACAAGCTTAAGTCCCAGCCTTGACACCGAGTCGATTGCAATAAACTAGACCCGACGAAACTATTAACTCCATTTTATAATCTATTGCATCCATCACATCACAAAATCTGCAAGTTTGATCCCATTAGCCCTCCGCATCAGTGATTTCTATCTGCAATATTTCCCGGACCCGACGGGGTCGTGAACTCCACTTCATAAAGATCTCACATCCACGAAGATCACAAATCCCATAGCCCAAGTCCCATAGCCTATCCCTTTTGTGATTGTGATCGCCAGGTCCCGATGGGTCATACACTCTATTGTTAGGTAAACTTGACTCGAGATAGAGTCAAAGTTGACCAGGTTAAACAGTGATGGTTTTGGGGCACATGGTATTGTGCACCCATAGTATTCTGCCCGTGGTATTATATGTAATGGAGATTATAAAAATCTGGAAGGACTTCATTGTAAGGCAAGACCTAGAGGTGAGCGGTGAAGGTTCACTTGGTCAGATTGGTCAGAGTTTTGGCCAATGCTAATAAGATCTTATTAGGTTGGGTTTTTCTCCGGATTTGGGGTTTTCCCGGATAAACATTTGTGTTTATGTGTTTATGGTTGTTGTTGTATATTTTTATATTTATTCCTCTTAGTAAGTATTTATGTTATGCAATAAATTTCTTAACAACTGGTATCAGAGCCAAATTTTGGCTTCAAAGGGATTCTTTGATGCCATGGGTTTATAGTGCTTGATAAGATCAATGTAGCTTCAAAGGGATTCTTTGATGCCAAGGGTTTATAGTGCTTGATAAGATCAATGCAGCCTTTTTACAGATCTGGGTCTGAAAATAATGGTGGAACAATTGTACATGGAACACCGAGGAGAATGTGCGGAAGATACTGTCGTAACTGTCAGGGATCGCAGTGCATTTGCGATATTTACCGGTTTGGAACATGCTGACGAATTGTTTGGGATTCATGCGGCTTCGAAAATTGTTCGTTTTCTGCTACGTGAGGCCACCGGTGCTGGAATCTACGAGGTTCTCGTTGGGCTTGCAGTTGGAGCGGTTTGATAGAAGTTTTTGAGAAAATCAAATTGAGAGAGGATGGATCAGAATGGCAGTAGCAATAAACAAAAAAAATTATTTTAATGAAGTCAAAATTATTGCATGAAAATGGGCATACTGCTGTAAGACCTAGTAAGGCATGTGTACCCCTGAGAGGGGGGATGTCGGGTTAACAATACCCCGAGTAAAAACTTTGAGGGGGGTAAGGGCTAGAGTGAGCGGGATTGTCTCACTTAGCAGGTTTGGCTGGAGTTAGTCAAGGAACCCCAAGTCAAGTTTAAGGGTGGAATTGTAAGGTAAACTTGACTCAAGATAGAGTCAAAGTTGACCAGGTTAAACAGTGATGGTTTTGGGGCACATGGTATTGTGCACCCATAGTATTCTGCCCGTGGTATTATATGTAATGGAGCTTATAAAAAGCTGGAAGGACTTCATTGTAAGGCAAGACCTGGAGGTGAGTGGTGAAGGTTCACTTGGTCGGATTGGTCAGAGTTTTGGCCAATGCTAATAAGATCTTATTAGGTTGGGTTTTTCCCCAGATTTGGGGTTTTCCCAGATAAACATTTGTGTTTATGTGTTTATGGTTGTGGCTGGTTATTTTTATATTTATTCCTCTCAGTAATTATTTATGTTATGCAATAAATTTCTTAACATCTATTTCATAGCTCCCCCGCATACATGCAATCGGAAGAACCACAAGCTTAACCCCTCTCGGCCCCTCCACAATGCGATTTGCGATCAGCTCCGGACCTGTCAAGGTTATAAACAACATTCTAAAATATATCACATCTCTGACTATCAAAACCCATGACTCTTGGCCCACACCGAATGCAATTGTGATCTGCCACGTCATTAGTGACGTCACCAAACACGTCATCCCCCATGTCATTTTGAAAATCACATTCACAAGTCATTTGAGGTTGTTAGTTTTATGTCGCTCCATTGATGCGACTACGATTAACCCTATCCCTGACCTTCTGTGATTGTGATATTGTAATCACAAGATTCATGGGTCTCACACCATTTCTGTCCCTAGCTTAATTTCGATTGCGATTCGATCCCTTTCATTGTTATTTTGATTTGATTCCGATAGGGATTCTTCCAAATAGAAATTATGATTTGATTCCTTTTCACAACTCTGATTGGAATGTTCTCTGTTTGATTGCAATTCTGATTGGAACACCCTTGGTTCTGATTGCGATGGTGGATTCTGTCCCCAATTCTAATGCGATTGCGATTTAAATAAATGGCCCATATATTTTCATTCGATCTTATGTTTTTCTAAAAAAACAGTTTTGATTTATGTTTTATTATCAATGGTTTATCGTTTTCCAGGTATAAACAAAGAATTCAATGACGAATAAAACAAAGAAGAGAGAGTTGCGTAGAAAAAGAAGAAGACCGGTTCCCCAAAATCTGCAAATCCGAGGATCCTTTGATCGAAATACGAGGCCAATAAGCCGGAATGGAATTTCAAAACATTATCTTGGAAAACTTTTTTATTTTTTTCAATATTTGAGGGATTCCGTTAATTTCGTTAGCACTGTGCACAGACATGTTATTTTTTTAAAAAAATTATTGCTATTTAAACCCACTTAATGGATCGAATAATAGAGAGGTCCATAATTCGAAAAAGAAATCCTTTTGAGGCTTGCACTATTGTACCTCTTAGTCTTTTTAATAGAATGATAGGATCTGAATTCTTTTTCTTTTACTTGAAGAGGCTTCGAATAGTAGCACTTCTGCACATATGGAAAGCTTTGAGATGAAGAAAAGATGGAGGAAGGAGGAGGGCCATGAAGAATATCCGAGAGTAAAAGATTATTTATGGGGGAGATTTGCTTACACTATTGTAGAATTTTTCTCTTCAAAGAAATTCTAGGCATCAAGGACTGTAAAAGAAATTTCAATAAGTGGTAAGTTTGTTTTTCAGTTGTAGTATTGTAATCGTTTCACAGATTTATTATTTGTTTTACTTATTCTATTTTTAATCAGTACAATCGGTATGAATGAGTATTGTTAGCACTTTTGTTAATTTTACTTGATTTATGCTAAATTGTTTATTTTTGTGAAGCTATCTTTGCAGGAATCTCACTGGTTTAAACAAGATTATGGAGAATTCATGGGGATTTATTTGTAAAAATAAATAACTTTTTATTAATTGTTTACAAATCTATCTTGATTTAACTTATCTTGAGTTTGAAGAACTATTTCCCTCACTCGATATAAATCACATATTGAATTCATGCTAAGTTAAGAATTTGGATATATGCAAGAAAAGATTTTATACAACTATTTGTTAACATCTTTTCAATGCGTATTTGTCTTCATCATTTGTAATATATTGAACTATTTTAGTATCTTGCAAATATTTTAAATCCAAATCCAAATACATTCTCTTCCCTTTCTCATTAATAGTTTTTCTCTTCGTTTAGAATAAGACTATTCTTACGTTGGCCAAGATAGATTATGTTTGCATTATAGGGTAGAATAATTGCACGCTAGTTAAATCTTGCACATGTTATCTATAAAAGTCCTCTTTTCGCAGAAATGTTTTAAGATTGATTTGGTTGTTCCACAAAAAACAACTTAAGGGTCATTCTTCTTGCGTGATCAACTAGAAGAATCGATCTGATGTCCCTAGCTATTAGCAATTAAAGGTGGATTTAAAGCTAATAGCGATTGGGAAAAGGTAACTGGACCTAATTTAACCATTCAGAGCCACTACCCCAAATGGAAAAGGAGCTGCTTTAAGGTCCAAACTTGGTGATTTCCCCCATGATGGTGCAGCGAATTTTGAGGCATCAACATTATATTCTAGCACCAATAATGTTGATGCCTCAAAATTTGTTGCATCAAAATGGGGGAAAACCACTAGTTTGGACCTTAAAGCAGCTCCTTTTCCATTTGGGTTAGTGGCTCTGACTGGTTAAATTGGGTCCAGTTACCTTTTCCCAATCGCTATCAGCTTTAAATCTACCTTTAGTTACTAATAGCTAGGGACATCAAATTGATTTTTCTATTTGATCAGGAAAGAAGAATGACCCTTAAATTTTTTTTGTGGAACAACTGTTGATCAGTGGTTGTCATTGATGTCAACCCAAGGAGCACTAGGGGCTACTCCGATCTTGCATGGGAATTTTGACTTGAAAACTTACTCTATTATGAGACAAGGATCTTCTAGATGGATTCTACTCGTGGAGATGTTTCTGTTGATATATGGCACACCAAGTAATTCAAGGAAAATTTTAAGAACCCCCCCTAAATTTATAAATATAATAAATAGGCGAATCTCCATGGTATATATGAAAAATGGAAGGCGATTTTATCAATAATATAATATGTATATATAATTTTTTGGCGAACCTCTCACCAGGCATGGCGAATATTTTACTCAATTATAAAATCTTGTAAGATCTTGGCGAGTCTTTCACTAAATAATAAAACTTTGTAAAGTCCTAGTGAATCTTAGCATAGGCTACATGCTGGTTTAATTCCCCCATTTAAATAGGCTAAATTCGAGGTGAATACCATGGGTCAATACCATGTGCCATTTTCGTGAATACCATGGGTCAATACCATGTGCCATTTTTATTTTTATTAATTCTAATATTAGGGTTAATAATGGTTTTTTGCATGGTATTAATAACAATCTAGTCCATGGTATTTGTCCCATAGTATTTTGGCCATAGGTTTCACCTAAATATAACCCATTTTTTGAGTGTTCGTAAATATAAGGTGACTTATGGAGTAAATATAAAAAAATGTTTGATTTGTTTACCATACCTCTAGTTTATTTATATTTTTATTAATTTACCATACCTCTTTTACAAATATGGTATTTGGCCCATAGGATTCACTTAAATAAAACCTCTTTCTTGAGCCTTCATAAATAGAACGAAGGTTATGGACTAAATATAAAAAGAGGTTTTATTTATTTACGATACGTCTACTTTATTTTTATTTTTATTTATTTACCATACCTTTTGAGTAAGTATAAAAAGACGTTTTATTTATTTACCATACCTCCGTTTTACTTATATTTTTATTTGTTTACACCCTTACATGTATATAAGGTGACTTATGGAGTAAATATAAAAAATGTTTTATTTATTTACAATACCTCTCATTTATTTATATTTTTATTAATTTACCATACCTCTTTTATAAATATGGTATTTGGCCCATAGGATTCACTTAAATAAAACCTATTCTTGAAAATGGGCGAATGGATTCACTTGAATAAAACCTATTCTTGAAAATGGGCGAATGGAAGGTTGTAAGTCCTAATTTCAAGGGCTAAATTTAGCTTTTTTACCCTCTCCCTTAAAATAAGGTGGGCTATTTGAGGTGATTTGTAAAAATGTACTATGATAAAAAATATTCGCCCACTAAAAATTTAAAACCCTTTAATTTCGCCAAAGGGCGAACATTCGCCCCTAAAATTATCCTTGAAGTAATTCTTCATGGTTTGAGAGATATTCATGTTTAAAGTTAGTAACCCTAGTTAGCGGGCTAAAATCCTATGGGGTTGTGGCATGACACTCATAATTGTTTGTGGTCATTGAATAATCAATAATTAATAATAAAAAAATCTCCTAAAATCCCTCCAACATTCACTTGTTGAGGATCCTCTCAACTCAAGACATTCATATAAATAATGACCCTCATATCCTCCTCTAGTTGGGATTTTGTGGCTTCAAATAGGTCATCGTGGAAGTTTCGCTATAAAAACATTTCTGCAAAGCTTGAAAAGATAAAATTAAAATAAATTTGAGCCAAAATCTTGATGAACCTCGCGATGGAATTTCAGATCTTGGTTCGCTATATTTTCAGAGATATGATCTGAGGAAGTTAGGGTTTTTGCAAGCTCCAGAATTCCATGTCAAACAGGTGACGTTGGGAAAATCATCATAACTTTCTCTCTAAGAATTGGATTCAAATTTCGTAAATAGTCACAGAAAGAGAACAAAATTTGGTTTGTTGAGTAGCATTTTTAGGGTTGAAGGTCACAACGGTGAGACATGGAATTTCATACAAGTTCGCTCTATTGAACTAGTCTATAATCAGGACATCTTGGGAGATTGGGAATAACTCCTTCTTGAAGAATCTAATCTTGATCAGACCCGTGGGGTTGGAAATAGGACTCAGAGGGTGACCACATGATGCAATTTCAGAACCTAGAGATCCTAAATAACATAGATACAACATATTCAATATTGATCTCCTAGAAGGCAAGAAAAAACATGCATTCAAGGATCACTGCAGTAAGGACCACACATCAACAATCAAGGGTAAGTCTCCTACAGCAAGGTATGTATGATTAGTGTTTAAATTTGAATTTTGAGTATCATCTTTGACATATGTTTTTGTAGGACAATGTAAGTATATATAGTGTCTCGATTATATTTCTATGTCTCTATATGTCACAATTAGTTTTTCGGATGTCCTTTTCTTGATACTACAAATTTTATGCTACATATTCTTGATGCTACACCAATTTTTCTAAATCTATATGATCTTGGAAATTCATGTTACTTGTCTCGTCATAGTTGATATAATGGTCTCTATTGTTGTACTTAGAACTTGGTCCATCACAAGTTTAGGGTTTGTCATCAATTTTTATTGTATATATCTTTAGGTCAGTTTTGGATATAGTCTTGCATAGAGTCCAAGCCTATATCAAGAGTGGGAGTATTTGTCTATTGCTGCAGCAAATCAACAACAAAAGTGACAAGCACACTTCAGGTATGCATTATAATTTTTAATTTGTATTTATTCATTACTATTCACTTACATGTGTTTTGCAGGCAGAGGTAAGTTTAAGGGTATTTTGTTTTGTTTTGGGATTGGTTTCGCGGGGCAAATTTTGCATGCAGGTAGAAGAAGATTCAATTACAACTTCAAGAAATAATTCAAGAGAAGAAGTATCAAATCAAAGGAAGAATTGCAGCGGGACATCCTTTGAATACATTCCAACCATCCGTATATTGTGAATAAGTGTCAAGGCTAAGAGTCATCATTGTAAATTTGTAAAAGAGTCATCATTGGAAGAGTCATTATTGTAAAAGAGTCAATCTTCCTAGAGTCAAAAAGGCATTATTGGGAGGTATAGGAGTCTCTGTTGGGATGATGTCATGGTTGGGTTGCAGGTCATAGTGTGATTGGGTGTTCGGTCAAAATCATTGTAAATCATATTGTATCGTGGATCGTTGTCCCTAGTATCGGAATCCACACTCTTGTCTCATTTCAGTCATTATAGGGCGGCAGCGAGGTGCTAGGCTAGTGCATGAAGTCGCCTATAGGTTGGAGCTTGTGAACACTTCAGCATGTTAGGTTGGTCTAGGATGTTGGGGCATCCATTTAGTTGACTACTGAAGAAACCAAGGCATTGGGGTGTGCTTCTAGTGGGAGCTGGAGAATAATGCTTTTCTAGAATTCTAGGAAGTTATTGCTTTCATTTCAGTTGGGGCTGAAGATTAAAGAATTTATTAGAAAAGAGTTTGGTGGTTTTTGACCCAGAGGTGGTTTGCCACCTAAAATTATTGTATCTAATGTGTTCTTTTATTTGCTATTATTACTACATAAACATTAATAATAATTTAAGATTAACTAATGTTCTGAAATTATAAAAGTGCTAATTGCTAAAGAATACTAGTTCACCCCCCCCCCAAGTATTCCCAACAATTGGTTTCAAATATTGGTTCCTTCAATAACATTCTAACAACTGGAAGGAGATTAGGGAGTATACTAAGAATAGATTTCCTTTGTTCAATGGAAATAACTATGCACTTGGAGTGGAAGAAAGGAGGTTCATTGGAGCAAGGATACAGAGTATGGGAAATCGTTGATAAAGGCTTCACACCGACCCAAGATGAACAGGGTAAGAAAAACATGGTATATGATGCAAAGGCTAAAGATCTTAATATCAGTGGGCTTATCGAATCTATTTATCTTAAGTTATTGAGTTGAAAAACTGCTAAATAGGTAAGGGGAAAGCTTGAAAATATATATGCAGGTGACTGAAAGGTGAAAGAAGCAAAGCTTCAAATCTTCAGGGAAAAATTTGAGCAACTCAAAATGAGGGAAGATGAAGATATTGTTGCATACTTTCAATGTGTTGATGAATCAAAAAATACATTGGAAGGTTTGGCAGAACTTGTTGAAACGAAAATTATTGTCCGAAAGATCCTCAGAACATTGCCAACAAGATTTAACCCTAAGG
This sequence comes from Pinus tabuliformis, assembly GCA_031772625.1. Lineage (NCBI taxonomy): Eukaryota > Viridiplantae > Streptophyta > Pinopsida > Pinales > Pinaceae > Pinus > Pinus tabuliformis. Next base: position 1,289,718,316 of record CM062804.1, on the reverse strand, counting down.
TATCTCTCTTGGAAGATAGATCGAATCTTACCAATCTCATCATAGATGAATTTCATGGAATTCTTACAACATATGAAATGAGGATTGAAGAAAAGGATGGCATATCTCACTTAGAAACAACATTTCCCACATCCAAGAAGAATAGTAAGGAAAAGCAAACTCAGAAAGCAAAAACTTACAATTCTAAGGATGAAGAAAAGGAAGAAGAGGAAGAAGAACTCTCAAATGAAGAATTCGCCTACTTCACGCGGAAAATGAGAATAGGTACGGGAAAATTCAAAGGTAAAATTCCATTAATATGTTTTGATTGTGGTGAGGTTGGGCATTTTGCAGCCAAATGTCCTCACAAAAATGAGGTTGTTATGAATGGAAAGAAAGGTCCTAGGAAGTTCAACAAGCAAGAAGAAATGTTTAAGAAAATTTTCTTCACCAAAGAAGATAGTTCCTCATCTGAAGAAGACAGTGATAATGAAGAATAATTCAAGAGAAGAGTATTGTTTATGGCCAAGCACAATAAGCAAGGGGCAGCTGACGAAGAAGAAGAAATGACTGAGGTTGGAATTCAAAACGAAGTGATCAAGGTTATCAAAGAGCTCAAATTCGAGAAGAAGCATTTCAACACTCTTGAAGATGAATTGAAGAAAGAAAGAGAACATGTCCTTAACCTTAAAATCAAGTTTGAAGAATAAAAGCAAATTGAAGAATCTCTTAGGAAAGAATTAAAGGAAAACAACAAGGAAAGAGAAGCATTGGACGCTGAACTAGTTACTCTATGAAAGGAAGTAAAAAGTGGAAAAACTCTTCAAGACTACGCCAACAGTTCAAAGGCTTTGGACGAACTCATCAACAACCAATGATCATATAGTGACAAGACTAGTCTTGGTTACAAAGAAAAATACGAAAAGGAGTCATGTCCTTCTATGACAACTAAATAAGATGGATATGCAAAAGGGGTAGATCCCCCAGCGAGATCAAGAGATCAAGACTGATAGGAAAAACCTTGGAAGACAATTCCTCGAAGAAGATTTCCTCCTAGGGACCAACCTATATTTTATTGTCATTGTTATTCATGTGGAAGGTTTGGACATAGAGCTGCAAAATGTTGCATGCATGTTTGGAATGAATATAATTCCAGGAGATCCTTCAGAAATGGATATTCCAGAACTCAGCATAATATCAACAAATTTTATCATTTGAGAGATGACGTCGAATGTTACAAATGTAACAATTTTGGACATATGGCTAGGGATTGTGAAGTTCTAGAAAGGTACAACTATTATCGGCTAAACCCTAGAAGCAAGTTTACAGGATCACGAGACAGGCTCCACGATGATTTTGTCAGAAGAGAGTACGTGTGATATGGGCTAAACATTGAATGGTTCAAATGACATAACTATGGCCATAGCGCTCACGGTTGTAGATATCAGATGGAATCACCTATGAACAACATTGAATGGTTCAAATGTCATAACTATGGGCACATGGCTTGAGATTGTAGGAATAAGAAGGTCTAGAAAAGGAAACAGGTATAGGAATACCAAGCAGATAATAAGGTTTCAACAGTTATTCTTTTAGGATTTGTAAAAGCAAAAGGTCATGAGGAATTAGTAATTTCTTCCGATAATGACTCAAGTCAAGATGGCCGGTTAGGTTACTCACTATTTTGAACGATCTGCCTTGTTGACTCCTTAATGTTTGTAGAGGAGGAGTCTATGCAGCAGTATATGGCACAAGTCCACGATTGACAAATAGGTAGTTTGAACAAGATGGTAGTTTCATTACATGTTCAGGGGGAGAAGAATGGTTGCAGTATTACAGATTCAAGAAAGGAAGTGCTGACAAGCAACCTTTATGTGAAAGTGGATCGAGATAACCCAACAATTATCAAAGTATATGTGGTTGATATAATCTTTGGAAGCAGTGATGACAAATTAAGTAAATACTTTGCCACAAAAATACAAAATTAGTTTTAAATGTCTATGATTGGTGAACTAAAATACATTTTAGGGCTTTAGATTTCTCAGAAGGATAAAGTAATATTAATGTATCAAACCAAGTACATCAAAGTCATGCTCAAAAATTCCAAATGGAAGATTGCAAGCCAGTCCTTACCCCCACGGTAAGATATTGCAAGTTAAGCTTAGAAAATTATTCAAAGGATGTGGACCAAAGGTTGTATAGATCCATGATTGGTAGTCTCTTATATGTGACAACCTCTTGACCTGATGTGATGTAGGCAGTTGGACAAGTAGCAAGATTCAAAGTAGCACCAAAAGAATCTCATATTACTGTCGTCAAAAGAATTCTTCGGTGTCTTAAGGGCACAGCGGAATATGGTCTATGGTATCCCAAAGGAAATGATCTGGTTATCCAAGCTTATACAGATGTAGATTGGGCAGGAAGTCTTGATGATCATAAGAGTACCAGTGAAGCAGAATTCTATCTAGGTGGTGTAGTGTTATTTTAATCAATCCTAATTGATTGAGACTACAACATTTAATTTTCAACCTAGGTTAGGTCTTGTTGTTTCAATGGAGTTCACACTGTCTATGCCGATACACTCCAATCAAGAATAAGGAAATGCATAAAATAGTAAAATATGTCGCTGAGCCAAATTGCTGAATCAAACCATTCATGTAGACATAAAAATTACTCTACAGAATTAATCACACTTCGCAACTATTAAAGTAAAGGCATGCCACACAAGAACTAATATCTACTCCATCTGGTTACTACCATTCTATTGATTAACTCAGTGTAACAACATAATGCAAATGGAAAAAACAGCGAATGTAATACACAATTTGTACATCAAAAACGAGAAACCATAAATAAATTAGCTAACTAGAATGTACACTACCTCTATCATTGTAGTCCCTGCCAAAGAGGAGGGCCCTTCCTGCTGAGCAGGGTGCCAGAATAACACGAAATTAATTAACGAGTCAGCTGAAGAGTAATAACAACATCACTGTGCTGATTAATATTAAAAATAAACTCAGAATTACAGAAGTAGAGTAACAATACTTTTCTATATGTTGTGTTCTTGTACATGAAAGATTGAGCTCCTTTATAGTTATTACATACCCGAAATTAGAAAAGATCAGTCATGAGGATCTCATGATTCTCATGCTAATAAAAATTAAAAGTAGTTACAACCTATTTCTAAATACAAATATACACTAGTTAGGATTGTCACCCCTTGGGTTTGTTGCTTCCAAAATAGACACCCTACTACCGACAACTGTTATGTGGAATAATACCCACATTTTCCAGCTTCAACGCAACAACATCGAGTGAATGGAGGTTCGGAATGTCATGACATCATTGGCGACAACACTTTTGGTGTAACAATGGACTCTTGTATCAGTGCATAGTGTAACAACATCCTATAACAACATCTAATGTGTAACAGCTAACTGTAACAACATCTAATGTGTAACAGCTAACTGTAACAACATCTAATGTGTAACAGAAACCTATGATAGCATCTAGGGTGTAACAATGAACTGTACTACCCTTCTCTGTATTTAATCTGCGCTACCTATATGCTTCATAGCTTTGTTCTCACGAGCAATCACCTGAAAAGAAGAAGAGATTCCCAAAATAATTCTTCAATACTCTCCCAATTAGCCACAAAAAAGGAATAAAGCATCGTATTATTCAGTAAAATACAACAAAGTAACATGGTAGGATAATAGGTTATAAAGGTGAGAAAAAAGGGAAATTGATCATGTAAAGTCATAGGCCAGGAGGACAGAAGGGTCAAAATTGGGGAAAGAATGTACAGAAAATAGGTAAAAAACCACACCCAACATCTCCCCCCAACTGAAGCAACTGCATGTCCCCATGCAGAATCTCAGCTCCTCCTACTATACCCCCGATGCAAGTCTATGAAATTGTAGGCACCAATAGTGTCTTCACTCGAAGCTCTGTACCCTTGAATGGCCATCAACTGACATGGCCAAGATTCCTCTTCATAGTCACATAGGTGGTAGTCCAGTTGATACTCCTCTACTGGCAACCAAATCAAAGGAAATTTGAATCTGAGCCCAATCTAGATCGCTCGTAAGGTCTGCACGATCCGAGCATACTCGGGCACCCGTGTAACAGCAGCCAAAAAGTTCATGTACTCAAAAGGATCCCCTTCTTGTAACTCAACGCTACAGGCCTCAGTGTGCTTAAGACATCCTGCTAGTGCTCAGCTTTTCATATTTGCATATAGGTTGAGGTAGATCCTCATGATCCTTTTCCTATAGGTGGTCAATTGTTCTCTGATTTCTGGAGTGCTCAGGAATAGCTTAAATTCATGTCTGAGTTCGTAAACCATCCCTGGTTCGGCTCTGACCCACAATGTTGTTCTCTCCTCGTTAGCTTCTATTGATTTCATGGCCAGATGCCACTCAATCTGATTCCTCATAAATGAAAGGAAGGCCGCAACTGAAAATCCTGATATTATGCAGAAACAACTCGCACAGCAAGGTTTGGTCATCAAAGTCACAAGAGCAAAAAATCTCAATAAAGGTACTGGTTGAAGAATCTAAATAGGACCTATTCTCAAAAACTGCTTTTAATTGAAATAAATAATAGGGTTCACAAAGGAACACTAGATATGACAGGCACGACTGCCTACATGCTAGCAGATTTAGGGAAAGGTCATAGAGCTTGGTCTTGTCATCCATTAGGTCCAGGACCTGTCGATTTAGTTGATACAGTTGTACATCCTTCTTCTTCACAGCTTCCTTGTGCCTTCGTGCTTCCCATTCTCTTTCCCATTCTTCCTTTAGCCATTTCTCTCTAAGGGAATCCATCATCTTCTTGTGAGCCTGGAGTGAGATCACCCCCTCTTGTAGAAAGAGATCTTGTTGCTTCCATTTTTGTAGCTCTAGTAACAGAAACATCTTTTCAGAACACCATCCTTCATTAGGACCCACTGTTCTCCCACATGCACTATCAATTGAGGGTGTAACAGCCTCCTGAGGGTGAAACTGTTCCACTTTGGCTGCTGGTTCTTGTGTAACAGCAGCTTCGTCAGTGGATTTTGTCATAGTTTCCTTATCTTCCTGGTCAGCTTCCATTTCCACTACTGGTTCTTGTGTAACAGTAGTGTTATCCACAGACTTCTGTATATCGTTTTTCCCCAAGTAGGCTTCTATCTCCACTGTTGGTTCTTGTGTAATAGTAGTGTCGACCACAGGCTCATGGATGTTAGCTTCTCCTTCCTTTCCTTGGTTGACTTCCTCCTCCACTGCTGGTTCTGGTGAAACAGCAGTGTCAGCCAAGGGCTCCTGTGTATCCATTACCCGATCACTTTCTGTGGATTGTGCCATCTCAGTTGTTGGTTCTTGTGTAACAACAATGTCCTCAACGGGTTCTTGTGTGTCAGCTTCCCAGATTTTAGTTTGGGTTTCCCTCGAGGTGGTGTCTACTACATAGACTTTAAATCCTACTTCCACTAACTTCTCAGCACAGGCTGCACACACAGTGCTCGAAACATCTCCCCTTCTGGCCCTGTCCACGGCCTCAACCAAAGTATCTAGCCCTGGGGCTCTTAGCTCTGCCTTTCCCTCTACTATCTATTCCCTTAGCTCTCTATTTTATTTTTCTAAATTTTCAATTCTTAACAGCAAGGATTGGGTTTCGCTCTTACCAGGTGAAGAAGGTTCCTCTGGTTGAGCCTGCTCCTCATCCTTCTACTCTACTACTTCTCTACTCTTCCTTGACATGGATGGGGACTTTGGGTGCCTGCTAACCCTTATCCTCTACTTCGGCCACCTATCACCAATTGGTTTATCAACTGGCCTCTTACTAACCCTTACTATCAAGGGTTGGGGCTGCTCCTTTGTCACTGCTGGAGCCTCCTCAGCTATCTCGGTTTGCCTCCTGCGGGTGGTCCTGGCCTTCTTCCTGATGAATGTTTCCCAATTCCTACCCTGGTGGCTGAAGGCATCCAACATAATGAGCTTGATAAGGTCATGGTTGTTGACGCACATTTCTGGATGCGCAGCTATTTTCATAGCCACATCCATATGCCTAATGTTTCCCAGCAAGAAGTAAGGAAGATTGATCAACTGCTGAAGTCGGGAGTGGTTTAGCAATGGAAAGTGGTAATTGAACACAATTGTTGCCATTCCCTCGCAAGTAATGTACTTGATGAGGTAAAGAGAAACATAAGACCATGGCTAGGGGAGTGACAATCTATCAATTCCCCTCCCTTTCTTTACCAACAACTGTTCTTCTTGGAGGAAATCCCATTTCAGGTAGGGGTGATTAACCTTCCTGTTGAACCACCTCTTTCCTCCCACTGGTAATCATGTCACTCTAGCAATCACCTCTTCCGTGACCTCCAGCTTCAACCCTCTGACCTTCGTCTGGTTTCTCTCCAAATTCTTTGCAAATTCCATGGCAACACCATTTTTTGATCCCTCCAACCTCTAGAAGAATTCAAACTAGCCTGCGTCCTTGAAAATCTAGCATGCTTCAGGGCAATTCTTCAAGGTTTCTATGGACCCTAGCTCATGTCGTATTGTTACCCCACCCATTTCTTATGGAAATTTAGTGCTGTTTCACCTCCTTCTCCTTTCCTTTAGGCGCTCTGGGGTAGTCGGCACACGACCTAGTTATTTTAGCCTACACTTTTATTTTCCACTTCTCCAAGCACTCTGAATGGGGATTCAGTGCTTCTAGCAAGGGTAAATGGTAGGGTGGTATGATTACACAGGTGAGGATTTCGAATTAGGATTTTTCACTCATGGTTCATACCGCACAGTAAATTTGACTTATTAATGGTGAGTCATGGGAGGTCTCGTCTAATGTACACTTCCCCTTTTTGGTATGATCGTGCATTAAGTAACAATAACCACCAGGTCATCATGTCTTAATTGCAGGATTTTTTTGAATAATCACAAATCATGTGATGATCATGTTGCAATATGATTCACTCCCCCCGGCTTAAATGTGACAGTCATCCTCAGCCATTAAAAGTCATGTTAAGTTTTCATAATTACCAAATAAAGTGAATTCAATATTACCTTTTGATGACGTACCTGGGTGACGTGGGGAGAAGTCATGGGTGGTGTGATGCGCGAACCAAGCTCTGGCAGTGAGACACATGAACTTAATTCTGATGACGAGGATCACGGTGATGCCTGCTATTTATTAAAATAAAATATCTCATTCATTTCTTAAAAGTCATCAGCTGTTATAGGTGTAATAGCCAAGACGACTAATATATATATTATTTTGATTTCTACCAGAAAATAAAGAAGAAAAGATCATGTAACAACACTTATCGTAAGGTATGCTTTGAAATAATAGATGTTGTTACAGAGTGTGTAACAACCGCCACAAGGTGGTTTTCAACTGCTACAAAAAGTGTCTGTCTGTGCCCGGGAAAGGTTTTCACAGCCAAATTTATTATTATTATTATTATTATTATTATTATTATTATTATTATTATTATTTATTTAATTTTATTTTTTAGAAGTTTGAAGGTGTAACATCCGCCAACCGTGGTTGATTTTAAGCTATTAAACTTTTTGGAAAAAACAGAATTTATGCAGCACAAGGGGGCTTTCCCCTGTTCATGTAATCTGAAGATCTGAATTTGTGACAATGTTGACGAATGAATCCCTTGAAGCAGGTATGTGATATAACCGAAGAAGGTGCCCATTTGCAAGCAAGGGTGTCCTCGCACTGTCAATGGTCACCAAATCTATAGTCCCATTGTCAAAGACTGCATCTACCTGATAGGAACCTAGCCATTTGGTGGAGAGCTTACCCTTGAAGTCTTTAAATATTGAGTCGTATAAGAGAGCCCAATCTCCCTTCTAGAACTTCTTCTTCTTCTAGATGAATCTGTCATTCCACTTAGCTCTTTGTTGTTGGATAATCTTTGTTTGCTAGACAGCAGCTAACCGTTTCTCCTCCAATTCATTGAGTTGGTTCAATCTCTGCTTTTGTGCTGTAGACAAATAGAAATTAACCTGCAATGCTATTCTTAGTGTTTGATTTCAAATTCAATGGGGAATAAAGGGTTTTTACCATACGCAAGTTCATATGGTGAGAATCCAGTGGTATTCCTCCATGTAGTCTTGTATGCCCACAACATTTCTAGAAGTTTATCAGCCCAATTTCTTCAGTGACTGGCCACAGTCTTAGTAAGGATCCCCTCATTGACTTTGTTAGTGATTTCCACTTGGCCATTTTCTTGTGGATGATAAGGTGTTGGGATTCTATGATGGATCTTATATTTTTCACCCAGCTCCTGGATCTTATGAGATGTGAACTAGGGCCCTCCGTCTGTGACTATCTCCCTGGGTATGCCAAACCGGACAAAGATGTCTTCAAACAGAAAGGTCGGAGACAACCTGCTCTGTGGCTCTAGTTAGTGCCTTTTCCTCAACCCATTTTGTGACATAGTCATTGGAGACCAAGATGTAAGATTTTTTTCTAGATGAGGGATTAATTGGTCCCATAAAATCTAGAGCCCACTTCTGAAAAAGTTCTAAGATGATTTGGGGATGTAATGACATCTCATCTGATTGTAGTGGTTAGCCCATCCTTTGACATCTATCACATCCTTTCACAAACTTCTTGGCATCCTGAAATATTGTTGGCCAATAATACCCCGTTTAAAGGACTTTTTATCTTGTCTGTTTGTCTACGAAGTGCCCTCCACAAGGTTCTTCGTGATAGGCTTTAAGGATGTCAAAGACCGCATCTTCTCTAACACAACATCTGATTTGGAAATATGGTCCAGTGTGATAGAGGTTCCCATTTATCCAGGTATATGTAGCACTTTGCTGTATGATCTTTCTTTTCTCCTTAGAGGACAAATACTGTGGAAACTTCCCTACAGCAAGATAATTGGTTATATCTGCATACCAAGGTGAGTAAGTAGAAATAGCAAAAAGATATTCATCTAGGAAAGAATCCTCAGTAGGAATGCAATTTTCATCAATAGTTAACCTAGAAAGAAAATCAGCTACTACATTATCTTTTCCAGAATTAGCGACAATTGTGATATCAAATTCTTGTAATAGCAATAACCAACGTGTAATCCTACCATTGGTAATAGGCTAATTCATTAAAAAATGAATGGCAGAATGTTTAGTGTGCACAAATACTTGATACCTGGTGATATAATGTCGGAATTCATTGATGGCATGCACGACCACTAAGAACTCCTTCTCGGTCATTGTGTGGTTGAGCTCAGCCAGGGTTAGATTTTTTTCTTATGTAGTAAATAGCATAAGGTTTCTTATCCTCCAGTTGGCCCAAAACAACACCTACAACAATATCAGATGCATTTGTAGCTATGTGAAATGACAGTTCCCAATTAGGTCCTCGCAAGACCGGAGCTGCTAATACACAACATTTCAATTTTAAAAAGGCCTGCTCACACTTCCATGTCCACAAAAATTCGACATCCTTCATGAGTAAGGAAAATAATGGCGATGCAATTTTTGAAAAAAATTCTATAAATCTCCTATAATACCCTACATGCCCCAAGAAACTACGTACCTCTTTTTTCATTTTGGGGGTTGGGATTTTCAAAATTACCTCTATTTTTGCAGGGTCTACCTTGATTCCTTCAGCAGAAATGTAGTGTCCAAGCATGATCCCTTCAGTCATCATCATGTGACATTTTTCAGTGCTCAAAACAACATTAGTTTGTATGCAACGTTCTAGCACTTTTTCTAGATTAACCAATGTTGTTTCAAAAGCATTTTCATAAGGTGTAAAATTGCCCATGAAGATTTCAAGACTGTCATTCAACAAGTGAGAAAAAAATTCCCAGTATTGCCCTTTGAAAGGTTGTTGGTGCATTACAGAGTCCAAAAGGGAGTACCCTATATGCGAAGGTTCCCCAAGGGTAAGTAAAGGTTGTTTTATCCAGATCCTTGAGGGCAATCTATATCTAATTGTAGCCACTAAATCCGTCAAAGAATGAAAAGAATTTCTTTCTGGAAATGGTATCAAGGAAGTGCTCTATAAATGGTAGGGGAATGATCCAGGTGGATATTGGTGGCCACCCTCTAATTCCACTTGGATCCCCTCTAGTGCTTCTTAAAGTTTTTATCAGTTTCCTTAATTATAGCACAGTTTACTATTTTTAGCAGTTTTTCGGGTCCTAAACTTCCGGAGCCGTTTTGAGGCCCTAAACGACGTTTTTTGGGAAATCCACCGCCGGCGATTTTTCTTATAAAAATCGTCTTTTCCGTCGTAGTCCTCGGAGAGATCTTTCCAACGGGCTGTCATGCACGTCAAACGGAGATAGTATGACCAATTCGCAACCCCAAGAAGTTGATGTACCAACTTACCCAAAAACAGGGCCCACAATTTGGCGTTTCATCTTCTAGGGTTAGGTTTTGGAATGTGAAGGGTTTTCCATTGTTTCTCAACAATAAATAGGCCCTCGAGCCTCATTGTAACACAGTTCAAAACAGTTCAGAGGCATGTAGCTGACACATCTCTTCTCAGAGATAAGCTACCATCGCCCTAGCTGGGTTATTTCTATTTGTAAGCATATTTCAGTATTCTCCATTAATGAAATGAAGTATTATTTCCGCGGCATCTCTGTTTTTATGGTTATCGCATATTATTATTTCTGTTGCATCTCTGTTTTTATGGTTATCGCATCTCTGTATTTATGGTTATCTCTGTAATCTATTGCGTTCCTGCTTAAATTCGGATCAGTGGTATCAGAGCGGTCTGCTTTTTCTCTGTTTTTCTTTGCATGTCCCCAACGAGGTCGGGATATAAGGAGTTAGGGCTTGAACTGGTCGAACCTTTGCAAGACCAGCCTCGCAAATCTCGACGTCCTCCCATGGCGGATGAGAAGAAAGACGAGGGGGCAGGAGATCCTATCAAAATCTTGCTCGAAGAAGCGCTCGAGCGGCAAAGGAACGCGATGATGGATAGCTTTGCGCAGATCCTTCAGCGGCTACCCAAAGGCGACGCATCGGCTTCCAACAGCTACTCTGGAAACGCCACACCGTTTAAGGTACAAGTTAATTTTGAAATCCCCATCTTCGAGGGTCAAATAGACGCAGATGCCGTAGATAAATGGTTAAATCTGCTAGATGGGTATTTTTCTGTTCACGAATTTTCAAGTCGGGAGAAGATTGTTTTCGCTCTTCTCAAAGCAGCCCCCCACGTCAAGGACTGGTGGGAAACCTATTGCGAGTCGAAGGGTGAAAGTACAGGCTCACTATTTTCAACCACACCCACTTGGAATGACTTCCGGGATGCCATCAAGGAGCAGTACTACCCCGTCGGAAGCTATGAGGACAAATACATCAAATGGACCACACTGCGGCAGGGACGAGACCAAGATGTGCCGGAGTTCACAAACATTTTTCATACCCTTCGCACACAGTTGGGTATCAAAGATTCTGAGTTGCATCTGGTACTCAAATACCGCGGCTGCCTACACAGATACATCCAAGAAGAGATGGAGTTCTTGAACATCTCCTCACTCGGCACAACATACCGATACGTTGTCAAAATCGAGCAAAAGTTCAAACAGAAGAAGCGAGACTTTGGATCTGCAAATCCAAAGCCCAAAGGACAAAGCCAAGGCGGGGTGACCCAAGACAACCCGTCGAAGCTACAAGAAAAGAACAACACCACGAAGCCGAAGAAGGACACAGGAAAGTGGTGGGAGTTCCACAAGAGTCCCACTCATAACACAAGTGAGTGTCGGACCAAGCAGTCGCTGGTGGCCGAGTTAAAGGCTTCCGAATCAAATGCATGTTCTGACTCTGAGTCAGAACCCGACAAGGGGAATGACAAAGGGAAGCAGATTATTGATGCGGATCCCAGCGCCATTGTTGCTACTGCCAAGATCCAGAAAAATGAGCCCGAAGATCCAGAGGAGGGGGAACATCTTTTCCACTCACAGATGTGGGTGAAGGGTTCGCCGCTGCAATTCATTGTCGACAGTGGCAGCCAAAAGAACCTCATTTCAGCAGAGGTCGTGAAGCGGCTGGGCCTACCAACTACACCACACCCACAACCGTACAGTATCGGTTGGCTTCACGAAGGACGAGATCTCAAAGTTCGCCAGCAGTGCCGCCTTCCCTACAGCATCAAGCCCTTCACAGACGAGGTATTGTGTGATGTTACACCTCTAGATGTTTGTGATGTACTATTAGGCCAGCCATACTTGTGGAGGCGACATGTTGTGTATGAGTCAAGGCCTCGCGCTGTCATCATTTCTTTGGATAATTCATTATACAGGATACCGGAGGTAGCCCCACCTACCGCCACCTCTTTGATCACTGCTAAGAAAGGCAGCAAGCTCATCTCACAGACTAGGAAATTTATTTTCTGTCTGGTTCGTTCCCAATGTAAGGGGAAGATCATTGCTACATCCATGACCCCCGCGAAGGGTTCCTCCACACAGCAGCATCAACAGAGGGATACAGTCATGACAGAACACAGGAACAACTTCTCGTTACCTGGAGGGGTACCACACAAGTTTCAGGTGGGCGATAAAGTTTGGTTACATCTGCAGAGGGAGCGCCTTACCAGAACCCATCAGAAACTCAGACCACTTCGACATGGTCCTTACACCATTACCAAAGCTATGGGAGACAATGCATTTGAGCTCAGCATTCCCCCATTCCTTGGCCTGCACCCGGTGTTCAATGTCGACCGCCTTCGGCCATACTTTCCACCATTACTAGACACGTCCGACATTGCAGAACAACTCACACCCACAGAGTTAAATCCAGCTTGCATGGAACAAGTTGCAACTGATCGGATCATGGACACACAGATCAAGCACACTCGCCACCAGTTAATCCAACTGTATCAAGTTGTCAAAGCAAGACAACTCCTTCACCAGGGCAAGTGGCTCACCAGGGACCAAGTGCAGCAGAAGTTCCCTCATCTCATGGAGGAACTCAACGCAATGGGGACCATTGCTTCATAAGGGGGGAGGAATGATCCAGGTGGATATTGGTGGCCACCCGCTAATTCCACTTGGATCCCCTCTAGTGCTTCTTACAGTTTTTATCAGTTTCCTTAATTATAGCACAGTTTACTATTTTTAGCAGTTTTTCGGGTCCTAAACTTCCGGAGCCGTTTTGAGGCCCTAAACGACGTTTTTTGGGAAATCCACTGCCAGCGAGTTTTCTAATAAAAATCGTCTTTTCCGTTGTAGTCCTCGGAGAGATCTTTCCAACGGGCTATCATGCACGTCAAACGCAGATAGTATGACCAATTCGCGACCCCGGGAAGTTGATGTACCAACTTACCCAAAAACGGGGCCCACAATTTGGCATTTCATCTTCTAGGGTTAGGTTTTGGAATGTGAAGGGTTTTCCATTGTTTCTCAACAATAAATAGGCCCTCGAGCCTCATTGTAACACAGTTCAAAACAGTTCAGAGGCATGTAGCCGACACATCTCTTCTCAGAGATAAGCTACCATCGCCCTAGCTGGGTTATTTCTATTTGTAAGCATATTTCAGTATTCTCCATTAATGAAATGAAGTATTATTTCCGCGACATCTCTGTTTTTATGGTTATCGCATATTATTATTTCTGTTGCATCTCTGTTTTTATGGTTATCGCATCTCTGTATTTATGGTTATCTCTGTAATCTATTGTGTTCCTGCTTAAATCCGGATCAGGGAAAATGGTCCTTTTACGTGGCTTTATTGAGTTCTTTGTAATCTACATAGACTCTCCACTTGCCATTCTTCTTAGGAATGATGATAAGCGGGGACACCCACTGACTATAGGATATTGGGTAAATAAAATTATCACTCAGGAGTTTCTGTAGTTCTTCCTTTACCACCTCCTTCAATGCAGGGTTCATGTGACGTTGTGGTTGTCAGGACAGAGGGCACAGTCTCCATGTCAGGACAGAGGGCGCAGTCTTCAGCAGTGTCAGGGAATCGCTCAGGATGATGCAGCGCTTAGTAGGAGTTACACTATTTTGGGACCTATGCTCTGATACCATGTCAGGCCAGGTGAACTCCAGAAATTAATGAGCGCAAGATAGAACTGATGATCTTATTCATTAGCCAACTATTATTTATATACGTACATAAAACGGATCAGTTCATCTTCTAGATGACTGTCCAGTTCACCCATCCGTTTCGGATTAGGTGTCAACATTCCCCCCCTTAATTTGAAGGGATGTTGGTGAGTCCAAGCATCGTTCTGAATCTTTCAAGCTTTTCTCTTCCAAGCGCTTTGGTGAAGATGTCTGCAATTTGCTCGTTTGTGGAACAATGACGGAGATGGATTGTTTTGGCCTCAACATGATGTCGGATCAGATGATATTTAGTATTGATGTGCTTAGTACGATCATGGAACTTTGGGTTCTTGGCCAACTTTATTGCAGAGGTGTTATCAATCATGAGTGGAGTTGATTGTATTTGTTTTACCTGCAAGTCTTCAAGAATTTTCCTGAGCCACACAATTTCTTTCGTTGCTTCAGTTGCTACCTCATATTCTGCTTCTGTTGTGGAATCTGCTGGTACTGATTGTTTGCGTGATCTCCAGGAGACAGCTCCTGATCCAAGACTCATAGCATATCCTGAAGTAGATACCCCAGTTTCTTTGTCTCCATCGAAGTCTGAATCAGAGTATCCAATCAAGTTGAAGTCGTCCACCTGTGTATACTTGATTCCAAGGTCTTGAGTTCCCTTCAAGTACCTTAGAACTCTTTTTGCAGTAGACCAATGTCCCTCACAAGGCTTTTGCATAAACCTGGAGAGGATTCCAACAACAAATGAAATGTCTGGTCTGGTAGTAGTGAGGTAGATGAGACTTCCTACAAGCTGTCTATACTTTGTTGCATCCTCAAATTCCTTTCCTTCAGTAGATGTGAGCTTCAAGTTTTGTTCCATTGGAGTAGAAAGGGGATTGCACTCTATCATGCCAAATCTGTATAACAAATCTCCAATGTATTTCTTTTGAGAAAGAAATATGGACTTTGGATGTTGGGTTACTTCAATGCCAAGATAGTAATGAACATAGCCCAAATCAGTCATTTCAAAAAAATTTCCTAATTCTTTCTTTATGGATGTAATATAGCTTTCATTGTTCCCTGTCATTAAAATATCATCTACATATACCACAAGATATACAACTGTTTTGCCAACTTTCTTGACAAATAAAGTTGCATCATCAAGATCAAAATGATTGAAGTTGAGTTTCAGAAGATGCTCAGTTAGTTTTTCATACCAGGCTCGTGGTGCTTGTTTGAGGCCATACAAGGACTTCACAAGTTTGCATACTTTGTGTTCATGTCCTTTCACAGCAAATCCTTTAGGCTGGGACATAAAAACATTCTCTTTTAGATCTCCATTCAAGAATGCAGTTTTTACATCCATTTGATGGACTTTCCAACCGTTCTGAGCAGCTAGTGCAAAGAGTGTCCGGATGGTGGCCCATTTTGCTGTGGGAGCAAAAGTTTCCTCATAATCGACCCCTTCCTTCTGTGCAAAACCTTTTGCCACAAGCCTAGCTTTGTGCTTGTCAAGTGAGCCATCAGCTTTGTACTTGTTCTTGTAGACCCACTTGCAGCCAATTGGTTTGGTTCCAAATGGAGGATCAACCAGCTTCCAAGTGCCATTCTTTATGAGGGCATCATACTCCTTCTGCATCGCTTCTTTACATTCATCATGAGAAGCAGCTTCTTTGAAGGAAGTTGGTTCAAAATCTGTAGACAAGTTCAATTCACAATCATAAGTAATATCCATATCAACAGGTGAATTAGAGTTATCTACATCACCTCCATCTTGTCGGTTTGTATTTCTGGTTCCTTTTTTCCAATTTCATCAGGATGAACACTTTCAAGGGTCTTTGTGAGCCACTTTGGGGGACCTTTCTGAGATGGTCCAGGCTGTTCTGTTGATTGATTTGGGACTGAATCGAGATTAAGTCTCCCAATTCTATCAATTACATCACTTAAAGCATCATCCGTTGTTGGAGTGTCATGCAGGGGAGATTGTTCTTCAGAAGGAGATTCCACATGTTGATCTAGTATAGGAATCCCCCCTTCAAGATGTGGAATCTGATTATCAAACTCTTGGAATGATTTCGGTTTTGTGAATCTATCCAAGCGATCAAGTTGCCGCTCAACAACACTGTCAGATTTGGATGATTCAAGAAAAATGACATCTCTAGATAAAACAAACTTTTTATTTACTTCATCATAAAGGCGGTATGCTTTAGATGTGTTTGAATACCCCAGGAAGATACACTTACGACTTCTAGCACCAAGTTTGTTTCTATGTACCTTTGGTATTAAAGCATAACAGGTGGAACCAAATATCCTGAGATGTTTTACTGAAGGAACATGTCCATACCACAATTCATAAGGAGTCTTGTTTCTTATAGCACTAGATGGACATCTATTCTTTATATATGCAGCACATAGAACAGCATCAGCCCAAAACATTGTCTTTACATTTTTGAAGAAAAGCATGGATCGTACCATATTCAAAATTGTTCTGTTCATTCTTTCAGCTACACCATTCTGTTGAGGATTATAAGGCACAGTTGTTTGATGTTTAATCCCATGTTGGCAAAGATAGTGTTCAAATTCATTTGATGTATATTCTTTTCCATTATCAGTGCGAATAGACCCAATATGAGATTGTGCATCATTTTCAATCCATTTATGAAAATTCTTGAATGTTTGAAAAGCATCAGATTTGTTCTTCAAAAAATAAACCCAACACATTCTGGTGTAATCATCAATAAATGTCATGATATATTTATTTCCATTTGCAGAAGGAACAGGCATTGGACCACATAAATCTGAATGAATAAGTTCAAGCTTCCTATGTGCTCTTGAATGTGAATCATGAAAATACTGTTTGCTATGCTTTCCTAGAATGCAAGCATCACATTGTTTATGTTTTCTAGGAATTGTAGGCAAACCAGCAACACCATTTTTCTTCAACAAGCGGAGACTATCATAGTTTAAATGTCCAAATCTAGCATGCCATAATAAACTTGATGGAAGTGCACCTTCTTCATGATGAGAAATATATGAGAAATGTTGTGCATGAGCAGAGGTTCCTTGCAGTTTAAGGAGTCTTTCTTCTTCTATACCCCTCATGACAAGTGAGTGGTCAGATGCCTTTCTTACCTCAAGCTTGCCATCAAACATGTGAATGGAGTGACCTTGCTGGCGGATGTGGACCAGGGACAGCAAGTTTCTCTTGAGCTGTGGGAGATATAGAACATGATCCAGAATAAAATCTGGAAGACCAGGCAGTTTAAGCCTGATTGTGCCAAGCCCTGATGGCTTGATTTTTGACTGATCTGCAAAGTATACTGCTCCATCAACATTGTCAGTGAAATCTTCAAAGAAATCTTTCCTATGAGTCATATGACAGGTTGCTCCTGAATCAAGCAACCAGTCATTTTTCGAAGAAGCAAGTGAAGCATTAAACAAATCTTCATTTACTCCAATGTTACATTGTACCTCAATATAGTGAGCGGATTCAGGTGCTTTACCTTTGTCTGTGTCATCAGTTTTACCTTTCTGCTGATTTCTTCTCTGCTCAACTTTGTCCCATGGTAGCTTTCATGTGATCCATTTCGTTTGTAGCGAATGCAATGCAGATCTGCCTTTTCTGCTTGAGAATGTCTGCCCCCCCTGCCTCTGAAGTATCTTCCTCTTCCTCTTCGTCCACCTCTTCCTCTTGCAGAATCTTGAGCAGGATGCTTTTCTTTGTGAGCAAGGCAAACAGTCTCTTCAGAAGATTCAGGGACTGTTTTCTTTCCAAAGGCTTTTTCTCTTTCAGCAAACTTTTTCACAAGAGAGTCAAAGGTTATATCTTTAAGGTTTCCATTTGCTTGTAGAGACTCAAGATAATTAGAGTAGGTAGGATAGAGTGCTTTGAGAAAGGCAATAAGAGAGATATCCATCTCAACCTTAGTGGATTTAATATCATGCATTATAGACTTTATTTCAGATGCAAGAGCAAGAGGATCATTATTTTTAGTTCAAGAGTGAAGAGTTTAATCATGAGCTGAACAACTTCAAGTGCAGAATGTGTATCATAGAGTTCTTTCAGCTTTTGTAGAGCTTCAAAGGCAGTGGAATAGGATGAAATATCACGACTTACTTCCTCATTTACAGATGCTGCGATCAATGCATAGGCTTTGTTGTTATTGTTTTCCCAAATGGCGAGTTCTTTGTCTGATGTGGGCTGCACAGGGTCTCTGTCTTCTTCTTCGACACACACACCTTTCCACAGCTCATTGTAAATGAGGGTGTGTTTTACCATCCGAGACCATTCAGAATAGTTCTCCTTGCCAGTGAGAACTATTCCGACCATTGAAATGATTGAATGCATTCTGTAAAAAAAAAAATTATCTCTGCCAAAAAACTTCTGTTGAAAAAAAATATTTATGCCATATCCTTATGCATTTTATTTTCTTCTAAAAGGCGCTAAGGGATCTCTTCAACATATATCACTTCAATATATATCAATGTAAAAAACTGTTGAAAAAACAGCGCAATATATAAAACTCCGCTCCAAGTATAAGCATGATATTGCATACTGTAATATGAGTCACATACTATAATATGTCATAATGTTTTTGTAACATAAATTGGATGAATTCAGTCAAAACTTCGCTGGGCTTGTCAGGCTGCGCCAAAAATCCTTGTCTCAGATAATAACAGGATGAGAACACATTCAATCTTCTGCCAATTTCCAGTGGACAAGAGATCCTTCAACGACTGATAACTTAGCAAACTCATGAAACCCTACACCAAGCAGTAATACAGCAAATTCAACAAGACCTCTGGCTCATACAAGAGTACCTCACAATTTCCAGCAGAGAAGATCATATCATAATGGGAAGAGCTAACATATGATTACAGGTTTTTCTCAATAGATGAACAGTTAGCTTGCTACTGTGGGTTCCCAAGATGTCGCGGAAATATGGACGATGAGGAGCAGTTCTTACAATAAAACAGTTATTGAGTTTATCTGGCACCCACGAGTTCTCAAACCGTTGTGCATACAATGGGTTACGGGTGCTTGTTGCGTGCAAAAATTCCTCTTAAAAACAAATGAATTGGACACAAGGAATTGTCCCACAAGGAGCAGTTCTTACAATAAAATCGATACCATGGTTCTTGCAATAAAAACGCAGCAAATAAAAGACTGAGCGAATAAAGACTGAGGTAAAAAACTGAGCGATACCACAGTTTTCAGGAAGTCACCATTACAAAAACGCAGTCACCATTACACGCTTTAATTTTCCTTCCTTCGCAGGGCATCTTGGTTTCTGGCAAAAAATATGTCAGTCTTCAATAAAAAAAACGCAGTCACCATTTTAATCTTCCTTCCTTCGCATGGCATCTTGCAAGTCTCTATCCTAGATTCAGCTGCATGAATTTCCTCCTCGAACATCGACAGAAATCAAATCGAGTCTAATACCACCGCCATAGCTATCACTCAATTATCCGAAGTTGCAGGTAGTAAAGGGAATGTCAATCTGGTTTTCGAGCAGTATTACAAGGAACAAGAGATTATACCAGAAGAGTAAGGGGATAGGCTTTTACCATGGTTAATGGAGCTTCAACGTATCAACGCATCAAGGTAATGGAGCTTCAACGCAGCGTTCCAGGGAATACATGAACGCATCAATGCTTAGGTAAAAAAAATGCACATCAATTACTCATGGTCAGAGGGCACAGTTTCCATGTCAGGACAGAGGGCGCAGTCTTCAGCAGTGTCAGGGAATCGCTTAGGATGATGCAGCGCTCAGCAGGAGTTACACTATTTTGGGACTTGTGCTCTGATACCATGTCAGGCCAGGTGAACTCCAGAAATTAATGAGCGCAAGAAAGAACTGATGATCTTATCATTAGCCAACTATTATTTATATACATACATAAAACGGATCAGTTCATCTTCTAGATGATTGTCCAGTTCACCCATCCGTTTCGGATTAGGTGTCAACACATCCTTCAAATAAATCAAGTGAGTGCATAGGTTAGGGTGTATCCCTTTCTTATCTGTATAGTCCCATGCAAATGCATTTTTGTATTTCTGTAACAGCTGTAACAACATATGGTTTTGCTTAGTAGTCAAGTTGGGGTTAGTATTCAAAGACTTTCCAGGTTCTATCTCAATTGGATTACTGTCAATATTTGGAGCGGTTCTCATTTGTTCAAAATCTATATCTTCCACTTCTTCTTCCTTGTTCGTATTTTTAGCAGAAGCGAAATAAAGCGAGTTACTAATAAAACCATTAATGACATCATCTTTTGTCTCATCCTTGAAATAATGGGTTTTCCCAAGAGTGAGGAGTGGCAGGGAAGGAACTGTCTCAGGCTCAAACTCATCCCACCAAGGATTGTTTACATCCATATTTGGTTTTAGGGGGTAAAGGCTAAGGTTCTTTGTTGCTTGGCCATCCGAGATCACCATAGATCTCGATCTGCATCCTATAAATGCATCCACAGTGGCTAGCCAAGGTCTCCCTAGGATCAAAGGATGTCCCCCCAAATTGGATTTGGGCTGCAAGATAAGAAAGTTAGTCGGATACCTCCAGGAAGCTATTGTAATCATGATATCCTCCAACACCCCCTTGGGTTTGACACGGGACTTGTCCGCCAATTCAAGTACAGTAGGAGTATGTCTATGTCCCTGTAGCCTAAGAGTGGCAAAGAGGTCCTTTGTCATTACATTAATGACAGCCTCGAGATCGATCAATGTGTTAGCTATGGGATGATCATTAATGTAGACAATGACCGTAGGATTTCCTAGATCATTTTACTTGGTTAGGAGAGGCTGAGCAGACATTAATTCAGATAATTTCCCCATCACATGTATGGTGGCAAGGTCTTTAGGCTTCCTTCCAGGTTTCCTGATGCACAAATCTCTCACTCTTTTAGCATAAATAGGTACTTACCTAAGGTCTTGTAGCAAAGGAATTCGTACATGCAAATTTTGCAACTCCCTAAGGAAATCAGATTCGAGTTGTGAAGTCATCTCAAGTTTAGCCAATCTCTGAGGATACAAAGGGTCCTGAGTTACGACAGTCAAATCGGTCGTTACAGGTGTATCAGCCTTTCCTGAGTTGGCTATTACAACAGTAACAATCCTTCACAAGTTGGTTGTTACAGATGTAATAGCTTCCTCCATATTGTTGTTGTAGGCATAGTAGCCATCTCAGAGACTCTGACATCTCTTCTAAACGGTTCACATTCCTCCTCCGTAATGATAGGGGAGTGACTTGGTTTAATTACCTTACCTGATCACAATTGTATTTCATTAAGTCCCACGGGGGTAATAGTTGGAACCTTTATGCCCTGAGCTGCTTTATTGTTCGGGTTTGGGTTAGGTTGCACAGGTAGTTGGGGTCGCACAGGTGGTGGAGGAGTAGGAGTTTGGAAAGGAGGTAACTGCAGTTGTTGTTGCATGGGTAATCTAGGCAAAGTTGAATTCTAGGCATTTCCTCTCCAGTTCTGGTTCCAAGGATATGGTTGAGATTGAGGATATTGGACAGAGGGAGATGGAGACCACTGGTTCTAAGGTGAAGGAAACTGTGTTGAAGGAGGAGTAGGATATTTCCATGGATATTGTTGAGTATTATATGCATTGTTCCATGAATTAAAAGAGGAAAAATCTTGAGACATACCTGGAGGTCATGGTTTCCATGGTCTCCTTGGTGCGATGAAATAAGAGGACTACACTTCCTCGCTTGACTCTCTGAGTATTGCCTTCAGTCTAGGAAGCTCTAGACATTGTCCTGTCGAATGTTCCAACTCGCAAATATTACACAAGTTGATGTTGTTCAATTCACATTCCCTCAAAGGATGTTTCTTCCTGCAATTCGGACAAAACATAGCCAGCGATGTCTCAGCTTTTTCTTGTGTCTTCTTGATCTGTGCTATCATTATCTTGGCAGAGAGAGTACTGAGGATATCGGTCTTGAAATTTTCAAACAAATTCCTGATTTCTGCTCTGGTTACTCCCCCTCCTACAGATTTTTGTATCTGGGCAGAGGCATCTCGAACTGTGCTCCTCCCCTTAGACGATCCTCTAGAGAATCTTAGACAGAGATTTACAATTTTAGCAAATGGTTCTTGCAATATATCCCCCTTCCCTAATAGGTTCAGGGTATCAAGGCAGTCATCCCTCATTCCTCTGATAAATATAGTCTTCAAGATTTCCTAGTCTAAATCACTATGTTTAGACCTCTACATATTATAGTGGAACCTCTCCACATAATCTTCCAGGATTTCATCCTCCTCCTGTGTCATTCAAAATATCTCCTCCCTTAAGTCCTTGGTTTTGCAATAGTCTTGGTAATTTGATAAGAACGTATCCTTCATGTCATTCCATGTTCAAATAGAAGCGGAGCCCAATCCCATGAACCATCTCAAGGCTGCCCCTTTTAAAGTAGCAGGAAATAATTTTAATTTATGTGCATCTGAGGTATAATCATAACTTTTGTATAAGACATTGAACTCAAATAAAAAGGTGTCTGGATCTTCCATAGTCATCCCCTAAAAGGATGGCAAGGACGATAGAGGAATATTTTTCATAGGAGCTTCACCTATGATATCCCCGATTGGGAACTCAAAGGTGGTGATAACATCATCTGTTTTATAATTTTTTTCATTGTTGTCCCCCATGACTAATCCTTCTAACCCTTGTTGTAGAAGACGTCCTTCAAACTTTTCTTGTGATGGTCTCATAGATGTGATTAGAGTGTCAGATGTTCTTGGGGCTAGTTGTTTCACCGCACTACCTATATCTGGGTATTGATAAACCAATAGGTGATGTTTTGTCTCAGGTGCTCGATGTTACCCCTCAGTTTCCCCTTGTCACTCAGTCCTCAAGTTTTGGCTACTAACTTCCCCCTCCTGCCCCTAAATTGGACTCTTGGTCTTGGGTGTATGGGTGTTATATTTAGAATGATATGGTCCCGAGATAGAGGATTTAGAGTTTTCTGCCTTTCCTATGGGAGTGATAGCTTTCTGCGGCCTTGTTTTCCTTACATCCCTTTGAGAGTTGGAATATTCTTTTGCTACCTTATAGATTAGCTCCTAGATGAATGTTTTCCTTCCCAAATATATTATTCCTTTCCTTTTTACGACCCACTTTTCTTGTGAATAATTAGAGTGCGGGTAGTTTTGGTATCTCTATAATTCCTATAGTTGCACACATGGATCCTATGTGTATTAACTCACACCCTAAGTGTCAAAGTCTTCAACAGTGGTGAGCCCACCTAGGTATGTTAGAGCGATGCGCGTGTTCTTACCTCTCATCTTACCACCCAAAAACTGAAGAGCTGAATACACGCTAAACAAAACACCAAAACGCCCTAAGTGCATTGGTGATCAAAATGGTGAGCCAACCTAGGTATGTTAGAGCGATGCACAGGTTCTTACCTCTCGTCTTATCCCCCAACAATTATGGACTAGGAACACTCTATTTCAAACAAACAACTTGGCTGACTGTATCGTCCACTGCCATCCCCGAAAACAGTGCCAAAATTTAGTTTTGTTTTAATCAATCCTAATTGACTGAGACTGAAACATTTAATTGTCAACCCAGGGTAGGTCTTGTTGTTTCAATGGAGTTCGCACTGTTTGTGTTGATACACTCCAGCCAATAATAAGGAAATGCAGAAAATAGTAAAAGATGTAATTGAGCGAAATTTCTTAATCAAACCATTCATGTAGACATAAAAAACACTCTACAGAATTAATCACACTTCACAACTATCAAAGTAAAGGCACACCACACAGGAACTAATATCTACTCTAGCTGGTTACTACCATTTTGTTGATTAAATCAGTGTAATAGCATAATGCAAATGGAAAAAACAATGAATGTAATCCACAATTTGTATAGCAACAGCGAGAAACCATAAATCAATTAGCTAACTAGAATGTACACTACCTCTATCACTGTAGTCCCTGCCAAAGACGAGGGCCCTTCCTCTTCAGCAGGGCACAGGAATAACACAAAAGTAATTAATGAGTTATCTGAAGAGCAGTAACAGCATCACTGTGCTGATTAATATTAAAAATAAACTCAGAATTACAAAAGAAGAGTAACAATACTTTTCTATATGTCATGTTCTTGTACATGAAAGATCGAGTTCCTTTATAATTATTACATACTCGAAATTAGAAAAT
Source organism: Pinus tabuliformis (assembly GCA_031772625.1). NCBI lineage: Eukaryota > Viridiplantae > Streptophyta > Pinopsida > Pinales > Pinaceae > Pinus > Pinus tabuliformis. Next base: position 1,289,694,164 of record CM062804.1, on the reverse strand, counting down.
ATCAGTCATGAGGATCTCACGATTCTCATGCTAATAAAAATTAAGAGTAGTTACAACCTATTTCTAAATACAAATAAACAGTAGTTAGGATTGCAACCACTTGGATCTCTTGCTTCCAAAATAAACAATCCCTACTACCGACAATTGTTATGTGGAATAGTACCCACATTTGCCAGCTTCGGCGCAACAGCATCGAGTGAATATCGGTTCGGGATGTCACTGCATCACTAGCAACAACACTTTCAGTGTAACAGAGGACTCTTGTATCAGCGCATAGTGCAACAGCATCCTGTAACATCATCCAATGTGTAATAGAATATTGTAACAACATCCAATATGTAACAGCAACCTGTTACAACATCCAAGGTGTAACAACGAACTGTTCTACCCTTCTCTGTAGTTAGTCTGTGCTGCCTGTCTACTTCATAGATTTGTTCTCGCTAGCAATATCCTGAAAAGAAGAAGAGCTTCCCAAAATAATTCTTCAATACTCTCCCAACTAACCACAAAAAAGGAATAAAGCATCGTGTTATTCAGTAAAATATGGCAAAGTGACATGACAGTAGAATAGGTTATAAAGGTGAGAAAACATGGAAGTTGATCATGTAAATTCATAGGCCTGGAGGACAAAAGGGTCAAAACTAGGGAAAGAATGTGCAGAAAATAGGTAAAAAACCACACCCAACAGGTGGTTTCCTTGTTTCATGGTTAAGTAAAAAGTAGTCTTCAATCTCATTATCCACAACAAAAGCAGAATATGTCGTGACAACAACTTGTTGTACTCAATTTCTTTGGATGAAGCAAACTTTGAAAGATCTTCAAGTCAAGTTTGGTGAGCCTATTCACACCTTTTGTGATAACACCATCACCATTAGTATCTTCAAGAATCCTGTGATGCATTCCAAAACGAAACACATTCCGATTAAATATCATTTTGTTAGAGAGCAGGTCATTGAAAATAATATCAAGCCTGAATATGTTAGCACAAAGGAAGAAATTACTGACATATTTACCAAACCATTACCTCGTGAAGCATTTGAGTATCTTCACCAAAATCTTGGGATTCTCGCAAGTTTTCATTAGAATCTTTCTCTTATCTACTCGAGTAGAAAGGGGGAGTGGAGATGTGTACAGGTCCACAGGATGGATGTTTGTTAAGGGGAGTTAACCTTTTCCATTTATGACAAACGGGGAGAGAAGGTAGTAGGAAGAGGTGTCATGATCATAGGGGTAGTACTTGTGTTTCCATCAATTCCAAAGGAGGAGATTGTTGATCAGTGGTTGTTATTGATGTCAACCCAAGCAACACCAGGGGCTACCCCGTTCTTGCATGGGAATTTTGACTTGCAACTTACTCTATTATGAGTCAAGGATCTTCTATATGGATTCTACTCGTCGAGATATTTCCGTTGATATATGGCACGCCAAGTAATTCTTCACAGTTTGAGAGATATTCATGTTTGAAGTTAGTAACCCGAGTTAGTGGGCTAAAACCCTATGGGGTTGTGGCATGGCACTCATAATTGGTTGTGGTCATTGAATAGTCAATAAATAATAAAATAATTTTCTCCTAAAATCCCTCCAACGTTCACTTGTTGAGGACCTCTCAACTCAAGACATTCATATAACTAATGACCCTCATATCCTCCTCTAGTAGGGATTTTGTGGCTTCAAACAGGTCATCGTGGAAATTTCTCTCTACCATTTTTTTTGAAACGTTTTAGAATCTGAACTTAAAGCCCATTTGAGCCAAAATATGCATGAACCTCTTGACCAAATTCTAGAGTTTGATTTGCTATATTGTCAGAGATATGATCTCAAGAATTTAGGGTTTTTTCAAGCTCCAGAATTCCATGTCAAACATGTGATGTTGGGAAAATCGTCATAACTTTCTATCTGAGCATTGGATTCAAATTTTGTAAATAGTCACAGAAAGATGATGGACTATAGGTTTTTAAATATCTTGTTTAGGGGTGAAGGTCACAACAGTGACACGTGGCACTTTGTACAAGTTCGCTCTACTGAACTAGTCTATAATCAGGTCATCGTGGTAGATTGTGCATAACTCTTTCTTTAAGAATCCAATCTTGATCAGACCTATGGGTTGGAGAGAGGACACAGAGGGCTACCCCAAGATGAAATTTCAGACCCTGAAGATCCGAAATTACATAGATACAAGAGATTTAATATCGAGCTCCTAGAAGGCAAGAAAAACATGCATTCAAGGATCACTGCAGTAAGGACCACACATCAACAATCAAGGGTGTGTCTCCTACAAAAAGGTATGTATGATTAGTGTTTACATTTGAATTTTTAGTATCATCTCTGACATATGTTTTTGCAGGACAACATAAGTATATATAGTGTCTCGGATATATCTCTATTTCTCTATATGTCACAATCAGTTTTTCGAATGTCTTATTCTTTATACTACACATTTTATGCTACATATTCTTGATGCTACACCAAGTTTGCTAAACGTATATGATGTTGTAATTTCATGTTACTTGTCTTGTCATAGTTGATAGAATGGTCTCTATTGTTATACTTAGAACTTGGTCCATCACAAGTCTAGGATTTGTCATCAGTCTTTATTGTATATATCTTTAGGTCAGATTTGGATATAGTCTTGCATAGAGTCTGGACCTATATCAAGAGTCTTTTTCTACTGATGCAGCAAGTCAACAAAAATAGTGACAAGCACACTTCAGGTACGCATTGTAATTTTTAATTTGTATTTTTTAATTATTATGCACTTACATTTGTTTTGCAGGAAGAGGTAAGTTGAAGGGTATTTTGTTTTGTTTTTGGATTGGTTTCGTCGGGAAAATTTTTCATGCAGGTAGAAGAAGATTCAAGTACAACTTCAAGCAAGACTTCAAGAGCAGAAGTATCAAATAAAAGAAGCATTGCAGCAGGACATTCTTTAAAGACATGACAACCATCTATATATTGTGAAGAAGTGTCAAGGCTAAGAGTCATCATTGTAAAGTTGTAAAAGAGTCATTTGTAAAAGTGCCATCATTGGAAGAGTCATTATTGTAAAAGAGTCAATCTGCCTAGAGTCGAAAAGGCATTAATGGGAGGTATAGGAGTCTCTGTTGGGATGATGTCATGGTTGGGTTACAAGTCATAGTATGATTGGGTGTTCGGTCAAAATCTTTGTAAATCATATTGTATCATGGATCGTTGTCCCTGGTACAGGAATCCACACTCTTGTCTCATTTCAGTCATTATAGGGTGGTAGGGAGGTGCTAGTCTAGTGCATGAAGTCACCTACAGGTTGGATCCTGTGAACACTTTAGGGTGGTAGGTTGGTCTAGGATGTTGGGGCATCCATTTAGTTGACTACTGTAGAAACCAGGGCATTGGGGCATCCTTCCAGTGGGATCTGGAGAAGAATGCTTTTCTAGAATTATAGGAAGTTGTTGCTTTCATTTCAGTTGGGGCTGAAGATTAAAGAATTTATTAGAAACGCATTCGATGGTTTTTTACCCCGAGGGGGTTTTCCACCTAAAATTCTTATGTCTAAGTGTTATTTTATTTATTTTTATTACTGCATAAACATTAATAATAATTGAATATTAACTAATGCTCTGAAAAGATTTAAAAGCGCTAATTGCTAAGGAATACTGATTCACCTCCCTCTCAGTATTTCCAACAACAACCAAACCAATCTTAAAGCAATGCCTAGAAAAGAGGACTTCTGTAGATAACATGTGCAATATTTAACTAGTGTGCAATTATTTTACCCTATAATGCAAACATAATCTATCTTGGCTAAGATAAGAATATTCTTATTCTTAACTAAGAGAAAAACTATTAATGAGAAAGGGAAGAGAATGCATTTGGATTTGGATTTAAAATATTTGCAAGACACCAAAATAGTTCAATATATTACAAATGATGAAGACAAATATGCAATGAAAAGATGTTAACAAATAGTTGTATAAAATATTTTCATGCATATATCCAAATTCTTAACTTAGCATGAATTCATTATGTGATTTATATTAAGTGAGGTAAATAGTTCTTCAAACTCAAGATAAGTTAAATCAAGACATATTTGTAAACAATTAATAAATAGTTATTTATTGTTACAAATAAATCTCCATGAATTCTCCATAATCTTGTTTAAACCAGTGAAATTCCTGCAAATATAGCTTCACAAAAATAAACAGTTTAGCATAAATTGAGTAAAATTAACAAAAGTGCTAACAATACTCATTCATACTAATTGTACTGATTAAAAATATAATAAGTAAAACAAATAATAAATATGTGAAACAATTACAATAGTGCAACTGAAAAACAAACTTATCATTTATTGAAATTTCTTTTACAGTCCTTGATGCCTAGAATTTCTTTGAAGAGAAAACTTCTACAATAGTGTAAGAAAATATCCCCCGTAAAGAATCTTTGACTCTCAGCTATTCTTCAGGGCCTCCTCCTTCCTCCTCCTTTTCTTCATCTCAAAGCTCTCCATATGTGCAAAAGTGCTACTATTCGAAGCCTCTTTAAGTAAAAGAAAAAGAATTCAGATCCTATCATTCTATTAAAAAGACTAAGAGGTACAAAAGTGAAAGCCTCAAAAGATTTCTTTTTCTAATTCTGGACCTCTCTGTTATTTGATCCATTAAGTGGGTTAAATAGAAATACAAATTTTTAAAAAATAATAGGTCTGTGAACAGTGCAGAGGAAATTAGCGGAATCCCTCAAATCTTGAAAAAAATAAAAACAGTTTTAAAAGATAATCTTTTGAAATGCCATTCTAGCTTATTGGACTCGTATTTCGATCAAAATATCCTCATATTTGTAGATTTTGTAGAACTGATCTGCTTCTTTTACTGAGCAACTTTTTCTTCTTTGTTTTATTCACAATCGAATTCTTCTTTTATACCTGGAAAACAATAAACCATGGATAAGCAAACATAAATCAAAACTATGTTTTTCATAAAAAAATAAGATCGAATGAAAATATATGGGCCATCTATTTAAATCACAATCGCATTGGAATCGGGGATAGAGTCTAGCATAGCAGTCAGAATCGGGCGTGTTCCAATCGAATTTGCAATCTAACAGAGAACATTCCAATCGGAATTTTGAAAAGGAATCAAATCGCAATTGATATTTGGAAGCATCCCTATCATAATCGAATCACAATCACAGCAAAAGGGATCAAATAGCAATCACCATTAAGCCAAGAGTAGAAATGGCTTGAGGCCCATGAATCTCGTGATTGTGATATCTCAATTGCGGAAGGCCGGGGATATGGATGATCACAATCACATTAATAGAGCCGCACAACACTATCAGTCCCAAATGACTTGCACTTGTGATTTACGAAATGACGTGGGGGATAAAAATGATTGGTGACGTCACTAATGAAATGGGAGATCGTAATTGCAGTCAGTATGGGCCGGGATTCATGGCTTTCGATAGTCGCGAATGCGATATATTTTAGACTATGGTTCATAACCTTTACGGGTCCGGGAGTTGATCGTAAATCGCATCATGGAGGGGTGGAGAGGGGTCAAGCTTATGGTTCTTGTGATTTCGCGAATGTCGGGAATATATGAAATAGAGTGTATGACCCGTCAGGTCTAGGCAATCACAATCGAAAAAGGGATAGGCTACCAGATTTGGGCTATGGGATTTACGATCTCCTTGGATGTGAGATCTTTATGAAGTGGAGTTCATGACCTCATCGGATGCGGGCAATATCGCAGATCGAAATCACTGATGCGGAAGGATAATGGGATCAAACTCACGGATTTTGCGATGCGATGAGTTATAAAATGGATTTAATAGTTCTGTCGGGTCCGGTTTATTACAATCACCTTAGTGTCAAGGCTGGGACTTAAGCTTGTGGATGTCGTGATCTTCCAGACGCGACGTTTATGTTTTATCATTGATGTTCCCTTCGGGTCTGAGCCATATATTGTAATCACAATCAGCTAGGCCTTCGGGGCTCTTAACCATGACTCTATGCATTTTGCGATGCAGGGAGTATTGATCGGGTTTTAGTTTCGAAATTTGGAAAAAAAATAAAAGTCTGATCTATTATTTATTATTTTTAAATAACCCATATGTATTTAAAACTTTAAGGCTTTTAAAGCCTAAGTATGAGCTTTGGTCTTGAGGGCTAAGGAATTTTGATTTTAATGAAATAAATTCCAGTGGTTTAAAACAAAACAAAAATGGTTTATTATTTTTTATGAAAAATAAAAATTGTTTTATTCAAAGAATATATATATATATATATATAGATATTTTAAAACTTAAAAAGGGTCCCCTATTTTTATATAATTAATTTCATAGGAAATTATTATATAAAAATTGGGGTTGTTGAACAATACAACAGTGCCAAAGTGCCCTGGAAACACCAAATTTCATTCAGTGCAAGGGCACCTTGCAAACATCAAATTCCATTCTGTGCGAGCACATCCTATAAACACCAAATTTAATTCTATGTGAGGATGCCTTGTATACACCAAATTTTGTCCCACGTGCATGTGCCTCGCAATCACAAGATTTTGTTTTATGTGCACAGGGATATAAAACTCCAAATTTTGTTCCATTGCTTAGTCATGCACATGAGGGCATGCCAAAAATGCTAAGTTGCAACCAACCTTGTGCCTATTTGTCATTCAACATGCCTTTTTGTCTAGTACTTCCTTGTGTCTTGCCTCATTGTTTCGTGGAGGCATGTTGTGGAAACAACATTTTTTTTCCATGTAGGTGCATCGTGGAAACACCAAATTTGGTGATGATGCTTGCTCATTTGCAATAGGTCATGCAAAAATAATTTAAGTTGTGACCATCCTTATGCCTATCCATTGTTTGGCCTACCTTATTTTGTAACACTCCCATGTTCCTTACCTCCTCATTTTTTGTGGGCATGACGTGGAAACACAAAATTTTGTTATGTGCAGGAATTCCCTAAAAACACCAAATTTTATTATGTGTGCGCGTGCCCCACAAACACCAAATTACGGTTTGTCTCCAGTCCATGCACATGAGCCCATGCCAAAAATGTTAAGTTGTGATTGGTTTTGTGTCTATCTGTTGTTTGGCCTGCTTTGTTGCCCACTTTTCATGACCCTAGAGGCTACACATAGTTACATGACGTATTTGGTGCACTATGATTATTGAGTGTGTCGCACCGGAATGATTCACAATCAATTAATACTATAACAAAGTTACTTCACCTGGACTACGTCTCATAATATGATACTTGTTATTAACAATCTATATTTTTTATTTAGAGGAATATCATAACAACACTATAGAACCAAGTAAAGTATTTCCACATTCATCATCTTCTTTAATACTTCAACAATTAAACCAAACATCATTTTTTTGCATGAAACAACTCGCAACCTTATTTATTATTAAACAAGTGTAAACACCAAAATTTAGATCACAACACCAAAATTTGGTAGGATGGCCCTCTAGTGTGATCACCCCTCTTTATAATGTGCAAACACCAAAATTTGAGCCCTTCAACATGACCCCCTCTCTTTACAAAGTGAAAACACCAATATGCAAGTGAGTGCCCTTCGAGATGACCCCCTCTCTTTACAACAAATAACAAGAGTTATCACTCTTGGTTCAACCTGCAACAATTCAATTATTCTCAAACAAGTACCAATTGAACCGATCCTCCAAACCCCTGACTACAAACCAACTGCATCTACTGTTAAGTCCCCGACTTAGCTAGGATGAATTAACTATACCACTAAGTGGGAAGTTACTATGTCAACCTGGTTTTCAAGGTTCAATTATCAGAATGGGGTAAAATACTTTCTTTTTTTCGTATGTATAAATTTACATGCATATTCCAAGTGAAATCGTAGAATCACTATAAATAACTTTGGAAGTTGGGATTGATGCCTTTGGGTTTTCTTAAGACTTAGATAAATTTGATTTCAAGTGCTCTAATATAGGTTTCGATGGTTTATTGGTAGTCATACATACTCCATTGGGATGTGTATATGCATTGTAAGGGTGGTGCAAGTTAGTGATGAAAGGCAAGTTTTTTCTCCAATGTGAAAAGCCACCTCTAGGGATTTGATGAAGTTTCTTAGTTATATAAAACCCTAACCCTAATTATGACTATTTTCAATCATAGATTGGCCTTAGCTTTTTTGTATGGGTCAACCATAAGATGTTGGGGTATGTTATACACCATAAAAATAAGGAACTAAATGTTAATGCCTCGAACCTGATCATTGGTAGCTTCATGGATCATCAAAAACTTGTTGGCCCTAGTTTATGTATGCACTACATATATGACATAGCCTAATGTTATAGCTACAAAAATGGATAAATGCCAGTATAATGTTAAGAACAATGTTATTGAATGCCTCAAAGTTCCTTGGATTCATATGAATATTGTTATTTGATTTTTTTGTTGCTCCTATGCTCAATGCATTTATGAGTTCAACTCCTTTTCTCATTATTCTTTAGTTAATATGTGTGGATGTTTTGTTTGTCAAGCAATGAGTCTCCGATAAATTTGTCAAGCAATGAGTCTCCGACCCACGCATGTGGATAAAATGAGATGTAATACATGTATGTGTGGTTACTAACTTAATACACTATTCTAATAACTCCACAAACTTAAGTATTTCACTCCATCACATAAATTGATCATAGTGTGACATAAGTAAACCAAGAGTAGACATGAAACCATTAGGCAAAAAGCATTCCCTAGATCCTCAATTAGATACTTAAATGATGAAGTGAAAATGCAATGGGAAAAGAGGACTTCATAATTTAACCATCACAAACATGTGATCAAGTGTGACTAGGAGTGTATATATTCATATGTTTTCCAAAGAGGGAGTGAATACATGAGTTACCATTCACCGGGCCTTGTTTTCCTTTATTTTTCTTTTTCTTATATATAGGACTTATGGAATGAGGTTTTCATAAGTTTGGCACAACTCATAGATATAACATTTACATGAATTTTCACTTCAACCGTAGAGTTTAGACTTAGATACATCATTCTAGTGTATCTTTAATGATTTTGGCTTTCACTTTTTGATTTTTTTTCATAAAAAATGACTACAAATATATGAATGCTTATTCATAAAGGTGTCATGTGATGAAAATGAATAATGATGTTATTCTCTATGAAAAGGATGTGCATTCTTGAGAAAAGATTATTTTTATGGATGTCTCCTCCCTGGTTGAGAGGGAGTGAGGGTGGACACCATATTCTCCATGTATCATGTACTATGGCCAAGGCTAATAGTCGTAAACCTAGTAAAGTTACCAGTAGGGAGAATGGTGGATTGGATAAACATCTGGAACCTTTATTCTTTGAGAATTTGTACTTTTACTAGGACTAACCACAATAAGTCAAGTACATTAATCAAAGATAAGAATAGTCATGAGGATCGAAATTTCCTGGTGTCAAGTGTTATGACAGTGGATTAAGAAATGGTCATGTAAGGACATACTTGGTGAACATCCTGGTGGGGTAAGTTCCTAGAGAGGCATTGGTGTCCAAATTTATGCCTCCCAACATTGTGCTCTGATCTAATAGAGAGATAAAACTTGTTAGTCAAGGCCTTTCTATTTTGACAATGTTGGCTATGATGATGTAAATCATTGTTGATTCTTATCAAATCAAAACCTTTCTTACATGAATATTTCAACTTTAGAGTACTTTGTTGTGTCATTACGAATACCTTCCTAGTTTAGAGGGAGTGTTGAAAAATGTAACTAGTGTCATTCTTCGTAATGTAATAAAATGTAATTTTTATCATTGATATTTATTAGTATATTCATTACTAGCATTTCATTTTGGTCACCGTATGTTCTTCATGCTTATAGATTCAAAAATTAATTATTTTGATTCAAGAGAAATTTATTTGATTCAAGTCCCATTTGGACTTTTGAAAGAAAAAGAAAAGGAATTTTTATTTTGAGTCAAATAATCAACACAAGACCAAGTCACCCTCCTTGAACAACTCAACCTGAGAGGTAACTATTAGACCTTCTTGGATAGGTATATATATCAGTAAAATTGAACACTTTGAAGACCAATTTATTATCATCACAAAACATCATTTCTTGTGCAAAACAAGAATAAAATACAACCGAAATTAGAGAGATAGACTATGATTTTTTCAGCCTGTTTTTGTGCACACGTGTGAAGGTTTTGTGACTTCTCTACGAAAATTAAAGTCTAAACTTCATCCTTCACTGTAGGTCCAAAAATTTTGTGATTTGACCATATTTTAGAGTGTTTGATCAACGCTAGCTTTCGTTGACTTTGACTTGGTTGGAGGAGACTTGGAGGAGGGTTGAATTGGATATTTGTGGCAATCTTGGTCTTGATCTTGGGTCTTCTATATCTCATTTTGATCTAATTCTATAAGAGAAGGATTTTTGGGTTTCCCCCCTTATGGGGTTTCACCTTATCTTGGAGCCTAATTCTTGGTGTTCTTTGTTTCCTTGTGGTCTTCATTTTTTGCATTCTTATGTATTTACTTGATGAAGAAGACAATCTAAGTAATAAGAATCCAAAAAACATTCACAAGTAATTATCAAGTTAAGATAAAATAATCACTTTTTTCTAACACTTGGTTTCTCAACATGAAGTAGGGTAATAGGTCCTATGACATCCAACCTATGATCTATGATGGGAAATACTCAATAGCCTCTCTAAAGAAAGATGTCCCATTGAGGGGGTCAAGAAGAGGTATGAGGCATCAATAATTTTATAGTTGAAGAATTTTGAATCTTGGTTTGTCAATTTTGGCCCTATGTAGGCAAGAAAACATGGAAGGAGGTGATCCTCTTGGAAGATTTCAAAAGGGGATGGTCACATAAGGCCTCATATAAATATCTAAATCCAAGGACCTCCCTCATAAATAGAGTTAGACGTGTATTGAAAGAGAGTAAAAAATCATACAGCCAAATCTTGATAAATACATTAAAACATCCATTGAATCTCATAATAAATGGGGAATCTATAGATGAGGTCACCCTCCAACTATATCTCATTTATATGGCAAAGCTAATAGATATTATTGAGAAGAGGAAAATTGTTATGAAACCAGTTCAAGAAAAGATAGAAAAGATAGATCAACGCCTTAGAATTCAGCCTCTTCGAGGGGGCAACCTCCTTTACATTACATAAATGAACAATTCTTGAATGATACAAATGACAAGACCTCCTTTCTACATATATGAGTCTAAGGAGTCATAATATAATCAGAGCCAACATAACAATAATAATGTAAGGGCACAATAATAACAATAGTGGGCTTCTATGGGGCACAATAGTAACAATATGGGGACTACATGGGTACAAAAATATAATAAGGGAGCTGTACTAATAACAATAAGGGGATACACTCGTAGTATAGGGGCCTAACATGCCCCTCTCCTTCAAAAAGTGTTGTCCTCAATGCTTGAGTAGTTCTTGATGCTTCTATAGAATATTCTTGCCCTCCCATGTGGAATCTTTAGCGGGTAAGTTCTTCCACTTGATGAGATACTCTGAAATTGATCGATTTCGTAGCTGTCGGGTTCTTGTTTCTGTGACTGCTCCAAGTTCCAATATGATGTTTCCTTCCTCTTCAAGTTCAGGCAATATTGTTTGAATTGGGATCTTCTGCAACTTTTGAATGAGTGGCCACACTTCTTCATCCTTCTTCCATTCATCCATTGCTTTGTTTATCCAATCTGGTTGGATAACAGAAATAGCACAAAACAATGCTTCCACATCCTCACCCTTTCTTGAGAGTGGATCTGCAACAAAATTTTGCTTCCCTTTTCTATAGATGATGTCAAACTCATAACCCAATATATTTGTGACCCATTTTTTCTGTTCTTCTATAGATAATATTTGTTCTAAAAAGTATTTAAGACTATCATGATCCATTTTTACCTTGAAGTGTCTTCCCATTCGGTAAGGTCACCATTTCTTAAGTGCATGTAGTATTTCCAACATTTCCTTCTCATAAATAGCTTGCTTGAGATGTAGCAGTAAAAATACCCAATCACCTACATCAAAACATTTTTCACTACAATGTTGATCTACCTGTTGTTTCATTCGATTTTGCACCAAAGTGGCGTTATCCTTTAAAAGTTGGAGAACTTGTTGTTGATGCTCGATGTGATATTTCACTGCTTGAACCTTTTTCTTCTTGATATGTCCTTCTATCTTGAGAGTTTGAGGAGTGGTAATTTCTTCCAATGCTTTACAAGATATGGTCGGATTCATTTCTTGATGCTCGATGTGATCTTTCACTTCTTGAACATTTTTCTTCTTGATATGTCCTTCTATCTTGATAATTTGAGGAGTGGTAATTTTGGCCAATGCATTACAAGATATGGTTGGATTCATTTCTTCTTTCTCGATGTGATCTTTCACTTATTGAACCTTTTTCTTCTTGATATGTCCTTCTATCTTGAGAGTTTGAGGAGTGGTAATTCTTGCCAATGCTTTACAAGATATGGTCGGATTCATTTCTTCTTTCTATGGGGTTGGTTCCTGGTGTATATACTCTTCTTTTGATGTTTCTTGATCCTTTTCTTCCTCCTCTTCATAATCTATGTAAAATAATTTCTTCTCAGCACACTTTTGACCTTTAGTGCATTTGCTATCACAATTGTAACAAAGCCCTTTTTCTCTTTTCTCGTCCAATTGTTGTGGTGTAACCCTTGTAGGTTGTGGAAGGCTAGGAGAAACAACACTTCCATTATTATAGTTGTGATGGGTAGACTTCCTTGTTGCCATAATTTTATTTTCCACTATGTAACAAAGCTCTTTTACTCTTTCCAATTGTTGTGGTGTTGCTCTAAAGAAGGTGTTGCTCTTTGTATTCTCATAATGTGTTATCATTTCCTCCATGAAAATTGACCACGTAACAAGTTGTTTACGAGAACAAAGCCTTTTATACCATAAAAATTGATCTGGTTCTAAATATGAAGATGTAATACATACCTTTTGTAATAGTGGTACACCATGTAGATGAAAATATTGCTCCATTTGAAGTATCCAATTTACCGGATCCTTGCCATCAAACTTCCTCATATCGCCTTTTCTTGATTTTAGGAGCTCGATCTTGAAACAACTATAACTCTGTAATTTCGGTTCTTCCAGTTCTGAAATTGTGACCTACAGTAGCCTTCTATGTCCTCTTTCTAATGCCACTAGTCTGATCCAAATTGGATTCTCCAAGGAAGAGTTATGCCAAATCTCCCACGGTGACTTGATTATAGACTAGTTTATTAGAGCGAACTTGTGCGACATGCAACGTGTCACTATTTCGACCTTTGGATCTGAAAAATGTATACAAGAAACTACAGTTTGTCCTCGTTCTGTAACTTCCTACGAAATTTCAATATGATGCTCAAAACAAAAGTTATGATTATTTTCCCCAAGTCACCTATTTGGAATGTAATTCGGGAGTCTGCAAAAATGCCAACTTCCTCAGATCATATCTCTGCAAATATAGCACCCAAAGCTCTGAAATTCGAACCCGAGCTTCAGATCGATTTCAGCCCAAATGGGTTTTTTTATTATCATATGAAACGTCGCCGAAAAAAATTTATAGCGCAAATGCCACGATGATCTGTTTGGAGCAGCGAAACCCTAGAATCCAAAGCTCTGATACCAAATGTTATGAAACCAGCTCAAGAAAAGATAGAAAAGATAGATCAACGCCTTAGAATTCAACCTCTTCGAGGGGGAAGCCTCCTTTACATTACATAATTGAACAATTCTTGAATGATACAAATGACAAGCCCTCCTTTCTATATATAGGAGTCAAAGGAGTCATAATATAATCAGAGCCAACATAACAATAATAATGTAAGGGCACAATAATAACAATAGTGGGCTTCTATGGGGCACAATGGTAACAATATGGGGACTACATGGGTACAACCATATAATAAGGGGGCTGTACTAATAACAATAAGGGGTTACACTGGTAGTATAGGTGCCTAACAAAAATATCCCAAGAGAGATAGAAAATGTAAAAAGTCTCATAATAATACGTAGGCAGGAGATGATCTTGAAACTAGTAAGTTCATGAATACATGAACATAAGGTCATTGGCATCATATTCATTATCATCTTCATCACCACCATCATCGTCATCATTATTGTCATAATTTCATTATCATCATAATCACCATTCATGTCATCATCATCATCATCATTATTATGGATATTGTTGTCAATTGTTCATAATTATAGGTATTGTAAGAAATATCATCAACCCCAAAAATGTTATGAGTGCTAGAAAATGGTTGTTAGGACACATGATATATGCAAAAGAAATAACAAATTTATTTTTGAGAGATGATTGATGATCATCATCATCACTACCATTATCATCGTCATTATCATTGTCATCATCCCCATAAGCATCATTAATGTAATTTCAATCATCATTGTTGCCATTGTCGCCATGGACATCATCATCATTGGCATCATCATCATCATTCGTGCCATTATTGTTGTTGATGATGACCTAGATGACAATAATGATAATGATGGTCAGATGATGATGACTTGGATGGCGACGCCAAATATAATGATTATGATTATGACAATGACAACATTTAAAAATTGGGAAGCTTGGCCAAGTTCATTAGCATCGTCATCATCACAATCACTGACATCATCATCATCATTTCCATTGTAACCACCATCTTCTTTATCATAATTTTCATTATCATCATAATCAAAATTCATGTCATTGTCGTCATCTTCATTATCATCATCATAATAATTATTGACATTGTCATCAGTTATTAATATTTGTAAAAGTCATAAGAAATATCATCAATGCAGAAAATATGATGAGTTTTGGAAAATGGATCCAAAAGCGAACAAAAAAATAGGGGCAACAATAGACGTAAAATTGGATGAAGAGTGGATGCAACATAAGTAGTTGCAAAACAAGATAGAAAAATTGACACAAAAGTGGATGCAAAAGTAGATGCAATAGTTAATGCAAACTTGGACACAAAATATGATGCAAACGCAGATGAAAAAGTGGAATCAAACATGGGTGTAATAGTAAGCATAAAACTTAGCATTAATTTTTGTGAAACAAATGTGGATGCAACAATGAACACAAAAAAGGACAGAAACTTGGATGCAAAAAGGAGGCAAGCTTGGATGCAAAATGAGATGAAAAAAACATAAACAATATTCGATGCAAACTTGGACACAAAAGAGGATGAAAGTGTGGATGTAAAAGTGGAAGTAAATGTGGGTTGCAATGGTAGGCATAAGGTATGACACAAATTGTGGCGCAACAAAAGTGGATGCAAAAGTGGATGTAATAACAGACACAAAAAAATATGAAAAATTAGATGCAAGAAAAGATGCAATAAGAGATGTAAAAGTGGATGCAAACATAGGTACAATAGGAGAAACAAAATTGGATGAAAAATATTGATGAAAGGGAAGTAGATGCAAAATAAGACACAAAACGAGACGCAAAACCCAACACAAAATTGGATGCAAAAATAGATGCAATATTTGATGCAAATATTGGATGCAAAAGAGGATGTGAACATGGATGCAAAATTGGAAGCAAACATGGGAACAATAGTAAGTGCAAAACATGTTGCAAATTGTGGCACAACAAAAGTGGATGTAATGATAGATGCAAAAAAAAAAAGAAAATGAAGATGCAAACAAAGATGCAAAAGTGGACGTAATCATGGGTGCAATAATGGATACAAAATAGGATGAAAAAGTTGATGCAACAAAATTAGATGCAAAAGTAGACACAAAACCTGATGCAAAAGTGAATACAAAAAGGGATGAAAAAATAGATGTAAAAGTCGATGAAAACCTAGATGTAAATGAGGATGCAATCGCGGACGCAAAATTAAAATAAAAAATGGGTGTAAAGGGAGGTTCCAAACTAGGTGCAAATTATGGCACAAGAAAATTGGATGCAATAGTGGACACAATAATAGATGATAAAGAGGATGTAAATATGGATGCAAAACAAGATCCAAAAGTGGATGCAACAAAATTATATGCAAAACAAGAAACAAACCTCGATGTACAACTTGGAGCAAAGGGGATGCAAAAAGTGATGCAAAAATGGATGCAAAAAATTATTTAAAAAAGGATGCAAAAGAGGATGCAAGAGATGATGTAAAAGTTGATGCAAGTGTAGGCGCAAAAAGAGGAAGAAACAGAGGATGAAAAAGTAAGTGAAACAAAATTAGGTTCCAAACTTGATGCAAAACATGGTGCAAAGGATGGAAAAAAACTTGGCATAAAACCTAGCATAAAATCTGGTGTAAAACCTGTTGGCATTATGACATAGGTTTGGCACTATGGCACAGGTATTTTCCTTGATGGAAACTCACTTGGCAAATCACTCAGATGACAGTTCAGGCTCTTAGACTCTCATAATAAAGAAAAAGAAGGTATACATAGGTTCCTATTGACGAAGCCGCGTATACATGCAAGTTCACAAACCAAAAAGCGCGTATGCGTATACACGCACTTTCATGCACAGAAAAGCGCGTACAGTTTGGAAAACTTGGTTTTGGTCCATGGTATTTGGTCCATATTATTTTGGTACTGGGTCCAAGGTATTGATTCTCTATGGTTTTGGACCATGGTATTGAGTAAGGCCTAAGACTATAAAAGGGGATGGAGATCATTAGGCAAAGACGCACTCAAGGATTGAATATCTTATGAAGAGCAAGGTCTAGAAAACTGGTCATTGGGTTATGGTGCATAGCTGGATCTGAATCAAAGAGGAACCTGAGAGCTAGAAGAAGGATAAGTTCTATTGATGGGTCAAGATCTCAAGAATTGAAGAGAAGTATCTTTGTGTAATTTTGATCTGTTATATTTGGCGCATAACTTGATCTATAAATCTGATAATCTGGGTATAACTGATGTCTGAATAATTGAAAAGGATAGATTATCTCTTATAGATCTCTACGCAAGTTTAGCATAGCAAAGGCGTGTATACACGTTGGTTCGGTATTACAAAATTGTGTATATGCAGGTTTGCCGTAATACAGAAGAGTATGCACGCAGGTTCTACATATTGAAGTAGCTCTGAAAATTTATGAAACGTGGTCCCTAGAAGAAAAGAGAAGTTTTTCGCCTTCTGTAGGCTAGCACCTACGTACTAGTACATCATCAGCTAGTACAAGAGCTAAGGGGGTTGTAGCTCCCTTCTAGGAGAGTCTGGAGAACGAGAGAAGGTTGTAGCCTTCTGCAGGTAGAAGCTTGCATACTGGTATAAGACTACACCAGTACAGAACCATTGTAAAAATAATTTTCTTATTAAAAGAAGATAGAGATGAATTGCAGTAGGTGGTTTTCACCCACATTGGGTTTCCACCTTATATCTTGTGTTCTTGTGTGTGACTGTCTGCTCTGTTTTACTATACCTGGTTACTGTTTATATGGTTCTGATGCACAGATTAATGATCAACATCTAAAGAATAAATTAAATTATAAGTCTGCAGGTTATACACTAGTTTCCTTAACTACAGTTGCGTATATACGCAGTTTTAACTAACTGAAGTAGCGTATACAAATCTTATTGTGAAATGAAAAATAATTGACTTGATAATATTGATTCACCCTCCCCCCCCTCCCACTATTATTTCCAACAATTGGTATCAGAGCAGGTCCTTCAGAAGAAGCTTGATCGCTTGAAGGAAGATCTATCATCATGAGCAGCTATGAAGGAGATGATCGAGTAAAATGTTAAAAACTACAATCTCTTAGAATTCAATATGAAACTCTCAGAATGCACAATCATGAAAGCGTGGCTAATTATTTCTTACGTATAGATGAGATTGTTAATCGCGTGAAAAATTTGGGTGAAGAAATAAAAGAAGTTACTTTAGTTGAAAAGGTTCAAGATCCTTATCTTCTAAGTTTGAATCAAAAGTTTCTGCCATAGAAGAAAAGCAGAATCTTCAGAGCATTACTATGTCACAGCTGCACGGAATCCTAACTGCTTTCGAAATGAGAAAAGGGGGTCCATCAGGCATGAGAGAAGCTACATTCAAAGCTTTAGGAAAAGGAGAATACAATGAGTCAGGACATACGTCAGAAGGAGAGGAAGAATCAAACTTTATCAAGAACCTTCAACGGGGATCTGGAAGATTCAGAGGTAAGCTACCTTTCAAATGCTTTGCTTGTGGAAGAGTCGGTCACTATGCAGCCAAATGTCCTCATAAAGATAAGCTTGATAAAGGTAAGGAACCAGTTAAATGGAGCAGAAAACAGAACGTAAGTAAGAAGAGTTATTATACACATGAAGACAGTGATGGACTTTCAAATAGTGATGAAGATGAACATGGTAATGATTATAGACTTTTGATGGCTTTTGAAGATGATGATTTCTTGGATGCTATAGATGAAGATGATCTCTATGAAGAAATTTCTAAACTTAAAATCTGTTTAGAAGAAAAGAGTATGATCATAAATACTCTGACATTCCAACTTGCTGAAAGAGAAAAACACAATGAAAAGTTAGAATGTGAAATTTTGGGACTTAGAAAAGATATTGAGAAAACAAAAGCTCTTAATCTTAGATTTGCTAAATGATATGAAACTTTAGATGAAATTATCAAAGTGCAGTGTTCTCCTCTAATCAAGATAGGTCTTGGATATACTGAAGAAGCATCTCAAGCACAGAAGCCATCCACCTCCAAAAGTTATCTTGATGCAGCAAGGAGAAGTGAACAGGTTGACTATCATCAGCAAAGGCATAAAGCAGATCTCCAGGTAAATCGAGGTCAATCTACTTCAAGGATGAACAAAAGCTACAACCAATTGCAGGTAAATCATTCTCAATTTTCTTCAAGAATGAATGTCAATGGAAACTACAATCACATGGTCAATAGATTTGATAATAGCAGGAATTTCTTTAATGGCCAATGTTTCTCTTGTCATAACTTTGGACACAAAACTGCTCAATGTGTTGCCTACAAGACCATCATGACTAGAGAAGCACGAAATCAAAGGAGTGTGACTGGGATCATGAAAAGGACCTACAATAACTTTTCTGCTCTTGAAAATGAAATAGAATGTTCTATTTGTAACAACTTCGGTCCTGAAGATTTTGAATGCAGGAGTAGGTTTCGGAAAACATCTTAGAAGGAGCAAGCTTCATTGGGTACCAAAATATGGAGAAAGAAAGAACCGCAACCAGAAAGATGTGGTATAGCCTTATATGTGGAAGGATAGTAAAATCAGTGGTACATCGACAGTGGATGCTCGAAACATATGATAGGTGATAAAGAAAAACTTCGGTCATATAGTGCCTTAGAAAAGGAAAGGAAAGTCTCATTTGGAAATGACACCCCTACACTCATAAAAGGTAAAGGTTCTGTTATTTTGAAAGAAAAAGTCAAAGCTAGAAATGTTATGTATGTTGATGGCTTAAAGCATAATCTATTGAGTGTTAGCCAAATGTGTGATCAAGGAAATGAGGTAATATTTCGATTAAATGGATGTATTGTTCGTGAGCTTGATACAAGAGAAACAGTGATCAAAGGTATAAGAACTCCAAGTAATTTATACATACTCAAGGGAGGACAACAACAATGCTATCTAAGCAATAATGATGAACACTGGCTATGGCACAAAAGATTGGGGCATCTAAGCTTCCCTCAGATAAGGAAAGCATGCAAATATCAGGCTGTTCATGATCTTCCTGACATCAAAATTCCAGACAATACAATATGCAAATCATCTCAGTTTGGTAAGCAAGCTAGAACTCATTTCCCTGAGAAGGAAGGATCAGCTAGTAATCCACTTGAACTTGTCCATACTGATTTATGTGGTCCATCAAGGAAAAAGTCACATTGTGGAGAAGAATACTTTATATTGTTCATTGACGACTTTTCCAGGATGTGTTGGATAGGATTTCTTAAGCATAAAGACGAAGCTTTCGAAAAGTTAAAAGATTTCAAAACCTTGGTTCAAAATGAATCAGATCGCAGAATCAAATGCCTCAGGTCTAATCGAGGAGGGGAATTAACCTAGGATGAATTTTTTGACTTTTGTGAAGAACATGGTACTGCAAGGACTCCTCAGCAAAATGGAGTAGTGGAAAGGATGAACAGAATGGTTCAACAAATGGCTCGTGTTATGCTTGATGAGTCTGAAACTCCCGAAACCTTCTGGGGTGAAGTTGCATTTGCTGCTGTTACTATTCTTAACAAAACAAACATCTGTGTAAACAACACTCAAACTCCTCATGAACTTTGGCATGGTAAGACTCCTATGGTAAAATACTTCAAAAATTTTGGAAGCAAATGTTACATCAAAAGGACTGATGAAAACCTTGGCAAGTTTGAACCTAGATTAGATGAAGGCATTCTCCTTGGTTACTCTTCCCAAAGTAAAGGATATAAGTGTTACAATAAAAGACTTGGAAAAATTGTTGAAAGTATTGATGTAGTGGTTGATGAAGCAAGAAACAATCCAAGGCAGGTAAAATCTGAAGATTTCGAAGATGATGAGGACTATCCTTCAACATCAAATCAGACTAATGATGAAGAAGAAACCTATGAGGCACCAAAAGAATAGATAATGGTAGAAGAAAAGACTCCATCCAGGTACGTCCAGAAGAATCATCGAGAGACTCAAATTTTGGGGCAGAAAGAGGCAAGTGTACAAACAAGAAGAACTATTTCAGAAGCTTCAAGCTATCTATCATTGCTCTCCTCCATTGAACCATGAAATGTAAGTGAAGCATGCAAAGTTGAATGTTGGGTCAAGGCCATGGATGAAGAACTTGAGCAGATTGAAAAGAATAACACTTGGGAGTTGGTTCCTAGACCAAATGATAAGAATGTCATAGGGACAAAATGGATATTCAAAAACAAGCTGAATGAAAATGGAGATGTTATTAGAAACAAGGCTAGACTTGTTTGTAAAGGGTATGCTCAACAAGAAGGTATAGACTTTGAAGAAACTTTTGCACCAGTTGCTAGACTTGATGCCATAAGAATGTTCCTTGCTCTTTCTAGCTTTCAGGAGTTCAAAGTATATCAAATGGATGTGAAATCTGCTTTTCTAAATGGAGACTTAGAAGAAGAAGTGTACATTGAGAAACTAGATGGATTCATCCTTGGAAATGATCCAAAACTTGTATGCATACTCAAAAAGGCTCTCTATAGCCTTAAACAGGCTCCAAGGGCTTGGTATTTTCGTTTGGACAAATACCTCCATCAACAAGGCTTTTCAAAAGGATCAACAGATAGCAATTTATATATAAAAATTGAAAATGATAAATTGCTAATACTTGTTGTGTATGTTGATGATATCATATTTGGTAGCAATGAATAAACCATGAGTCAAAACTTTGCTTTGGTGATGCAGAAAGAATTTGAAATGTCCTTACTTGGTGAGCTCACATATTTTCTTGGTTTACAAGTCCAACAAAACAAAGGAGGTATCTTTCTATCACAAACCAAATACCTCAAGCAGATCTTGAAGAAATATGGCATGGAAGATTCGAAACCAGTATGTACCCCTATGGCAATAGGATGCATCCTCAGCGCAAATGATGAATTAGAAATAGCACATCAACCAACCTATAGATCCATGATTGGTAGTCTGCTCTATTTGACAGGTACCCGACCAGACATCATGCATGCAGTGGGAATAGTTGGAAGACTCCTAGAAAATCCAAAGGAAGCACACCTTCAGTCAGTTAAGAAGATTTTCAAATATCTTCAAGGAACACAAAACTATGGCTTATTGTATCCTAGAGATACAAATCTCACACTTCATGCATATACAGATGCAGATTGGATAGGAAGCGTGGATGACAGAAAAAGCACTAGTGGTGGTGCATTCTTTATGGGTTCGAGATTAGTATCTTGGTTCAGCAAGAAACAAAGTTCAATTGCATTATCTACAGCTAAAGCAGAATATGTGGCTACTGCATCTTGCTGCACACAACTCCTTTGGATGATGCAAACATTGCAAGACATTCAAATCACTTGTACTCCACCTATCTCCATTTTTTTTGATAATACAAGTGCAATCAGTGTTTCAAAGAATCCAATCATGCATTCGAAGACCAAGCACATACCTATCAAATATCATTTTCTCCGGGAACAAGTGCTTGAACAAAAGGTCAAATTGGAGTATGCTCCCTCCAAGGAACAAGTTGCTGATATATTCACCAAACCACTGCCCAAGGAGACATTTGAATACCTCAAATAGAAGCTGGGAGTAGTTGATGCATCATCTTGCTCTTGAAATTATCTATTTCAGATAACAGTAGTTGTACGCGAGTTTCATGAAGCGTAACCACGTACATACGCCGGTTTCTGTGGATACAGTCGCGTATATGTTGGTTTGAAGACAAACAGTGGGGCCAGACTCAGGATGAAAAGAGTATGATATGGGTCTGACAGAGACCATCTGGCACAGGTTCAGGGGGAGCATATACTTCTAATAATGCATTGTTGGCATTATCTTAGAAGATCTTGGTTCAATTTCATAGTTGTTTTTGTTTCAGGTGGAACAGGTGTAGAGGGAGATCATGGTTGCCGGTCTGAATGATGATTGACAGATGCTACTGATGTTAGTTGCTGATGACTATCATAGTCTTGTATTAGATATTTAGTCTCTATGTCATGTATTTCTTTTATTATCAAGGTCATGTAACGACCTATTTTGGTTTCCCCACTATGCCTGGGATGGATGATGTAATGTTCTTGTTTTATCATGTGTAAACTTTTGGTGTATCCCCACTTGGTTGGGAGATGGATGTATGTATGAGTCTTTGGTGATAGGAAGGTCATTTATGATGTATAGAGTCATGTTCTTTCTTGTAGAACATCTTTTTTCAGACCTTGCCTACAGTCAGGGGGAGCATGGACAACACAGTAGAGTAGATATTTCAGCATGTACTTAGGGGGAGCATAACCCTTTGCCCTTGATGACAAAGGGGGAGAATGACTTTGAGTATCTTGGGGTTGCCATCAAGTCCAAAGGGGGAGATTGTTGGCATTATGACATAGGTTTGGCACTATGGCACAGGTATTGTCCTTGATGGCAACTCACTTGGAAAATCACTCAGATGACAGTTCAGGCTCTCAGACTCTTAGAATAAAGAAAAAGAAGGTATATGCAAGTTCTTATTGACGAAGCCGCGTATACACACAAGTTCATAGACCAAAAGGTGTGTATGTGTATACACGCACTTTCATGCACAGAAAAGCGCATACAGTTTGGAAAAATTGGTTTTGGTCTGTGGTATTTGGTCCATGGTATTTTGGTATTGGGTCCAAGGTATTGATTCTCTATGGTTTTGGACCATGGTATTGAGTAAGGCCTAAGACTATAAAATGGGATGGAGATCATTAGGCAAAGACACACTCAAGGATTGAATATTTTATGATGAACAAGATCTAAAATACTGGTCATTGGGTTATGGTGCATAGCTGGATCTGAATCAAGGAGGAACCTGAGAGCTATAAGAAGGATAAGTTCTATTGATGGGTCAAGATCTCAAGACTTGAAGAGAAGTATCTTTGTTGATTTTGATATGTTATATTTGGCACATAACTTGATCTATAAATCTAATAATCTGGGTATAACTGATGTCTGAATAATTGAAGAGGATAGATTGTCTTTTATGGATCTGTACGTAGGTTCAACATAGCAAAGGCGCGTATACACGCTGGTTCGGTATTACAAAACTGTGTATACGCAGGTTTTCCATAATACAGAAGCGTATGCACGCAAGTTCTACATATTGAAGTAGCTCTGAAAATTTATGAAACATGGTCCCTAGAAGAAAAGAGAAGGTTGTCGCCTTCTGTAGGCCAGCACCTACGTACTAGTACATCATCAGCTAGTACAAGAGCTGAGGGGGTTGTAGCTCCCTTCCAGGAGAGTCTGGAGAACGAGAGAAGGTTGTAGCCTTCTGCATGTAGAAGTCTGCGTACTGGTATAAGACTGCACCAGTACAGAACCATTGTAAAAGGAAGTTTCTTATTAAAAGAAGATAGAGACGAATTGCAACAGGTGGTTTTCACCCACATTGGGTTTCCACCTTAAATATCTTGTGTTCTTTTGTGTGACTGTCTGCACTATTTTACTATACCTCGTTACTGTTTATATGGTTCTGATGCACAGATTAATGATCAACATCTGAAGAATAAATTAAATTATAAGTCTGTAGGTTATACGCTAGTTTCCTTAACTACAGTTGCGTATATACGCAGTTTTAACTAACTGAAGTAGCGTATACAAATCTGATTGTGAAATGAAAAATAATGACTTGATAATACTGATTCACCCCCCCTCTCAGTATTATTTCCAACAAAACCTGGTGCAAAACCTATTACAATACTTGGTGTTAAACTTGGTGTAACACTTGGTGCAAAACGTGATGCAAATTTTTCATCAAGTTTTGCACCATATTTGATAAATGGACACAAATAGCACCAAAAATGGGCTCTATATGAAAAAAATGAAAAAAAAGGGACATTAATCACAAGATTTTTTTGTAGTGGAATAACATCAAGGAAAGTAGAGTTTATTTCTCTAGTGATATGACTAGTAGTCCTAGACTCTTACACCATATCCAGAATAATTTTTCACATCAAATTAAAAAAGTGGATAAATAACTCCATTGTCCAATCGTCTAAGCCTGGGAATCTATATTTTGTAAAGGATTTTAGCACAAGAAGAACTTCCTCCAGAGAAATAAGGCGGAAAAGGGCCTCGTTAGACTCCTCATCGAACATAGTAGGGTAGAGATCCAATCCCCACATTTTATATTCAATATCCACTCCCATCCTAGTCTTGTAGAAGTCTCCAAAATATTACACAAACTCTTTCTGAATCTCTGTAGTATAATATAACGTCTCCCCATTTGGTTTTTTGATATGACATATCAAATTAATTTTTTTTCTTTGATTATCATACTAATGAAAAAAAATCAAGTATTATGGTCATCCTCCCGCAACCATACTTCTCTTTTCTTGAGTTGCAAAGTGTCTTCCTAAATCTCAAGTATTTGGCTCTTCCTTCCCTCCAGCTCTTTCAAACGGTCCAGGGCTTGTTTTGTTGGAGCCAATCGCTCCATGGACATACCAAGAAGGGAGATTTCCATTGTAATATGCTACAGATCTAGAAACATAAGGTTTTTTTTCATTATCTCCCAAACTATAACCCTTCTCTTCAAATAATTAAGCTTTTGAGTGATAGAATGCATCCTTGAAGACCCATGTCTCCCTATCCACTGAGGCCCAAGAGGAAGAAACTAAATCGTTAAAATATTCATCCTCCAACCACACCTTGTTAGACTTAAAAGGGATCCCCAGCCATGCATTTCCATCCTCCATTGCATAATTATCGAAAGATGATCAGATAGATAAGATCTGTCCATCCAGGACTTAATATTGCCTAATAATTCCACAAGGTTCTCATGGACTAGGAAACGATCCAGTTGCTTTCCAATATGTTCATCACTGGCTCTGTGGTTTTTCCATGTAGGAGATAGAAGAGAGGGACAAATATCTACCAGATGATGTTCTGCAAAAAGTGGAATCAAACAGGCAGCTAAAAGGCCTCTTCGATAGTGAGTGCCCCAACATTCCTACATCGACAAGGTGGCATTCAAATATCCTTCCATAATAAGTGTGTCAATATTAAGAATGTTGCATGCCTCCATTCTTTCCAAAAAACTGCTCTATCTCTACAAGGAGCATATAAATTGAGAAAATTTATATGACCTTGTATCCCATGAATGTGGCCAGTCAGTACCAGAAAAGATTTTGTAGGATGCAATTTAGCTCACCTAGGGTCCTAAAGTGCTACAAGGCCACCTGACATAACAACAGAGCTCACAGCCACTAGGTCCCAATCATGGCAAATGGAAAGAAAGTATGAAACAACACAGATAGAGCCTGTCAGGGTCTCTTGGATGAGAATACTAAAAGGACAAATTTTATGAATGCAGCAGGCCTAATTGCTTCGTGGACTCTCCCAGATCATGAATATTCAGTGAGATAATTTTCATCATGAAGCCCCCTCGGCGAGCACATTCTCTTAAGGGCCCGAGAATCTGAAGACGAGAAAATGGTGACATCACACAATCCCACAAAACCATCAAAATCTAAAAAAATACATGTTTTACCCCTAAAGTGTCTACTCCCTTTGCCCCCTCTTTTTCATATAGTGATGTTTAAAGCAGAGTCGTGGCTGATGACAGGGGATTTTGGTTGAACCTAACCCTTATGGATAGTAAGAGCTCCCAAATCCATCACAAGGTTCGACATGAGGAAATCAATGTCATCATCGATTGAATTATGGGAGGAGGCATTGTGGTCAAGGGCAATAAAGGGAGGAGGGGAGGGGATAATGGTCGGTTACTGAGGGAACTTAGATCGACGGGGATCTAGGAAAGATGAAGTCGAAGGAGGGAAAATAGGATGAGGAGGGGGAGAATGGACATCTTTCGGGGACTCGGTAATTAGGGGAGAGCTAGAAAAGGGATGAGGAACCATTGGAAGAAGTGGTTCAGGCCTCCCTTCCGAAGGAGAAGGAGGTAAACAAATCCTTTGAGGGACAAAAGAAAAATATTCCCCCATAGGATTGTCTAATGAGGGTAAAGGAGAGGAGGAAGGAGAAGTAAAAATAGGGGAAAGAGAAGATTCAATAAATAAAGAGGGATCACCCGATAAAGACACAATACCTTTTCCAGAGGGAAGACATTGCTTATGAGATGGTTTTCAATACATACAACCACATTCACCCTGATTGTGTGAACCATCAACAAAGCTAGACTACCTACGAGGGCTTTGATCCAAAATATGTCTCGTGTGGTGACAAAGCGGGCACTTGAAAGGGATTCCATAATAATTCAGACGATGTTTTAGCTGGATCGTTCCCTAAGCAAGACCAATATTTTCTAGGAGGCTCCTCGAAAAAGTATTTCAACCATAATCCATGCCACACGTTTGTCCCGAGCACCCACGGATCCTGGGTCTATATAAATAAAACGACCAATGGAGTTCCCAATATATGTTGGGGCCCAACACGTCCAAAATTTGAGCACCCAACGAGTCTAGAATTCAAGCGACAACCCTGAAAATTTAACCCATACGAGATCATTTTTAGGAGTATATAATAGTGGGTTAAAGGCAATGTACCATCTGTGAATCTGAAGAAAACTGTGACCCCACACCCAAGTAGTTTTGAGGATCTGATCAGTATCATTTGAGTGCAAAAAGTGGAAGTTGTACTAAGATTTCATCAACAAGCTAACTTTAGGGGAATACCCCAATATAGGAGCCCACTTTTATAACCAACTCCTACATATTCTTCTTTGGCATCTCTACAAAAGTGGAGCATCCAACTAATGCCCAATTCTGTAACTTGATAACACAATCCTAAAGCACATCATGTCCAAAGCTCAGGAGATTAGTTTCAGAAATTGACTTGATGATCCTTCCCCTGTCTTTATTTGATACATGGTGCCGCATGTGAAAATTTGGGGGACACTTATTGTCGTGTGCTTCAAAAAACTCCTGTTGGGTAGGTCGAAAGATCGTGTGGTGTCTAGATAGGGTTGACAGATCATCAAAGGTCTGAGATTGGGCAGTCTTAGTGTATACCTTTTACGCATCTATCGTGGCTTGAATGAACGCCTCATGGATCGACACATAAACATCTAGATAATCAAAACCACGTTCCATGAGGCACAATACCTCCCTCGGGTAGAAAAAAAAGATCAAGATATCACCTACCACATCTACCTACCATGTTGAAAAATTTGATAACATATTAAAATGTAAATGAAACCTATAGAGAATGTTAGTAGGGAATAAACCCGCAAAAGGAATACAAATATTCCTCAAACAATCAATAAAATAACTCCAATGTCATAAAAAAACCAACCTCTCCCAATAAAACCCACTTCTAAGGCACAAGAATGGGAGGTAGTTGTAGATCCCCTGCGTGACATTAATAAAGGAAAGTTTCCCTAGAGAAAAGTTGATATAGTACGTTGTCACCCCAAAAAGGAAGAATCCCACAAAAATCAATCCACCACAAATGGAAACCTTGGGCAGAGTGAATCTCAGATCGGGGAAGCAGGAACGCGGACATATATCGTCAGAAAATTTAAAATAGCCATCGAGAAAAAAAATTCCACCTTTCCACAGAAATGTGAGCATGCACAGGGGAGAGCCTACAATTGAATCGCATAGCCTCCCTAATAAAAAAAAGTGTAAGAGGGAGAGGACAATACCACATGCCAACATAACCAAAACAACAGAGCCCACAAACCAGAAGAGGACCTCTTCAACAACAGGAAGCACACATCCAACAACATCTAAGCCAATATAGGCTCTAGGTCAACCAGCAACAAACACAAAGCCACTACAAGTTACCGCCACCACAACAATGAAAAATCTGAAACAGCTAACCCTAAAGAGCCCTAGAGCAAGAGAAACATCCCCTAGTCCAAGGGAACCCTTTATAAAAACACCCTGAAATGGAGAAACATAGAGAATGGTGTTCATATTGTGCACCAGAAACACTCACAGCCGGTGGGAGGGAAATGGCCATAGGGTAACAAGGGAGGTCAACCATGTTATAACACACACCAATGCAAAACAAGCTAAAACATGAGCTGGTACACTCCCAAAGGATAGCGAGAAAAAGGGGAACGTAAACTAAGAAAAAACCATCCGAAGGGTGAGGAATAAAGCCAGAAATATGGGGACGACAATTTGTAAGAGTATGAAAAAAATCAATTCCCACTCAAAGTCTAGACGAGACATACCAAAAGATATAAAACCAATGAACACACATAAATGAATAAGTACAACTTGGTACTGTTGGCATAACCCTGATTCTCTCCAGAACCATATGTGTGACATTCGTGGATAAATCTTCAGTGCCTCAGTTCCAGTTGTATGAGTTCATTGAAACATCAAATTAGCAACCTATAAAGGATCATTCCAAATTCCAAATCTCAAATTAATAAATTTAGTTGACAACCTTATCCACTCAATGTTATGTCATCCCTTTTCTTTTCATATTTACCAGCCTAGATCCATCTTAACTTCGGATCTATCAAGTGCCATGAGGAATCAAATCTCTCTAGGTGCAAACCTTTTTTTGCCTGCAAAGCTTGAGGAAAGGTTTGCACCTCGATAGATTTTATCCCTATCGGTTCTTGATAGATCCAGAGTTAGGATGGGTCTAGGTTGGTTTCAATCGTGTGCTTCCAAAGAAATTCTAACGAACATCTGATTGATTTTATCAATAATATGTAAATTCATCTAATATTAATATAATAATTCTAAATATGCTAAATATGTCTGAGATTAATCTGGTCATTTTAATTTTAAATTTTCTTAGTTACCTCAATTTGTTGAGATAATAAATATTGTTAATAACTTTAATGATGAAATAAAAATTTTGAATGTAAACTGACAATGTAATAGTTTTGAATGATATAAAATGTGAATAATAAAAATATAGTCAATTACAAATAGTATTCATTGTGATTATTCTCAAACTATTTTATTCTACTATTCTTATTATCACCTTTATTACTTTTGTCATCTTTTCATATCGATTATATGAAAAGGACATGTTAAATCGTAAACCATTTAAAGATTTAGCTCGAGCTATTGTAGTAAACGTCATACTTTGTCTCTCTTTCTCTCTAATATTAATAGGTTGAATTACTATAACACAAAAAATAATGTACATTGTTAATAATTTTTTGTGATTACACTAAAATCAATGCACAATGTTAATCCAATCACTTTAAAATTAATGTACCATAATACAACCAATTGCATCAAACCATAAATCAATATCTACACTGAAATCAATTCATCTAATGCAAGAAATCAAATAATATTAGAAAACAACATTTATACTCAAATTAATGCATCTCATGCAAGAAATAAAATAGGATTAGAAATCAAAATTTACACTCAAATCCATGCATCTAGTGCAAGTAAGAAAATAGGATTACAAACCAACATCTACATTGAAATCAATGCATCTAGTGCAAGAAAATATGATTCTAAACCAACATCTACATTAAAATCAATTTATCTAGTGCACGCAATCAAATAGGATTAGAAATCACCATCTACATTGAAATCAACGCATTGAGTGCAAGCAATCAAATATGATTAGAAATCATCTACATTGAAATCAATAGATCTAGTTCAAACAATCAAATATTATTAGAAATCAACATCTACATTGAAATCAATGCATCTAGTGCAAGCAATCAAATAGGATTAGAAATCACCATCTTGATACGGATTTAAATGGGAACGCAACAAATTACAGAGATAACCATAAATACAGATATGTAGTGGAAATAATACTTCATTTCATTACTGTACAATACTGAAATATGCTTACAAACAGAAATGGAAATAAACCAGCTAGGGCGATGGTAGCTTATCTCTGAGAAGAGATGTGGCAGCTACATGCCTCTGAACTGTGTTAAAATGAGGCTCGAAGGCCTATTTATTGTTGAGAACAATGGAAAACCCTAAACATCCAAAAACCTAGCCCTAGAAGATGAAATGCCAAACTGTGGGCCCCATTTGGGTAAATTGGTACATCAACTTCCTGGGGTCATAACCTTGGCATACGATCTCCGTTTGACGCACACAATATCTCATTAGAAAGATCTATCCGAGAACTACAACTTTGGGAAGAGCAACATCATTCCATCAACCCATGTTGCTCCCACTTTTCCCAAAAAACGTCGTTTAGGGCCTCAAAACGACTCCGGAAGTTCAGGACCCGAAAAACTGCTAAAAATAGTAAACTATGCTACAATTAAGGAAATTGAAAGGATGAAATAAACAATGGTGGGGGTCCAAGTGGACTTGGCGGGTGGCCACCAATATCCACTTGGATCATTCCTTCCCCCTTAGGAAGCAATGATCCCCATTGCATTGAGTTCCTCCATGAGATGAGGAAACTTCTATTGAACTTGGTCCCTGGTGAGCCACTTGTCTTGGTGAAGGAGTTGGCATGCTTTGACAATTCGATATAGTTGGATATTCTGCTGGAAAGTGTGCTTAATCTATGTGTCCATGATCCGGTCAGTTGCAGCTTGTTCCATGCAATCTAGATTTAACTCTGTGGGTGTGAATTGTTTTGCAATGTCGGATGTGTCTAGTAATGGAGGAAAGTATGGCCGAAGGCGGTCCACATTGAACACTGGGTGCAAGCCAAGGAATGGGGGAATGCTGAGCTCAAATGCATTGTCTCCCACAACCTTGGTAATGGTGTAAGGACCATATTAGAGTGGTCTGAGTTTCTGATAGGCTCCGGTAAGGTGTTCCTTTTGCAAATGCAACCAGACTTTGTTGCCCACCTGAAACTTGTGTTGAACCCAATGTTGATCATGTCGCTACTTGTACTTGGAATTTTATTTCTCCAAAATTTCATGGACCTGCTGGCGAATATGTTGGATGTGCTCAATGAAGCTATTTTCCTTATCTATTTCAGATTGAACATGAGCCGAATATGCGTGAGTAGCTGCAAATGGCATGGCCACATCAATGGGATATAGTGGTTGGAATCCTAAGCCCACCTAAAAAGGGTTGTAGCCAGTCGAGCTATGGAGAGACCGATTGTAGTTGTGTTGAACATAGGGGAGGCTCTCATCCCATGTGCATGGATTCTTTGAGTTGTATGTCATGTGCAAAATGTGTACGATCATCCTGTTCACAACCTATGTTTGGCCATTAGTTTGAGGATGGAAGGTTATGAACTTAGTGATTTTGGTGTCCAGCATTGACTAGAGACTAGACCAAAATGTACTGAGGAACCTGCTGTCCCGATCTGAGATGATAGACTATGGGATCCCAAAGTGTACCCACACTCATTCAAAGAAGAGTTTAGGAGTGGCTTCTGCTGTGATATTCTTCTTGCAGGCCTCCATAATGGCCATCTTCAAGAACCTATCGACGACCACAAAAACACAGTCATTTCCATGCTCAATAAAAGGAAGGCCTGACATGTAATCCATGGAGATGGATTCCCAAGGTCAACTAGGGGTAGGCAGGGTATAGTGGCCTTACTTCTTGATGGTTGGTTTGGCAATGGCACAGGCAGTGCATGATCTGATGTACTTCCAAACATCTTGTCGGAGATTTGGCCAATAGAAAGACTTTTGCAGTACTGCCACCATTTTCTCGACCCTGAAATGCCCAACAACCTGACTGTAGTGTGCTTCCCAAATCATCTTGGCACACTCGCTTGAAGGAACACAATGGTGACCCAGGTGGCATAACAAGGCATCCTGGAGTTGAAAATATGGAACATTCCTACCCTCCAAGAGTGTCTGGTATGCATGGCCAAATTCTGGGTCGCTTTTGTAGAGAAGTGGGCAATCAGAAGTCTCGTGCCCACAAGAGTTGACCACAATGGTTAACGCCATGATCGGTGGTCGACTGAGACAATCTGCAACATCATTGGTGCTACCCTTCTTATACTTGATATTCAAATGGAATTGTTGTAGGTATGTGGACCACTTCTGTTGGCGATCATTCCGTAATTTCCCTTGGGTCTGTATGAACTGCAGGGGTCGATTTTCTTTGTGGATGACCGTTTCCTTCCCCAAAATGTAATGCTTCCATTGTCGACAGGCATGTACAATGGAATACATCTCTTTTTCATAAGTGGGATACTTTCAAACTATGTATGAAAGTGTCTCATTGTGATATTCCACTGGATGCCCATGTTGAGTAAGGACTACCCCAATAGCATAGTCAGAGGCATCTGTCTCGACCTCAAATGGTTGTTGCAAGTCTAGTAATGCGAGCACTGGTGCCGAGCAGAGGCGATATTTCAACTCTATGAATGCCTTCTGTTAAGACTCATACCAAAATAATTTTGCTTTCACTCCTCCCTTAGTGACTTGACTCAACGGCCAAGTGATATGAGAAAATCCCAACACGAACCTGCAGTAGAAGTTGGAAAGACCTAGAAAGTTGCGAAGCTCTGTCAGAGTGGTTGGAGATGGCCAATCCCGAATGACTTAGATCTTGGCTAGATCCACATGCACCCCTCGTTCATCAATAATGTATCCCAGATACTGAACCTAGGTCATGCAAAAAGTGCATTTGTCCAAATTGGCGCATAACTTGTGTTGTCGCAGTGTTTGGAGAACCTGTCAAATGTGGTGGAGGTGCTCTTCTCAACTCTGGCTGAAGATCAGGATGTCATCCAAGTATGCCACTACAAATGAATTGGTGAATAGCTGCAAGATATTATCCATTAGCCTCATGAAGGTTGAAGGAGAATTCATTAATCTGAAAGGCATAACCAACCATTCGAAAAGGCCCTCCTTGGCTTTGAAGGAAGTCTTCCATGCATTGGAGGGTTCAATTGGTACCTGGTGATATCCTGACTTCAAATCTATCTTGCTTAAATATTTTCCCCCCTTCAGTTGGTCCAGGAGGTCATCAACCCATGGGATCAGGGAGCTATTATGGATAGTGATCTTATTCAGTGCCCGATAGTCAATATAGAGTCTCCAAGCCCCATCCTTCTTCTATACCAACACGATCAGGCTCCCACAAGACGATGAACTTGGACAGATGTGACCTTTCTGCAATAGCTCCTGAATCTACCTCCTGATTTCATTGTTCTCCAGATTAGAGCGTCGATAGATTGGTCCATTGGGAAGTAGCGCACCTGGGGTCACATCGATGGAGTGTTGGACCTAACAGTGCAGAGGGACCCCTGCAGGGGACGTGAAGATGTCCTCGTACTCCTCCACGACCTTCGTCCATCTGCCATTGCCGTGCGGAGGGGCCCTATCTAGAGTTCATGGCCACCATCTTCTTCTT
Source organism: Pinus tabuliformis (assembly GCA_031772625.1). Taxonomy (NCBI): domain Eukaryota; kingdom Viridiplantae; phylum Streptophyta; class Pinopsida; order Pinales; family Pinaceae; genus Pinus; species Pinus tabuliformis. The sequence goes on along the minus strand of CM062804.1, from coordinate 1,289,660,291 downwards.
TCCTTGAGGGCATATCATTAGGAAAACGAATTTCTTAGTTTTGTAAATGAGCTTACTACATTGTTTTGCAGTAACCAAAGAGATGGCAATAGGCAGTGCTACCTCCAGTATCATGTACAACTTATTTCCCAAAGTAACAATAACAGCACGGGGCCTTAATTCATACATAGCATGTCGCTTCCACAAGTATGGTTGTCCTAATAATACATCACAAACATCAAGGGGAGCAACGTCACACAATACCTCATTCGTGAAGGGCTTGATGTTGTATGGAAGGTGACACTACTGGATTACACGAAGATCCTGTCCTTGGTGAAGCCACCCGATGGTGTACGGTTGTGGATGTGTTGTGGTCGGTAAGCCCAGCCGCTTCACAACCTCTGTGAAATGAGGTTCTTTTGGCTCCTACTGTCGACAATGAACTGTAGCCGAGAGCCCTTTACCCACATCTGGGAGTGGAAGAGATGCTCCTCCTCCTCTGGATCTTCGGGTTCCTCCTTTGGATCTTCATGGTGGTAACGGTAGCATTGGGCTCCGCATCGATAATCTACTTTCCTTTGTCATTCCCCTTGTCGGGTTCTGACTCAGAGTCGGAACATGCATATGATTTTGAAACCATTAGCTCGACCACCAGTGACTGCTTGGCCTGACACTCACTTGTGTTGTGAGTGGAGCTCTTATGGAACTCACACCACTTTCCCATGTCCTTTTTTAGCTTCGCGGCACTGTTCTTTGCTTGCAGCTTTGGCGGGTTGTCTTGGATCGCCCTGCCTTGGCTTTGTCCTTTGTTCTGCGGTTTGGGGGCACCTTTCCCTTGCTTCAGATTTGTAGATCCAAAGTCTCGCTTCTTCTGTTTAAACTTTTGCTCAACCTTGACGGCATATCAGTATGTCATGCTGAGCGAGGATATGTTTAGGAATTCTATTTCTTCTTGGATGTACTTGTGCAGGTAGCTGTGGTATTTGAGTACCAAATGCTACTCTGAATCCTTGATACCCAACTTTGTGTGAATGGTATGGAAAATATTGGTAAACTCCGGCATGTCTTGGTCCCTTCCCTCCCGTAGCATGGTCCACTTTATGTATTGATCCTCATAGCTTCCGACAGGGTAGTACTGCTCCTTGATGGCAGTCTGGAATGAATTCCAAGTGGGTGCGGCTAAAAATAGTGAGCCCGTACTTTCATCCTTCTGCTCGCAGTAGGTTTCCCACCAATTCTTGATGTGGGGGGCTGCTTTGTGAAGAGCGAAAATAATATTTTCCCGACTTGAAAAATCATGAACAGAAAAATACCCTTCTAGCAGATTTAACCATTTATCTACGACATCTGCATCTATATTGCCCTCAAATATGGGGATTTCAAAATTAACTTGTACCTTAAGGGTGTGGCATCTCTAGAGTAGCTGTTGGAAGCTGATGCGTCACCTCTGGGTAGCCGCTGAAGGATCTGGGCAAAGTTGTCCATCATCGCGTTCCTTTTCCACTCGAGGGCTTCTTCGAGCAAGATTTTGATAGGATCTCCTACCCCCTCGTCTTTCTTTTCATCTGCCATGGAAGGCCATCGGGATTTACGAGGCTGTTCTTGCAAAGGTTCGACCAGTTTAAGCCCTAACTCCTTATATCCAGACCTCATTGGGGACATGCAAAGAAAAATAGAGAAAAATCAGACCGCTCTGATACCATTGATCTGGATTTAAATGGGAATGCAACAAATTACATAGATAACCATAAATACAGAGATGCAATGGAAATAATACTTCATTTCATTACTGTAAAATACTGAAATATGCTTACAAACAGAAATGGAAATAAACCACTAGGGCGATGGTAGCTTATCTCTGAGAAGAGATGTGGCAGCTACATGCCTCTTAACTATGTTACAATGAGGTTCAAAGGCGTATTTATTGTTGAGAACAATGGAAAACCCTAAACATCCAAAAACCTAACCCTAGAAGATGAAACGCCAAACTATGGGCCCCGTTTGGGTAAATTGGTACATCAACTTCTCGGGGTCGTAACTTTGGCATACGATCTCCATTTGACAAGCACAATATCTCGTTAGAAAGATCTATCTGAGAAATACAAATCTGGGGAGAGAAAGATCAGTCCATGTACCCATGTTGCTCCCAGTTTTCCCAAAAAGCTGTCGTTTAGTGCCTCAAAACTGCTCCGGAAGTTTAAGACCCGAAAAACTGCTAAAATTAGTAAATTGTGCTACAATTAAGGAAACTGAAAAGCTAAAAGAAATAATGGTTGGGGTCCAAGTGGACTTGGCGAGTGACCACCAATATCCACCTGGATCATATCTACATTGAAATCAATGCATTTAGCGCAAGCAATCAAATATGATTAGAAATCATCTACATTGAAATCAATGCATCTGGTACAAGAAATCAAATATCATTAGAAATCAACATCTACACTAAAATAAATTTGTCTAGTGCAAGAAATCAAATAGGATTATAAATCGCCATCTACACTGAAATTAATGCATCTAGTGCAATAAATATTCTTCCCTCTCTCCCCCTTCATCTATATCTATATCTCCCTCCATCTCTCCTTCTTTATCTCTCTATGTTAACCCCCCAAACACACACCTCTCTCACTCTCTATCAATCTCCCTCCCTCCCTCTCTCCCTCTCTCTGTCTCACTCTTCTTTCGTCTCTTCACTTTCCATCTATATCTCTATCTCCCTTTGTCTCTCTCTATATCACCCCCAAAACATACACTCTCTTTCTCCAATCTATCTATCTATCCCTCCCTCCTCCTCTCCCCCTCTCTCTCTTCCCCTTATCTCCCTCTCCCTCACTTCTATCTTTCTTCCCTCCTTCTGTCCTCTCTCTCTCTCCACCATTTTCTCTCTATTTATTTCTTCCTACCTCCCTCTCTCTCCCCCGCCAACTCTATCTCTCTTTACCTCCCTTTCTCCACTCTCTCACATCCTCTCTCTCTTCCTTCCTCTCTCTCCCTTTCTCTCCCACCTCTCTCTCTCTCTCTCTCTCTCTTCACCCTCCAACTCTGTTACTATTTACTCCCTTTGTCGTCTCTCCTTCTCTCCCCCATTCTCTCCATCTCTCCTTATTTGTCTCTTTATCTCACCCCCAAACATACACACTCTATCTCCATCTCACCCTTGTTACTCCCTCTCTCTCTCCACTTATCACTCTGTATTTCTTCTTCCCTCCCTCTCTCCCCCTCTAAATCCATATCCCTATCCCTCCCTATCCCTCCCTTTCTCCTCCTCCTCTCTCTCATGTCCACTTTCTTATACTTCCTCTCTCTCCCTTTCTCTCCTACCTCCCTTTCTCTTCCCCCATTACTCTCTCTCTCTCTCTCTCTCTACCCTCCAATCCTCTCTCTTCCCCCATCACTCTCCTCCTCTCTCTCAAGTCCAGATTCTCATTCTTCCTCTCTCCCCCTTTCTCTCCTACCTCCCTCTCTCTTCCCCCATCTCTCTCTCTCTCCAACTATGTTACTATATCCCTCCCTCTCTCCTTCTCCCAACCCTTCTCTCTATCTCTTTTTCTTTATTTCTTTATCTCACCCCTAAACATACACACTCTCTCTCTCCATCTCTCGCTTGTCACTCCCTATCTCTCTCCACTCCTCACTCTCTATGTCTTTCATCTTACCTCCTTCTCTCCCCCTCTAACTCCATCTCTCTTTGCCCTCCAATCCTCTCACTATCTCCCTCCCTCTCTCCTTCTCTCTCACCCCCCTCCATCTTTGTGTCTCCCTCCAACGACATCTATCTATCCCTCCCTCTCTCCTCCTCTCTCGCAAGTCCTCTCTCTCATCCTTCCTCTCTCTTCCCCCATATCTCTCTATATCTCTATCTCTCGCTGCCCTCCAATCCTCTCACTATCTCCCTCCCTCTATCTTTCTCTCTCACCCCCCTCCATCTTTGTGTCTCCCTCTCCCTCTCCCTCCCTTAGCCCTCTCTCTCTCTCTCTCTCTCTCTCTCTCTCTCTCTCTCCATTCCTCCTCTCCCCTCTCCTTCAATTTATCTCCATCTCTCCCTTGTCACTCCCCATATATCTCCACCTATATCACTCATGTCTTTGTTTGTCCCTCTCATATATATATAGAATTTATATATATCATGATATATTAATATATATTATAATATAACAAATTTAATATTGTAGTAATCTAAAGTTATTAATTTTTAATAATATTTATATTATAATATATTAATATGAATATTAGATTTAATGTAATAATATTAATCTCTTAATATTAATATTAGGGTTAATAATGTTTTTTTTTTGCATGGTATTAATAATAATTTGGCCCATAGGCTTCACCTAAACAAAACCTCTTTTTTGGTGTAAGTTATAAAGAGGTTTATGGAATAAATATAAAAAAAGGTTTTATTTATTTACCATGCCTCTCGTTTATTTATATTTTTATTCATTTATCATATCTCTTTTATTTATCATGGTATCTGGCCCATAGGCTTGGTATATAATTAGATGTTGATTTCTAATCCTATTTGATATATTTTTATTTATTTACCATACTTCTTTTACAAATATGGTATTTGGCCCATGGTATTAATAATTATTTGTCCCATGGTATTTGGCCCACATGCTTCACTTAAATAAAACCTCTTTTTTTAGTGTTCATAAACCTCTTTATATTTTAAATTTGTATTATGTTTATACATAATAATAATTAGATATTTGGCATCATCGTTATTCCTCATCAAATCAATATTGGAGGTTATTTCGTATACTGGATGGCCTTATCATGGATCCCCGAAGGCATCATCAGCAAAATTCAACAAATATGTTGCAAATTCCTTTGGTGACAGAATAAGAAAGGCACGAGAGACACGACTTTTGCATGGGTTAGGTGGAAGATAATAGCCAGACCAAAAAAATGGGTTGGTTAGGGATTGAAAGATCTAGGGTGTTTCTCTAAGGCCCTTGCGGCCAAATTAGGTTTCCAGATTCTCACCTCCAGCAGTCTATGGACTGAAGTTGTTTACCGTAAATATATATCCTCGCTTTCAATTTTGGAATGGATTCCAAGAGCTACTCGAAGCATCGCAGATATATCGACCATTTGGAGAGTGGTACTTAACTCCATTCACTACATTAGATTTAGTTTGGCCTAGAGAATTGGGGCTAGTACAAATGTCTGAATTGGCATGGATGCTTGGTGAAGGTGTGGAAATGCTTATATCCTTCCCCATGGACTTATTCAGTTTTTGGAGGTAGTAGGTATCAAACTCCTTCAGCAAGTTACAAACCTAGACAACTCAACCATCTTTGCTCAAAAATGGAGAACTGCTCATGAGTTGTTGATCCTTGTGCATTGGAGACAAGTATGGTCCAATTATATCAATGCCTTGTCGGAGTCAAATGTTAGGATAGCGATCGAGAATATGAACTTATATGGTCCATTTTAGCACAAGGAAAATACACTCAGAAAGAGGGCTACCTATACATCTATGTGAATCATGAACCTGAACAAAAATATTGGTGGTGGTGATCACTCTGGAAGTTAAAAGGCCCTGCAAAAGCCAAACTCTTTATGTGGTGTCCATTGCGCAATAAGGTTCCAACATGAGACAAACTTCAACATAGATCATTTCAGGTCCCTTCTTGGTGCATCCTATGTAAGAATAGCTCTGAATCCATTGACTATCTCTTCTTGCATTGTCCATTGGTTCAACTCATCTGGATTGAGATCTATCAATCACTAGTAGTCAACATTAGGTGGTAGGGGGAATCCTTTCAAACTACATGGGAATCTTGGTGGAATAGTGCCTATTTGATTAAGCTGTGCAATCTCCCTATATTGGTTTGCTTAAGCATTGGGTTAGGAAGGAATATGTGAATTTTTCAAGATAAGAGACCCAATTGGATATCTATGTGTTCTCGTATTGAGGCTTTATACTCCTTAATCCCGGATGAAGTACACAACAAACATCATCGTATTAGCTATCCAGAATCTATTGACAAATCGAAACCCTGGACATATTTTGATGGATCGGCTCAAGAGATAGGATGTGGAGGTGGATTTGTCTTGCATTTAGCTAAAAATCATTTCTTCAAAATGAAGATGGGTTTAGGCAGGGGCACCAACAATTACTCTGAACTTAATACCCTCAGGCTTCTCCTCATTTTTTCCCTTGAGAAAGGTTGCCGACAACTACAGATATTTGGCGATTCCAAACTTGTTATTAATTGGTTCAATCTTCAAGCTCATTGTCACGTGCACACACTTATAAGTTGTTTGGATGAAATTATGACTCTTAAAGCACAATCTGACTTTATTTCATGTCATCATATATACAGGGAAATGAACCAGATTTCTTATAGCCTTTCCAAGGAGGCAACTCAACAACCTCATGGTCATTGGATAATTCAGGAACAACAGGGACAATCTTTATCTCAGTATTTCCACAGGCCATTTATAGAACATCAGGAATTGGTGGACCAACCATCATGATTTACATGTTTTTTAATGATAGAATCCTTTTTGCTACACATGTTGTTGATCAATTGAACTATCTATGTACATATTTATGCTATTGTGCTTTTGAGCGTTACTCTATGTAATAGACTATATCAGTGGCATATGGGCCACAATTTTGGCATATGCTATATATGCAACAACTTTAACATGTAATTTTCAATATTGCAATCTAATAAAAATTATGATTTTTTTTGGGAAAAAAATAATAATAATTAGATTGATTTTTAAATAAAGCCAACATTAAGTTAAAAAATGTTAAATGTTAAACATTACATTTACATTTACTTACATGTTTACATTTTTACGTGAAACCTACTCCATACTAAAGTCGTAAAAAGCCTCTCAACACAATAACATGATATATTATGATTTTGATGATCTGTAACATGAATTTATGATTTTGATGGTTTGTATCATGATATACAACTAAAACCTATAATTCAAATGAACGTTTCGAATAATTAAAAGAGGATTTAATGAAAGTAAAACGACAGATGTACATTTTACATGTCCCTGCGTTGAAGTTAATGTAAATATCTCTCTATGTTCCAACTAACTAGTTTGAAAACGTCAGAATCCCGGGAACGTTGAAAACAAACCTCTGAAAAAACGTCAGAATCCCGGACAATTCAAACCTTGTTTTCCTCTGAAGAGCAAGACAGGAGAAACATGGAGAGAAAATGACCGAACCTTGACCGCCATGTGATTTCGTTGGAACGTGGTCGTTGGGTTGATGCAACCTGGACCGCCATGTGATTTCAGAGGTTTGTTTTCAACCTGTGCCGTGAGTTTAGTGGCAGCGCCTGCAACCATGGTTTGAATTTACCATCGGAATCAGGATGGTTCGCTGAAGTCGACAGGGCTGACCACTAAAGTTGGGCGAGGAACCTCCACGAAACGCACCTTCAGAGTAAGTATAAAAAAGTGAATTATTGTACCATATTGAAAGTTACTGCTTATGTCAGTAGACATGTCGATGCCGTTAGATATTGGAAAAGTGTAAGGCTATTGTCCTATTGCTCTCGGATGCGTGGCGTGTGTGGCCTTCCCTGAACTTTCGATTAGTATTCTCCTTTGAATTTTTCTTTCACACAGTCTACAATTCAATTATCTCAGGAATGCCTGGGCTGTGTGGCCTTGACTGAACTTTTGATTAGTAATCTACTTTTGACTTTTCTTCTGAACTTTCGATTAGTAATCTACTTTTGACTGTTCTTTTGATTAGTAATCTACTTTTGACTTTTCTTTTATACAGTCTTCAATTCAATTATCTGTCGATACGTGGGGTGTGTGGCCTTCCCTGAACTTTCGATTAGTAATCTCCTTTGGATTTTTCTTTTATAAAGTCTTCGATTCAATTATCTCAGGAATGGCAGAATTTTTGTGTTTTCTTCCTAAATTCCTTAATTATCTCCGGAATACTAAACTTTTGTCCACTCAAGAATTTTTATTTGATATTTAATTCAAAAATCCTTAATTCCTCCAAATAAAATTTGATCTTTTAATTTTGAAATTTAATCAAACTAAACTTCACACACATCTACCACAAACTAACTAATAAATTAAACCTCACCTAAACTAAGCCTCTCAAAAACTAACTTATCTACACCTAATATAGGTAAAGATAAAAAGGCCTGCCGTATATGTAACGATAAGGAAGCCTGTAAGGTCACATGTACCATTACAGTTACATTATAGCTTAACCTGTGGACGAGACAGAGATAGCGTTATCTACAGCGCGGCCGGAGACTATTGCTCTAACCTAAACTCCGTTCATGACCTACCTATATACTCCTCGGCCACGGATATTAGTGACACGTCAAGCTGTAACAAGATTTGTTATAAGTAGACTGCATTGCCCTCCCTCCAGGCTCAAGAGGAAAGAGGAGGCATATGCATGCAGTTTTCTCCCTCTTCTCTGCTCTGTACAGTGGCAGGGCTCGGTTGCATCTTCTCAACCTCAATGGATATTGGAAGCTTATTATTCTATTCTCTGTTGGGCATCACCTCCGCCATCATATACTTTGTCTTGGACGTGTGGAAGAGAAAGACCTACTGCTGCAGGCTTCCTCCTGGACCTCCGGGATGGCCAATTTTGGGAAATCTGTTTCAGTTGGGTAAAAATCCCCACGAATCTCTGTTCCGCCTTGCCTCCAAATACGGCCCTCTCATGTCTCTCTCCCTCGGAATGAAAACCACAGTGGTGGTCTCCTCTCCCACCATGGCAAAGGAAGTTCTCAAAACCCATGGCCACATCTTTGCAGGCCGGATTGTCCCAGAAGCAGTCAAAGCTCTTTCTCACCACAAGCACTCATTTCTTTTATGCCAATATGGATCTCACTGGCGTATGCTCAGACGCATATCTAATAATGAACTCTTCTCTGTCAAGCGGCTAGAAGCTCTACAAGATCTCAGAAGAGATCAAGCACATCGAATGATTCATCAGATTTTTGAAGGCTCCCTGAAGGGATCAGAGTGTGTGAATATCGGACACATTGCATTCCACTCCGCGTTTAATCTGATAGGGAACATGGCCTTTGGTAAACACATGTTCGATTCTAACTTACGAGCATCTGAAGATCTGAAAGACGCTATTTCGAGAATGATGGTTCTACACACCGCTCCCAATTTGGCCGACTATTTCCCGTGTCTTCAGTTCTTGGATCTACAGGGTGTTTATCTTAATATGGTAATCTGCAGGAAAAAGTCGTATGCTGTTATGGATAAATTCATAGAGGATCGCCTCGCAAAGAGGAGCAAAAACAGCGACACAAGTGATGATGGAAAGAAGGATCTCTTGGACGTTTTGCTGGACATGAGAAATGATGAATTTACTCTCCCTGACATCAGGGGCTACTTAAGTGTAAGTCTTTCGCTATCTCTTCTGGCTATTATACCCACACAAATCCTATCGAATTGTGAAAATACTAATAAACAGAGTCTGATTTATAATTTCTTTTGCAGGATATCTTTGTGGCTGGAAGTGATACGACCGCGGTGACAATAGAGTGGGCAATGGCAGAACTCATTCGCAATCCTGAGAAATTGAAACGAGCCCAAGCGGAGCTGGAAGAGGTTGTTGGTCTCAACCGCCGGATGGAAGAAAGTGATACCGAGCGCCTCCCTTATCTCCGCGCAGTGGTGAAAGAAGTGTTCCGATTGCACCCGGCAGGTCCTCTGCTCGTCCCACACAGAGCAAACAGCGATTGTGTGATCGGGGGGTTCGTGATACCCAAAGACAGCCGAGTAGTGGTGAACGTTTGGGGCATGGGAAGGGACGCTCAGATCTGGAAAGAGCCATTAAATTTCGTGCCAGAGAGGTTTATTGATGATGAGATGTGTAGCCATGTGGACTACAGAGGGCAACACTTTGAGCTGATACCGTTCGGTGCAGGAACGAGAATGTGTGTGGGGCTTCCATTGGCAAGTCGGACGGTTCATTTGACGTTGGGATCGCTTATCCACTCATTTGAGTGGGCACCTCCCAAGGGGACGCGTGCGGAGGAGTTAGACATGAGCGAGAAGTTTGGACTGGCGCTCCAGAAGGCCGTACCCTTGGAGGCACTTGCCACGCCGCGCCTAGCATCTCATTTGTATTAGAAATTCGAATTAATGTTTAGTTTTTTTTGTCTTACATAATAAAGTAATTAATACTATGCGACTGTCTGTATATAATTATGATGCTCAGATGACATGTAATGTTTTTTTTATTGAATATATCCGGTCAAAAACAATTGACTTTCATTAGTTCCGAAATTTTTAAATAGATTTTATAAAATTTATTAAAATTTTCAATATAGTAAACATTAAACTTAATATTTCAAAAATTAAAAATAGATTTTGAAAAAAAAAAATATATATATATATATATATATATATATATATATATATTTTATTAGTTTATATAAATTAATGATTACTATTATGAGGTTATAATAATATTTTTGTTCAATAACAATATTTAAAAAAAATTATATATTAGTGTGTTATTATAGTATACATATCAATGTTAATATTTATGATTAAATTTCAATAAAATCTCATTAGTTGTGAATATTTGATTTCACATGTTATCATTTAAATATTTTATAGTTAAAATGAATTGGTTTATTATTTTTGTTAAAATATATTTTTTACAAGTTAATATAAAGCTAGAAGGTTGTTTAGAGGAAGCAGGATGTGCTGGGACGATCTTAGCTGGGATAGTCATCATCCTTCTTCTCTACTGACAATAGTGTTCTTCTGCCAAGGTGCCCATCTAATCTTGATAAGCAATTTATATTTTTAAGGATTTCTACTCGACCATGGGAATGATTGTTAACACTGACAAAACGAAAGTTATGATTATCAAATCCAAGAAGGACACTTACGCTAATTTTATGTATGACAATAGTAACTTGGAGGAAGTGTCTTCCTACAAGTACCTAGGAATTGATATTCATCACAAGCTCAACTGGAACTATAGCATTGAGAAAAGGATTAATGGGGGATGGAAAGCTTATTTTTGTCTTGAAAATAATTGTAAAACGGCAAACCTCGGAATGTGGGATAGAAAGAAGTTCCTCTTTGAAACTTTAGTCACTCTAGTTATCTTATATGGATGTGAGGTTTTGTTGTTGCATTCTAGAGAATCCTGGAGAAATATTGAGCAAATCCAGAAGCGTTTTATAAAATATAACCTCAAAATTAAAAGCAACACACCCTATCATATTCTCCTTATAGAAGTGGGTCTTTCCCCTATCGAGAGCCTAGCTATGACTAGGCTTCTGTTGCACAAGCACAAACTCAATAACATAGGAGACCATAACTTCCTAAGCTAGCTTTAAATTCCAACCAAAACCACCTAAGGCTCAAATGAGGTTGGTATAAAGACACCAGGGCCTGGTTAAACCATTGGGAGATCGATGAGAATGTTGCATTGCAAAATATTAATAACATTAAAAATATTGTTACTCTAATTTCAAAGAAAAAATGTGGTGTGAGAAAGATTTAGCAGCTAAAAGAAAATTAAGATATTATAAAGCGGTCATCAACACCACCCTAGAAGATCAAAAGTATCTCTCTGTTTTATCTAGCGGATCCGAATTGGATCCTAAAACACTCTCTAAGTTTCCATGAACTCTGTAAAATTCATGCCAAAGTTTCAAAGTCTTATAAAGATCAAGCTTATTAGGGATAACCTCGTAATAGTTGCAATTTGTGATCAGCGTGGAGCAACGAGGACCTTAGTCAAGCACGTAGACCGTCGGCCCATGGTAATGCGCGTTGCCACAAAATTAGCAAAACCAGAGGCCAGTTCGAGAAACGGAGGCAGTTTCTGATTTGCGATTAGCTCGCTAATCATATCACAGGGCAAACCCCTCAAAGAAGGAAGAGCCCCGAGCGCCCGGACCCGAAATAATTGTAAATTGCAGAAAAGTATCGTTCCGATTCCGTCAGAAGCGAGGTCCCACAAAAACCGACAGAATATCGAAAGGGCTTCGAGCGGTAAGCGGTTTCAACCGAGTCCTGCCTGATGCCACACAATGGATGCCACGCATCCGGTGGAAGAGAGAGAAAACCATTCACATCGGATAGGTAAACATCATGTTACTTACCCGCCCGATATGAAAGATGACCATAGGATTTGGGGCCCCCAGATCAACGGCGGAGATGTGTTTCGATGGGTGACCGAACCTGACGAGGTAAACAGACAGAGTTGTATAGGATTTGAAGTCCGACGTGGACGATGCGTTGGCAAAAGATTGTGTTCACGGGCATTCTTGGAGTTAACGGAATAAACGGTCGTTTTGAAAACGTCTAAGAGAACTGACACTTAGTTCGTTATGAAACAAGTGGCCACCTCCCTGTGAGGCGTTATACAGTGATGATTACGTGGAACAGAGGGATTCAAACGGACAGAGGCAGGGGAACCAGAAAGCCAGGAAGCAGAAACGAACAATGAAAAAGTATACTGGCTTTAAAGCCACGAACTGACAGAGAGAGAAGTAAACAAGTTAAAGTAAGCAGTAAAGCAGTAAGCGAGTTAAGAAAGCTAAGAGCAGAGAACAGAGAGAAGAAGTCGAGCTGACTTGCAAAAGCAAAGGCAGCATCGAGACAGAGACAGAGAGAGTCAGAGAGTCTGTGTACTCCAGAAAGGGCTTGAGAGGTTCCAGCGAACTCCTTTGTATATGCCTGTCCTGTACTGAGTCTTAGATTAGACTCATACTATTGTGACCAATAGAGGTCGAGATTCAGTAAGGAGAGTCTATGTACTTCAGAGACTTGGGGAATCCAAGTACATTCTTGCTGATTTATATCTGTTGAGTGAGACTCAAATTGAGCTCACTGTTGTAAAAACTCTGCTTTGAAAACATAATAGAGAGGCCACTACTGAAGGCTGGACCAAGAGACGTAGCCCAGGAGTATTGGGTGAAATCCTTATTAAACTTGTTGTGTTTCTATGTTTGCCTGTTGTGTTTTCTTTAACTATTTCAGTGTCTGTGTATTTCGCAATCTTATCGATCCGTTGCCTAAAATAACATAGACACATCCATGCACATGAGTCTGTAATACCTTAATTGTTTGTCTTAGATCAATTCCGGATCAAGTGGTATCAGAGCTCTAGGTTGCTAAGGTTAGACAAGCTTGTGCTGGATTTTGTTGTTGAATGCTAACTAGGACAAAGCTCAAATTAGGAGAAGGAGAATTGGTTGAAGCTAACCCAGAAATTGGAAGAGTCTACTCTAAGAGGAAAATGGCAGAAGAAAATCCCTTGGAATCAGACTCCCAGTTCATGGATAGTTTCATGACCATGAGAGCCATGGTGGAGGAAATGTATAGAGAATTTAAGAAAGGTAGAGATGAAGATTCATCAAACTCCAACAAGAAAAAGGAGTAGAAGAATCTCTCCTCCATGACCATCCTAAAAGCAAAGCGAAAGAGGAAAAGCTCCCCACACCTCCTAATAGCCCTAAAAATAAAAAGAAAACATCTTTGATTAAATTAGATGTTAAATTTGATTTGCCGATATATGATGGAGAGTTGAATGCAGAGAAGCTGGATAATTGGATTAGACAAATTGATGTGTATTGCAGGGTGCATAGCATTGATTCAGACAAAAGTAAGATTTAGCTGGCCAGCCTACGCTTTAGAGGCACTGCATTGGTATGGTGGGAAGGCAAGACACAAGCTGACATGAAGAAGCATGGTAAAATTCTTTCTTTCTAGAGTGAATTTGTTTCTGCAATTAAAAAAAACAACTCTATCCACTAGCTTATATGTAGCAAGCCATGATGAGGTAGCAAACTCTTCGCCAATTACAAGGGCAAAGTGTACAAGGCTACACCCAAGGATTTAGAAAAAAGTTTTGATTCTAGGAATTTCTTTAGACTCACCTGAAACTCTGCTGAAGTATATAGGTGGTCTACACAACTATTTAAAGCACACCATTCTCATGTTTAATCCCACTAGCATAGATGAGGTATATGTTCAAGCTACACATCTAGAGGCTAGATGCAATAATGTGAACCCAGAAGTTGGGGGGTCATCAAAACCCACTGCAAGAAAAAACAAGGAAAAGAAAAAGCAAAAATGGAGAGAGAGGAAGACAAACGCTATACAAAAGACCAAGCCTTCGTGCACTCACTGCAAGAAGGATGGGCATGATGATGAACACTGCTGGATTCTGCATCCAAAGCTGAGACCTAAGAAGTTCGATGGCAAAAAGAAGAAGACTGTTGCAGCTATCAAAAAGATTTGGGGTCAGACTCAGGAGATGAAACAACAATCGCAGCCATAGGTAGAAAAAGTTGTCCGCTTTAGAGAATGCAGAAATCAAGAAGCAGGTATAGGAGCTGCTCGAGAAAGGGTTCATAAGACCTAGCACATCACCATGTGGGTCTCCAATTGTCTTGGTGAGAAAGAAAGATGGCTCATGGAGAATGTGCATTGATTACCGAGCATTGAATAAGATAACGATAAAAAATCGTTATCCCCTTCCTCGCATAGATGAATGATTGGTTAGTTATGCCTTTTGGCTTAACTAATGCTCCTGCTACTTTCATGAGAGTAATGAATGATGTACTCAGGCCTTTTATTGATGATTTTTTCATTGTATATTTAGATGACATTCTTATATTTAGTAAAACATGGGAAGAACATTTGAAGCATGTCAAGCAGACACTAGATGTTTTGAAAAGAGAAAATCTCTATGTTAAGCTATCAAAATGTGAATTTGGCAAAATATCTTTGAATTATTTGGGTCATATCGTAAGGGGTGGTGAATTGAAGATAGATCCCTCTAAGGTTGCAGTCATTGTAAACTGGCCTAAACCCAAATTTGCTACGAAAGTTAGAAGCTTCCTAGGAGCAGCACAGTATTGAAGAAAGTTTATTGCTAACTTTTCCTTGATTACAGCTCCCTTACATGCTTTAACAGGATTGAACAAGGTGTTTCAGTGGGGAGGCAAATAGCAGAAAGCCTTAGACACCTTAAAAGAAAAGATTAGTACATCACCAGTACTAGCACTGCCCGATCTTCAAAGACCATTTGAAATTGAAACAGATGCCAGTGACTATGCCATGGGAGCAGTGTTGATGTAGCATGGTAAACCCATACGTTATCATTCTGAGACATTTAATTCTCCAGTAGTTAATTATCCCACATATGATAAGGAATTGTATGCATTAGTACAGAGTGTGAAAAAGTGGAAACATTATCTAATGGGCAAAGAGACAGTTATACTGATCATCAACCACTTCAATATTTACACTCACAAACTAAGTTGCAGCAATCAAGACACTATAGGTGGATGGGTTTTCTACAACAATTTCATCTTGTCATCAGATATAAAAAGGGCATACACAATAAAGTTGCAGATATGTTGTCCAGACCAATCATAAATGCATCTACTATACTTAAGCATAATTCAGTATTGCATGAAAGCTACATTGAACAATATGCTCAAGATATAGATTTTAAAGATGTATATGCAACTTTAAGTCATGGCAAACAAGTAGAAGAATTGGATTATCATGTTAAGGACCAACTCTTGTATCATTTTGGAAAGTTATGCATTCCACAAACTGAAAGAGTAAAGATAATTCGAGAAGCACACACTTCTCTAATATCAGGTCACTTTGGTGTAAGTAAAACAGTTGCACAGCTGCAAAGATTTTGTTATTGGCCAAAAATGAATGAGACAGTTTCTAGATATGTAAGAGGGTGTACTATGTGTGCTAAAAGTAAGCCCAGCAATAGAAAACTAGGCTTGTACACTCCACTACCAGTTCCTTCTCATCCTTGGGAAAGTGTTTCCATGGACTTTGTTGGGGGACTGCCTAAATCTAGAAAAGGTCATGACTATTTATATGTTATTGTGGATAGGTTCAGCAAAATGTGTATTTTAATACCTTGTAACAAACAGATTACAGCTGAACAAACAGCAAAGTTGTTCTTTCAGCATGTATGGGTTCATTTTGGATTACCCACTTCCATTGTATCTAATCGAGATTCCTAATTTGTTGGGAAGTTTTGGTCAAGTCTATGGGAATTGATGGACACCAGACTGAAGAAGATCACAGCTTTTCATCCGCAAACGGATGGTCAAACAAAAGTGATCAACAGGACAGTGATCCATTTGCTCAGATGCTATTGCAACAAGCATCTCAAGCTTTGGGATGAACATTTATGTTATGTGCAACATCCTTACAACCGTGCTAAACATTCTTCTACACAGAGATCTCCTTTCGAGACCTGTTTTGGTTTCACACCAAGGTCTCCCTTGGATTTTGTCTTTGGTAAAGACATAGCTGTTGATGGACATAGTGATGTGGACAAGGAAACCAAGTTCATTGAACAAATCCAAGAGATTCACCAGGCAATACAGGGACAACTGGAAAAGATCCAAGCCAAGTACAAGGCAAGGCATGATAAGCATCGGATTGAGCATAGTTTCCAAGTTGGTGATCAAGTCTGGCTGTATATCAGCAAGGACAAGATGCAAGGTGAAGGTAAGAAACTGAAGCCAATAAGGTATAGACCTTTCAAGATACTTGAGAAAATTGGTGAGAATGCTTTTCGCCTTGATTTGCCAGCTTACATGCATATCTATTCGGTAGTGAATGCAAAAAGCTTGAGACTATTTGAACCTTCATTGATTGAAGATCCCGCAGAGTAGAGTCAATTGCCTTCTATTGATGATCTGTTACCTGAATATCTCAATGAATTGCAGGAAGATACAGTTCTGGACAGGAAGGTGAGAACTACGCGCAAAGGTGATGTTGAGTACCTCAGGATTGGACTCAAAGGTTCAAAACCAAGCAGTGCAAAATGGATATAAATTGGGCAAGCGAGGAATCTGTACCCTCACTTGATTGATGCTTAAAAACCAACTTTTGGTGGTCCAAAAGCTTTTTCAGTGGGAAGACCGTGATCCAAATTGGATCCTCAAACACTCTCTAAGTTTTCATGAACTCTGTAAAATTCATTCCAAAGTTTTAAAGTCTTATAAAGATCAAGCTTATCAGGGATAACCTTGTAATAGTTGCAATTTGTGATCAGCGCGGAGCAACGAGGACCCTCGATTAAGCACGCAGACCGTCGACCCATGGTAATGCGCGCTGCCACAAAATTAGCAAAACTAGAGGCCAGTTCGAGAAACGGGGGCAGTTTCTGATATGTGATTAGCGACAAGTCGCTAATCTCGCTAATCACATATCGGAGGGCAAACCCCTCAAAGAAGGAAGAGACCCGAGCGCCTGGACCCGAAATAATTGTAAATTGCAGAAAAGTACCGTTCCGATTCCATCAGAAGCGGGGTCCCACAAAAACCGACAGAATATCGAAAGGGATTCGAGCAGTAAGCAGTTTCAACTGAGTCCCGCTCGATGCCACACAATGGGTGCCATGCGTCCGACAGAAGAGAGAGAAAACCGTTCACATCGGACGGGTAAACATCATGTTACTTACCCGCCTGATATGAACGATGACCGTAGGATCCGGGGCTCCCAAATCAACGGCGGAGATGCGTTTCGATGGGTCACTAGACCTGACGAGGTAAATAGACAGAGTTGTATAGGATTTGAAGTCCGACGTGGATGATGCATTGGCAGAAGATCATGTTCGCGGACATTCTTCGAGTTAACGGAATAAATGGTCGTTTTGAAAACGTCCAAGAGAACTGACACTCAGTTCGTTATGAAACAGGTGGCCACCTCCCTGTGAGGCGTTATACAGTGATGATTACGCAGAACAGAGGGATTCAAACGGATAGAGGCAGGGGAACCAGAAAGCCAGGAAGCGGAAACAAACAGTCAGAAAGCAGACTAGCTTTAAAGCCACGAACTGACAGAGAGAGAAGTAAGCAAGTTAAAGTAAGCAGTAAAGCAGTAAGCGAGTTAAGAAATCTAAGAGCAAAGAACAGAGAGAAGAAGTCGAGCTGACCTACAGAAGCAAAGGCAGCATCGAGACAGAGACAGAGAGAGTCAGAGAGTCTGTGTACTCCAGAAAGGGCTTGAGAGGTTCAAGCGAACTCCTCTGTATATGCCTGTCCTGTATTAAGTCTTAGATTGGACTCATACTATTGTGACCAATAGAAGTCGAGATTCAGTAAGAAGAGTCTATGTACTCCAGAGACTTGGGGAATCCAAGTACAGTCTTGTTGATTTATATCTGTTGAGTGAGACTCAAATTGAGCTCACTGTTGTAAAAACTCTGCTTTGAAAACATAATAGAGAGGTTGCCGCTGAAGGCTGGACCAGGAGACGTAGCCCAGGAGTATTGGGTGAACTCCTTATTAAACTTCTTTTGTTTCTATGTTTTCCTGTTGTGTTTTCTTTAACTGCTTCAGTGTCTATGTGTTTCGCAATCTTATAGATCCATTGCCTAAAATAACATAGACACATCCATGCACATGATTCTGTAACACTTTAATTGTTTGTCTTAGATCAATTCCGGATCAAGTGGTATCAAAGCTCTAGGTTGCTGAGGTTAGACAAGCTTGTGCTAGATTTTGTTGTTGAATGCTAACTAGGACAAAGTTCAAATTAGGAGAAGGAGAATTGGTTGAAGCTAACCCAGAAATTGGAAGAGTCTACCCTAAGAGGAAAAGAGCAAAAGAAAATCCCGTGGAATCAGACTCCCAGTTCATGGATAGTTTCATGACCATGAGAGCCATGGTGGAGGAAATGTATATTAGAGAATTTAAGAAAGGTAGAGATGAAGATTCATCAAACTCCAAACAAGATAAAGGAGTAGAATAATCTCTCCTCCGTGACCATTCTAAAAGCAAAGGGAAAGAAGAAAAGCTCCCCACACCTCCTAATAGCCCTGAAAATAAAAAGAAAACATCTTTGATTAGATTAGATGTTAAATTTGATTTGCCGATATATGATGGAGAGTTGAATGGAGAGAAGCTTGATAATTGGATTAGACAGATTGATGTGTATTGCAGGGTGTATAGCATTGATTCAGACAAAAGTAAGATTTAGCTGGCTAGCCTACGCCTTAGAGGCACTGCCTTGGTATGGTGGGAAGGCAAGACACAAGCTGACATGAAGAAGCATGGTAAAATTCTTTCTGTCTGGAGTGAATTTGTTTCTGCAATTAAAAAAAACAATTCTATCCACTAGCTTATATGCAGCAAACCATGATGAGCTGGCAAACTCTTTGCCAATTAAAAGGGCAAAGTGTACAAGGCTACACCCAAGAATTTAGAAAAAGAGCTTTGATTCTAGGAATTTCTTTAGACTCACCTGAAACTCTGCTGAAGTATATAGGTGGTCTACACAGTTATTTAAAGCACACCATTCTCATGTTTAATCCCACTAGCATAGATGAGGCATATGTTCAAGCTACACATCTAGAGGCTAGAGGCAAGAATGTGAACCCAGAAGTTGGGGGGTCATCAAACCCCATTGCAAGCAAAACAAGGAAAATAAAAAGAAGAAATGGAAAGAGAGGAAGACAAATGTTGTACAAAAGACCAAGCCTTCGTGCACTCACTACAAGAAGGATGGGCATGATGATGGACACTGCTGGATTCTGCATCTAGAGCTGAGACCTAAGAAGTTCGATGGCAAAAAGAAGAAGACTGTTGTAGCTATTCAAAAAGATTTGGGGTCAGACTCAGGAGATGAAACAACAATCGCAGCCACAGGTATAAAAGGTTGTCCGCTTTAGAGAATGCAGAAATCAAGAAGTAGGTACAGGAGCTGCTCAAGAAAGGGTTCATAAGACCTAGCACATCACCATGTGGGTCTCCAATTGTCTTGGTGAGAAAGAAAGATGGCTCATGGAGAATGTGCATTGATTACCGAGCAATGAATAAGATAACGATAAAAAATCGCTATCCCCTTCGTTGCATAGATGATCTATTAGATCAGTTGAAAGAAGTTGGTTACTTTGCCAAGTTGGACTTGCATAGTGGCTACCATCAGGTCAGAGTTGCAGAGCAAGATGCATGGAAGACTGCTTTCAAAACAAAACAGGGATTGTATGAGTGGTTAGTTATGCCTTTTGGCTTAACTAATGCTCCTGCTACTTTCATGAGAATAATGAATGATGTACTCAGGCCTTTTATTAATGATTTTGTCATTGTATATTTAGATGACATTCTTATATTTAGTAAAAAATGGGAAGAACATTTGAAGCATGTCAAGTAGACACTGGATGTTTTGAAAAGAGAAAATCTCTATGTTAAGCTATCAAAATTTGAATTTGACAAAACATCTTTGAATTATTTGGGTCATATTGTAGGGGGTGGTGAATTGAAGATAGATCCCACTAAGGTTGCAGTCATTGTAAACTGGCCTAAACCCAAATCTGCTATGGAAGTTAGAAGCTTCGTAGGAGCAGCACAGTATTGGAGAAAGTTTATTGCTAACTTTTCCTTGATTACAGCTCCCTTACATGCTTTAACAGGATTGAACAAGGTGTTTCAGTGGGGAGGCAAACAGCAGAAAGCCTTCAACACCTTAAAATAAAAGATTAGTACATCACCAGTACTAGCACTGCCCGACCTTCAAAGACCATTTGAAATTGAAACAGATGTCAGTGACTATGCCATGGGAGCAGTGTTGATGCAGCATGGTAAACCCATATGTTATCATTCTGAGACATTTAATTCTGCAGTAGTTAATTATGCCACATATGATAAGGAATTGTATGCATTAGTACAGGGTGTGAAAAAGTGGAAACATTATCTAATGGGCAAAGAAACAATTATACTGATCATCAACCACTTCAATATTTACACTCACAAACTAAGTTGCAGCAATCAAGACACTATAAGTGGATGGGTTTTCTACAAAAGTTTCATCTTGTCATCAAATGTAAAAAGGGCATACACAATAAAGTTGCAGATATGTTGTCCAGACCAATCATAAATGCATCTACCATACTTAAGCATAATTCAGTATTGCATGAAAGCTACATTGAACCGTATGCTCAAGATATAGATTTTAAAGATGTATATGCAACCTTAAGTCGTGGCAAACAAGTAGAAGAATTGGATTATCATGTTAAGGACCAACTCTTGTATCATTTTGGAAAGTTATGCATTCCACAAACTGAAACAGTAAAGATAATTTGAGAAGCACACACTTCTCTAATATCAGGTCACTTTGGTGTAAGTAAAACAGTTGCACAGCTGCAAAGATTTTGTTATTGGCCAAAAATGAATGAGACAGTTTCTAGATATGTAAGAGGGTGTACTATGTGTGCTAAAAGCAAGCCCAGCAATAGAAAACTAGGCTTGTACACCTCACTACCAGATCCTTCTCATCCTTAGGAAAGTGTTTCCATGGACTTTGTTGGGGGACTGCCTAAATCTAGAAAAGGTCATGACTATTTATATTTTATTGTGGATAGGTTCAGCAAAATGTGTATTTTAATACCTTGTAACAAATATATTACAGCTGAACAAACAACAAAGTTGTTCTTTCAACATGTATGGGTTCATTTTGGATTACCCACTTCCATTGTATCTGATCGAGATTCCCGATTTTTTGGGAAGTTTTGGTCAAGTCTGTGGGAATTGATGGACACCAGACTGAAGAAGAGCACAACTTTTCATCCACAAACAGATGGCCAAACAGAAGTGGTCAACAGGACAGTGATCCAGTTGCTCAAAGGCTATTGCAACAAGCATCCCAAGCTTTGGGATGAACATTTATGTTATGTGCAGCATGCTTACAACTGTGTTAAACATTCTTCTACACAAAGATCTCCTTTTGAGACCTGTTTTGGTTTCACACCAAGGTCTCCCTTGGATTTTGTCTTTGGTAAAGACATAACGGTTGATGGACACAGTGATGTGGACAAGGCAACCAAGTTCATTGAACAAATCTAAGAGATTCACCAGGCAGTACAGGAACAACTAGAAAAGAGCCAAGCCAAGTACAAGGCAAGGCATGATAAGCATCGGATTGAGCATAGTTTCCAAATTGGTGATCAAGTCTGGCTATATATCAGCAAAGACAGAATGCAAGGTGAAGGTAAGAAGTTGAAGCCAATAAGGTATGGACCTTTCAAGATACTTAAGAAAATTGGTGAGAATGCTTTTCGCCTTGATTTGCCAACTTACATGCATATCTATTCAGTAGTGAATGCAGAAAGCTTGAGACTATTTGAGCCTTCATTAATTGAAGATCTCGAAGAGCAAAGTCAATTTCCTTCTATTGATGATCTGTTACCTGAATATCTCAATGAATTGCAGGAAGATACAGTTCTGGACAGGAAGGTGAGAACTACGCGCAAAGGTGATGTTGAGTACCTCAGGATTGAACTCAATGGTTCAAAACCAAGCAGTGCAAAATGGATAGAAATTGGGCAAGCGAGGAATCTGTACCCTCACTTGATTGATGCTTAAAAACCAACTTTTGGTGGTCCAAAAGCTTTTCAGTGGGAAGGTCGTGATCCGAATTGGATCCTAAAACACTCTCTAAGTTTTCATGAACTCTGTAAAATTCATTCCAAAGGTTCAAAGTCTTATAAAGATCAAGCTTATCAGGGATAACTTCGTAATAGTTGCAATTTGTGATTAGCGCAGAGCAACGAGGACCCTCAGTCAAGTGCGCAGACCGTCGGCCCATGGTAACACGCGCTGTCACAAAATTAGCAAAACCAAAGGCCAATTTGAGAAACGGGGGCAGTTTTTGATATGCGATTAGTTGTCGCTAATCGCATATCACAGGGAAAACCCCTCAAATAAGGAAGAGCCCCAAGCACCCGGAACTGAAATAATTGTAAATTGCGAAAAAGTACCGTTCTGAATCCATCAGAAGTGGGGTCCCACAAAAACCGGCAGAATATCGAAAGGGCTTCGAGCAGTAAGTAGTTTCAACGAGTCCCGCCCGATGCCACACAATGGGTGCCATGCGTCTGGCGGAAGAGAGAGAAAACCGTTCACATCAGACAGTTAAACATCATGTTACTTACCCGCCCGATATGAACGATGACCGTGGGATCTAGGGCCCCCAGATCAACGGCGGAGATGTGTTCCGATGGGTGACCGGACTTGACGAGGTAAACAGATAGAGTTGTATAGGATTTGAAGTCCGACGTGGATGATGCGTTGGCAAAAGATCGTGTTCGCGGGCATTCTTGGAGTTAACGGAATAAACGGTCCTTTTGAAAATGTCTAAGAGAATTGACACACAGTTCGTTATGAAACAAGTGGCCACCTCCATGTGAGGCATTATACAGTGATGATTACGTAGAATAGAGGGATTCAAACAGACAGAGGCAGGGGAACCAGAAAGCCGTGAAGCGGAAACAAACAATCAGAAAGCAGACTGGCTTTAAAGCCACGAACTAACAGAGAGAGAAGTAAGAAAGTTAAAGTAAGCAGTAAAGCAGTAAGCGAGTTAAGAAAGCTAAGAGCAGGGAACAGAGAGAAGAAGTTGAGCTGACCTGCAAAAGCAAAGGCAGCATCGAGACAAAGACAGAGAGAGTCAGGGATTCTGTGTACTCCAGAAAGGGCTTAAGAGGTTCAAGCGAACTCCTCTGTATATGCCTATCCTGTATTGAGTCTTAGACTGGACTCATACTATTGTGACCAATAGAGGTCGAGATTTAGTAAGGAGAGTCTGTGTACTCCAGAGACTTGGGGAATCCAAGTACAGTCTTTTTTATTTATATCTGTTGAGTGAGACTCAAATTGAGCTCACTGTTGTAAAAAATTTGCTTTGAAAACATAATAGAGAGGCCACCACTAAAGGCTGGACCAAGAGATGTAGCCCAGGAGTATTAGGTGAACTCCTTATTAAACTTGTTTTGTTCTATGTTTTCCTGTTGTGTTTTATTTAACTGCTTCAGTGTCTATGTATTTCGCAATCTTATGGATTCGTTGCCTAAAATAACATAGACACATCCATGCACATGAATCTGTAATACCTTAATTGTTTGTCTTCGATCAATTCCGGATCAAGTGGTATCAGAGCTCTAGGTTGCTAAGGTTAAACAAGCTTGTGTTGGATTTTGTTGTTGAATGCTAACTAGGACAAAGCTCAAATTAGGAGAAGGAGAATTGGTTGAAGCTAACCCAGAAATTGGAAGATTCTACCCTAAGAGGAAAATGGCAGAAGAAAATCCCTTGGAATCAGACTCCCAGTTCATGGATAGTTTCATGACCATGAGAGCCATGGTGGAGGAAATGTATAGAGAATTTAAGAAAGGTAGAGATGAAGATTCATCAAACTCAGCCAAGATAAAGGAGTAGAAGAATCTCTCCTCCATGACCATTCTAAAAGCAAAGGGAAAGAAGAAAAGCTCTCCACACCTCCTAATAGCCCTAAAAATAAAAAGAAAACATTTTTTATTAAATTAGATGTTAAATTTGATTTTCCGATATATGATGGAGAGTTGAATGCAGAGAAGCTGGATAATTGGATTAGACAGGTGATGTGTATTGCAGGGTTCATAGCATTGATTTAGACAAAAGTAAGATTCAGCTGGCCAGCCTACGCCTTGGAGGCACTGCCTTGGTATGGTGGGAAGGCAGGACACAAGTTGACATCAAGAAGCATGGTAAAATTCTTTCTGTCTGGAGTGAATTTGTTTCTGCAATTAAAAAAAACAATTCTATCCACTAGCTTATATGCAACAAGACATGATGAGCTGACAAACTCTTCGCCAATTAAAAGGGCAAAGTGTACAAGGCTACACCCAAGAATTTAGAAAAAGAGCTTTGATTCTAAGAATTTCTTTAGACTCACCTGAAACTCTGTTGAAGTATATAGGTGGTCTACACATCTATTTAAAGCACACCATTCTCATGTTTAATCCCACTAGCATAGATGAGGTATATGTTCAAGCTACACATCTAGAGGCTAGATGCAAGAATGTGAACCCAGAATTGGGGGGTCATCAAAACCCACTGCAAGCAAAAACAAGGAAAAGAAAAAGGAGAAATGGAAAGAGAGGAAGACAAACGTTGTACAAAAGACCAAGCCTTCGTGCACTTACTGCAAGAAGGATGGGCATGATGATGAACATTGCTGGATTCTGCATATGGAGCTGAGACCCAAGAAGTTCGATGGTAAAAAGAAGAAGACTGTTGTAGCTATTCAAAAAGATTTGGGGTCAGACTCAGGAGATGAAACAACAATCGCAGCCACAGGTATAAAAGGTTGTTCGCTTTAGAGAATGCAGAAATCAAGAAGCAGGTACAAGAGCTGCTCGAAAAAGGGTTCATAAGACCTAGCACATCACCATGTGGGTCTCCAATTGTCTTGGTGAGAAAGAAAGATGGCTCATGGAGAATGTGCATTGATTACCGAGCACTGAATAAGATAACGATAAAAAATCGTTATCCCCTTCCTCGCATAGATGATCTATTAGATCAGTTGAAATAAGTTGTTTACTTTTCCAAGTTGGACTTGCATAGTGGCTACCATCAGGTCAGAGTTGCAGAGCAAGATGCATGGAAGACTGCTTTCAAAACAAAACAGGGATTGTATGAGTGGTTAGTTATGCCTTTTGGCTTAACTAATGCTCCTGCTACTTTCATGAGAGTAATGAATGATGTACTCAGGCCCTTTATTGATGATTTTTTCATTGTATATTTAGATGACATTTTTATATTTAGTAAAACATGGGAAGAAAATTTGAAGCATGTCAAGCAGAAACTAGATGTTTTGAAAAGAGAAAATCTCTATGTTAAGCTATCAAAATGTGAATTTGGCAAAACATATTTGAATTATTTAGGTCATATTGTAGGGGGTGGTGAATTGAAGATAGATCCCTCTAAGGTTGCAGTCATTGTAAACTGGCCTAAACCCAAATCTGCTACAAAAGTTAGAAGCTTCCTAGGAGCAGCACAGTAGTGGAGAAAGTTTATTGCTAACTTTTCCTTGATTGTAGCTCCCTTGCAGGATTGAAAAATGTGTTTCAGTGGGGAGGCAAACAGCAGAAAGACTTCGACACCTTAAAAGAAAATATTAGTACATCACCAGTACTAGCACTGCCCGATCTTCAAAGGCCATTTGAGATTGAAACAGATGCCAGTGACTATGCCATGGGAGCAGTGTTGATGCAGCACGGTAAACCCATATGTTATCATTCTGAGACATTTAATTCTGCAGTAGCTAATTATCCCACATATGATAAGGAATTGTATGCATTAGTACAGAGTGTGAAAAAGTGGAAACATTATCTAATGGGCAAAGAGACAGTTATACTGATCATCAACCACTTCAATATTTACACTCACAAACTAAGTTGCAGCAATCAAGACACTATAGGTGGATGGGTTTTCTACAACAGTTTCATCTTGTCATCAGATATAAAAAGGGCATACACAATAAAGTTGCAGATATGTTGTCCATACCAATCATAAATGCATCTACTATACTTAAGCATAATTCAGTATTGCATGAAAGCTACATTGAGCAGTATGCTCAAGATATAGATTTTAAAGATGTATATGCAACTTTAAGTCGTGGCAAACAAGTAGAAGAATTGGATTATCATGTTAAGGACCAACTCTTGTATCATTTTGGAAAGTTATGCATTCCACAAACTGAAGCAATAAAGATAATTTGAGAAGCACACACTTCTCTAATATCAGGTCACTTTGGTGTAAGTAAAACAGTTGCGCAACTGCAAAGATTTTGTTATTGGCCAAAAATGAATGAGACAGTTTCTAGATATGTAAGAGGGTGTATTATGTGTGCTAAAAGCAAGCCCAGCAATAGAAAACTAGGCTTGTACACTCCACTACCAGTTCCTTCTCATCCTTGGGAAAGTGTTTCCATGGACTTTGTTGGGGGACTGCCTAAATCTAGAAAAGGTCATGACTATTTATATGTTATTGTGGATAGGTTCAGCAAAATGTGTATTTTAATACCTTGTAACAAACAAATTACAGTTGAACAAACAGCAAAGTTGTTCTTTCAGCATGTATGGGTTCATTTTGGATTACCCACTTCCATTGTATCTGATCGAGATTCCCAATTTGTTGGGAAGTTTTGGTCAAGTTTGTGGGAATTGATCGACACCAGACTGAAGAAGAGCACAACTTTTCATTCGCAAACAGATGGTCAAACAAAAGTGGTCAACAGGACAGTGATCCATTTGCTCAGATGTTATTGCAGCAAGCATCTCAAGCTTTGGGATGAGCATTTATGTTATGTGCAGCATGCTTACAACTGTGCTAAACATGCTTCTACACACAGATCTCCTTTCGAGACGTATTTTGGTTTCACACCAAGGTCTCCCTTGGATTTTGTCTTTGGTAAAGACATAGTTGTTGATGGACACAGTGATGTGGACAAGGCAACCAAGTTCATTGAACAAATCCAAGAGATTCACTAGGCAGTACAGGAACAGCTGGAAAAGAGCCAAGCCAAGTACAAGGCAAGGCATGATAAGCATCGGATTGAGCATAGTTTCCAAGTTGGTGATCAAGTCTCGCTGTATATCAGCAAAGATAGAATGCAAGGTGAAGGTAAGAAGCTGAAGCCAATAAGGTATGGACCTTTCAAGCTACTTGAGAAAATTGGTGAGAATGATTTTCGCCTTTGTTGGAGAGGTAAATCCCCTCTGCGGACAGAGGCGATCCCTACTAGCCCAGACTGGGTCTAGCAACAATCAAACAATGCTATCATGCAAGTTCCTAATTTCAAATTAAAGGTGGATTATGAGAGCCTACTTGGATTCCAATGCTAGTGTTGTAGAAGAGTCGACACTCCCATTCCTTTGCTCCGGCCGGTCACGATCCTCACGATCTCCGTGAATGGACACCTGCACATGCAAAGAACGACACAAATACAAGCATAAAATCCAATAGATGCAATTATATATCGGTCAGAAAAGATATAACTCAAACATCATTGCAATGAACAACAAGAGTGGAACCATAATGATAGTCATCTATTATTGATAAACAACAAAGAAGAATACAACCATAGTTCTGACGTCGAATCCTCTTTTGGCTGGGTGATCAGCTACATATGCCTTGCAAAGCTTGTTGGGATTGGGAACAAGCCTCTCTCTCTTTGATTATGAATGCAAAGAAGACTCTTACAGCAATCTCTCAGACTTCTGAAAGTATAATTCTCCCTATGCTCGAACTAGCTTGTCAAAGGCAATGGAACAAGCTTTTATAGATGGAGGAGAGGGAGATACGATGAATCAGGACATCCATGGGGTTGGGTTTATCCTCAAAAGCTATTATGGATAGAGGAAAGGGAGATACGGTGAATCTCGACATCCGTGAGATTGGCATTATCCTTAAAAAGCTTAATGAGTCGAAAGGAAAAAACCTTCGGGCGTGCGTTTGTTAAAAAGCTTTCCCAAACTCGGTTGGTGCGGGTATAACTCTAAGACAGAGCGCCAACTGGCGCGCCCTCTTTGGAGGATTTCCCCCATTGGCGCGGGTAATACACTGTGGATTCGCGCTAATGGAAAAAGGGGACTTTTTAAGGATATTCTGCAGGAGATGTCTTCAGGGCATATGAAGTCCATACTTAGGGGAACATAATGCAAGTGTTTTCAAGTTATGTCACTTCTCACAAGTCCCGGAATGAGTCCTCCAAAGTGCGGGAGAGGGGTAACAGGGACGGTGACAAATGGTGACAAATTACTGTGTAACAGATGCCCCCTAAAGCATGAGGCCTGAGAGAGAGAGGGGTGAAATGCTTTACAAGAACACATGCAGCTGCCGCCGGAGAATCTGCATAGAGAGGTACAACTGATAGCTCAAGTACATGATATGTGTGGTATGGGCGCAGCCATCCATAACAGAGTACATAATAATCTAGATCCAAGGTATGGGCGCAGCCATCCGGTGAGGATCAATGAATAGACTCAGGCATGGTCACAGCCATCCAGTGAATGAGTCATGTAACAATAATCCACAAAATCGCAGCCTAGATTCCAACAGACAAAATCCAGGGTCTTGCGCTCCATCTCGACCCGAACAAAAGTACAAGTTCAAGCATGTGAATACATGAGTTGAAGTCGAACATGCATGAACATCGTCTGATTACCAGTCAATAATGAAAACTGTTAACAGACGCAAGAGGTACCACCAATAATGACAATGGCCCTCAAGGTACAATAGGTACAATCTACGGCGTGTGAATCAGTGAGCTGGCGTCGAACACCTATAGAATCATTCGATCGGAGGCCAATGATGAAAACCTCACGTCGAACACGAAGAGCCTGCCATTGAGGCATGCAAGCTCCAAGGCACCGGAAGGGAGTCTCTAGATCAGTTTCCTGGATAATGAGCTGAAGTCGACAAGAAATGACCTTGATCGAAGGTGGGCCATAGTGTTTCCCACATCATCGACACGAGACAGAGGAAGAATGTTGTGGTGAATCAGAATTATGTGAGCTATCAGAGGGAGGTTGTTATTCTGCAGAGGTCAACTTCTCTTGAACATATCGGCAGCATGACAGTGGACTTGGCAGTATTTGACATCAATGGATCAAAGGTCATGGTGGCGAGGCAATGAGCAAATGAGAGGTCAAACAGGATCACCCAAATCCACGGAGGCAAGTGAAAAACGAGATGAGATGTCCCCACCCAGACACGAAAACAGACAAGTGCCATGTTCAAGAGTGACATACTGTCGACACGACAATAATTATGGTTCCATTTTTCCCCACCATTTCTGGCGAGTACCCCAGTTATTTTTATTAACAAGCTTGACGGGGATAGCATATGCTTGTAAGAATCCAATGTCATCAGGTTTTAACGAGTCTGACAGAGGAAGAACTCGGCGTCTTTTCATGTTTAGAGAGTTTGAAAAGACAGCAGAAAAGAAAACTCCAAGGGTGTCCTTTTTCATAAAGTTGTGTCTCTCGAGCCCGAAAAAGTATAAAACATTGCTCGAAAGAACCGCCCGACCATTATGATCGAGGAGTACTTTTCATGAGTAGTGATTTCGACCTGAAAAAAGTAAAAAAGCGATCGAAGCCATGTCGCTTCGTAACCGTTAACGAACCTAAAACGACAATGGTCCGACGATCTTTTCGTTTTTACACGGTCGGAAAAGAGTTTAAAGACGACCGCCTCTTATTTATGTTTAACGAGTCAAGAGGGATAACTCGGCGATCTTTTCATGTTTAGAGAGTCAGAAAAGAGCTGAAAGATGACTCCACAGTGACTTTTTCGTGTATTTACCGAGTCCGAAAAAGTATAAAATACAACTCGTTTCACCATCGAAGTTGCGTAAAAGACCTGTCGCTGCACAAAAAGCAAGCGTAAAATCCATTTTCAACCAAAGATATATTAAAATATTCAAAAAGTAACTTTTCAAACCTGAATATAAGTCAAAAATTTATAAATATGGTGAAAATGGTAAAAATAGAATTACTTTTACTTTTTACCTTTCTGAAGAGTAGCAGTGGTCTGTTTGGGGGGTGAACTTCAAACGATGATTACGGCCAATCCGTGCAACCATTCGGGATTTCGTCGGTTCCAGGTAAGAGGCGCTTCCCTTGGCCCCATTTCCATACATTTTTTTATGTTTTTGCTTCCTGATTGGCCTCTGCAAGGGGGTATTAAAAAATTTAGGGCTTCGCCCATTAGCGCGGGTATCCGGCACGGACCCGCGCTAATGGGGCGATTTTTCCAAAAGGGTCGCGCCATTGGCGCGACTGTTTTAGAAACAGTCGTGCCAACCGCACAACTCAATTTTCCGCTTAAAATTTCCCAATGCATTTTGAATCTAACTAGATTGCAAGCTTACCAATGATCTAATTGTGATTTATGTGTTCTTGTGGGTGCAGGAAAGCAGGCAAAATGGTAGTAGAATGGAAGGAACGAGAACATGATGCCGTAGATGCTTTGGCCCTTGAGGATGAAGGGTGTATGAATGCCCTAAGGGACTGTGGGCTTAAGAAATTCTTTCTTACACCTTACTTGCGCGCTCAGCCCGAGCTACTGCAATTCATAATTGATCTGTGGGATGTTAATGACCAAGTGTTCCGTTTACGGGACCAAGTGCTGGAGCTTGATGTGTCCGATGTCTACTTCATCACGGGGTTGTCACGGAGAGGGGTGAGGCCCATTTTGACCGGGAGTAGACCTTCCGGGGAGAAGATGACCGAAGTTCGAGACCGAGTGTGCCCAGGGGCACAATTTGGAAGGAACAGTGCAAAGGTGGATATTCCCACCGTTCCGGACTTGATTCTCAGGGTGATACTGTTCACCATTACTCGAGCTGCAGGGGTGCAGGTGCCCCATGAGGCGAGCAAAAACCATCTTCTATTAGCCACAGAATGCCTAAATCCTACCATCTTTGACTGGGCCACAGCAGTGACCACCAACATCAAGAGGCAGCTTACAAAGTGCAAACGAGGAGGGGTAAAGTAGTTTGGGTATGGCTCAATCGTGGTATCGTTTTTCTTGGAACGATTACCAATTTTTCAGGGACAGGGAGCTATAGTGGCTGATCCTTTGCCACGAGAGCCTAGGATGGCTCGCTGGGCAGCACTGATGCCCAGGGGAGGAGGGGGCCAGCAGATGTCCTGGAGGCCCGAGTTCTTTATATGGCTCCGCCGTCAGCTGATTGTGGTGGAGGATTGGCCATATGCAGGGACTGACTTCATGGGAGACCCAGATCTCCCACTGCCCAAGGGAGAGGAGTGGGACGAGGAGCTGGGTAAGATCTCTTTTTGTTTTTGATGTTTTATATGTTTTTTTTTTGTTAATACATGTTTGTCCTAACAACAATTGTATATATATGCAGATGTTGGCCTAGAGCGACCAGTTGGCATGTCTCCCATCGCTCGGAGGAACCAGCCCGCTGCCGACCCTCAGGAAGAGGGTGCCGAGGGGGAGGAACTGATTCAGAATCTCGAGGGACTCGCCCGAGGGATTCCTGATTACGCTAGACTGGCAGATATGCCACTAGCATACCAGAGGCACACAGTGGGGGTGCCTAATCGTGTCCATCGTCTGTTGAGACGCTTGGTGCGCGCGGTGTTGTGCTATCATGAGCACCACCGGGACTAGACTCCTAGGTTTCTTTTTCATGCATATTTTTTGAGAGACATGTCGTCTCCGGATGTATTTGAGATGAACATGTATTATTTTTTGAACTATATGATGCACGTGGTGCAAACATTGCGACACACATATATATATACATATGCCTATTTCTATGGTTTTATTTTTTGTGCTTTATATGCTTTCTTGTATGATGTTTTATATATTACGCAAATGTCTATCTAATACATGGTTAGCCAATGCATCAGTTAATGTGTTCAATTGTCTTGGAATATGCTGATATGTAATGAAATCAAAGTTCCTTTCTAACAATCTCACACGTAAATACAACCTTAGAATGCGATGGTCTCTGACGGAATATTGCCCGTTGAGCTGGTGGACGACAAGTTGAGAGTCTAGGTTCACTACCAATGCACGAATGTCGAGATTAATTGCTTCAGCAAGTAGTTCAATTACAGCACAATATTCGGCGACATTGTTAGTGGTACGGCCCAAACACACACCTTGAAGATCTATCAACTCGCCATGAGGATCATAGATCACCCACGCCGCAGAGGACAAGTTGCGAGTACTGCGGCAGGCACCATCAGTGAAACCAACATAAGGTGTATCAGACATCTGCACAAGAAGCGAAAGACACAATAAGCGGCAGTCACGCCTTCAAAACAAAAACACACACACACACAACACACCTGCTAAAGTACATGTATGTACAAAACAAAGTGTATAAGCATCACACATAGTACTTTTTCAAGTACAGCCCATTTCGGGGCTTCTCGAGAGGGTTCCCTTCATAGTCAATTAGCTCGTAGGCCCCTTTTTGCAAAACTTTCTTGACAATATAAGGACCTAGCCACATAGGCTCGAGTTTTCCTGCCCCTAGCTTATCGTTTGCCTGATCGTATAGCAGGACTAAATCTCCCTCAACAAAAGAACGTGGATGGACAGTGTGATCGAAGTGAGTTTTCACTCTCTTATTTTGTGCTTCGATAGCTAGAGAGGCTAGGCGACGAGTCTCATCTAGCCGTTCCAGGTAAAGAAGGCGTTCTTCTACCGGAGTAGTGTTGGGAAGTAGTTTTACGGCCAATTTTAATGAAGGGATTTCGCACTCGATTGGAAGGGTAGCCTCAGTCCATAAATCCCCTCTGCGGACAGAGGCGATCCCTACTAGCCCAGACCAGGTCTAGCAACAATCAAACAATGCTATCACGCAAGTTCCTAATTGCAAATAAAAGGTGGATTATGAGAGCCTACTTGGATTCCAACGCAAGTGTTGTAGAAGAGTCGACACTCCCATTCCTTTGCTCCGGCCGGTCACGATCCTCACAATCTCCGTGAATGGACACCTGCACATGCAAAGAACGACACAAATACAAGCATAAAATCCAATAGATGCAATTATATATCGGTCAGAAAAGATATAACTCAAACATCATTGCAATGAACAACAAGAGTGGAACCATAATGATAGTCATCTATTATTGATAAACAACAAAGAAGAATACAACCATAGTTCTGACGTCGAATCCTCCTTTGGCTGGGTGGTCAGCTACATATGCCTTGCAAAGCTTGTTGGGATTGGGAACAAGCCTCTCTCTCTTTGATTATGAATGCAAAGAAGACTCTTACAGCGATCTCTCAGACTTCTGAAAGTATAATTCTCCCTATGCTCGAACTAGCTTGTCCAAGGCAACAGAACAAGCTTTTATAGATGGAGGAAAGGGAGATACAATGAATCACACCATCTATGGGATTGGGTTTATCCTCAAAAGCTATTATGGATAGAGGAAAGTGAGATACGATGAATCAGGACATCCATGGGATTGGCATTATCCTTAAAAAGCTTCATGAGTCGAAAGGAAAAAACCTTCGGGCGTGCGTTTGTTAAAAAGCTTTCCCAAACTCAGTTGGCGCGGGTATAAATCTGAGACAGAGCGCCAACTGGCGCGCCCTCTTTGGAGGATTTCCCCCATTGGTGCGAGTAATACACTGTGGATCCGCGCTAATGGAAAAAGGGAACGTTTTAAGGGTATTCTGCAGGAGATGTCTTCAGGGCATATGAAGTCATACTTAGGGGAACATAATGCAAGTGTTTTCAAGTTATGTCACTTCTCACAGGTCCCGGAATGAGTCCTCCAAAGTGCGGGAAAGGGGTAACAAGGACGGTGAGAAATGGTGACAAATTACTGTGTAACAGATGCCCCCTAAAGCATGAGGCCCGAGAGAGAGAGAGAGGGGTGAAATGCTTTACAAGAACACATGTAGCTGCCGCCGGAGAATCTGCATAGAGAGGTACAACTGATAGCTCAAGTACATGATATATGTGGTATGGGCGCAGCCATCCATAACAGAGTACATAATAATATAGATCCAAGGTATGGGCGCAGCCATCCGATGAGGATCGATGAATAGACTCAGGCATGGTCGCAGCCATCCAGTGAATGAGTCATGTAACAATAATCCACAAAATCGCAGCCCGGATTCCAACAGACAAAATCCAGGGTCTTGCGCTCCATCTCAACCTGAAAAAAAGTACAAGTTCAAGCATGTGAATACATGAGTTGAAGTCGAACATGCATGAACATCATCTGATCACCAGTCACTAATGAAAACTGTTAACAGACGCGAGAGGTACCACCAATAATGACAATGGCCCTCAAAGTACTATAGGTACAATCTACGGCGTGTGAATCAGTGAGCTGGCGTCGAACACCCGTAGAATCATTCAATCGGAGGTCAATGATGAAAACCTCACGTCGAACACGAAGAACCTGCCATTGAGGTATGCAGGCTCCAAGGCACCGGAAGGGAGTCTCTAGATCAGCTTCCTGGATAATGAGCTGAAGTCGACAGGAAGTGACCTTGATCGAAGGTGGGCCATAGTGTTTCCCACATCATCGACACGAGACAGAGGAAGAATGTTGTGGTGAATCATAATTATGTGAGCTATCAGAGGGAGGTTGTTATTCTGCAGAGGTCAACTTCTCTTGAACATATCGGTGGCACGACAGTGGACTTGGCAGTATTTGACATCAATGGATCAAAGGTCATGGTGACGAGGCAATGAGCAAATGAGAGGTCAAACAGGGTCACCCAAATCCACAGAGGCAAGTGAAAAACGAGATGAGATGTCCCCACCCAGACACGAAAGCAGACAAGTGCCATGTTCAAGAGCGACATACTGCCGACACGACAATAATTATGGTTCCATTTTCCCCCACCATTTCTGGCGAGTACCCTAGTTATTTTTATTAACAAGCTTGACGGGGATAGCATATGCTTGTAAAGCGTCATCTCGACGGACTCCAATGTCATCAAGTTTTAACGAGTTTGATAGAGGAAGAACTCGACGTCTTTTCATGTTTAGAGAGTTTGAAAAGACAGCAGAAAAGAAAACTCCAAGGGTGTCCTTTT
This sequence comes from Pinus tabuliformis, assembly GCA_031772625.1. Taxonomy (NCBI): domain Eukaryota; kingdom Viridiplantae; phylum Streptophyta; class Pinopsida; order Pinales; family Pinaceae; genus Pinus; species Pinus tabuliformis. Next base: position 1,289,624,943 of record CM062804.1, on the reverse strand, counting down.
TTGTAAAGTTGTGTCTCTCGAGCCCTAAAAAGTATAAAACAATGCTCGAAAGAACCGCCCGACCATTACGATCGAGGAGTACTTTTCATGTTTAGTGACTTCAACCTGAAAAAGTAGAAAAGCAATCGAAATCACGTCGTTTCGTAACCATTAACGAGCCTGAAACGACAAGGACCCGACAATCTTTTCGTTTTTACACGGTTGGAAAAGAGTTTAAAGACGACCACCCCTTGTTTACGTTTAGCGAGTCAAGAGGAATAACTCGGTGATCTTTTCACATTTAAACAGTCGGAAAAGAGCTGAAAGTAGACCTCCATTTTTATTCTCTTTAACGAGTCAAAAAGGTAAAAGTACTCGGCAATCTTTTCATCTTTTACGAGTCTGAAAAGAGCTTAAAGGAGACTCGTCCTAGAGGAATGAGTGGTATAAAGGGTAGCAACTGGTTCCGGCAATGGTGGAACTACTCAAAACATGTAATGGTCAAGAGGCTGGCTAATAAAACCACTCATCGCTGCGGTTCCTCAGGAAAGGATAAACAACAAAGTTAAAGCATATGATCGGCCAAAGAGATGGTGGCGATGGAATGAAACAACCAAGGCTCATCTAACAGAATTTAGCAGATAAAAGGCAATCACGAGATGTAAATCAAGTATGGGTTCATTTTTACACAAGCTTGAACCATGGAGAACTCTGCTTAGATTCGGTTTCATGTTTACACAAGCTTGAAACGAAAAACTATGCTTGTTATCAGTTCGCATGCCCCTAGCATAATAACGCAAATCGAGGTACATGCCCCCCAAGCTTCATTGCATTCAACAAAGTGGATGGAATGAAGGTTCACTCTCGAGATCTAGGAAAGACTCGACTTGTATTTTACGAGATCTTAATCAAAAGACTCGATTTGGAAAGGGAGTTGTTTCATTTTTTAATGAGGTTGACGCAGTAAAAGAACTATCCTCATAACCCTTGTTTCATTTTTTAACGAGGTCGCCACAAGATCAAAACTATCCTCGGACACCTAGTTTCATTTTTTAAGGAGCTTGACACAGGAAAACAAACTATGCTCCGACCAAGCCTAGTTTCATTTTTTAAGGAGCTTGACATAGGAAAACAAACTATGCTCCGACCAAGCCTAGTTTCATTTTTTAAGGAGCTTGACATAGGAAAACGAACTATGCTCCGACCAAGCCTAGTTTCATTTTTTAAGGAGCTTGACATAGGAAAACGAACTATGCTCCGACCAAGCCTAGTTTCATTTTTTAAGGAGCTTGACATAGGAAAACGAACTATGCTCCGCCCGAACTTCATTAGAATGAACAGGAAGTCGGGGCTTCCAAGAGTGCCACTTCGGATGGAAGGCCAACATCTTGGAAGTCAAGGCCCAATGCCCCCAGGACACTATGCACGATGGTGGCATCACTGGATCCAGGCACGGGATAAGTGGCCACGTAGTTGATCCAAGACAACGGAGGCTTTATCCATGAGTGGACAAAGGTGAAGGGGATGATTGCCTTCACAGAGTCTACAGGGGATTCGAATCTTCCCTTTTCCCTTACCATTTCCAGCTGATAGGGTAGCATCGCCGTGAGCTCTAGAGGACGATGAGGGGCGGGCCGGATCACGAGACCATACTTCTAAGACCCTGGGAATGCCAGGACAATCGCGCAGAAGATGGTCATCCTTGCATAATCTACAAGGAAATTTGACTTTCCGTGGAGGAGCAGAAGGTGGCCCGATGGGAGGTGTACTCGAGGGACTAGCTGCAGTTTTAGCCTCTCCCTTAGGAGACTTCTTCTTCTTCATCTTCTTCTTCTTCTTCTTAGTCACCTGGTTACTCGAATCTAGACTTTCACCAGGCGAAGTAGAAGATGAGGACGTAGAAACAGGCGAAGAAGGGGAGAGGTTCACCTTAGATCAACATGATGTTGTTCAGGTGGAGGGACTGATTGACCAGAAGTTGAGACGGCAGGGACCAAAGAGGTTGGGAACAACCAAACAGGCAACCCAACAGTTAACCCTGGGAGGGACAATGTTGCCATGTAAGGAGCACCAAGGGATTTAGGGGATAAAACCGGGTTGAGCTTGTGAGACAACAACCATTTGAGTGCCCGGTTGAGCAGCGCCAGAAGGATGTCTTGTAGGTTGGGCCAACCTCAATATCAACTAGGTCACCTTTCCGGCCAGATGGCCCAACCTACAGGACATCCTTCCGGCGCTGCTCAACTGGGCACTCAAATGGTTGTTGTCTCACAAGCTCAACCCGGTTTTATGCCCCAGGCTGGACCCCAGGCCCCATCCGGTCTTCAAATGCAAGTTGGAATTCAATCTCAACCAGTCTATCAAACTCAGCCTGTTTCTCAAACTCAGTTTGGAGTCCAGCCGCCTTATGGTTACCAGCAACCCCAAGGGCAACCTTCGTTTGCCCCATATCAAAATTATCAACAACTGCAGGCAAGTCCTTATCAGAATTACCCACAACCGTATGGTGCTCCTGCAGGACAGTTTGGTAATCAATGGAACGCTAGGGGGCAGAACAAAAATCCCCAGCGGAGTCGCCAAATTGTTGGAGAGGTAAATCCCCTCTGCGGACAGAGGTGATCCCTACTAGCCCATACCGGGTCTAGCAACAATCAAACAATGCTATCACGCAAGTTCCTAATTGCAAATTAAAGGTGGATTATGAGAGCCTACTTGGATTCCAACGCTAGTGTTGTAGAAGAGTCGACACTCCCATTCCTTTGCTCTGGCCGGTCACGATCCTCACGATCTCCGTGAATGGACACCTGCACATGCAAAGAACAACACAAATACAAGCATAAAATCCAATAGATGCAATTATATATCGGTTAGAAAAGATATAACTCAAACATCATTGCAATGAAAAACAAGAGTGGAACCATAATGATAGTCATCTATTATTGATAAACAACAAAGAAGAATACAACCATAGTTCTGACGTCGAATCCTCCTTTGGCTAGGTGATCAGCTACATATGCCTTGCAAAGCTTGTTGGGATTGGGAACAAGCCTCTCTCTCTTTGATTATGAATGCAAAGAAGACTCTTACAGCAATCTCTCAGACTTTTGAAAGTATAATTCTCCCTATGCTCGAACTAGCTTGTCAAAGGCAATGGAACAAGCTTTTATAGATGGAGGAGAGGGAGATACGATGAATCAGGACATCCATGGGGTTGGGTTTATCCTCAAAATCTATTATGGATAGAGGAAAGGGAGATACGATGAATCTCGACATCCATGAGATTGGCATTATCCTTAAAAAGCTTCATGAGTCGAAAGGAAAAAACCTTCGGGTGTGCATTTGTTAAAAAGCTTTCCCAAACTCGGTTGGCGCGGGTATAACTCTGAGATAGAGCGCCAACTGGCGCGCCCTCTTTGGAGGATTTCCCCCATTGGCGCGGGTAATACACTGTGGATCCACACTAATGGAAAAAGGGGACTTTTTAAGGATATTTTGCAGGAGATGTCTTCAGGGCATATGAAGTCCATACTTAGGGGAACATAATGCAAGTGTTTTCAAGTTATGTCACTTCTCACAAGTCCCGGAATGAGTCCTCCAAAGTGCGGGAGAGGGGTAACAGGGACGGTGACAAATGGTGACAAATTACTGTGTAACAGCCTTGATTTGCCAGCTTACATCCATATCTATTCGGTAGTGAATGCAGAAAGCTTGAGACTATTTGAACCTTCATTGATTGAAGATCCTGAAGAGCAGAGTTAATTGCCTTCTATTGATGATCTGTTACCTAAATATCTCAATGAATTGCAGGAAGATACAGTTCTAGACAGGAAAGTGAGAATTGCGCGCAGAGGTGATGTTGAGTACCTCAGGATTGGACTCAAACGTTCAAAACCAAGCAGTGCAAAATGGATAGAAATTGGGCAAGCGAGGAATCTGTACCCTCACTTGATTGATGCTTAAAAACCAACTTTTGATGGTCCAAAAGCTTTTTTAGTGGGAAGGCCGTGATCCGAATTAGATCCTAAAACACTCTCTAAGTTTTCATGAACTCTGTAAAATTCATTCCAAAGTTTCAAAGACTTATAAAGATCAAGCTTAACAGGGATAACCTCATAATAGTTGCAATTTGTTATCAGCGGAGCAACGAAGACCCTTGGTCAAGCGCGTAGACTGTCGAGCCATGGTAACACGTACTGCCACAAAATTAGTAAAACCAGATGCCAGTTCGAGAAATGGGGGAAGTTTCTAATATGCAATTAGCAACAAGTCGCTAATCTCGCTAATCGCATATCACAGGGAAAACCCCTCAAAGAAGGAAGAGCCCCGAGCGCCCGGACCTGAAATAATTGTAAATTGCAGAAAAGTATTGTTCCAATTCCATCAGAAGCGGGGTCCCACAAAAACTGGCAGAATATCGAAAGGGCTTCGAGCGGTAAGCGGTTTCAACTGGGTCCCGCCCGATGCCACACAATGGGTGCCACGCATCCAGCAAAAGAGAGAGAAAACCGTTCACATCGAACGGGTAAACATCATGTTACTTACCCGCCCGATATGAATGATAACCGTAGGATCTAGGGCCCCAAGATCAACGGCGAAGATGCATTCCGATGGGTGACCGGACCTGACGAGGTAAACAGATAGAGTTGTATAGGATTTGAAGTCCGACGTGGATGATGTGTTGGCAGAAGATCGTGTTTGCGGGAATTCTTAGAGTTGACGAATAAACAGTCGTTTTGAAAACGTCCAAGAGAACTGACACTCAGTTCATTATGAAACAAGTGACCACCTCCCTGTGAGGCGTTATACAGTGATGATTACGCAGAACAGAGGGATTCAAACGAACAGAGGCAGGGGAACTAGAAAGCCGGGAAGCGGAAACGAATAGTCAGAAAGCATACTGGCTTTAAAGCCATGAACTGACAAAGAGAGAAGTAAGCAAGTTAAAGTACGCAGTAAAGTAGTAAGCGAGTTAAGAAACCTAAGAGCAGAGAACAGATAGAAGAAGTCAAGCTAACCTGCAGAAGCAAAGGCAGCATCAAGACAGAGACAGAGAGAGTTAGAGAGTCTGTGTACTCCAAAAAGGGATTGAGAGGTTCAAGCGAACTCCTCTGTATATGCCTGTCCTGTATTGAGTCTTAGATTGGACTCATACTATTGTGACCAATAGAGGTCGAGATTCAGTAAGGAGAGTCTGTGTACTCCAGAGACTTGGGGAATCCAAGTACAGTCTTGCTAATTTATATCTGTTGAGTGAGACTCAAATTGAGCTCATTGTTGTAAAAACTCTGCTTTGAAAACATAATAGAGAGGCCACCACTGAAGGCTGGACCAGGAGACATAGCCCAGGAGTATTGGGTGAACTCCTTATTAAACTTGTTGTGTTTCTATGTTTTCCTGTTGTGTTTTCTTTAACTGCTTCAGTGTTTGTGTATTTCGCAATCTTATCTATCCGTTGCCTAAAATAACATAGACACATCCATGCACATGAGTCTGTAATACCTTAATTGTTTGTCTTAGATCAATTTCGGATCACTAGCTCAAAGAAGAAAATTAACAAAGCCAAGATTAGAACGAACTCTCATGAGCTCCATGGTGAAACGAGTCGTTGGGCAGTTCCTAAAACACTATGGATGGAAAGGTTCTGCGATCTCTATGAGAATACGAACATCGAGGATGAAAATCACTTCCTTTTAGAGTGCCTCGCGTACAACCACATTAGATATCAGTTTCAAAATCTTTGTTGCAATACTGACCTTCCTAGCCTTTTATGTTGTCAAACTTATAGTGAGCTTGGGAGGCTTTTCTCCAAGCTTTTTGAGCATAGGAATAAAATCTTAAATCAAACTAAATAATTCGTTTTTTTAGGTCTGATAGACCAAAGTTTGGTCTCAGTGGACGTTAACCATCATCATCATCATCTAAAATCAATTTTATTTAAATAATATAAAGAAAATAATTGAAGAACACTCTTTAAAGAAAGTAATTGAAAACACCTCTTTTTTATTTAAATTTCATTCAAAATAGTTTTTATATCTTAATAGAATGGAGATATATCATTTTTTAAATGTTTAATATAAAATTGAATCATGACATTTAAAAAATTGTTTCAATGTTAATCATAAATTTATATATATATATATATATATATATATATATATATATATATATATATATATATATATTTGGTGTGTTGTTTAATATGAGTGAGGTGTAATTTTTATCATGTTCAACAAGGAGTTGGCATGTGTGCACATGCACTTGCGGCATGTATAGACTCACATATTAAGAATTAATGTAAATTCATTTTAACTTTGATCCATCATGGAGTGATTTGTAAACAAGAGACTAGTTTAGTTTCACTAACACATTTGTGGAATTAACTTTTGATCTTTGCGAAGGGGAAATCCGAAAGAATATTAAATTTACCCAAAATTACTTAACTTAGACGCCCATTGAAATGGTTGACTTTCCAAATAATATTTTAATTTTACACATGTTTCATCCCAAGCATAATGTGGAAGTAAATTCCTTATCACTTAATTTCCACAAAAGGAACCCTTTATCTCTCAACACAAAAGATCATATGATGTCTGCATATATCTCTTTAGTATATATATTTTATTAATATTATGCATGTTAGTGTAATTTATTTTATTTTATTGGTATAATACGAAATATCTTTATAAGGTTGTCAAAAGATTTTATTTTCTAAGTACTCTGTATATAATTTATTTATATTATATACCAACGCAAATCTTTTCAAAAAGAGACAAGGCTAAATACCTTTATAAGGTAAGATACACTTTGATTGTTGAATACATATAAAAGTTACCATTTCGATTATAAGCCTTATTTTACAGCCCTGTGTGAAGGCGATATGTAAGTATTTTCGTGCTCAACTTGGACTTGACAGGTGTCCCTCTTAAAATAAAAATTAAATATCCTCTAAATAAAAAAGAAATGTCCACTATAATAACAAAGAATATGCTATACATGTTTAATTAGTTGTATCAAAATAAGAATTTAAACAATGAAAAATTATACATTGTTTTTCGCACTCTGAAATAAGTTTGCATGTGAAGAAATTTGATTCCTTTCGGGGCATGTTACATCCGTGCTTAAAATGGATCTATCCTGGTTTTAATTTCTAAGGTACCCAATATTAACTTTTTCATTTTACCTTTTTCTTTAAACTTATACATTTGGTTAAACTTATATGTATCTATTAAAAAAAAAAAGATATATATAAGTAAATACATTTTTCTTTTTTCTAATTAAGTAATTAAAGGTTAATATTTTTTCATTTTAAGTTTTATATACAATTATGTTTTAGTTTTATAATTAAATATTTTTTATACTAATATAAAAAAAAATAGTTTCATAAAATAATTAATTAATTTAAAAAATAGTTTTATAAAAATTAATTATTTAAAATAATATTAAAAGTTGAAATTTTCATAATTAATTATTACTATATATCAAAATCTAATTAAAAAAAATTAATATTTCTAAAATATTTTTACCAAAAAATATATATATATATATATATATGAATTATATAATTAGTAATTATATAAAAAGTTGTTATTAAGCTCATAAAAAATCAGAATGATTTATGATTGAATTTATTTTAAAAAATCAAATATATAAATAAATTTTTAAAGCAAACCAAATAATTCTTTTACATTTTTAAAAATTCCATCAACCAAATTTAATCTTATTAAATTATAAATAATCAACAAAATACAAACCATTTTAATGTTTCCTCTAGACATCTAATATTTTTATGGGACCAATAAATTTAAAAAATATTAATATTTTTTTCCCTATTTATAACTTAAATCTTTTTTGAAATATTGTAGTATTCATTTTATCTTAATTATAATAACTTTTTTTTTTACATAAAAAACAAGTACTAAGCTACATATCACACTTATTTTTATATTATAAAGATTTTTAAAAATTATCATTTTAAATGGTTTAATTTATGACATTATAGTATTTTGAATTTTTTTTAATATAAAATCTATTTGTTATTTAAAAACATCTTTTAAACCATAAAAATTAACTAATTATATAAAAAAAATCATTTCATTTCTTAATTAATTATTTCTAATTAAAATAACTAATAGTTGGGCCTGGAGTATGCCCTAAAACTGCTTCTGCTTGGCTAAGAGCTCATCTTCCTCGGACGTAAGGAAACAGGTTAACGGCCCAAGACCCAGAGGCATCTGGCAGGAGTGAAAGCCTGCTCCCTTACAGACCACCAGCGGGTTATTTCAGGTGGCGTGGTTTTCCTTGATAACAGTGATGTGTCAACTGACATTCGCGGATAGCAGCCAGAGATGGCTGTCCTCACTGTTGGTTTGACAAACTGAGTTTGATAGGTTTTTCCACCTTTTGGAAAAAAAAAAAAAAAAAAAAAAACTAATAGCAAGTCAACACGTAATTACATGTCACAAGAATTACACTGAAATTATAGATTAGTGATTTATGTAAACTTTAGATGGGAAATGTTCATTCATCACACCTTTTTTGTATTGACGAATCATTATTTGGGTGGGGCCCTTGGTTTTGGAATGGTCAATTAAAGTAATACAATATGCTTTATAGATTTGATGGTGAGAGAATATTTTTAATTGTAATAGTTATGTTTAGAGAATATTCTTAATGGTAAACCAGAATAGATAACTGAGATTTATTTTTTAATTATTATTATTTATTTTTTAAATAGTTACTTGCCACTTCTTTTCACCATCTGACCCATTTCCTCTTCTTTTCACTATCTGACCCATTTCCTCTTGCTCCTTCTCTTGCTTTTAATATTTGTCATGTCCCTTTCCTCTCCCTCAACCATGTGCCACGTTTAACGATGTTACTAGACCTCGTTGTATTGCTTGACCATTCACCTCAATATTGCTTATCTAACTATTCGGTTCAGTGTCGTTAGTTTGCTAGCATAATTATATTTAATAATGTGGTTGATATATTTTAATATATTATTTTTTATTTTTTATACACATTAATTAATATATAAAAATGAAAATTTTTATAATGTTTTAACAATTACATTATAATTATTGAAAATTTTAATATTGATTTTATTTTTTTTAATCATAATTTTTGTTTTGAATTCTAAAAGATTTAAGCATGGTGTTTTAATTCTTAAAAATAATTTAGGTATACTTACATTTTGATCATTGTGAGGGAAATTAGATTTTTAAATAAAATAAACTTTCTAACAAAATAAATTTTGTTTTGAATTAAAGAAATTTAGGTTATTAGTAAATTTTGTTTTAAATTAAAAAGAAATTTAGGTTAGGGTTAAAAAAAAATCAGGTTATGGTTAGAGTATTTTGAATTTCAAAATAATTTAAGTAGGTTAGAGTTTGATTTCTATGAGGTAAATTAAATTGAACATTTAAATTTAATATTGTAAAATTGATTTCATAAATAATGTAATATTTGTAAGGCTTGGTAAAATTGTGAATCTCATAATTATTTCTATTTATAAAAGAAATGAACTCTTATATATAGCCTTTAAGAGTTAGTTTAATTAGTGCATTTTTGTTATTGCAAGTTTAATTCTTTCGATGTTTTCAGGGTCAGGTTTTATGGTTGAGCTCCAATAAAATAATCTTTTGATTGGATATGTCTCATATAAATATTATGTGAATGTAGTGATCAATAATCTCTGATTTCGAGCCACATTTTATATATATCTTCTGAACTCGATCCAATTAGGCCTGCGGCTGCAATGGGCACGTGCGATCTACAGACAGGGTTGATATCAGGTGCACACTTTCCTTTCCTTATCTTTTTCTAATACATATTTGCTCATATATTTTCAAGTATGAATATTTCACCACAGCTACCAAAGATTACCAAAGGCAGACCTAGCACAGTTACTCTACAAGGCCTCTATGAGTATATAGAATCTGTAGAGAAACGTAGAGAAGAAAGAGAAGTCAAGCTACAAACAGAGTTAGAAGCCATGCTGGAAAATACATTTGCATCTCTTGAAGACACAATCCAAAAACAAATAGAAAATAAAATAGAACTATTGGAGAATAAAATGGTGGCAATAGAGACTAGGTTGCGGGTTATAGAAAAAAAAAACCAAGATACTAACCAAACATCCCAGCAAGGATATGATTTAGAGAGCTTTAAAATGAAGGACATGATTAAAGAACTAGAAGAAAAAGTTAATAGACGCCTCACCCTAATTAATGTGGTAGATAAATTAGATATCAAACCAATTAAAGATGAAATGAACAAATTAATAGAATTAGACCATGAGCGTAACAAAAGGGCCTTGAACCTTATAATCTTTGGTTTAAAAGAGGAGGTAGATGAGAATACTTTAGCCATAGCCCAGACAAAATTACATAATAGATTACAAATTGAAACAACGTGTCTCACAGAAGCAACAAGGTTGGGGAAATTAACTGAAAATAAAGGAAGACTGATCCGAATAAAGGTGAGCTCTACTTATCATAAGTATGACATACTTAGCAAAACCTCAAGTCTTAAAGGAACAGGAATATTTATAAATGAAGATCTCATCCCAGAAGATCAAGCAGAATTGAGAAAGGAGGTTAAAAAGGTAAAAGAAGCTAGAAAGGAAGGAAAATGGGCAATAATCAGAAATAGAAAAGCCTTTATTCAAGATAGAAATCGAAAAGACAGTACTAAATAGCAATTCAACATGCTCCGGATTCTTTCTTGGAACTTCCGGGGCTTTCCATGGAACAAAGGCCCCAAGCTAAGTTGGATCTCAAATGATGTTGATATTATTTTGCTTGTTGAAACTTGGGAGCACGAAGAATCTAAGGTCCCTAACATAAATGGATTTACGCTATGGTCTACCTGGAACAAGCGATCCTCCCATAGATGCATTGGGGGAATAGCTTGTTACATTAAGAAGAACATCTCCCCCCATGCTAGGATTTATAAAAACAGCCCTTACAACCAATATAGTTAGATAGAGATCATTGACATTAATAATAAAAAGACCTACATAGAAATATGTCATTTTCCCCCCATCAATTCTAACTTCTATAAGAAGAAGAATCTAGATAAAAATAGTCCTTACAATGGTTTGGAGAATGATATTTCTAGCCTAAGGAATGAAGGTAATATCCTTTTAATAGGTGACTTTAATGCTCAAACTTCAAGCAAACAAGCTATTATTCTAAGCAATCATTCAAACCCTAATCCTCTTTGGTTGGATGAAGACCCTACTCTGGCTAGTAGGTATAAAAGGAGCTCTGAAGGCCTCCGGGAGAATTTGTTTGGGTTGGAGCTAGTCAAGCTCTGTAGTGCTCAGGATCTCATAATTTGCAATGGTTTAAAGAAGTGGCCCAATTCTAGCCAAATGACCTGCATCCATGGGCTTGGTAGCAGCGTGGTAGACTATGTTATTTTCGATCTCCCTTTATACAACGAAATAATAAATCTTGACATCTTAAACAACCACAAACCTAACTCTGATCATAGGCCATTACTTATAACTCTCAAATTTGTCATGCATAGAGATCCCATAGAAAATAATCCTTATAGCCAAAAGAACTAATATTTGATAGAAATGAAAACAATCTCTTTCTAAAAGAATTAAAAACTAATTTACTTCCTTTATCTAGTATAGACAACATAGAAGACCTCTACCATAATTTTACTACAACCCTCTCATATTCTATTAACAAGTTCTCAATTGAAGTTTCAAATAATAAAATAAATAGCAAAACCAACCCATGGTATGACAAAGATTATAAAAATGCGAGGAGAGCTATCAAGGAAGTTGTTGATGAATCTCTTAAAATGCACAAGATAAAAATATACAAAGCCCTAACTAAAAGAAAAAAGAGGCAGTACATTCGTAAAAGACAAGAGAATCTCTTACACCTCTCTAAGGTAGCTCCTAAGAAATTTTGGAGGCAGATTTTGACTAGGAAAACTAAAGATAATAATAAAATTGCTTTACATGATTGGAATTCCTATCTTAAAAAGCTCTATGAATCTCCAAATGTCATGGATAACTTTGAAACCCTACCCACAACGAAAGAAGTTTTCTCTCTAGAAGAGATTGATTTTGGGGTTAAACGCCTGGCTAATGGGAAAGCTAAGGACATTGAAGGTTACCAGGTGGAAATCTTAAAAATTGGAGGCCTTGTCCTCATCCCCCACATCCACAAGCTTTTCAATCAAGTAGGCAAGCAAGGGTTCCCTAAGCTATGGACTAAGAGCCTCATTATCCCTATTTTTAAAAATGGGGATACAAATAACCCTTCTAATTTTTAGACATAGTTACCGGAGAATCCACAGTAAAACTTATCTTCCGTCAACATTTCAAATCCCAACTGGGATCCATCATCAGGACTGCTTGAATAGAAGAAGAGCTAAATTGAGGGCAGCTCTTCTTGCTATCTTCACTCTGAATTTTTCGAGTAAAATGATTTCACTCCATGTATCCCCTCCATATAGGGAAATGATTCTGGATTTAAGACATATGTGGTATATATCTTTAGATATAGTTACCGGAGAATCCACAGTAAAACTTATTTTCCGTCAACGTTTCAAATCCCAACTGGGATCCATCATCAGGATTGCTTGAATAGAAGAAGAGCTAAATTGAGGGCAGCTCTTCTTGCTATCTTCACTCTGGATTTTTCGAGTAAAATGATTTCACTCCATATATCCCCTCCGTATAGGGAAACGATTCTGGATTTAAGACATTTGTGGTATATATCTTTAGACATAGTTACTAGAGAATCCACAGTAAAACTTATTTTTCCGTCAACGTTTCAAATCCCACATATGATAATGAATTGTATGCATTAGTACAGAGTGTGAAAAAGTGGAAACATTATCTAAAGGGCAAAGAGACAGTTATACTGATCATCAACCACTTCAATATTTACACTCACAAACTAAGTTGCAGCAATCGAGACACTATAGGTGGATGGGTTTTCTACAACAATTTCATCTTGTCATCAGATATAAAAAGGGCATACACAATAAAGTTGCAGATATGTTGTCCAGACCAATCATAAATGCATCTACTATACTTAAGCATAATTCAGTGTTGCATGAAAGCTACATTGAACGGTATGCTCAAGATATAGATTTTAAAGATGTATATGCAACTTTAAGTCGTGGCAAACAAGTAGAAGAATTGGATTATCATGTTAAGGACCAACTCTTGTATCATTTTGGAAAGTTATGCATTCCACAAACTGAAAGAGTAAAGATAATTCGAGAAGCACACACTTTTCTAATATCAGGTCACTTTGGTGTAAGTAAAACAGTTGCACAGCTGCAAAGATTTTGTTATTGGCCAAAAATGAATGAGACAGTTTCTAGATATGTAAGAGGGTGTACTATGTGTGCTAAAAGCAAGCCCAGCAATAGAAAACTAGGCTTGTACACTCCACTACCAGTTCCTTCTCATCCTTGGGAAAGCGTTTCCATGGACTTTGTTGGGGGACTGCCTAAATCTAGAAAAGGTCATGACTATTTATATGTTATTGTGGATAGATTTAGCAAAATGTGTATTTTAATACCTTGTAACAAATAGATTACAGCTGAACAAACAACAAAGTTGTTCTTTCAGCATGTATGGGTTCATTTTGGATTACCCACTTCCATTGTATCTAATCGAGATTCTCGATTTGTTGGGAAGTTTTGGTCAAGTCTGTGGGAATTGATGGACACCAGACTGAAGAAGAGCACAAATTTTCATCCACAAACAGATGGCCAAACAGAAGTGGTTAACAGGACAATGATCCAGTTGCTCAGAGGCTATTGCAGCATGCATCCCAAGCTTTGGGATGAACATTTATTTTATGTGCAACATGCTTACAACCGTGCTAAACATTTTTCTACACAGAGATCTCCTTTTGAGACCTGTTTTGGTTTCACACCAAGGTCTCCCTTAGATTTTGTCTTTGGTAAAGACATAGTTGTTGATGGACACAGTGATGTGGACAAGGCAACCAAGTTCATTGAACAAATCCAAGAGATTCACCGGGTAGTACAAGAATAGCTAGAAAACAGCCAAGCCAAGTACAAGGCAAGGCATGATAAGCATCGGATTGAGCATAGTTTCCAAGTTGGTGATCAAGTCTGGCTGTATATCAACAAAGACAGAATGCAAGGTGAAGGTAAGAAGCTGAAGCCAATAAGGTATGGACCTTTCAAGATACTTGAGAAAATTGGTGAGAATGCTTTTCGCCTTGATTTGCCAGCTTACATGCATATCTATTCGGTAGTGAATGCAGAAAGCTTGAGACTATTTGAACCTTCATTGATTGAAGATCTCGAAGAGCAGAGTCAATTGCCTTCTATTGATGATCTGTTACCTGAATATCTCAATGAATTGCAGGAAGATACAGTTCTGGACAGGAAGGTGAGAACTACGTGCAGAGGTGATGTTGAGTACCTCAGGATTGGACTCAAAGGTTCAAAACCAAGCAGTGCAAAATGGATAGAAATTGGGCCAGCGAGGAATCTGTACTCTCACTTGATTGATGCTTAAAAACCAACTTTTGGTGGTCCAAAAGCTTTTTCAGTGGGAAGGTCGTGATCCGAATTGGATCCTAAAACACTCTTTAAGTTTTCATGAACTCTTTAAAATTCATTCCAAAGTTTAAAATTCTTATAAAGATCAAGCTTATCAGGGATAACCTCGTAATAGTTGCAATTTGTGATCAGCGTGGAGCAACGAGGACCCTCGGTTAAGCACGCAGACCGTCGGCCCATGGTAACGCGCGCTACCACAAAATTAGCAAAACCAGAGGCCAGTTCGAGAAACGGGGGCAGTTTCTGATATGTGTCGCTAATCTCGCTAATCACATATCAGAGGGAAAACTCCTCAAAGAAGGAAGAGCCCCAAGAGCCCGGACCCGAAATAATTGTAAATTGCGGAAAAGTACCGTTCTGATTCCATCAAAAGCAGGGTCCCACAAAAACCGACAGAATATCGAAAGGGCTTCGAGCGGTAAGCAGTTTCAACTGAGTCCCGCCCAATGCCACACAATGGGTGCCACGCGTTCGGCGGAAGAGAGAGAAAACTGTTCACATCGGACGAGTAAACATCATGTTACTTACCCGCCCGATATGAATGATGACCGTAGGATCTGGGGCCCCCAGATCAACGGTAGAGATGTGTTTCAATGGGTGACCAGACTTGACGAGGTAAACAGACAGAGTTGTATAGGATTTGAAGTCCGACGTGGATGATGCGTTGGCAGAAGATCGTGTTCATGGACATTCTTGGAGTTAACGGAATAAACGGTCATTTTGAAAACATCCAAGAGAAATGACACTCAGTTCATTATGAAACAGGTGGCCACCTCCCTGTGAGGCTTTATACAGTGATGATTACGCAAACAGAGGGATTCAAATGAATAGAGGTAGGGGAACCAGAAAGCCGGGAAGAGAAAATGAACAGTCAGAAAGCAGACTGGATTTAAAGCCATGAACTGACAGAGAGAGAAGTAAGCAAGTTAAAGTAAGCAGTAAACTAGTAAGCAAGTTAAGAAATCTAAGAGTAGAGAACAGAGAGAAGAAGTCAAGCTGGCCTGTAGAAGCAAAGGCAGCATCGAGACAGAGACAGAGAGAGTCAGAGAGTCTGTGTACTCCAGAAAGGGCTTGACAGGTTCAAGCGAACTCCTCTGTATATGCATGTCCTGTATTGAGTCTTAGATTGGACTCATACTATTGTGACCAATAGAGGTCGAGATTCAGTAAGGAGAGTCTGTGTACTCCAAAGACTTAGGGAATCCAAGTACAGTCTTGCTGATTTATATCTGTTGAGTGAGACTCAAATTGAGCTCACTGTTGTAAAAACTCTGCTTTGAAAACATAATAGAGAGGCTACCACTGAAGGCTGGACCAGGAGACGTAGCCCAGGAGTATTGGGTGAACTCCTTATTAAACTTGTTTTGTTTCTATGTTTGCTTGTTGTGTTTTCTTTAACTGCTTCAGTGTCTGTGTACTTCACAATCTTATCAATCCGTTGCCTAAAATAACATAGACACATCCATGCACATGAGTCTGTAATACTTTAATTGTTTGTCTTAGATCAATTCCATATCAAGTGGTATCAGAGCTCTAGGTTGCTAAGGTTAGACAAGCTTGTGTTGGATTTTGTTGTTGAATGCTAACTAGGACAAAGCTCAAATTAGGAGAAGGAGAATTGGTTGAAGCTAACCCAGAAATTGGAAGAGTCTACCCTAAGAGGAAAATGGCAGAAGAAAATCCCTTGGAATCAGACTCCCAGTTCATGGATAGTTTCATGACCATGAGAGCCATGGTGGAGGAAATGTATAGAGAATTTAAGAAAGGTAGAGATGAAGATTCATCAAACTCCAAACAGGATAAAGGAGTAGAAGAATATATCCTCCATGACCATTCTAAAAGCAAAGGGAAAGAAGAAAAGCTCCCCACACCTCCTAATAGCCCTGAAAATAAAAAGAAAACATCTTTGATTAAATTAGATGTTAAATTTGATTTGCTAATATATGATGGAGAGTTAAATGCAGAGAAGCTTGATAATTGGATTAGACAGATTGATGTGTATTGCAGGGTGCATAGCATTGATTTAGACAAAAGTAGGATTTAGCTGGCCAGCCTACTCCTTGGAGGCACTGCCTTGGTATGGTGGGAAGGCAGGACACAAGCTGACATGAAGAAGCATGGTAAAATTCTTTCTGTTTGGAGTGAATTTGTTTCTGCAATTAAAAAAAACAATTCTATCCACTAGCTTATATGCAGCAAGCCATGATGAGCTAGCAAACTCTTCGCCAATTAAAAGGGCAAAGTGTACAAGGATACACCCAAGAATTTAGAAAAAGAGCTTTGATTCTAGGAATTTCTTTAGACTCACCTAAAACTCTGCTGAAGTATATAGGTGGTCTAAACAGTTATTTAAAGCATACCATTCTCATGTTTAATCCCACTAGCATAGATGAGGTATATGTTCAAGCTACACATCTAGAGGCTAGATGCAAGAATGTGAACCCAGAAGTTGGGGGGTCATCAAACCCCACTGCAAGCCAAAACAAGGAAAAGTAAAAGGAGAAATAGAAAGAGAGGAAGAAAAACGTTGTACAAAAGACCAAGCCTTCATGCACTCACTACAAGAAGGATGGGCATGATGATGAACACTGCTAGATTCTGCATCCGGAGCTAAGACCCAAGAAGTTCGATGGCAAAAAGAAGAAGACTGTTGTAGCTATTCAGAAAGATTTGGGGTCAGACTCAGGAGATGAAACAATAATCGCAGCCACAGGTATAAAAGGTTGTCCGCTTTAGAGAATGTAGATATAAAGAAGCAGGTACAAAAGCTGCTCGAGAAAGGGTTCATAAGACCTAGCACATCACCATGTGGGTCTCCAATTGTCTTGGTGAGAAAGAAAGATGGCTTATGGAGAATGTGCATTGATTACGGAGCACTGAATAAGATGACGATCAAAAATCATTATCCCCTTCCTCGCATAGATGATCTATTAGATCAGTTGAAAGAAGTTGTTTAATATTCCAAGTTGGACTTGCATAGTGGCTACCATCAGGTCCGAGTTGCAGAGCAAGATGCATGGAAGACTGCTTTCAAAACAAAATAGGGATTGTATGAGTGGTTAGTTATGCCTTTTGGCTTAACTAATGCTCCTGCTACTTTCATGAGAGTAATGAATGATGTACTCAGGCCTTTTATTGATGATTTTGTCATTTTTTATTTAGATGAAATTCTTATATTTAGTAAAACATGGGAAGAACATTTGAAGCATGTCAAGCAGACACTAGATGTTTTGAAAAGAGAAATTCTCTATGTTAAGCTATCAAAATGTGAATTTGGAAAAACATCTTTGAATTATTTGGGTCATATTGTAGGGGGTGGTGAATTGAAGATAGATCCCTCTAAGGTTGCAGTCATTGTAAACTGGCCTAAACCCAAATCTGCTACGGAAGTTAGAAGCTTCCTAGGAGCAACACAGTATTGGAGAAAGTTTATTGCTAACTTTTCCTTGATTATAGCTCCCTTACATGCTTTAATAGGATTGAACAAGGTGTTTCAGTGGGGAGGCAAACAACAGAAAGCCTTCGACACCTTAAAAGAAAAGATTAGTACATCACCAATACTAGCACTGCCCGATCTTCAAAGACCATTTGAAATTGAAACAGATGTCAGTGACTATGCCATGGGAGCAGTGTTGATGCAGCACGGTAAACCCATATGTTATCATTCCGAGACATTTAATTCTGTAGTAGTTAATTATCCCACATATGATAAGGAATTGTATGCATTAGTACAAAGTGTGAAAAAGTGGAAACATTATCTAATGGGCAAAGAGACCGTTATACTGATCATCAACCACTTCAATATTTACACTCACAAACTAAGTTGCAGCAATCAAGACACTATAAGTGGATGGGTTTTCTACAATAGTTTCATCATGTCATCAGATATAAAAAGGGCATACACAATAAAGTTGCAGATATGTTGTCCAGACCAATCATAAATGCATCTACCATACTTAAGCATAATTCAGTATTGCATGAAAGCTACATTGAACAATATGCTCAAGATATAAATTTTAAAGATGTATATGCAACTTTAAGTCATGGCAAACAAGTAGAAGAATTGGATTATCATGTTAAGGACCAACTCTTGTATCATTTTGGAAATTTATGCATTCCACAAACTGAAAGAGTAAAGGTAATTCGAGAAGCACACACTTCTCTAATATCAGGTCACTTTGGTGTAAGTAAAACAGTTGCACAGCTGCAGAGATTTTGTTATTGGACAAAAATGAATGAGACAGTTTCTACATATGTAAGAGGGTGTACTACGTGTGCTAAAAGCAAGCCCAGCAATAGAAAACTAGGCTTGTACACTCCACTACCAGTTCCTTCTCATCCTTGGGAAAGTGTTTCCATGGACTTTGTTGGGGGACTGCCTAAATCTAGAAAAGGTCATGACTATTTATATGTTATTGTGGATAGGTTCAGCAAAATGTGTATTTTAATACCTTGTAACAAACAGATTACAGCTGAACAAATAGCAAAGTTGTTCTTTCAGCATGTATGGGTTCATTTTGGATTACCCACTTCCATTGTATCTAATCGAGATTCCCGATTTGTTGGGAAGTTTTGGTCAAGTCTGTGGGAATTGATGGACACCAGACTGAAGAAGAGCACAACTTTTCATCCACAAACAGATGGCCAAACAGAAGTGGTCAACAGGACAGTGATCCAGTTGCTCAGAGGCTATTGCAACAAGCATTCCAAGCTTTGGGATGAACATTTATGTTTTGTGCAACATGCTTACAACCGTGCTAAACATTCTTCTACACAGAGATCTCCTTTTGAGACCTGTTTTGGTTTCACACCAAGGTCTCCCTTGGATTCTATCTTTGGTAAAGACATAGCTATTGATGGACACAGTGATGTGGACAAGGCAACCAAGTTCATTGAACAAATCCAAGAGATTCACCAGGCAGTACAGGAATAGCTGGAAAAGAGCTAAGCCAAGTACAAGGCAAGGCATGATAAGCATTGGATTGAGCATAGTTTCCAAGTTGGTCATCAAGTTTGGTTGTATATCAGCAAAGATAGAATGCAAGGTGAAGGTAAGAAGTTGAAGCCAATAAGGTATGGACCTTTCAAGATACTTGAGAAAATTGGTGAGAATGCTTTTCGCCTTGATTTGCCAGCTTACATGCCTATCTATTTGGTAGTGAATGTAGAAAGCTTGAGACTATTTGAACCTTCATTAATTGAAGATCTCGAAGAGTAGAGTCAATTGCCTTCTATTAATGATCTGTTACCTGAATATCTCAATGAATTGAAGGAAGATACAGTTCTGGATAGGAAGGTGAGAACTACGCGCAGAGGTGAGGTTGAGTACCTCAGGATTGGACTCAAAGGTTCAAAACCAAGCAGTGCAAAATGGATAGAAATTGGGCAAGCGAGGAATCTGTACCCTCACATGATTGATGCTTAAAAACCAACTTTTGGTGGTCCAAAAAGCTTTTTCAGTGGGAAGGTCGTGATCCAAATTGGATCCTAAAACACTCTCCAAGTTTTCATGAACTCTGTAAAATTCATTCCAAAGTTTGAAAGTCTTATAAAGATCAATCTTATGAGGGATAACCTCGTAATAGTTTCAATTCGTGATTAGCGCGGAGCAACGAGGTCCTTCGGTCAAGGGCACAGACCGTCGACCCATGGTAACGCGCGCTGTCACAAAATTAGCAAAACCAGAGGCCAGTTCGAGAAACGGGGGCAGTTTTTGATATGTGATTAGTTGTCGCTAATCGCATATCGCAGGGCAAACCCCTCAAAGAAGGAAGAGCCCGAGCGCCCGGACCCGAAATAATTGTAAATTACGGAAAAGTACCATTCTGAATCCATCAAAAGCAGGGTCCCACAAAAACCGGCAGAATATCAAAAGGGCTTCGAGCGGTAAGCGGTTTCAACCGAGTCCCGCCTGATGCCACACAATGGGTGCCACGCGTCCGGCGGAAGAGAGAGAAAACCGTTCACATTGGATGGGTAAACATCATGTTACTTACCCGCCCGATATGAATGATGACTGTAGGATCTGGGGCCCCCAGATCAACGGCGGAGATGTGTTCCGATGGGTGACCGGACCTGACGAGGTAAATAGATAGAGTTGTATAGGATTTGAAGTCCGACGTGGACGATGCGTTGGCAGAAGATCGTGTTCGCGGGCATTCTTGGAGTTAATGGAATAAACGGTCGTTTTGAAAACGTCCAAGAGAACTGACACTCAGTTCGTTATGAAATAGGTGGCCACCTCCCTGTGAGGCGTTATACAATGATGATTACGCAGAACAAAGGGATTCAAATGGACAGAGGCAGGGGAACCAGAAAGCCGAGAAGCGGAAACGAACAGTTAGAAAGCAGATTGGCTTTAAAGCCACGAACTGACAGAGAGAGAAGTAAGCAAGTTAAAGTAAGCAGTAAAGCAGTAAGCAAGTTAAGAAAGCTAAGAGAAGAGAACAGAGAGAAGAATTCGAGCTGACCTACAAAAGCAAAGGCAGCATCGAGATAGAGACAGAGAGAGTCAGAGAGTCTGTGTACTCCAGAAAAGACTTAAGAGGTTCAAGCGAACTCCTCTATATATGCCTGTCCTGTATTGAGTCTTAGATTGAACTCATACTATTGTGACCAATATAGGTTGAGATTCAGTAAGGAGAGTCTGTGTACTCCAGAGACTTGGGGAATCCAAGTACAGTCTTGCTGATTTATATCTGTTGAGTGAGACTCAAATTGAGCTCACTGTTGTAAAAACTTTTCTTTGAAAACATAATAGAGAGGCCACCACTGAAGGTTGGACTAGGAGATGTAGCCAGGAGTATTGGGTGAACTCCTTATTAAACTTGTTTTGTTTCTATGTTTGCCTGTTGTGTTTTTTTTAACTGCTTCAGTGTCTGTGTATTTCGCGATCTTATCGATTCATTGCCGAAAATAACATAGACACATCCATGCACATGAGTCTGTAATACCTTAATTGTTTGTCTTAGATCAATTTCAGTTCAAGTGGTATCAGAGCTCTAGGTTGCTAAGGTTAGACAAGCTTGTGCTGGATTTTGTTGTTGAATGCTAACTAGGACAAAGCTAAAATTAGGAGAAGGAGAATTGGTTGAAGCTAACCCAGAAATTGGAAGAGTCTACCCTAAGAGGAAAATGGCAGAAGAAAATCCCTTGGAATCAGACTCCCAGTTCATGAATAGTTTCATGACCATGAGAGCCATGGTGGAGGAAATGTATAGAGAATTTAAGAAAGGTAGGGATGAAGATTCATCAAACTCCAAACAAGATAAAGGAGTAGAAGAATCTCTCCTCCATGACCATCTAAAAGCAAAGGGAAAGAAGAAAAGCTCCCCAAACCTCCTAATAGCCCTGAAAATAAAAAGAAAACATTTTTTATTAAATTAGATGTTAAATTTGATTTGCCGATATATGATGGAGAGTTGAATGCAGATAAGCTGGATAATTGGATTAGACAGATTGATGTGTATTGCAGGGTTCAGAGCATTGATTCAGACGAAAGTAAGATTCAGCTGGCCAGCCTACACCTTGGAGGCACTACCTTAGTATCGTGGGAAGGCAGGACACAAGCTGACATGAAGAATCATGGTAAAATTCTTTCTGTCTGGAGTGAATTTTTTTCTACAATTAAAAAATTCAATTCCATCCACTAGCTTATATGTAGCAAGACATGATGAGCTAGCAAACTCTTCGCCAATTAAAAGGGCAAAGTGTACAAGGCTACACCCAAGAATTTAGAAAAAGATCTTTGATTCTAGGAATTTCTTTAGACTCACCTGAAACTCTGCTGAAGTATATAGGTGGTCTACACAGCTATTTAAAGCACACCATTCTCATGTTTAATCCCACTAGCATAGATGAGGTATATGTTCAAGCTACACATCTAGAGGCTAGAGGCAAGAATGTGAACCCAGAAGTTGGGGGGTCATCAAAACCCACTGCAAGCAAAAACAAGGAAAAGAAAAAGCAGAAATGGAAAGAGAGGAAGACAAACGCTGTACAAAAGACCAAGCCTTCGTGCACTCACTACAAGAAGGATGGGCATGATGATGAACACTGTTGGATTTTGCATACGGAGCTGAGACCCAAGAAGTTCGATGGCAAAAAGAAGAAGACTGTTGCAGCTATTCAAAAAGATTTGGGGTCAGACTCAAGAGATGAAACAACAATCGCAGCCACAGGTATAAAAGGTTGTCTGCTTTAGAGAATACAGAAATCAAGAAGCAGGTATAGGAGCTACTCGAAAAAGGGTTCATAAGAACTAGCACATCAGCATGTGGGTCTCCAATTGTCTTGGTGAGAAAGAAAGATGGCTCATGGAGAATGTGCATTGATTACCGAGCACTAAATAAGATAACGATCAAAAATCGTTATCCCCTTCCTCACATAGATGACCTATTAGATCAGTTGAAAGAAGTTGTTTACTTTTCCAAGTTGGAATTGCATAGTGGCTACCATCAGGTCAGAGTTGCAGAGCAAGATGCATGGAAGACTGCTTTCAAAACAAAACAGGGATTGTATGAGTAGTTAGTTATGCCTTTTAGCTTAACTAATGCTCATGCTACTTTCATGAGAGTAATGAATGATGTACTCAGGCCTTTTATTGATGATTTTGTCATTGTATATTTAGATGACATTTTTATATTTAGTAAAACATGGGAAGAACATTTGAAGCATGTCAAGCAGACACTAGATGTTTTGAAAAGAGAAAATCTCTATGTTAAGCTATCAAAATGTGAATTTGGCAAAACATCTTTGAATTATTTGAGTCATATTGTAGGGGGTGGTGAATTGAAGATACATCGCTCTAAGGTTGCAGTCATTGTAAACTGGCCTAAACCCAAATCTGCTATGGAAGTTAGAAGCTTCCTAGGAGCAGCACAGTATTGGAGAAAGTTTATTGCTAACTTTTCCTTGATTGCAGCTCCCTTACATGCTTTAACAGGATTGAACAAGGTGTTTCAGTGGGGAGGCAAACAGCAAAAAGCCTTCAACACCTTAAAAGAAAAGATTAGTACATCACTAGTACTAGCACTGCCCGATCTTAAAATACCATTTGAGATTGAAACAGATGCCAATGACTATGCCATGGGAGTAGTGTTGATGCAGCACGGTAAACCCATATGTTATCATTCTGAGACATTTAATTCTGCAGTATCTAATTATCCCACATACGATAAGGAATTGTATGCATTAGTACAGGGTGTGAAAAAGTGGAAACATTATTTGATGAGCAAATAGACAGTTATATTGATCATCAACCACTTCAATATTTACACTCACAAATTAAGTTGCAACAATCAAAACATTATAGGTGGATGGGTTTTCTACAACAATTTCATCTTGTCATCAAATATAAAAAGGGCATACACAATAAAGTTGCAGATATGTTGTCCAGACCAATCATAAATGCATCTACTATACTTAAGCATAATTCAGTATTGCATGAAAGCTACATTGGACAGTATGCTCAAGATATAGATTTTAAAGATGTATATGCAACTTTAAGTCGCGGAAAACAAGTAGAAGAATTGGATTATCATGTTAAGGACCAACTCTTGTATCATTTTGGAAAGTTATGCATTCCACAAACTGAAAGAGTAAAGATAATTCGAGAAGCACACACTTCTATAATATCAGGTCACTTTGGTGTAAGTAAAACAGTTGCACAGCTGCAAAGATTTTGTTATTCGCCGAAAATGAATGAGACGATTTCTAGATATGTAAGAGGGTGTACTATGTGTGCTAAAAGCAAGCCCAGCAATAGAAAACTAGGCTTGTACACCCCACTACCAGTTCCTTCTCATCCTTGGGAAAGTGTTTCCATGGACTTTGTTGGGGGACTGCCTAAATTTAGAAAAGGTCATGACTATTTATATGTTATTGTGGATAGGTTCAGCAAAATGTGTATTTTAATACCTTGTAACAAACAGACTACAGCTGAACAAACAGCAAAGTTGTTCTTTCAGCATGTATGGGTTCATTTTGGATTACCCACTTCTATTGTATTTGATCGAGATTCCCGATTTGTTGGGAAGTTTTGGTCAAGTCTGTGGGAATTGATGGACACCAGACTGAAGAAGAGCACAACTTTTCATCTGCAAATAGATGGTCAAACAAAAGTGGTCAACAGGACAGTGATCCATTTGCTCAGAGGCTATTGCAGCAAGCATCCCAAGCTTTGGGATGAACATTTATGTTATGTGCAGCATGCTTACAACCGTGCTAAACATTCTTCTACACAGAGATCTCCTTTCGAGATCTATTTTAGTTTCACAGCAAGGTCTCCCTTGGATTTTGTCTTTGGTAAAGACATAGTTGTTGATGGACATAGTGATGTGGATAAGGCAACCAAGTTCATTGAACAAATCCAAGAGATTCACCAGGCAGTACAGGAACAGCTGGAAAAGAGCCAAGCCAAGTACAAGGCAAGGCATGATAAGCATCAAATTGAGCATAGTTTCCAAGTTGGTGATCAAGTCTGGCTGTATATCAGCAAAGATAGAATGCAAGGTGAAGGTAAGAAGCTGAAGCCAATAAGGTATGGACCTTTCAAGATACTTGAGAAAATTGGTGAGAATGCCTTTCGCCTTGATTTGCCAGCTCACATGCATATCTATTCGGTAGTGAATGCATAAAGCTTGAGACTATTTGAACCTTCATTGATTGAAGATATCGAAGAGTAGAGTCAGTTGCCTTCTATTGATGATCTGTTACCTGAATATCTCAATGAATGGCAAGAAGATACAGTTCTGGATGGAAGGTGAGAACTACGCGCAGAGGTGATGTTTAGTACCTCAGGATTGGACTCAAAGGTTCAAAACCAAGCAGTGCAAAATGGATAGAAATTGGGCAAGCGAGGAATCTGTACTCTCACTTGATTGATGCTTAAAAACCAACTTTTGGTGGTCCAAAATATTTTTCAGTGGGAAGGCCATGATCCGAATTGGATCCTAAAATACTCTCTAAGTTTTCATGAACTTTGTAAAATTCATTCCAAAGTTTCAAAGTCTTATAAAGATCAAGCTTATCAGGGATAACCTCGTAACAGTTGCAATTTGTTATCAGCATGGAGCAACGAAGACCCTCGGTCAAGCGCGTAGACCGTCGGCCCATGGTAACATGCGCTGCCACAAAATTAGCAAAACCAGATGCCAGTTCGAGAAACGGGGGTAGTTTCTGATATGCAAGTAGTTAAAAGTTGCTAATCTCGCTAATCGCATATCACAGGGAAAACCCCTCAAAGAAGGAAGAGCCCCAAGCTCTCAGACCCGAAATAATTGTAAATTCCGAAAAAGTAAAGTTCTGATTTCGTCAGAAGCGGGGTCCCACAAAAACCGGCAGAATATCGAAAGGGCTTCGAGTGGTAAACGGTTTCAACCGGGTCCCGCCCAATGCCACACAATGGGTGCCACGCATTCGACAGAAAAGAGAGAAACCGTTGACATCGAACGGGTAAACATCATGTAACTTACCCGCCCGATATGAACGATGACCGTAAGATCTGGGGCCCCAAGATCAATGGCGGAGATGCGTTCCGATGGGTGACCAGACCTGACAAGGTAAACAAATAGAGTTGTATAGGATTTGAAGTCCGACGTGGACGATGCGTTGGCAGAAGATCGTGTTCGCGGGCATTCTTAGAGTTAACGAAATAAACGGTCGTTTTGAAAACGTCTAAGAGAACTGACACTCAGTTCGTTATGAAACAGGTGGCCACCTCCTTGTGAGGCGTTATATAGTGATGATTACGCAGAACAGAGGGATTCAAACGGACAGAGGTAGGGGAACCAGAAAGCCGGAAGTGGAAACGAACAGTCAGAAAGCAGATTGGCTTTAAAGCCATGAACTGACAAAGAGAGAAGTAAGCAAGTTAAAGTAAGCAGTAAAGCAATAAGCGAGTTAAGAAAGCTAAGAGCAAAGAACAGATAGAAGAATTCGAGTTGACCTGCAGAAGCAAAGGCAGCATCGAGACAGAGACAGAGAGAGTCAGAGAGTCTGTGTACTCTAGAAAGGGCTTGAGAGGTTCAAGCGAACTCCTCTGTATATGCCTGTCATGTATTGAGTCTTAGATTGGACTCATACTATTGTGACCAATAGAGGTCGAGATTCAGTAAGGAGAGTCTGTGTACTCCAGAGACTTGGGGAATCCAAGTACAGTCTTGCTGATTTATATCTATTGAGTGAGACTCAAATTGAGCTCACTATTGTAAAAACTCTGCTTTGAAAACATAATATAGAGGCCACCACTGAAGGTTGGACTAGGAGACGTAGCCCAGGAGTATTGGGTGAACTCCTTATTAAACTTGTTGTGTTTCTATGATTTCCTGTTGTGTTTTCTTTAACTGCTTCAGTCTCTGTGTATTTCGCAGTCTTATCGATCCGTTGCCTAAAATAACATAGACACATCCATGCAC
Source organism: Pinus tabuliformis (assembly GCA_031772625.1). Taxonomy (NCBI): domain Eukaryota; kingdom Viridiplantae; phylum Streptophyta; class Pinopsida; order Pinales; family Pinaceae; genus Pinus; species Pinus tabuliformis. The sequence goes on along the minus strand of CM062804.1, from coordinate 1,289,597,968 downwards.
ATGAGTCTGTAACACCTTAATTGTTTGTCTTAGATCAATTTCGGATCACTAGCTCAAAGAAGAAAATTAATATAGCCAAGATTAGAACGAACTCTCATGAGCTCCATAGTGAAACGGGTCGTTGGGCAGTTCCTAAAACACTATGGATGGAAAGGTTCTGCGATCTCTATGAGAATACAAACATCGAGGATGAAAATCACTTCCTCTTACAGTGCCTCACGTACAACCACATTAGATCTCAGTTTCAAAATCTTTGTTGCAATACTGACCTTCCTAGCCTTTTATGTTGTCAAACTTACTCTGAGCTTGGGAGGCTTTTCTCCAAGCTTTTTGAGCATAGGAATAAAATCTTAAATCAAACTAAATAATTCGTTTCTTTAGGTCTGATAGACCAAAGTTTGGTCTCAGTGGACGATAACCATCATCATCATCATCTAAAATCAATTTTATTTAAATAATATAAAGAAAATGATTGAAAAAGACTCTTTAAAGAAAGTAATTGAAAACTCCTCTTTTTTATTTAAATTTCATTCAAAATAGTTTTTATATCTTAATAGAATGGAGATATATCATTTTTAAATGTTTAATATAAAATTGAATCATGACATTTAAAAAATTGTTTCAATGTTAATCATAAATTTATATATATATATATATATATATATATATATATATATATATATATATATATATATATATATATTTGGTGTGTTGTTTAATATGAGTGAGGTGTAATTTTTATCATGTTCAACAAGGAGTTGGCATGTGTGCACATGCACTTGCGGCATGTATAGACTCACATATTAAGAATTAATGTAAATTCATTTTACCTTTGATCCATCATGGAGTGATTTGTAAACAAGAGAGTAGTTTAGTTTCACTAACACATTTGTGGAATTAACTTTTGATCTTTGCGAAGGGGAAATCCGAAAGAATATTAAATTTACCCAAAATTACTTGACTTAGACGCCCATTGAAATGGTTGACTTTCCAAATAATATTTTAATTTTACACATGTTTCATCCCAAGCATAATGTGGAAGTAAATTCCTTATCACTCAATTTCCACAAAAGGAACCCTTTATCTCTCAACACAAAAGATCATATGATGTCTGCATATATCTCTTTAGTATATATATTTTATTAATATTATGCATGTTAGTGTAATTTATTTTATTTTATTGGTATAATACGTCAACACACGTTTTAAGGAAATATCTTTATAAGGTTGTCAAAAGATTTTATTTTCTAAGTACTCTGTATATAATTTATTTATATTATATACCAACGCAAATCTTTTCAAAAAGAGACAAGGCTAAATACCTTTATAAGGTAAGATACACTTTGATTGTTGAATACATATAAAAGTTACCATTTCGATTATAAGCCTTATTTTACAGCCCTGTGTGAAGGCGATATGTAAGTATTTTCGTGCTCAACTTGGACTTGACAGGTGTCCCTCTTAAAATAAAAATTAAATATCCTCTAAATAAAAAAGAAATGTCCACTATAATAACAAAGAATATGCTATACATGTTTAATTAGTTGTATCAAAATAAGAATTTAAACAATGAAAAATTATACATTGTTTTTCGCACTCTGAAATAAGTTTGCATGTGAAGAAATTTGATTCCTTTCGGGGCATGTTACATCCGTGCTTAAAATGGATCTATCCTGGTTTTAATTTCTAAGGTACCCAATATTAACTTTTTCATTTTACCTTTTTCTTTAAACTTATACATTTGGTTAAACTTATATGTATCTATTAAAAAAAAAAGATATATATAAGTAAATACATTTTTCTTTTTTCTAATTAAGTAATTAAAGGTTAATATTTTTTCATTTTAAGTTTTATATACAATTATGTTTTAGTTTTATAATTAAATATTTTTTATACTAATATAAAAAAAAATAGTTTCATAAAATAATTAATTAATTTAAAAATAGTTTTATAAAAATTAATTATTTAAAATAATATTAAAAGTTAAAATTTTCATAATTAATTATTACTATATATCAAAATCTAATTAAAAAAAATTAATATTTCTAAAATATTTTTACCAAAATATATATATATATATGAATTATATAATTAGTAATTATATAAAAAGTTGTTGTTAAGCTCATAAAAAATCAGAATGATTTATGATTGAATTTATTTTAAAAAATCAAATATATAAATAAATTTTTAAAGCAAACCAAACAATTCTTTTACATTTTTAAAAATTCCATCAACCAAATTTAATCTTATTAAATTATAAATAATCAACAAAATACAAACCATTTTAATGTTTCCTCTAGACATCTAATATTTTTATGGGACCAATAAATTTAAAAAATATTAATATTTTTTTCCCTATTTATAACCTAAATCTTTTTTGAAATATTGTAGTATTCATTTTATCTTAATTATAATAACTTTTTTTTTTACATAAAAAACAAGTACTAAGATACATATCACACTTATTTTTATATTATGTATCTTATCACACTTATTTTTATATTATAAAGATTTTTAAAAAGTATCATTTTAAATGGTTTAATTTATGACATTATAGTATTTTGAATTTTTTTAAATATAGAATCTATTTGTTATTTAAAAATATCTTTTAAACCATAAAAATTAAGTAATTAAAAAAAATCATTTCATTTTTTAATTAATTATTTCTAATTAAAATAACTAATAGCAGGTCAACACGTAATTGCATGTCACAAGAATTACACTGAAATTATAGCTTAATGATTTATGTAAACTTTAGATGGGAAATGTTCATTCATCACACCTTTTTTGTATTGAGGAATCATTATTTGGGTGGGGCCCTTGGTTTTGGAATGGTCAATTAAAGTAATACAATATGCTTTATAGATATCTATTTTCAATTAAGAAATAAATTTAATATTTACATGTGATGGTTGTTGAGATTACTAACTTTGCAGGATGGTATCACGGTGACTTTTAATTTTTTAATTATATTAAGGAAAATTTAGTAGTAGAGTTTAGATTTGATGGTGAGAGAATATTTTTAATCGTAATACTTATGTTGAGAGAATATTCTTAATGGTAAACCAGAATAGACAACTGAGATTTAATTTTTAATTATTATTCCTTTTTTTAAATAATTACTTGTCATTTCTTTTCACTATCTGAACCATTTCCTGTTGCTCCTTCTCTTGCTTTTAATATTTGTCATGTCCCTTTCCTCTCCCTCGACCATGTGCCACGTTTAACAATGTTGCTAGACCTCGTTGTATTGCTTGACCATTCACCTCAATATTGCTTATCTAACTATTCGGTTCAGTGTCGTTAGTTTGCTAGCATAATTATATTTAATAATGTGGTTAATATATTTTAATATATTATTTTTTATTTTTTATACACATTAACTAATATATAAAAATGAAAATTTTAACAATTACATTATAAAAATGAAAATAAACTCTCTAACCAAATAAATTTTGTTTTGAATTAAAGAAATTTAGGTTATTAGTAAATTTTGTTTTGAATTAAAAAGAAATTTAGGTTAAGGTTAAAAAAAAACAAGTTATGGTTAGAGTATTTTGAATTTAAAAATAATTTAAGTAGGTTAGAGTTTGATTTCTATGAGGTAAATTAAATTGAACATTTAAATTTAATTTTGTAAAATTGATTTCATAAATACTTTAATATTTGTAAAGCTTGGTAAAATTGTGAATTTAGCCTTTAAGAGTTAGTTTAATTAGTGCATTTTTGTTATTGCAAGTTTAATTCTTTTGATGTTTTCAGGGTCAGGTTTCATGGTTGAGCTCCCATAAAATAATCTTTTGAGTGGATATGTCTCATATAAATATTATGTGAATGTAGCGATCAATAATCTCTGATTTCGAGCCACATTTTATATATATCTTCTGAACTCGATCCAATTAGGCCTGCGGGCTGCAGTGGGCACGTGCGATCTACAGACAGGGTTGATATCAGGTGCACACTTTCCTTTCCTTATCTTTTTCTAATACATATTTGCTCATATATTTTCAAGTATGAATATTTCACCACAGCTACCAAAGATTACCAAAGGCAGACCTAGCACAGTTACTCTACAAGGCCTCTATGAGTATATAGAATCTGTAGAGAAACGTAGAGAAGAAAGAGAAGTCAAGCTACAAACAGAGTTAGAAGCCATGCTGGAAAATACATTTGCATCTCTTGAAGACACAATCCAAAAACAAATAGAAAATAAAATAGAACTATTGGAGAATAAAATGGTGGCAATAGAGACTAGGTTGCAGGTTATAGAAAAACAAAACCAAGATACTAACCAAACATCCCAGCAAGGATATGCTTTAGAGAGCCTTAAAATGAAGGACATGATTAAAGAACTAGAAGAAAAAGTTAATAGCCGCCTCACCCTAAATAATGTGGTAGATAAATTAGATATCAAACCAATTAAAGATGAAATGAACAAATTAATAGAATTAGACCATGAGCGTAACAAAAGGGCCTTGAACCTTAAAGTCTTTGGTTTAAAATAGGAGGTAGATGAGGATACTTTAGCCATAGCCCAGACAGAATTACATAATAGATTACAAATTGAAACAATGTGTCTCACAGAAGCAACAAGGTTGGGGAAATTAACTGAAAATAAAGGAAGACTGATCCAAATAAAGGTGAGCTCTACTGATCATAAGTATGACATACTTAGCAAAACCTCAAGTCTAAAAGGAACAGGAATATTTATAAATGAAGATCTCATCCCAGAAGATCAAGCAGAATTAAGAAAGGAGGTTAAAAATGTAAAAGAAGCTAGAAAGGAAGGAAAATGGACAATAATTAGAAATAGAAAAGCCTTTATTCAAGATAGAAATCGAAAAGACAGTACTAAATAGCAATTCAACATGCTCCAGATTCTTTCTTGGAACTTCCGGGGCTTTCCATGGAACAAAGGCCCCAAGGTAAGTTGGATCTCAAATGATGTTGATATTATTTTGCTTGTTGAAACTTGGGAGCACGAAGAATCTAAGGTCCCTAACATAAATGGATTTACGCTATGGTCTACCTGGAACAAGTGATCCTTCCATAGATGCATTGGGGGAATAGCTTGTTACATTAAGAAGAACATCTTCCCCCATGCTAGGATTTATAAAAATGACCCTTACAACCAATATAGTTAGATAGAGATCATTGATATTAATAATAAAAAGACCTACATAGCAATATGTCATTTTCCCCCCATCAATTCTAACTTCTATAAGAAGAAGAATCTAGATAAAAATAGTCCTTACAATGGTTTGGAGAATGATATTTCTAGCCTAAGGAATGAAGGTAATATCCTTTTAATAGGTGACTTTAATGCTCGAACTTGAAGCAAACAAGCTATTATTCTAAGCAATCATTCAAACCCTAATCCTCTTTGGTTGGACGAAGACCCTACTCTGGCTAGTAGGTACGAAAGGAGCTCTGAAGACCTCAGGGAGAATTTGTTTGGGTCGGAGCTAGTCAAGCTCTGTAGTGCTCAGGATCTCATAATTTGCAACGGTCTAAAGAAGTGGCCCAATTCTAGCCAAATGACCTGCATCCATGGGCTTGGTAGTAGCGTGGTACACTATGTTATTTTCGATCTCCCTTTATACAACGAAATAATAAATCTTGACATCTTAAACGACCACAAACCTGACTCTGATCATAGGCCATTACTTATAACTCTCAAATTTGTCATGCATAGAGATCCCATAGAAAATAATCCTTATAGCCAAAAGAACTAATATTTAATAGAAATAAAAACAATCTCTTTCTAAAAGAATTAAAAACTAATTTGCTTCCTTTATCTAGTATAGACAACATAGAAGACCTCTACCATAATTTTACTACAACCCTCTCATATTCTATTAACAAGTTCTCAATTGAAGTTTCAAATAATAAAATAAATAGCAAAACCAACCCATGGTATGATAAAGATTATAAAAATGCGAGGAGAGCTATTAAGGAAGTTGTTGATGAATCTCTTAAAATGGACAAGATAAAAATATACAAAGACCTAACTAAAAGAAAAAAGAGGCAGTACATTCATAAAAGACAAGAGAATCTCTTACACCTCTCTAAGGTAGCTCCTAAGAAATTTTGGAGGCAGATTTTGACTAGGAAAACTAAAGATAATAATAAAATTGCTTTACATGATTGGAATTCCTATCTTAAAAATCTCTATGAATCTCTAAATGTCATGGATAACTTTGAAACCCTACCCACAACGAAAGAATTTTTCTCTCTAGAAGACATTGATTTTGGGGTTAAACGCCTGGCTAATGGGAAAGCTAAGGACATTGAAGGTTACCAGGCGGAAATCTTAAAAATTGGAGGCCCTGTCCTCATCCCCCACATCCACAAGCTTTTCAATCAAGCAAGCAAGCAAGGGTTCCCTAAGCTATGGACTGAGAGCCTCATTATCCCTATTTTAAAAAATGGGGATACAAATAACCCTTCTAATTTTTAGACATAGTTACCGGAGAATCCACAGTAAAACTTATTTTCTGTCAACGTTTCAAATCCCAACTGGGATCCATCATCAGGACTGCTTGAATAGAAGAAGAGCTAAATTGAGGGCAGCTCTTCTTGCTATCTTCACTCTGAATTTTTCGAGTAAAATGATTTCACTCCATGTATCCCTTCCATATAGGGAAACGATTATGGATTTAAGACATCTGTGGTATATATCTTTAGATATAGTTACCGGAGAATCCAAAGTAAAACTTATTTTCCGTCAACGTTTCCAATGCCAACTGGGATCCATCATCAGGACTGCTTGAATAGAAGAAGAGCTAAATTGAGGGCAGCTCTTCTTGCTATCTTCACTCTGAATTTTTCAAGTAAAATGATTTCACTCCATGTATCCCCTCCGTATAGGGAAACGATTCTGCATTTAAGACATCTGTGGTATATATCTTTAGACATAGTTACCATAGAATCCACAGTAAAACTTATTTTTCGTCAACATTTCAAATCCCAACTGGGATCCATCATCAGGGATCCCAGTTCGAATTTGAAATGTTGACGGAAAATAAGTTTTACTGTGGATTCTCTGGTAACTATGTCTAAAGATATATACCACAAATGTCTTAAATCCATAATCGTTTCCCTATATGGAGGGGATACATGGAGTGAAATCATTTTACTCGAAAAATTTAGAGTGAAGATAGCAAGAAGAGCTTCCCTCAATTTAGCTCTTCTTCTATTCAAGCAGTACTGATGATGGATCCCAGTTGGGATTTGAAACGTTGACAGAAAATAAGTTTTACTGTGGATTCTCCTGTAACTATGTCTAAAGATATATACCACAGATGTCTTAAATCCAGAATCGTTTCCCTATACGTAGGGGATACATGGAGTGAAATCATTTTACTCGAAAAATTCAGAGTGAAGATAGCAAGAAGAGCTGCCCTCAATTTAGCTCTTCTTCTATTCAAGCAATCCTGATGATGGATCCCAGTTGGGATTTGAAACGTTGATGGAAAATAAGTTTTACTGTGGATTCTCCGGTAACTATGTCTAAAGATATATACCACAGATGTCTTAAATCCAGAATCGTTTCCCTATACGAAGGGGATACATGGAGTGAAATAATTTTACTCGAAAAATTCAGAGTGAAGATAACAAGAAGAGCTGCCCTCAATTTAGCTCTTCTTCTATTCAAGCAGTCCTGATGATGGATCCCAGTTGGGATTTGAAACGTTGATGGAAAATAAGTTTTACTGTGGATTCTCTGGTAACTATGTCTAAAGATATATACCACAGATGTCTTAAATCCAGAATCGTTTCCCTATACGGAGGGGATACATGGAGTGAAATCATTTTACTCGAAAAATTCAGAGTGAAGATAGCAAGAAGAGCTGCCCTCAATTTAGCTCTTCTTCTATTCAAGCAGTCCTGATGATGGATCCCAGTTGGGATTTGAAATGTTGACGGAAAATAAGTTTTATTGTGGATTCTCTAGTAACTATGTCTAAAGATATATACCACAGATGTCTTAAATCCAAAATCGTTTCCCTATACGGAGGGGATACATGGAGTGAAATCATTTTACTCGAAAAATTCAGAGTGAAGATAGCAAGAAGAGCTGCCCTTAATTTAGCTCTTCTTCTATTCAAGCAGTCCTGATGATGGATCCCAGTTTGGATTTGAAACGTTGACGGAAAATACGTTTTACTGTGGATTCTCCGGTAACTATGTCTAAAGATATATACCACAGATGTCTTAAATCCAGAATCGTTTCCCTATACGGAGGGGATACATAGAGTGAAATCATTTTACTCGAAAAATTCAGAGTGAAGATAGTAAGAAGAGCTGCCCTCAATTTAGCTTTTCTTCTATTCAAGTAGTCCTGATGATGGATCCCAGTTGGGATTTGAAACATTGACGAAAAATAAGTTTTACTGTGGATTCTCTGGTAACTATGTCTAAAGATATATACCACAGATGTCTTAAATCCAGAATCGTTTCCCTATACGGAGGGGATACATGGAGCGAAATCATTTTACTCGAAAAATTCAGAGTGAAGATAGCAAGAAGAGCTGCCCTCAATTTATCTCTTCTTCTATTCAAGCAATCCTAATGATGGATCCCAGTTGGGATTTTGAAACGTTGATGGAAAATAAGTTTTACTGTGGTTCTCTGTTAACTATGTCTAAAGATATATACCACAGATGTCTTAAATCCAGAATCATTTCCCTATACGGAGGGGATACATGGAGTGAAATCATTTTACTCGAAAAAATTAGAGTGAAGATAGCAAGAAGAGCTGCCCTCAATTTAGCTCTTCTTCTATTCAGGCTGTCATGATGATGGATCTCAGTTGGGATTTGAAACGTTGACGGAAAATAAGTTTTACTGTGGATTCTCCGGTAACTATGTCTAAAGATATATACCATAGATGTCTTAAATCCATAATCGTTTCCCTATACAGAGGGGATACACAGAGTGAAATCATTTTACTCGAAAAATTTAGAGTGAAGATAGCAAGAAGAGCTGCCCTCAATTTAGCTCTTCTTCTATTCAAGTAATCCTGATGATGGATCCCAGTTGGGATTTGAAACGTTGACGGAAAATAAGTTTTACTGTGGATTCTCTGGTAACTATGTCTAAAGATATATACCACAGATGTCTTAAATCCAACCCCTCTAATTATCAGACAATTATGATCAGCCCTCTCTTAGCTAAGTTATATGGTAGTATTTTGGAAAAGAAGTTGAGCATATGGCTTGAAAGTGAAGGTAAGCGGGCTAAAGGCCAAGCGGGTTTTAGAAGGCATCACTCAACAATAGACCACCTCGTTACGCTTAGGATCATTGTGGAGGAATGTCGTAATGATAAATCCAATCTCTTTTGTTGCTTTGTGGACTTTAGAAAGGCTTTCGATATGGTTCCTAGAAACAACCTTTGGAATAGATTAGAAGAGCTAAAGGTTCCTTTCAAGTTGAGAGTTGCCGCTATTAGATTATATGAGAATGTAATTGCCAAGCTAAAGAGCAATGAGGGGTGGTCGAAAGATATTAAGTGTAATATCGGAGTTAAACAAGGTTTCCCCCTCTCCCCTACCCTATTTGGCATTTACATTGACAAGCTTGAAGGTTATTTAGAGGAAGCAGGATGTGCTGGCATGATCTTAGCTGGGATAGTCGTCATCCTTCTTCTCTATGCTGACGATATTGTTCTCCTCGCAAGGTGTCCATCTGATCTTGATAAGCAACTTAGGCTTCTTAAGGATTTATGCTCTACCATGGGTATGACTATTAACACTGACAAAACAAAAGTTATGATTATCAAATCCAAGAAGGACACCTACGCTAATTTTATGTATGACAATAATAACTTGGAGGAAGTGTATTCTTACAAGTACCTAGGAATTGATATTCATCACAAGCTCAACTGGAACTATAGCATTGAGAAAAGGATTAATGGGGGGTGGAAAGTTTACTTTGCTCTTGAAAGTAATTGTAAAATGGCAAACCTCGTAATGTGGGATAAGAAGAAGTTCCTCTTTGAAACTTTAGTCACTCCTGTTATCTTATATGGATGTGAGGTTTGGGGTTGCAGCATCTCTAGAGAATCCTGGAGAAAGATTGAGCAAATCCAGAAGCGCTTTATAACGTATAACCTGAAAATTAAAAGTAATACACCCTACCCTATTCTCCTTATAGAAGTAGGTCTTTCCCCTATCGAAAGCCTAGCTATGACTAGGCTTCTATTGTACAAGCACAAGCTCAATAACATAGGAGATCATAGACTTCTCAAGCTAGCTTTAAATTCTAGCCAAAACCAACTAAGGCTCAAACGGGGGTGGTATAAAGACACGAGGGCTTGGTTAAACCATTGGGAGATCAACGAGAATGATGCATTGCAAAACATTAATAACATTAAAAATATTGTTACTTTTAAGTTCAAAGAAAAAATGTGGTGTGAGAAAGATTTAGCAGCTAAAAGAAAATTAAGTTATTATAAGAAGGTCACCAACCCGACCCTAGAAGATCAAAAGTATCTCTCTGTTTTAGCTAGCTCAAAGAAGAAAATTAATATAGCAAAGATTCTAATGAACTCTCATGAGCTCCATAGTGAAACGGGTCGTTGGGCAGTTCCTAAAACACCATGGATGGAAAGGATCTGCCATCTCTGTGAGAATAGGAACATTGAGGATGAAAACCACTTCCTCTTAGAGTTCCCCGCATACAACGACATTAGATCTTAGTTTCATAATCTTTGTCGCAATACTAACCTTCCTAGCCTTTTACGATGTCAAAATTATAGTGAGCTTGGGAGGCTTCTCTCCAAGCTTTTTGAGCATAGAAATAGAATCTTAAATCAAACTAAATAATTTGTTTCTTTAGGTCCGATCGACCAAAATTTGGTCTCAGTGGACGTTAACCATCATCATCATCATCATCATATAAAGAAATTTTATTGATTAAATTTTGTACCCTTTTCCATAGTTAATAAAAATTACAACTAATTCTTTTTCTTTTTGTTAAATCATGAATATATATATATAATTTATACTTTGTATATTATATTATGGAACTATTTTTTTTGCCTAAATTCTATTCTTCATACTTTCCAATAATACAATTTTCATTTATTTTTTATAATTTATATTACAACATTATTTTTGTTGTTCTTAAAATGTTATTTTTTATAATTAATAACGAGAAACATTTATTTTATTTTTTCTTATTAAATTTATAATTTATAGTAAGAGATTATCTAAGTTAAAATTCCATTTTTCATAATCATATTAAACATGTTTACTCATTTTCAAATTAAAAGTATATTTTTCATTTACAAATTGTGTTTATTTGTTTACTCATTTTCAAATAAAAAATATATTTTTCATTCTCAGTGGACGTTAACCATCATCATCATCATCATCATATAAAGAAATTTTATTGATTAAATTTTGTACCTTTTTCCATAGTTAATAAAAATTACAACTAATTCTTTTTCTTTTTGTTAAATCATGAATATATATATAATTTATACTTTGTATATTATATTATGGAACTATTTTTTTTTGCCTAAATTCTATTCTTCATACTTTCCAATAATACAATTTTCATTTATTTTTTATAATTTATATTACAACATTATTTTTGTTGTTCTTAAAATATTATTTTTTATAATTAATAACGAGAAACATTTATTTTATTTTTTCTTATTAAATTTATAATTTATAGTAAGAGATTATCTAAGTTAAAATTCCATTTTTCATAATCATATCAAACATGTTTACTCATTTTCAAATTAAAAGTATATTTTTCATTTACAAATTGTGTTTATTTGTTTACTCATTTTCAAATAAAAAATATATTTTTCATTGGTGTATATTTTTTCAAATAAGAAGGATATTTTTTTTTTTTTTTTTTTTCAAATAAGAAGGATATTTATATATATATATATATATATATTTTTTTTTTTTGGCCTGGAGTATGCCGTAAAACTGCTTCTGCTTGGCTAAGAGCTCGTCTTCCTCGGACGTAAGGAAACAGGTTAACGGCCCAAGACCCAGAGGCATCTGGCAGGAGTGAAAGCCTGCTCCCTTACGGACCACCAGCGGGTTATTACAGGTGGCGTGGTTTTCCTTGATAACGATGATGAGTCAAACCGACATTCGCGGATAGCAGCCAGAGATGGCTGTCCTCACTGTTGGTTTGACACCTGTGTTTGATAGGTTTTGCCACCTTCGAAAAAAAAAGAAGGATATTTTTATTTACAAGTTGTTTTTATTTTTTCTAATTAAAGAATATAGTAAAAACTATATCTATAATATTAAATAATTAATTTTTTGTTTTAAATGATTGAGCATTCATTATGGCAAGATGATTTCATGTTAACACTCTTAACCTTATTGAAAGCACTAGGGCTTCATTCAATGAACTTGCATTCGTGGCATACTAAACAATACCCTTAATTTTATTACATATTGGAAAATACCTCTAAAAAACACTTTATTTAATCCCCCCTAGCAATATGAACCTAATACACCTTTCCAATTTAAAAAACCCCTACTTTCACTAGATATTGTAGGTATCCATTTTTTCATTAACATTTTTTATACCCCTTTATACTTTTTCACTAACTTTGAGCTCCATTTTCTTTACACAACATATAAAAACCCTTTACCCTCTATTATATGCTCAATATATTATGTCATTTTTTCTTCAAAATGTATACCCTTGTTGTCAGAAAAATTAGAAAAGATAGAGACTCCGGGTTCAGACACTTGGGCCAAAAAAGGATTTGTTGTAGTCTAGCATAACGTCGACATGTTCACCTTATTCAAGAGAAGTAAGGCATCTCACCCGAGTCGTGCTGCGATCTTACAGGGATAGGGATTAGGATCAGGCATCAAGGAGAGTTGCGCCAAGATTATCATTCACATCTACTTTTGAAATCATAGCATCTTCCATATAACCATCACAAAGACTAACTTGCAAAGCATCCAAAGAGACAAAATACATCCACATTCATTTATAAGATTTTTTTTTAAAGAGGCCCATGCAAAGTAACACATTCAGAACCATAGATAAATCCTGTAGCTCTTCCCATTAAACTTAAAACATCATTACATCCTGACGCCATGGCTCATCAGATAGGAACAAAATAACAAGCATAAAAAGTAGCTTAGAACTAGATAAACATAGAACAAGGCCAAGTCATATAGGCTTAGCGACAACATCTCGACATATGAACTCCTCCCATGTTTGTTGTCTTTTCCTTTAGATTTTATAAACTCTACTCACCTAAACTACTAGTGTCTTTCTAAGATGCCACACACTTTCCTCCTTGGATGCTTTTATTTCTCGGCTATGACTACTCAATCTCTCGTTGACAGCCTTTTCGGTTTTGATGTGCTTGCATGTACCCATATTTTTTACTTTCCAACGTTAGTGTCTGACATATCTTGGTGGATTTTCTCTCTTTCCCTCAGTTGTTTACTCCGCAACTGCTCTTTGGTCATACTTAGTCAAAATGTGTCAAAAATCGAGTCCCCTAAAACAAAGGACCCAACGGACCCCGACCACAATCAAGTGACTCGTCCCCGATTCAATCCTTCGTTGATGTTGTTGTTTCTTCTTATTGCTGCGAGGCTCCTACTTATGCTTCTTCTTCTTGAATTATTCCTTCGTGTGATGTAGGTTTTCCTTCAAATGAAGGACTCAACTCTTGGATAGATTGGATGATTGTGGTCTTGAAGTGGGTATATTCAGTAAGGGTCGACTGCCAAGGCTTCGTCAGAGTGACAACTTGTTCAATAAATTGCATCGTAAGTTTAGCTTTTTTTTGGTTAGTTCTTGCATTCAGGAGAGAATTCCACTGATTCTCTGCTTCTGTGTTGAGCCGTTGTAGTTTCTAGAAATGGACCTATGTTGGTGGTTTGAGGTCGCGGAGTAGAGCCTTGGTGGCGCGCGAGTCATCCTCAATATGCTGGATCTACTTTTCAAGCATATCAGTATCTGCAAAAAGATCCTTTTGCTGGTCAAGATTAGGCATGGTCAAGCATTGGTCGAACTGTTGGTGAGCATGTGGTCGCAGAGCATAGACCATTGATTTTTCTTAGCATTGAACCCCAACAATTCATGAACTTGAGTAAAGAGTTTCCTTTAGAGAAGCCGCATCATTGATCTTCTGATCAATGTAATCGGCACAATGGGTGGTTGGATTAGGGAGTGCTCTTTGGCCAACTACAATAGTCTTATGGAGCTCCATGTTTGCTTAAACAAGGTTAGCGCATTGAGTTCTAATGTGATCACAAAAATATGAGAGGGTGAAGTCTGAGAAATCCTTTGGTGCATTTGGTACTACCTCAGCAATGGTAGGCCAAAGATCTTGGAATTTGGCGCTGATATCATCAACCTGTTGTTGTAACACTTTCTTTTCTTAGAGAAGTTGATATTGCTCGGCCATAATGTAGAGAATTTGTTGTTGTTGCTACTCAAGTTCAGTTATCGAGGTATTGTGCAGTGCCTATTATTGGTAAGAAACCAATTGAATTAAACTAAATAACTGAGAGGATTATCAGTTTTGAAGGTCATCGACTGTCATAGTAGCAGGTGGAAGGTATCAGGCTTGTAGCAGTTTTCCATTAGAAACTAATTTCTCGGATTGTCCTTGTGGTGAAGATTCTCGTTGGAGGGCTCTACAGTGTGGGTCTTAGTATGGTATAGAAACAAATGTGGTGGCGAAAATGGGAATGGAGCTGGAGGTCTGAGGTAGACATTTATAACTTCTTGGCCTTGTAGACTTGAGTGGATATGCTAGCCATTTGACAGATGAGGGCTTGATTCTAGTAACAACGATAATAGAGGTATGGTAAAAAAATCCATGATTATAGGGTGAGAAGCAAGGTCATCTTGGTCAATGTCAGTGATGGATTGAATTATAGAATCAAACTCCATCTCGGTCTTGACATTGAGGAGGCTGCCAGTTAAAGGAAGATTTGAAATGATTGCGAAGGGGGAGGTCGTGTAGGTTGATGGGTTGTGAGACGTTGGGGATGCAGTGGAGGTGGATTGTGGGACTTATTCAATGATTTGGGTGCTGGCGAGAGAGTGTGGTTCTTCGTTGGTGATATCGACTACCTGGGTAGAGGTAATTGGAACACATTTTTAGGAATTTGAGGAATTTTTAGTAGAAATCAGATGGGTGTCCTAAACTGTGGGTTCAGTAACAAAATGAGGGCCCACTGGAGGAAGGGAGGCAACCACTGGGCTGACTAACAAAGTATTGATTAGACTAACATTAATAAATTCAAAAAACATGGGTGGGGAACTTACTGATAACCTGAGAGATTCCAAAGTGTTATAGACTAATATCACAGTTGTCTCGAATATCTTCAAGGAAAGATTGAGCGGCTCTTCTGATACTCGCTTCTGGGAGGCAAAGGGGCCCTTTATAGGTAGTGGTCATGGAAAAATCCCTTCAAAAGAACATGTCTTCTTATTGTCCCAGACTTCCCCAATGATACCTGACCAAGATAGGACTTCAATGTGGAACACCTCTTCCGAGAGAATGAAAGGCAAAGCCCACATATGGAATGTGTCCTGGTTGACAACCTTGGGGTGAACCCAGGTGGTACCGTGGTGAAAACAAACCATATGGAATGTGAATAGTCATCTAAAAGAAATTTTGGGATTCTTGGAATGGACTTTGTGACAACAAGCATCTTTTCATACCAACTAGTGAAGGAGGCCTCATTGATTTCTTTGTCGTTTGGGTCCCCTGATGTCCATCATGGGGAGTACCTG
Organism: Pinus tabuliformis; assembly: GCA_031772625.1. NCBI lineage: Eukaryota > Viridiplantae > Streptophyta > Pinopsida > Pinales > Pinaceae > Pinus > Pinus tabuliformis. The sequence continues at coordinate 1,289,582,210 of CM062804.1, read as the reverse complement.
AGTGCTAGTGGCTGATCTTCAGTGACTAGGGCTAGCTCTCTACCTTTAGGATGCCACCACTTCATCATTTCCAGAGAGACAACTAAATATCTATAGATGAATTGTGTCACTCACTTGCACACATCCTCGCAGGCTTCAAGTAGTTCATTCAACAAATAGCTGCACTAGTTCAGTTTTTCCCCCTTTTCATAGGCTTCAACCATCAAGATGGTATACATAGTGCATTTTACCCTTGTGTAATGGTGCATTATTTTCCCATAAACTATGTGATAGGCGAACTTGATTGAGGGAACGTTAATCATATCAATTGTGGCTCCTTTGTCACTGCGTTGAGTAGCATACTTAGTATAGTAGTTTTTGTCACTTGTTTTCTTCCCTCTCTTAGAGGTGGTCTGGAACGCAGAGGACATTGTGGCTCTTGTAGTTGATAGCCCCATAAATTTTTGGATGTCACTTGCGTGTATTAGGCATCCCCTGTCGATCCATAGTGAACCTCCATGCAGTTGGTTGATAAGGAACTTGGTGCATTGCATGGTCATGCCTGAAGTGCCAAAGACTGGTAAATTCCTCAAATTCATTAGTGTGGAGGGTTGTAATCCTCAAAAATCATATTCTATCATGGAAGAGTGGCTACCATCTTGTCTGGTTGAAGTCTTTGTGAAGACTTCACACTTGAGCACAGGGGAAATGGAAAGATTTTGATAAATTGTTGTTGACGAGGGTAACCTTCTCTATTTACCATAAAGACTCATGTTCTATCACTCTAGGATCAAACAAAGGGGTGGAAATAGTAGTTTTGTATAGTTTAGTCATGACTATAACTCGTTGACTATACACAATAAACATAGGGGACTTGAATTTGGATGGAGAACTAGGAGAATTCAACACTAAAGCCAGAGTGAGCAATTCGACCACCTAATATTTTTCAATGGAGAGCTTAATGTTTCCATGCAAACTATATAGAAAGGCTTACACGACATTTGTGATTAGACCGTTTAACTAATAAATATGAAAACTTGCTATACTTGATTAAAATCATGGCATTAATGGAGACTGTGACCTGAACCTGATTTGGATGATGCAAAAACTCAAAATGTGGATGATCATGATGGCCAGTTATTAGAAGATGATGGCAAAACCAAAAAGATGATAACCAAAACATGTCATGGATATTACGGGAGATATTTTAACCAAATTCAAAAATATGCAAGGAATTATTACTGATTATGATGGATAAGACAAATACCATGTGCATTTCCCCATCCACAATTAGTTGTAGAGGGATGCACTCAACTAATTAACAAAATTTATGCAAGTAACTTTGTTCACAACTGACATAGCTGACTCACTTCAAATTTAACTAACTAACTCGATCTTAAACCTAACTACGATCCCCTTTCAAAGATCAAATTAATTTCTTAAGAAGTGGTTGGGACATGGAAGGGCTTCAGGCATGTGTCATTCACCTAGTAGGGAAATAGGATTTCGTGTAGTTGCACAAGTTTAACATCTCCAAACTTTCGCACTTCCATAATAATGAATGGTCCCAACCAGTGCATTTGCAGCTTCCCAGGATGTTTCAGAAACTTAATGTCATATAAGAGAACCTTTTCCACAATTATGAAAGAATTCCTTTTGATGTGTCGGCCATTCCATGCTTTATGTCTCTCCTTCTCAATAATTTGGTGGAAATGAGCCAGAAACCTGGCCTCATCCAACTCCCATAGTTCGTCCAATCTTTCTGCAATTGACTCGTCCTTTGACATCTGAGTTTCCTATGCAATAAAGAGGTTGGGAACGATGAACTCGGTAGGTACTACAACTTATCGACCATAAACAAGATGGAATGACATATATTTATGTAATTTCTTGATAGTTGTATGGTAGGCCCACAAGGTAGCTGATATCCACCCATCCCAGTCATCTTGGTTGGCAGAAAAAATATTGGTGAGGCCCTTCTCTAAGATTTTATTGAAAGCTTCGACAATATAATTTTCGTGAGGGAGATAGGGGCTACTTTTATGGTGCTGGATCATGAAGTTCCGCAGCAACGTGGTGACTATCTCATTAATGAATTGGGCCCCCTGATCACTGGTGAGGCTCTAGGGGCACACAAAGCGAGTGATGATATTGTCAAAGATGAATCAGGCAATGGTGTCAGAAATGCAACCTTTAACTAGTGTGACTTCGGCCCATTCGATGTGATAATATGTAGAAGTAATAATGTAATTGGAATGTGAGTGACGCGATAATGGATTAATTGGCCCCACAAAGTCCATAAACCACTTTTCGAATGCATGGAGTGCACGTATAAGCTATAGAGGAAGTCCATCCCGGTGCGATGGCCATCCCACCCATTGGAAAAATTGCATTTCTTGACACACTCCTTTGCATCCCAAAAAAGCATGGGCCACCAAGTCCAGCTTGTAGTACTTTTCTTGTGGTGGCTTTCCCTCTAGGTGTCCTCATAGAACTCCTGAATGGAATTCCCATAGTACATCTTTCTTTTCATGGTTGAGGACACATCATTGCAATATCTAGTCGAGACCCATCTTGCACAATTAACCTACAATCAGCTGCTAGTTTGTAGCTCGAACCACCATATGCCTTCTTTGGGTGTTGTGTACTCTTATGGACATTTTCCAGTGGTTAGAAATAGTGTGATGTCTTAGAAATAATTGGGGATGGCATCAACCCGAAACAAATCAACATCTGACAATTGGTCATCTATTAACCCCCCAGATTCGCCCAACTCCAATCGAGAGAGATGATCAGGCCTTACATTCATCTTTCCTAGCTTCACAATGACTTTGAATGTGAACTCTTGAAACAGTAAGATCCATCTGTTATCACTCAGATTTTCCTTAAAGTTGTTGGAAGAGGAAAGGGGTCTGAGGTAACCACAAACCAAGTTTTAGGTACAAAATCTAGCCAATTTGTACCCAGAGAGGGCTCTCTCTTTATGATTTAGCTTGGTTTTGAAAGATATTAGGCTAGCTGTGAAGTTTAGGAGTTTTGTTTGAGTTTGGGTGGTGAGATTCAATAGCAAAGGGGTAAAACTGAGTAGCTTAGTCCATTGGGCTAATGGAGTCAAAGAAGATGGCTTAACTGGACTCGATTTCTTAACAAAAGATGGTTTCACAGGGCAAGATGGTTAAACAAGGAACAAATAGCAACTTGGAATAGATGGGATGGGCTTAAAATGGATGAAGGGCAGTTACGAATCCTTCAACATATTTAAATAGGGAACTTGAATGATTACTACTAAAGAGCAGTTATGTATTCTTTAATAAATAACCAAACTAAAAGAACTGGAAAACAGGAGCAATTAAGATTTCACTGTTTATACTAATTCAGAAGAAAACACGGAGAATAATAACGACTAAAAACAGAGTGCAATCAAGCAAATTCTGAATTATTATTTTTCATTTATCATTCAGATGTGAAACATAGATGATATATTAGACAAGGAAAACTTTAAAACATAAGGTATAGAGGACTTATTGATCTAGTGTTTGATTCAAGAAATCTGTGAAAAGTCCTTCGCTTCAATCCTTTATCCAGCAAGCCATACAAAGTTGATCCAATCAACACTTTATTCAAAAATAATCAATATTACAGCAATGTCTAAGAATCCACACTCAATACTCTAATTGAGGGGGTATTTATACAAAAAAATTTACAAAAAATATCTCATAACAGAGTGAGATATATTCTAGGGTGACTAAGAGTAGGTTACCAAAAAGTAGAGACAACTAGTCTCGAAGATAGGAGAAAGGTAAACTCATGTTGTGCTATTCATTTTCTTGTTGAGTGTACTGGAGGCAGACCCTATGATTTGGCTTGCTACCGTCTTCTTTAGTAACTTTGTGATGGCTGCCCTGTTTTGACTCATACTCTTTACTTGTTCTGATACATTTCGACCTGTTTGATCCCTGTTCATCTTTGTTTATCTTACTACAGTAAAGAGCCCAAAATTTACATTTTACTAAGGATAAATTTACAAAATTTCCAACATGTCTTCCCACCATTTTTGTTCTGGCAATCTGTGTTTCTGAAGTTTCCTCAGGGTCTCATCAGTTTTTGTATATCTGAAAAAGGTAGGCTGGATTGTGAACAAGTGCTTTATCTCATGCTCAACATAGAATAAGTTCTCTAAGCTGTCATAGAGAACTCGGCCTGTGGGGAGTGCTTTTATTCCTGATGCACTTGTTGATGAACTAGCTTGATTGCCAACATACTTATTCAATTTGTCTACATAATCTATATGCTTCATTAATATGTCATTAATCACCAAAGGACTTGGTAGCCCTTTATTCTGAAAAATAGTGAACTTCTCCATAAAAGAATTAATTTCCACCTGCATATCTTGACATCTTCTCTCTAAATTCTGCATCAAATTTTTCTTGGTTAGCACCCTTTTGATTTCCAAAATAGTGTCTGTCCTATCTGAGATGCCAAGTTCTTCCAGTTGTTCCTTATTTCTGTTATTCAAAAAATGTATGAACCGGTTGGCTTGATCAGGCATTTGTCCTAACAGAGCTTTTGTCTTTTGAATTTCTCCCTGTGCTGCTTTCACTAGATCAATCTATTCATAGATCACTTGGATGGATGGCCAAACATCATTTATGGATTGGGTGATGTTGGCCCAAAGAATTTTCTTGATCTCTACAAGAGGCTTGTCAAAAGTGAGATCTTTTTCTAATGTTTTCACTTTATTTTCTAATGCTTTAATTTCCCTTGTTTTTTCTACAACGTTTATCTTTGAGAGATCATAATCTCTTTCCATTTTAGCCAACTGTTCTTTTACCTGTTTTAATTCTGAAACTTGTAATCTCATATCTTCCATTGCCTTTATCAGCTCTTCTGTGCTCAAATTAGCACTGTTGCCCTGTGTTGTTCCTGCTGTTGCTGTACCTGTGATCACCTCTGTTGTGGCTACTGGGATGTTTGGAGCTAGTGTTGTTCCAAGTGTAGAAGGGACTGCTGTTGAGACTATGGGAATTACATCAGGAGGCTGAGAGGTTGACTCTCCCTGCTTGTCCTTTAGTGCTTTTTCTAATGCCTGCTCTGTGTCATTTAATCTCTCATTGAGTTTCAAGAGTAGGTCCATCATCTCTTCTTCAGATTTCTATTTTATAACCTCAGCAGTTTGTGGATGCCTTGAAGGAGGTAGCTTTAGCTGTTTCCTCAGGGCAGCAATGTCTTCTTCTTTTTTCTTGATTAGTGCTTCTACACCTTTCACATCTTTGGGATCATGTCCCAATCCAATGATGATTTCTTCTAATGATTTTATTCTGTTATCCTTGGCCAGGGAGGAGGCTTTCTCCAAGTGTAGTTGGGCAGTTGTATTATCCAAGGAATTTTGTAGCTTGTGGGCCATCATTGCTTTACCAGCCAATGTTGAATAGACCATTTCTCCAGTTTGCTTGTGAAGTTCAATCTGATCCATAGGATGAATATCCTTTGCCAAGACCTCCAAGTTTGTTCTAATGTAATCTGCTGTTGACTGAGGTTGTTGCACTTTTGGCTTGAAGTAACTCATTATCATCTTGCCCTCTTTAATGTCATAGGCTGACATTAGTCTTTGCTGATTTGTGGGTGCCATTTTTAAATATTGATTGTAAATTTGTAGCCTCAATGGGTCGTTCCTGGCCTTTATTTCTGTGAATGTCTTCTTAATATCTAAGGCCTCTTTACTTTGTGGCCTGAGGGATGATACTTCTGCACTATGCTGTCTTTCTAGCTCCTGCCTCTATGAGCTAGTGGATGTTCCTCCCAATGGGAAAGTTTGCTGGCTAATTGTTCTTTCTTCTCTTTGACTGTCTAAAGTCTCTTCACCTATTTCCTCTTCTGAAAGAGGGTTCAGTCTTTGCCTTTTTGTCCCAGGCTGTCCTGTAGGTCCACTGGTAGGGGTAGTGGTTTCCCTGTCCCTCTTTTTATTTCTTTCCTCATTTAGAGGAGTTTGCAAAACTGGACTTTCTGCTACATTGGTTTGAGCTGGAGGAGTTGGCACTTGACCCTGTTCTTTGGAAATTATAGGCTGATCTGACATTCTAGGTTGTTATGTGGTCTCTACTTCTTTGCCTTTGGATGTTCCTGTGGCTGGTATGTTGACTTCCTGTGGAGGCTGTTGAGAGGTTCCAGCAGTGGATGCACTAATCCCTGATTTTGAGGTAGCTTGAATGGTACCTGCCCAAAAGAATCTAGGTCAAGGGTTTTCTCAAGATATCTCATAGCATTTTCTATATTGACCTGCTCACTAACATCTTCTACTAGGGTCCCCTCTATCCATTCATCCAAGTTTGCAAACTGCTCAATTTCCGGAATCCTATGGTGAATATATGGGGATAACATGTTCTTCATCCTACTGTCACATATAAAATTGTTGGGGTCATATGGCACCCACCTAAAACTCTTTCGCAATCTAAGGTGATCTTCTAAAAAAATTTCAGCTTCTTTCCATGCATCCCTAGTGTTGATGACAAAAGGGCCTAGCTGGTTCTTAATTCTTAGCTAAGCTTTCTTCTTGGCACCACAAAAATGGACTAAATCTACATTTATGATCTGCCAGAAATATTCCAATGCAAATAATCTCATGGGAACATACTTGGGTAACTTAAAAGGGCAAAGTTCACACCCATACATCCTGATTTCTGTGTGATTTTTATATAGGTACCAGTCACCTATCTTGTACTGCTTAGAGAGCTGGAGAATTTTCTTCATGTCACCATTGATCCTAGGAGGGGAAACTCTTGTCAACAGAGTGGTTGCTGGATGTACAAATAGGTCAATGAACTCACTATAAGTGTAAGGGGACTCACTGGTATTATGAAAGATTGGACTCCAAAAGATAACAGACCTTGGATTTCCTTTGGTGTCAAGTTTCTTGATAGGGAAAGGAAAGTTATCTGATTGATAATATAACATAAGATGGTATATGAAAGAGGTGTATTTGAAAACTCCTTCCCTTTCCAAATTCAGGAATTGGTCATGGATTCTGTTGGCAATATAGGAGGCATAGTCATATCTGATAACAAGGGGCTGTCCTGGAGTAAAGATTGATAGTAACACTAGGGTGATATCATCAACATATTCACTAGAGTTAAATCCCATAATCAGGGATATCATATCAACAATGAGTCTTCCAGTTTCAGTGAAGAAAGCCTACAGATAAGGAGGTGGACCTTTGGGCTGGTGCTTTGGCAACATGAAGGTTTGATCAATACGAGTCACTTCTGATTTGGATAACTAAGATGATTTTTCAAGTAAATATGCCATGGAAATAGGAGTGAGGGGCTGACTGGAGTGGAACTGCAACATTTCATTGATGGATTGAGCAGTTATGGGAAAAAGGACGGTCTGGCTTGGGGACATAACAGCTCTATGGTTGGGATCATAATTAGCATAGCATTGATGAATTATGTCTGGGAAAACATGGACTGAGGGGAGGAAATACATGGGAAGGTTAGATTCCCACAGTCCAAAAATGTCAGACTTATTCAGATAACTATCTCTGGCTTGGCAGAAGGCCTGAAGATGGTTTTTATCACCAGATAGGTCTTTTATCTGAAAATCCTTATCGGCCAGAGGTAGATAATCTAAGTCTTTGTGGGGAGCGTTCATGGGTGCTACATTCAGGGCTATAGGGGTTTCCATCTTTGGTTCTTGTGGATTCAAAAATGGAATTGGGGGAATTTTGTGGAAAATAGGCAAGACAACAGGTTGAGGACTTTATATGGCGAACACAGACTTGGATTAGAACTGAATTTGGCTCTTTCTTGTAGAATTTTCAGTAGAAAACCAAAATTACAGGGTTTGAGTGTAAATTGGATAAATACCTGTATCAAGGAAGTGAACAGTGCCAAGACGGAAGGATAACAGGTTCTGGGCTGCGTCGCTGCAAGTTTCTTAACCAGGTGGTGGTCTGAAAGCTCGAACAGTTGACTTGGACGTTGTTTTGCATGGGAGCACGGGTCGCAGCGTATAACAGTGAAAATGACATTTTGTTCATTTATTTAACAAAATCAAGGTTGGCGGGGTTTTTTTGGATTATCGGGCGACTGACGTAGGTGGAGAAATGATGTTTTGTCGCTTTATGGAGAGCGATAAGTGGTACGGGATCACACCGCTTTTGGAGTTAAGCAGTTTTGGGCAGAGGGCGAGCGATCACATCGAATGCACGACGCGTGGCGGAGGTACGGGCAGAAAACCGCCTAGTGATCGCGCGTTAAAGCGCAGTCACCAGGGGGGAAGTGATATCAGCAACGACCGTCGGATGATGGGGGAACGATCGTGCGGTGGACAGGAAGTGAGGTACGGTGGGATTTTACTTGTGGCGGGCCCGATATATTTAACAATATTTTAATCATATCGGGGTCAATGCGATTGGTTGGGGGGTGGTTCTTAATTAGCCTTAAGGGTTAATTAATTCCAATTAATCCTTTTGACGTGTATTTATGGTTATATTTAACTGGGGCGGGATTATGTAAGATTTCAGGGTCTTTTTATGTATATTTACATATTACGGGAAAGGGTAAAATAAGGCAGGATTTATAAAATATGTGTTAAAAGTTAATATGACCTAAAATGAGAATGAGCACTAAGTAAACGTTAGATATTTACATTTAAACTTAGGCTAAAGTGGAAAAAGAGGTTTTTTAGGTGATATTATGTATTTTCCTAAGTAAAATAGGAATTTACTTAGGAAAAACTTTATGAAATGAAATAAATGATTTATAGATGATACTTAGGCTTTTAAATCATTGGGCTGAGGGTCCGGTCCCTCCAAAATTCAGAGAAATGCTCTGAGCCCCTTTAATTTTCAAAGACCTTAATATTTTAGGGGAATTAGTGAAATCTTTAGGGAAAAATGTGAATAGAAGTTAGTTAGTTGACCTTGTCCTACTTGAACTGCATCAAGTGTAATGTCTGCCTTGCACTTGTGCTAAAAGTAAACATTAACACATTTAGAGATATTATCCATCACAAGTGATTCTGCAACACCATCTATCTACCCTACCTACATTAGCCTGACATTTTTTCTTCTTTATTAGGGTGCACTTGAACTGGCAAATCCTTATCATAATTTTTCTTTTACATATAGAAGTCTATCTAAATCTAACCTTATTACATCCAAGGGCTCAGATTAAACTGTTGAGCTCCTTTTATTCACTCTACCTATCTACTTATCTGCCAAGATTAAACAATTTGGTCAGGTTTTTTTCTCTACTGCTAAAACATGAAATTCAAATATGAACTAGCCAAGCTTAAGCTGTTTGACTATTCATCAATTGTGGCATAATTTAACAAGCTGCACACAATTGTTTATTACATAAGAGTAAAAAGTAGTGGCATTTAGACTTGCACACTTTCCTTGGTCTTTCTTTTGGTGGGGTTCATTTTTCTTCACTTTTTTGACCATTTTATTTCTTTTCACCCTTTGATTTTTCTTTTAGGGTATACCCTCTTTACATTTTTAAATTTTTTTTTATTTTTTGACAATATGGAAAACCTTTGCAACAAGGAAGGGTATGAACATATTCATAGCTCATCAAGTCAATCATGAAATATGATAGCTATTGGTATAGGAGCATAACACCATCTACAAATCCTCCCTTCAATCACAGAGTTATTTACCAGGTACTTCAGTGAAGAGTGGTCAATAAAGAACTTGAATTGTCCACCCATAAGATAGTGCCTGAATTTCTGCACCAAGTACACCATCACAAGAGCTTCATTTTTAGAGTGGTGTAGTTCCTTTCTATAGTGGAAAGTTTTATTCTAGTGAAATAAGTCGAGTGATCTAGGTTATCATCTCTAGGCTAGGCAAAAATAGCTTACAGAGAGATCCTTGATGCATTAATATGGACATGAAATTCTTTATTCCAATCTAGGTAAAAAAGGATTGGTGCACTTGCCATCTTCTCTTTTAGCCTATTGAAGGCAGTTTCACATTCATTGGTCTAGGCAAACTGCTCAGATTTCTTCAGTAGCTTCTCCAATGGTGCAGTAATCAGGGCATAATTACAAATGAACCTGCAATAGTGTCCTATGTAGCCAAGAGTCGATCTTAGCTACTTGACATTGGTTGGTGGATGCATATTTAGAATTACCGCAACTTTTGTAGGGTCAACACACACTCCTTTTTTGAAAACGATATGCCCCAACATCATTCTGAAAGGAACAAATGAAATGCATACTTCAAGTTCAAATAAATCTCCAGTTGCCTGCAATGATCAAACATCACTCTGAGAAAGTTGGAGTGTCTTTTCGATAAGCTATACATTGTCCAATCATCCATATACACCTCCAGGAATCTATGAATATAATCGCAAAAGGTAGGAATTACGATCCTTAAAAACACTGTCGACACATTCTTCAACCCGAACGGCATGACATGGTAGGCATGAGAGCCCCATTTAGTCATGAAGGTGGTTTTATTCTTATCTTCTTCTACAATGCGAAATTTTTGATAGCTAGAGAACCCATCCGTGAATTAGTAGGCTTCATTACCTGCAACATTATGAGGAACTTCATCACTAACGTAGACATTGTTCAAACTCCTGTAATCTACAGAGACCCATATTTCTTCATAATCTTTCTTATTCTAGATGACATTCAGACTGACCCACTCAGCTTCATCAATTGGGAAGATGAGGCCTGCTGCTAATATATTTTCAATCTCTCTCTTCACCTTCGCCTTGACCCTTGGGTTTAGTTTATATGAGCGATCTTTCACTAGTCTCACATCTCTCTCCAGCATGATCCTCATTTCTCCCAACAACCCTTTAATTCCCTTAAGCTTTGCAATGGACGAAGAGAAAATATCTTCATACTACTTCAAGAGATATAAGATATCCATGGTCATTTGTTCATCTCAATAGACCCATATGGAATCCAATTTTGGTTTCCCTTCAGTGTCAATGTTGTGCTTCTGCCACTTTAGAGGTTGTAGTTGTAAACTAGTTGTTACAATCCCATCTTCTACATTTTGTTCCCCTTCAGATTCCTTAAAGTTAAAATGCCTTAACCCTTCTAAGTCATCTCCATCAATTTCAAGATTTATCTTCCTACAAGCCACAACCTTATGAAATCTAGATTCATATATAGGATTGAAGGTATTTTTGTTGCAATAGTCCTCACTAATCTCTCATGTTAGGAACATGACACTCTTTACCACTTTCAAGCAATTGGTATCCTTTCATTGTCATCACCAAAGGAGAAATCACAGACGAATTGGGTTGTCGTGCGATCCCACTCACTGGTATGCCTCCTTATTTCTTCCTTAAGGTACTACACCTAGGGGAATGTGTCCTAAAGTGTGGATGAAGCTATGCACCCAAAGACTCTTCAGAAGTCCTTCCCTAGTCCACATATCTTTACAACTCTATATATGTTGGTGAGGATCTGTGTACCCTTTTTACTTAATGAGATTGGTCGAGCAAGCTTATGAATACATGAATCTGCATATCAATGTGGATTTAATCGTCTCCCATCCCTTGATATGGTTACGATGGGAACCCCACCACCTCATTGACGTCGCTTGAAGGGTGGCCTCTAGTAAGGGTACCTTGTGTCCTTCCAGAATGTTCAAATCAAATTCATTGATAAAATCAATAATTGAACCCATACCATTAAAAACAGGGAAATTTCGTACCTCGGTACCAACCCAGTAGATACAACGAATTGTTGCGCATCGCTTCAATTGGATCTCATGTTCCCCTTACTGGTGATCATCCCACACAGATCTTGATCCGACTTCAGATCTCTGAACATGTCTCCAACTAATTGACCCGTTTATTGTGGGATTAATGTAGTCTTCCCACTTTCCTTCTATGAGCTGATATAATCGATCCAATAATTCAGGTTCCTCCCTGTCGTCCACTGGCTCAGTGAACCTAGGGCCTTGATAAGGATCTAAAGGTTGAATCAACCTAACTCCATCCACCTTGAAGTTCATTATTTCCCTTGAAATGCTATATATGGGTCTTTGTCTCCCATGATGTCTATGACATCAAAGTCTACATACATCTTTATCCCTGCTATGTCTACTTCCACATATTCCATGCGTCCAACTAAGAGGATACAATACTAATTTTCCATGTGCAATTGGATATGGAAGAATGCCAACTTAGGTCTTCCCAGGGCTTCCCAGGTATTCCTTGGTAAAATTTTCACGTCTGAACCCAAATATAGCAAAGTTTCCTTGATCTGGAATCTTGCGATCTAGGCATCGACCAAAAATTCCCTCCCTGTCATTTTCTTGTTCCTTAGCACTTGTCTAGAATGCCTTTTAGGAAAATTTGTAGAGATGGACCCTTCCAAGAGCTCCCCATCCTTAACAGCAACTTTAAGCTTCTTCCACAACTGCCCCGACATTTGCTTGTCTTTCGTGATCTCCAAGAACAAATTAAACCATTCTAGTATAGGTTCGGAATTATGCTTTGGTAGTTTTGGGCTTCTAACCTTCAAAAGTTCTAGTTTTTCTCCTTGGATGCCATCAATTAGAACCAACTGGTTGAAGATATTTGAAGCATATTTATAGTATTGATTTTGATAGTTGGAATCATAAGAATGCTTTGGCAAGGCAAACTTTATGATTCTTGGTTGTTTGGTGGCCCCAAATCCAACTCTATTCTTCTTCCCCCGGGTGACTATGTCAATTTTTGACATCAAAACTGGTTCGGGCTCCCATGATTATGCATTAATTCAATTTTCTCCCCACTATCGATTGTGCTCCTCCCATCTAGCAATTAGTTCCTCGAAATCATCTATTGTGGGTGTGTTGACTCTAGACTATGAGAACTAGGGTCTTCTCGGTAGCGGGCAGTCTCTTGCAACATGTCCCTCTTGATTGTAATTATAGCAACAAATTGGACCTCTTCCTCTCATTTACCCCCCCTATTCCTCCACCTCCTCGCCCTCAAGGATCTTCATTAATCCTAAAGGCATACGATCCAACCAGTTAGCTAGAGCGTCTAATTCTCTACACTGATTAATGTGGTGAGTTGACGAGCTGCAAAATTGACGGAAAATATTGTTCGGGACATTCAAATATTTCTGTAAGATTGGACAAAGGCATGGAAGATGTCCATATGTTCGGAATATTTCACAGTATTCACTCGGAGATGCACCCTGCTGGTTGGGAAAGGCATGAAACTACATGCAACATGGATATAAACCTTTCATACCAATCTACATAACTATGATGGCGAGTAAGGATGTAGAGGGCTCCATTGGTATGGAGGGAGTACTTAGCGCCCTCAAAATTTGTCACTTGATGGCATGATTCCCTTTGATGTTGTAGTTGGTACACAACATGTGAGGTGACGCAGGTCGTGATGGGTGCATGTCCCTCAACTTCTCTGTCAGATCAACGATTTGATGCTACAATCCTATGAGAGTAAGATCATTGGAAATTGTTCCTCCTTGGTGTTTGTGTGGATATCCTTTCATAGCCTCGATCCTAGTTGATTATTCAAGCACATCTTATAGGCTTTCAATCTTTTGCTAATTCAGCAACGTGCAGGTGAGTGGCAACAATGCTTTTATGAACCAATCCCGCTGGTGATTGGGATCAATGGGGTAACTAAGCTTGCCAATGGAATCCTTAGATATTTGCATAATTTCCCCTGAAGTTTCTCCCTCTCGCTGCTTGATTTCTCACAATTTAAATAACCCCTGTTGGTTATTATGTGGAAGTTTGAATTCTTAAACAAATTCCCGCTGAAATTCATCTATTTTTGGATTCCACTGCAATGCAGATTACTTGATGAACCATCTCAGAGATCTTTCTCGGAGAGTGGTATAAAAATCAATTAGTTTAGTGACATTTCAGGTTTTAAGAGCCCTGCAGATAGCCTCACACAAGTACCAATGTTGTTCGATATCCTCATTCCCTTTCCCAGAGAACTAAGGATACCAAGTGAAAGAACACGCCATGTTACTAGCCATACACGGTTGAATCAATGATATAAGTATGAACCCTTGTGAACCGTGTTGCGATGACCCTTAGAGACCTGAGCTATAACTACTATTTCTAGCATTGGAGATACCAGTCTTGTAGGTATTATGAACCTTTGTAATTTTAACTAGCTTAGAGAGAAATTGAACATGGTTTTGAGAAAGTACCAATGGAAGGTCGAGGGAAGAGCTACCTAAAATTTTGGGCAATGAGCTACTATTATTGGGAGATGCATCATCTTTAGAAAATAAAATCCTTGTGGAGAAATGCATGTCATCATCTGGGCCCTCCCTTTGGCATGTAGGAACCGATCCGTCTAGTGTCTCCATCTCTCTAGGCAGGAGGAAATCTTTACAGCTTCCTTCAACTTGCATCATTGTATCAGTTTCAGCCTCTCCTACTAGGCCAAGTCTCACTTTATCTCCATCTCCTTCGTTCCACAACTCTAGTTGGCTTAATCCTCCTTTTCTCACTTGTGGGCTACTCAACGCCACTCATACTTGGTGCAACTCCCTTTATTGTCTATGGGTCTCCTGCAAAGCCTTCTCCTACCATTCGTCAACTATGTGAGCCCTCCATTTTTTCCCTCAGGTCTCTAGCCTTTTAAAATTAATCTACGTCCATCTCTCCAACATTTTCATAGCTCACATCTAGGTAAAATTCATCCCCCTATACCCCTCCCTCAAGATTGACACTTTAAGAGGCCATGGGTTGGCCCTGAACCAGAAGTAGGTTCTCTTCCACCATTAAAAACTTAACCCACAACAAAATCTCCTTCAGTAACCTTCCTTTCAACCCTGAATTGAACACATCCTCAACCTTGGAAAAGGACAGATGGCCCTTTGTAATAAAATAGATAATGTAGCCTTCTAAAGTAGCTTGTATCTATAAATCGACAGTTCGAGTAACCGAGTTAGGTATGTATCGAGCCGATGTAACTTGACTAGGTCATACTGAGTCCAAGTAGAGGGAGATCTACTCTAGCTGTCAGTCTTTTATTTCTTATGAAACCTTCACAACCAATTGTAAACATCCTCTAGGAACTTACACTAGAATATCTTGTATTGATCACTCTCAGGCTCTGCATATAAAACTTCTTCCTTCACTTGCTTCACACTTTTGTGACGAAGTTGCAATTGTTGGAAAATAAATCGATCTACTTGATCATGCCAAATATCCTCAAGATACTTCTTAAAAGTCCTTGAAAACATGTTCTAGATCCCTTAAATAAATTTCAGGTCCCGACAAAGGAACCATTTATTGGCAGAAACATTGTAAAAGATAGAGACCCTAGGTTCAGACTCAGGCGCCAAAAAAGTTCCGATGTATTCTAGTGTAATGCTGACATTTTCACCTTACTCAAGAGAGTAAGATGTGTCACTGAAGGTGTGTCACAAACTTACTAGGATAGGGATTAGGATCATGCATCAAGGAGAGTTGCGCCAATATTATCAATCACATCTACTCTAGAAATGATAGCATATTCCATATAACCATCACAAAGTGTAACTTGCAAAGCATCCAAAGAGACAAAAGACATCCACATTCATTCATAAGAATTTTTTTTAAAGAGGCCCATGCAAAGTAACACATTCAGAACCATAGAGAAATCTTGCAACGCTTCACATTAAACTCAAAACATCATTACATCCTAGCACTATGGCTCATCAGATAGGAACATAATAACATGCATTAACAAAGTAGCTCAAAACTAGGTAAACAACGAACAAGGCCAAGTCCTATAGGCTTAGTGACAACATCTCGGCATATGAACTCCCCACCTGCTTTGTTATATTTTCCTTTAGCTTTTATAAACTTCACTTGCCTAAACTGCCAGTCTCTTCCTTAGATGCCACAAAGTTTCCTCCTTGGTTACTTTTGTGGCTCCGCTGCAACTTCTCCATCTCTCGTTGATGGCCTTTGTGGGTCGACTGTGCTTGCATGTCCCCATATTTTCCGCTTTCCAAATTCAGTGTCTGACAGATCTTGGCAGATTTTCTCTCTTTCCCTTGGTTGTTTCCTCCGCAACTTCCCTTTGGTCAAAATGTGTCAAAAACTCTGTCCCCCATAATGAAGGACCCAACAAACCCAATATGAATGCACGTGTTATGGTATTGCTAACCCAATGAAGCCACTACAATCTAGAGGGACTTAGATTATGCCACTACTGTAGCCATGGAAAATTGCAATGATTTCATGGATGTTGAGATTATTTCCTCATTTGTTGAATGGCTCCCTGACCCGGGACACACCCATGATAGGAAGCATTAATACCTATGTATAGTAGGTCTTTACTAGCATATCTAATCCCTATTGATCCAAGTTCTAGTATACAACCATGAAGTTCGTAGAGAGATATCTATGCAGCTCAATGACATTATAACAGAGAATTAAGACATGGCTATGAAACACCATGATTTAGCCATGGGACTGGGACATATATAAGCCATCCTCCTCATAGGAAAAGAATTTGCTACACGAGGAACACCTACAACTCTGATTGATGTCTCCAAGTCAACATGCCTTTTCTATTGGCTTCAACAATACTATAAGATTTCATTTAGAAGTTTTTCTCCATGGTTTTTGGTTTTATCTTCTATCCACAACACACTTGCTTATGTAGTATTGACATACATTTAATTTTTTTAGTTATCATATTGGCTACAATAAGCTTATGATAGGGATGAAATAGTTTTAAAACCTTATTATTTTTTGGTCAAAAATCCTTTTCTTCCTCCGTTGGTCGAGTTCTCCAAGTGGCAAACTACATAGGAAAACAAGTGTTTATAATTGTAACCAGTGACTTATTTTGAAAGATCAACATATATATATATATATATATATATGTAATTTCTCAAATAATCTTTCAATTTAAATATTAATTTTGCATATTTATATTTTAATATTTTGTAAAAATAAGTATTTATTAATATCATCTCTACCAATGAATCCATTTAGTATGGACTAATAATGTAAGGTTATTTTCTCGTCAAAATACTTCTTCAATGTGTTAGTTGGGGAATCAAAAGATTATCAAAGAACTTCTCTAAAGGGCCCTGGTTTTGGGGAAATGTTGGATTGTTTTTAACCCCTTGGTTCCCAGATTTTGACCCTTTCACGTCTCTCATTACCAAGCTTCCAATATGGGTCAGGCTTCCTAATATTCCTATTCAGAAATGGAAACAAGAAATTCTAGTTTAATTTGTCCTTGAATTAAACTGAGAATTAAAATCGAATTCTATTCTCATAGCAACTTGTAAATAATTAATTAAGTTTAATTAACTTAATTAGCTTAAGAATTTTGAGTTGGAAGTATTTCTGAAGTCATGTATATGTTCTCCCTATATTATAGGGGTCCAGGATGATTTAATTGTGATTTGTAATTAGATAACTTAGTTTACTGAGTTAAGTTAAGTTAAATTAGTTCCAAACTATTTGAGGAACTAATAGTGAGTTAACAGTCAGTTGGTGCACTGATGTATTAACTAGTGCTACTCCAATTAACTGAACGTTCCCTCATTAGAAACTCATGCATGTCGATTCTAAGAAAGACCCAGTTGAGACTAGAGTGCATGGATAGTGTACTATCAGTTGTATGATTTACTGAGTTGTATGGATCATGCATGCAATCAGAAACTGAACCTAGAAGGGATTGCACAGTTTTGGATGCATTGGTTTCCCATTAATATGGGCTAATCATCCATAGGAATCACGCAAGGAAATAGGGGCTTGGGGAGCTGCAAAATTGGCTAAGTATTGGCCAAGAGCTTGCTTATGAGCTGAGGATTGATTATAATGAGTGTTGGGATTGCTCTTGTGAGAACAAGAATTGTATTATCATCTTGGATTTCTGATATATGCAATACAGATAGTGGGGTTTTGAGCTGTGGTTATCCCCGGATATTTATTGTGTTATGTGTCTTTGATTATCTTCCTCTTGTCGATTATTGTTTTCATCAATCTATTGGCTTCCGCTGGTTGAAATTAGAAGTAGATGCTTGTCTTATGCTTTAGTATATTGCATGAGCTTATGAATCTACAGGATTTTCATACACAGTATCAAAGTAGAGAACAATATACTAGAGGAGACTTTGAAGTTTTGAGTTTGGGTTACAGGTGAAATTCGAATTTGCAATACATACTTCAGGATCGACAGATGGCATTCTACGGTTTGTGGCTCGAGTATGCCTTGGAAGGAAACTCGAATTTTATATCCTAGAGAGACAAAATGGAGGTTGTGTTAGAAGATAATGACTTGAATGAATTCATTGAATAAGAAATTCCTAAGCCAACAGCATCAGATGCACAGAATTTGGCCAAATGGAAGAAGTGTGTGGCAAAGGCAAGGTGGATAATCCTTGAGGGAGTTCGAGACCACATTGTCTAGAGTCTCCATGGAAAGGAAAATTCGTATGCTATGTGGAAAAATTGATGGACTTGTATCAGAACAACAGTGACCAAAGGAAATCAACGCTCAAGGATAAACTTCGAAAAATCAAAATGGAGAAAGGTGAGACTATTTCAAAATACTTGACCAAGTTAACTTAATGTCGTGATGAACTTGGAAGTGTTGGAATCATGGTTGCTAAGGAAGATATGGTGAGTCTTGCTCTTCTAGGAATCCCAAAGAGTTGGCATAGTTATCAGGACTCTGTCAATGGTCAGGAGAAGATGCTAGATTTGGAACGACTGTGGTCGGATTTGATGTAGGAGGAACACCAGGGATGGCTCTTCATCAAAGACTAGTGATGAAGAAAATTGTGCCTTAGCGACTAAGGTGAAGAAGGGGAAAGGGAAAGATTCCCATTCCAAATCGGATTCTTATCATGGTGGTAAGAAGAAAGACATGACAAAATTTAAGTGATTTCATTGTCATGAGCTGGGCCATTTTGCTGCAATTTATCCACTTAAGAAGTCCAAGAAGAAGTCCTCAGGAGGAGCGGCGGGTAAGGCATTGGCCTCTCATTTACAATTGGAATTTTCCCCCATTGCATGCATGGTGTCATCAATGATGGGAAGTGTATGGTATTTAGACAATGGATCTTCATTCCACATGACTGGCGACAAAGAGTTATTCAGTGACCTGGAGGAGAAAGATCTCTAGATGCATATTGAGATGGGTGACGACGGGAAGTATAGTGTTACTGGATTGGGCACGATTACTTTTCAGAGGGAGCATGGGGCTCCACTCACCTTGAAGAATGTTATGTATGTGCCCGGGCTGAAGAAGAACTTGGTATCCATTGCCATGCTTGAGGATAGAGGCTATGATGTGATCTTCTCGAAAGGAAAGGCGTTCCTTCGACACATAGCCATGGGTCAAGTAAAGAAGATAGGGATTTGGGTGAAGAATCTCTATAAGTTGGAGGTAGAGGAGTGTGTTGATTTGAGCACAAAAGAAGAAAGGGTGCAGAGCCTAGACATTGGCAATTTGTGGCACAGGAGATTAGGCCACTTGCATCATGGAGATTTGAATATATTGCAGGAGATCTCTACTGGTCTTCCCAAAGGTACGCTTGAGCAAGTTGATACATGCAAAAGGTGTACTTTGGGAAAATACGCCAAGTCTTCCTTTCATGACAGAGATAGTCGAGTAGAGGTTATTCTAGAGAGAGTCCATTTAGATGTGTGTGGACCATTCTCGACAGCGTCCACGACCAAACATAGGTATTATGTTATATTTTTTGATGACTATTCTTGTAAAGGCTGGATATTTTTAATGCAGAAAAAGGATCAAACTTTCACAACGTTTTGTGAGTTTAAAGCAATGGTGGACAAAGAGTCGAGCAAGAAGGTTAAATGTCTACAAAGTGATAATGGTGGTGAGTATTTCTCAAACTAGTTTAAGAACTTCTGTGCAGCGGAAGGGATTAAATGGGAGTGGACGGCACCCCATAACCATCAGCAGAATGGGGTGGCCAAGAGGAAGAACAAAAGCATAATAGGGGTAGCGAGGGAAATGTTGCATGATCAGGGCCTACCACTACACTTATGGGCTGAGGCATGCAACACATTGGTTTATGTTCAAAACCGTAGCCCTGTTATGAAACCAGCTCACAAAATGTTATATAAGATAGATCAACAACTTAAAAGTCAGCCTCTTTGAGGGGGAAACCTCCTTTACATTACAAAATGAAAAATTCTTGGATGATACAAATGACAAGACCTCCTTTCTATATATAGGAGTCTAAGGGGTCCCAATACAATCAAAGCCTACATAAAATAATATTGTAGGGGCACAACAATAACAATAGTGGGCTTCTATGGGGCATAATAATAACAACATGGGGACTACATGGGCATAATAATAGAATAAGGGGGTTTCACTAATAACAATAAGGGGTTACACTAGTCATATAGGGACCTAACATGCCCCTCTCCTTCAAAAATTGTTCTCCTCAACGCTTGAGTAGTTATGTATGCTTTTGTATAAAATTCTCATCCTCCCATGTGGAATCTTCAATGGGTAAGTTCTTCCACTTGATGAGATACTCTAAAATTTATCGATTCCATAGCTGTCGATTTCTTGTTTTTGTGACTGCTTTCGGTTCCAATATGATTTTTCCTTCCTCGTCAAGTTCTGACAATATTGTTTGAACTGGGATTTTCTCACCTATAACCTTCTTTAAGCATGAAACATGGAAAACTTGGTGCACTCGGGAAGATGCAAGAAGCTCCAATTGGTATTCCATAGTACCAATCTTTTATAAAACCTTGTATGGACCATAATAATTTGTTGATAATTTATTATCCTTCTTAGCTTCCTTGAGGGACATTTGTTTGTATGGCTGTAGTCATAGAAATACCCAGTCACCTACATCAAAACTTCCTTCGCTGCGATATTGATCTTCTTGTTGTTTCATTCGATTTTGCACCAAAGCGAGGTTATCCTTTAAAAGTTGGAGAACTTATTGTTGATGCTCGATGTGATATTTCACTACTTGAACCTTTTTCTTCTCGATGTGTCCTTCTATCTTGAGAGTTTGAGGAGTGGTAATTCCTGCCAATGCATTACAAGATATGTTCAGATTCATTTCTTCTTTCTCTGGGGTTGGTTCCTAGTGATTATCCTTTTCTTTTGACGTTTCTTGATCCTTTTCTTCCTGATATTTCACTACTTGAACCTTCTTCTTCTTGATATGTCCTTCTATCTTGAGAGTTTGAGGAGTGGTAATTCCTGCCAATGTAGTACAAGATATGGGTGAATTCATTTATTCTTTCTCTAGGGTTGTTTACTGGTGTATATCCTCTTCTTTTGACGTTTCTTGATCATTTTTCTTCCTCCTCTTCACAATATATGTAAAATAATTTCTTCTCAGCACACTTATGACTTTTAATGTATTTTCTATCACAATTGTAACAAATCCCTTTTTTTCTTTTTTCTTCCAATTGTTGTGGTGTCAACCTTGTAGGTTGTGGAAGGCTAGGAGAAACAACACTTCCATCTTTATAGTTGTGAGTGGTAGAATTCCTTGTTGCCATAATTTTGCTTTCCACTTTTCTTGCCAACTTGTATGCCTTCTCCAATGAATCAGGTTCCCAAAGGCGAACCTCATGTTGGATGTTATCTTTTAAAGTCCCTATGAAGACATAAATCCTTTGCTTCTTTGGAATATCATTTACCCTTATATTGAATTTTTTGAATTCCTCAATGTGCTCTTCCATTGAACCCTTTTGTTTGAGATTTATCAATTGGCTAAAGAAGGTGTTGCTCTTTGTCTCCTCATAATGTGCTATCATTTCCCAAGTGAAAATTGACCAGGTGACAAGTGCTTTACGAGAACAAAGCCCTCTATACCATACAAACTGATTCGGTTCTAACTATAAAGATGCAATACGTACCTTTTTTAATAGTTACACATCATGTAGACCAAAATATTAATCCATATGTAGTATCCATGTTACCGGATCCTTGCCATCAAACTTACTCATATCTCTTTTTCTTTCTTTTAGGAGCCCTATCTTGAAAGGAATGTAACTCTATAGTTTCAAATATCCAAATTCTATAATTGTGGCCTGCGGTATTCGTCTGCTTCTTCTTCCTGATTCCTCCAGTCTGATTGAAATTGGATTCTCCAAGAAAGAGTTATGACCAATCTCCCAAGATGACCCGATTATATAATTTTTTAGTAGAGCGAACTTGTACGAAATTCCATGTATCACTGTTTCGACCTTAGGACCTAAACCTGATACAAAAATAACTACATTCCGTCCTATTTCTATAGCTTCTTACAAAATTTCAATCTGATGCTCAGAGAGAAAGGTATGACAATTTTCCCAAGGTCCCCTGTTTGGGATGTAATTAAGGAGCCTGCAAAAACCCTAAATTTCTCGGACCGTATCTCCGCAAATATAGTGAAACAAAATCTGAAATTCGGGCCCGAGCTTAACCAATATTTCATCTCAAATGGGTTTTAATTTTAGAGTTTGAACCTTCGTATACACAAAATTATAGAGACAATTCCACGATGACATGTTTGAGATGGAATTATGGAGCTTGCAAAAACCCTAACTTCCTTAGATCATATCTCTGAAAATATAGCGAGATAAGATCTGAAATTTGTACCCGAGGTTCAAAATGATTTCAGCTCAAATTAATTTTTTTTAACTTCTGAAACTCCGTAGCGAAAAAGGTATAGAGAAAATGCCACAATGGCCTGTTTGGAGCAGCGAAACCCTAGAATCCAAAGGCTCTAATACCAAATGTTTTGAAACCAGCTCACAAAAAGATAGAAAAGATAGATCAACGACATAAAAGTTAGCTTCTTAGAGGGGGAAACATCCTTTACATTACACAAATGAACAATTCTTGGATGATACAAATCACAATTCATCCTTTCTATATATAGGAGTCTAAGGGGTCCTAATACAATCAGAGCCTACATAACAATAATATTGGAGGGGCACAACAATAACAATAGTGGGCTTCTATGGGGTGTAATAATAACAACATGAGGACTATATGGGCACAATAATAGAATAAGAGGGTTGCGGTAATAACAATAAGTGGTTACGCTAGTCGTATAGGGACCTAACAAGCCCACATCAAACACTTGAGATGAAGATACCAGAGGAGGCTTATTCCGATAAGAGGCCAGATATTGGTCACTTCAGGATTTTTGGGTCATCGATATATTTTCATGTGACCAAAGATGCAGGGAAGAAGATTGAGTTGACATCAAAGTTGGGGATATTTTTGGGGCACACTGATACGCCTCACAACTATCGGGTGTACTTTCCAACCAATATGATGACAGTGGTTCGCAGGGATGCCAGATTCGATGAGGAGAAGGCCATGTGAGTTTCCCTTGAGAGGGAGCTTGAGCTACATGAGGATGAGGATCTTTTAGCTCCTAAGGTTGAGGAGCCTTAGATTGATGTGGAGAAACCACATGTAGAGGATCCGTGAGTGGAGACATCCACTCAGGCAGAGTCTTCCAAAGAGGGAAGAAAGCGCACCAGAGAGGTTGACAAATTTTTGGATGATGCACGGGAGAATGTGGGAGCACCCACTTCTCAGCGCACACAGAGGAGGTCACCTGAGAGGTACACTGGATACATGGCTCTTATGGGGGAATGTGTTGTGACAAAGCTATCTTCCTTTAAGGAAGCAGTGTAACAACCGATTTGGGTTGATTCCATGGTGGAGGAGTATGACTCAACTTTTTAAAACATTCGAAGTCAACCGTTTTAAAATTCACGCGAAGCTTTACGTTATTATTTTTTCATTAAAACCTTATGAGGTTCACGTGAAGGTTTCCACAGGGTTGAGTTACTATTAAAGAGAAGTTTTTTTATTGAACACGTGAAGGTTTATATGAGTGTGAGTAATATATAAAAGGAGATTTTTTTATATAAAAGAAGGGTTTTTTCACAAAAGTTTTTTTTTAAGTTATTTTTTATAAAATAAAAACTTAGGGTTTTATTGAAAAGTTTTTTTTTTTTTTTTAAAGTTTACAAAAGGAGAATTTTTTTTCAAAAGAGAAATTTTTGAAGAAAGATGGCTTTCTCAAATTTCCAACCCCATTTCCCACCGTTTACAGGGAAATATTATGATGTGTGGGCCATTAAGATGTTAACCACATTGCAGGCACATGATGTTTGTGATTATGTCCAATTTGGGTTTTCAGAACCTAAGAATGCTGGATAAGAACAAGCTCTCAGTAATACAGAGAGGGAAAAATGGAAGAAAGACAAGAAGAAGAATGCACAGGCGTTGCAACTTATCTAGCAGGGAGTGGACCGAGTAGTGTTCTAGAAGATTATGATCGCGTCTTCAGCAAAAGTAGCATGGAATACTTTGGCGATAAACTATACAAGTATGGCCAAAATCAATATTGTTAAGTTGAAGAATACTAGGAGATATTTTGAAAGTTTGCAGATGAAGGAGACAGAGGAGATCGATTATTTCATAAATCAGGTCATAACCATAGTAAATCAATTAAAGATTTATGGTGAAGACATTAAAGATCAAACAGTGGTTGAGAAGGTCCTCAAATCTTTGTCTACCAAATTTGATGTTGTGGTAGCATCCATAGAAGAAGCCAAGGGTTTGGCATCATTGACAGTTGATGAGCTAATGGGATCACTTCTATTGCATGAGGCAAGGATAAAAAGAAATAAGGATTCCACTTTAAAGACCGCTTTCAAAAGCCAGGTTTCTATTTCTAGAGATAGAGGTCGAGGCAGAAGTAGAACGAGAGGCAGAGGACGAAGCGGAAGATATGGTGGTCAGAGAGATGGTTGAGAAGAGCATGAACATGAAAGTGGAAGCAACTAAAGAATCTTCAACAATAATCATAGAGTTGAAAAATCAAAGGTGAGATGTTATTATTGCAATAAATTTGGTCACTATGCTCGTGATTGTAGGAAGAATATAGTTGATCAAGGGAACCAGAGAGCTAATGTCACTATAGAGAGTACTAACTCCCTGTTCCTAGCTTGGCATACCATGCATGAACCTTCTGCTGGTGTGTGGTTGTTAGACAATGGTTGCAGTAACCACATGACAGAAAACAAGGATTTGGTTGCAAATTTCAATCAATCTGTGAAAAAAGAAGTAAAGTTGGGGGCTGACAAGACTGTGGAAGTATATGGCAAAGGCGTGGTCAAAATTCTGACCAATCAGGGGGAGCCGAAGACAATATTAGAGGTATATTATGTTCCTAGTCTCAAACATAATTTGTTAAGTGTTGGTCAATTGACACATAAAGGATACAAAGTTATCTTTCAAGGTCAACAATGTGTTATATATGACAAGCCCCCAAGAAAGAAGCTTATAGCAAAGGTGCAGATGACAAGGAACATACTCTTTCCTCTAATTATGAATTACAGTGGTCAAGTGAGTTCTTTAATAGTTGCATGTTATGATGATTATTGGTTATGGCACTTTCGATTTGGACACTTGCACTTTTCTGGTTTAATATTGTTGTAGAAGAAACAGATGGCCAGAGGATTACCTCCCATCAAAGAACATGCTAGTACTTGTGAGTGTAACATCTTGGGAAAGCAACACCATGAAATTTTTCCAAAGGGAGTTGCATATAGAGCAAAGCAACCTCTTGAGCTAGTGTATATAGACTTGTGTGGACCTATGACGACACAGTCGATTGGTGGAAGTTGTTACTTCCTCACTTTCGTTGATGACTACAACAGAAAGACTTGGCTTTAATTCTTGAAGCAGAAGTCTCAAACTTTTACAAAGTTCAAAGAATTCAAAGCCTTAGTAGAGAACCAAAGTGATCGACAGATCAAGGTATTAAGGTCAGATCATGGTGGAGAATATGATTCAAAGGCATTCCATGATTGCTGCAAACAACATGGAATCAAAAGACAGTTTATAAATAGGTACACACCACAACAGAATGGTGTAGCAGAGAGAATGAACAAAACAATTATGAACATGGTAAGAAGCATGTTGAAAGGAAGAAACTTGTCTAATGAGTATTGGGTAGAAGCAGTTGCATGTGCTATTTATGTGATCAACAGATGTCCTACAAAGAGTGTGATGAATAGAGTAATAGAACAAGCATGGCCAGGTATGTATTGTAGCGTGTCTCATCTCAGAGTATTTGGATGTTTAGCTTATGCATGTAGAATTTTTCTACAAATCAGCTAGCTCTGATACCATGTAGAAATTCCCATTGTAGATCAACAAATTATGCAATATACTAAAACACAATACAAGATCTACTTCTACAACACTTTATAGAAGCTTAATCGAATTGAGCAAGATTAAGAGAACACATATAACTGATAAGGAGAAATCAATCACACATAACACAGAAGAAATAACCAGGAGAAAGCCTCAACCTAAAACCCCAACTCTGTATTATCATACAAGTGGAAATATAGTCTGGATTACAAAAAGAATTAGCTCACAAGATATCCTGCTCTCTTTGCAATCCCTCTACTGCTCATAGATAGTCAAAGGCCTCTCTCAAACCTTCTCCTCTGCCCTCCAAGCCTCCTAGTTCTTTGCGCAATTTTTCTTGGGGTCCAGTGCAGCCACTTGTGTGAATTGGCCTCTTCACATACTCACTAACCTCTGATCTAACTTTGCAATCCTGAAGGAGATGAATCCTTCTCCATGGATGAGCTTCCTTTATAGGAAAAATCCATCCAACTGATAGTACATTGTCCCTCCTCTGATCTCAACTAGGTCTCTGTCTGAACTGACATGCATGAGTTATTCATGAGAGAATATTCAGTTATCTGAAGTGCAGCAGTTATATGCAAGCATGCATTAACTAACTGAACTCACATTAATTTAAACAAATTGTTTAAATCAATCTAACTGGACTTGACTCAGTTAACTGAGCCAACTAATTACAACTCAAATTAGAACTCATCCTTATCTCTTTAACTGATGGATAAATTCCTCAATTAATAGAGAAACTGTTGCATGTCCTCACATAGACTTCATGTTTGATTTTTCACAACTAATTAACTCATGGTGAATTAATTAATTTATTTTCAAACAGCTTTTAAGTTCAAATTCGAATTTTACTTCTTATTTTAGTCCAGGGATTGACTAAAATTGGAATCCATCCCGAACTGCTAAAAATAGCAATGCTATTTTTAGCACTTCCATTTTTCATTCCCTGTTGCTCAATCCAGCACTGGTACCCAAACTGCTATTTATAGCAGTGCTATTTTTAGCACTTCTATTTTTAGCATTTCTTGTTGCCATTTTCAACACTCCCTCTCAACAAGAAAGGCATTCAAATCGAACCCGATCCTGTACCTTTGGAATGTTCTGCATGCAACACTTCTACCAAGTGTGGTTGCTCTAGCAACTCTAGAAACAAAAAAAACTCCCAACTGACCTCTTGTTGGGCTAGAAACATACTCTGATGCTGAAGCTCTACCTGTTGCTGACAAGTGCTCCCTCTCTAACCTCTAAGCTGCTGCAACACTCCATGCATCTCGCACCATTGCACACCTCTCTGTGCCATCCTGCACTGGTGCAACACTCCTGTGCCTCTCGCATTATTGCAGCCTATTAGCTCTACACAGTCCTAGGACTCCTGCATTGTAGCTCTCTCTGCTGCTCCATCGCATCTGTCTCTACCCAATCAACCAGTCTTGTTACTCCTCGTTAGGGCTCCTGTAGCAAACTCGAATCAAAGAGGTTGGGTACCTCAAGGATCCTGCCCCTATTTCAGCCTTCTTGGGACAATCACTCCACATCGCCCCACCTCCTACCTAGATGTATGGATGCATGTGATCCCTCTACCCACCTGGCTCGAAATTCCCCCCTACTGGAGGTCTCTGCACGAGGGATGCCTCCACTCTGTCTCCTCTCAGCTTCCCAAGTTGTGGCTGCTCCACAACCTCCTGAAGCTGCTTCACCAATCGTGGCTCCTCCACAATCGTCTGAGACTTTGTCTGGCACAGCATGTTGAGAGCTAATGTACTCTCCCTCTCAACCACCAAGTCTCCATCAGTTGCCTTGCTCCTTAAGGCTTTGCATGCATCTTGAACCTCAAGAGCATACAAGTTCTTGACCCGTGAACCGATTTGCTTCACCTTTCTAGTGATGATGTGTCTAAGGAAAACCTTTCCCTTACCGAAGACTACATCATAGCCTCTGTCTTCCAGCATCACAATCGACACCAAATTTCTCTTCAGTCCTCGTACATACTTGACATCGGTCAAGGTAATGCAAGATCCATGCTCCCTCTGAAAAATAACCATGCCTACACCTAAGAAATTATACTTTCCATCATTACCCATTGCTATGAGTATCTGGAGATCTTTCTCCTCCAAAGTACTGAACAAACTCTTATCGCCGGCCATGTGGAAAGAAGCTCCACTGTCAAGAAACGAACCACTTCCCACCATGGATGAAACCATGCATGTGAACAGTGTGAAATCCAACTCGAACTGTGAGGCCAATGCCTCACCTTCTGATCCTTCCACGGATCCCTTCTTGGATTTCCTCAGTGGAAAATTTGTAGCAAAATGGCCCACCTCATGATAACGAAAGCATTGCACTTTCGATTTGTCAAGCTTCTTCCCACCTTGAGAAGAACTGGATTGGGAAAGAGAATCCTTCTCCTTCCCCTTATTCGCCTTACTCGCTAAGGCGTAGTTTTCTTCATCCTCCATGGATAAAGAACCATCTCTGGTGCTTCTTCTTATCTCCTCTTGCATCAAATCTGACCAAAGTCGTTCTTAATCTGGCAGTTTCTCTCTTCCATTAACAGAGTCCTGGTAGTTATGCCAGCTCTCAAGAAGACCAAGGAGTGCAAGACTCACCATGTCATCATCAGCTGTCGTGATCCCTACACTTCCAAGCTCATCCCTGCATGTGGTGAGCTTGTTCAGATACATAGAGATCGTGTCGCCCTTTTCACACTTGATCTTCCGAAGCTTGTCTTTCAACGCCAGCTTCCTCTGATCGCTGCTATTCTGATATAGATCTTTCAATGTTTTCCACATTGAAAACGATGTCTCCTTCCCATGGAGGCTCGAGACAATGTGGTATTGAACTCCCTCCAGGAGGATTCTCCTTGCTCTAGCCACACATTTCTTCCATTCCGCCAGTTGAGTAGCATCAGTCGGCTTGGGGACTTCTTGATCAATGAAGTCCTTTAGACCGTTATCCTCTAATACTGCCTCCATGCGATCCTTCCAGGCTATATAATTCGAGCTGCCATCAAGGGCATACTCGAGTCTTAAACCACTGAATGCCATAGGTGAAATAGAGATGTGATAAGAACTCGATTTCTATATTCAGGAATCACAAACTTCGAACTTCTCCCTTCTTGTATACTGTTCTTCCTTGATCACCTTTGCTCTGATACCATGTAGAATTTTTCTACAAATCAGCTAGCTCTGATACCATGTAGAAATTCCCACTGTAGATCAACATATTATGCAATATACTAAAACACAATACAAGATCTACTTCTACAACACTTTGCAGAAGCTTAATCGAATTGAGTAAGATCAAGAGAACACATATAACTGATAAGGAGAAATCAATCACACATAACATAGAAGAAATAACCAGGGGAAAGTCTCATCCTAAAACTCCAACTCTGTATTATCATACCAGTGGAAATATAGTCTGGATTACAAAAAGAATCAGCTCACAAGCTATCATGCTCTCTCTGCAATCCCTCTGTTGCTCATAGAAATTCAAAGGCCTCTCTCAAACCTTCTCCTCTGCCCTCCAAGCCTCCTAGTTCTTTGCGCAATTTTCCTTGGGGTCCAGTGCAACCACTTGTGTGAATTGGCCTCTTCACATACTCACTAACTTCTGATCTAACTTCGCAATCCTGAAGGAGATGAATCCTTCTCCATGGATGAGCTTCCTTTATAGGAAAAATCCATCCAATTGATAGTACATTGTCCCTCCTCTGATCTCAACTAGGTCTCTGTCTAAACTAACATGCATGAGTTATTCATGAGAGAATATTCAGTTATCTGAAGTGCAACAGTTATATGCAAGCATGCATTAACTAACTGAACT
Organism: Pinus tabuliformis; assembly: GCA_031772625.1. Lineage (NCBI taxonomy): Eukaryota > Viridiplantae > Streptophyta > Pinopsida > Pinales > Pinaceae > Pinus > Pinus tabuliformis. The sequence goes on along the minus strand of CM062804.1, from coordinate 1,289,552,262 downwards.
CACATTAATTTAAACAAATTGTCTAAATCAATCTAATTGAACTTGACTCAGTTAACTAAGCCAACTAAGTACAACTCAAACTAGAACTCATCCTTATCTCTTTAACTGATGGATAAATTCCTCAATTAATAGAGAAACTATTGCATGTCCTCACATAGACTTCATTTTTGATTTTTCACAACTAATTAACTCATGGTGAATTAATTAATTTATTTTCAAACAGCCGTTAAGTTCAAATTCGAATTTTACTTCCTATTTTAGTCCAGGGACTGACTAAAATTGGAATCCATCCCGAACTGCTAAAAATAGCAATGCTATTTTTAGCACTTCCATTTTTCATTCCTTGTTGCTCAAAACAGCACTTCCATTTTTCATTCCTTGTTGCTCAAAACAGCACTGGTACCCAAACTGCTATTTATAGCAGTGCTATTTTTAGCACTTCTATTTTTAGCATTTCTTGTTGCCATTTTCAAAAATGCACATGTTCCTAAGGAGCGAAGAGGAAAATTGGATGATAAAAGTGAAAAATGCATATTTACTGGTTATAGTGAGCAATCAAAAGCTTACAAATTGTATAACCCTATCACAAAGAAGACCATAATTAGCAGAGATGTTGTTTTCAAAGAACACAAGTCATGGAATGGAACTGTAGACAAAACAGTTGATGCACAAGTGCCACTAATGGAAGAAGATGATGTAGTAGAAAAGGAGCAGCAAGAATCACAGGTGAAGACACCAAACAGAGAGACACCATCAAGGACTCCAAGATTTTCAGAGCAACATGGATCTTCAAGCAAATCAATAGATCACGATTCTCCCAACAATCAATCAGGTGATAAATCAAGCAATGGTAAGAGAAATATGAGAAGTCTGAAAGATATTTATGATGATTTGGATGTTAGTTCAAATTTTGCATTGTTGTCATTCCAACCTTCTTCTTTTGAAGAAGCAATCAGAGATGAAAATTGGGTGCAAGTCATAGATGAAGAAATTGAAGCTATTGAAAAGAATGATACATGGGATTTGGTTGATTTTCCAAAAGACAAAAATATCATTGGTGTAAAGTGGGTGTACAAGACAAAGTTGAATGAGAAAGGTGAAATTGACATATTTAAAGCTAGACTTGTAGCAAAAGGATTCTCGCAGCAACCGGGAATAGATTTTGGAGAAATGTTTGTTTCGGTAGCCAGATTGGTGATCCAGGTGGATATTGGGGGCCACCCGCCAAGTCCACTTGGACCCCGACCATTGTTTCTTTCAACTTTTCAGTGTCCTTAATTGTAGCACAATTTACTATTTTTACCAGTTTTTCGGGTTATGAACTTCCAGAGCCGTTTTGAGGCCCTAAACGACATTTTTTTGGGAAAAATGGGAGCAACATGGGTCAAAAAATTGATGTTTCTCTTTCCAAAGATGTAGTTCTCGGATAGATCTTTCTAACGAGATATTGTGCGTGTCAAAAGGAGATCGTATGCCAAAGTTACAACCCCGGGAAGTCGATGTACCAATTTACCCAAATGGGGCCCACAGTTTGGCGTTTCATCTTCTAGGGTTAGGTTTTTGGATGTTTATGGTTTTCCATTATTTCTCAACAATAAATAGGCCTTTGGGCTTCATTGTAACACAGTTTAGAGGCATGTAGCCGCCACATCTCTTCTCATAGATAAGCTACCATTGCCCTAGCTGGTTTATTTCCATTTCTGTTTAAACTTTTGCTCGACCTTGACGGCATATCGGTATGTTGTTCCAAGCGAGGAGATGTTCAGGAATTCTATTTCTTCCTGGATGTACTTGTGCAGGCAGCCGCAATATTTTAGTACCAAATGCTACTCTGAATCCTTGATACCCAACTTTGTGCGAAGGGTATGGAAAATATTGGTAAACTTTGGCACGTCCTGGTCCCTTCCCTGCCGCAGCGTGGTCCACTTTATGTATTGATCCTCATATCTTCCGATAGGGTAGTACTGGTCCTTGATGGCAGTCCGGAATGAATTCCAAGTGGGTGCGACTGAAAATAGTGAGCTCGTACTTTCATCCTTCTACTCGCAGTAGGTTTCCCACCAGTCCTTGACATGGGGGCTGCTTTGAGAAGAGCAAAAATAATATTTTCTCGACTCGAAAAATCATGAACAGAAAAATACCCTTCTAGCAGATTTAACCATTTATCTACGACATCTGCGTCTATTTGACCCTCGAAGATGGGGATTTCAAAATTAACTTGTACCTTAAAGGGTATGGCGTTTCCAGAGTAGTAGTTGGAAGCCGATGCGTCGGCTCTGGGTAGCCGTTCAAGGATCTAGGCAAAGCTATCCATCATCGCGTTCCTTTGCCGCTCAAGGGCTTCCTCGAGCAAGATTTTGATAGGATCTCCTGCCCCCTCGTCTTTCTTTTCATCCGCCATGGGAGGCCGTCGGGATTTGCAAGGATGGTCTTGCAAAGGTTTGACCAGTTCAAGCCCTAACTCCTTATATCCCAACCTCGTTGGGGACATGCAAAGAAAAACAGAGGGAAAGCAGAGGGCTCTGATACCACTAATCCAGATTTAAATAGGAATGCAACAAATTACATATATAACCATAAATACAGAGATGTAGTGGAAATAATACTTCATTTCATTACTGTAAAATATTGAAAGATGCTTACAAACAGAAATGGAAATAAACCAGCTAGGGCAATGGTAGCTTATCTCTGGGAAGAGATGTGGCGACTACATGCCTCTGAACTGTGTTACAATGAGGCTCGAAGGCCTATTTATTTTTGAGAAACAATGGAAAACCCTAAACATCCAAAAACCTAACCCTAGAAGATGAAATGCCAAATTGTGGGCCCTGTTTGGGTAAATTGGTACATCAACTTCCTCGCGTCGTAACTTTGGCATACGATCTCCATTTGACGCGCACAATATCTCGTTAGAAATATCTATTTGAGAACTACAACTTTGGGAAGAGCAAAATCGGTCCATGGACCCATGTTGCTCCCATTTTTCCCAAAAAACTTCGCTTAGGGCCTCAAAACGGCTCCGGAAGTTCAGGACCTGAAAAACTGCTAAAAATAGTAAATTGTGCTACAATTAAGGACACTAAAAAGCTGAAAGAAACAATGGTGGGGATTCAAGTGGACTTGGCGAGTGGCCACCAATATCGGGAACATGCTGACTCTTGGAGGTTCAACATGTTCTCGATTTTCACCTCCAGGATGCCCTGTTATGCCACCTGGGTCACCTTTGTGTTCCTTCAAGTGAGTGCGCCAAGATGATTTGGGAAGTACACTATAGCAAGCTGCTGGGCATTTTGGGGTCGGGGAAATGGTGGCAGTACTGCAGAAGTATTTCTATTGGCCAAATCTTCGACAGGATGTCGGGAAATACATCAGATCATGCACTGCCTGCGCCATTGCCAAACCGACCATCAAGAAGCAAGGCCTCTATACCCCGTTGTCTACCCCTAGTCGACCCTGGGAATCCATCTCCATGGATTACATGTCAGACCTTCCTTCTGCTAAGCATGGAAACGACTGTGTTTTTGTGGTTGTCGACAGGTTCTTGAAGATGGCCATTATGGCGGCCTACAAGAAGAATATCACAGTAGAAGCCACTGTTAAACTCTTCTTTGAACGAGGGTGGGTACACTTTGGGATCCCACAGTTTATCATCTCAGATCGGGACAGCAAGTTCCTCAGTAAATTTTGGTCCAGCCTCTAATCGATGCTGGACACCAAACTCACTAAGTCCACATCCTTCCATCCTCAAACTGATGGCCAAACAGAGGTTGTGAACAGGATGATCGTACACATTCTGCGCATGTACAACTCAAAGCATCCACGCACATGGGATGAGAGCCTCCCCTATGTTCAACACAGCTACAATTGGTGTCTCCACAACTCGACTGGCCACAACCCTTTTCAGGTGGGCTTGGGATTCCAGCCACTATGTCCTATTGATGTGGCCATGCCATTTGCAGCTACTCACACAGATTCGACTCATGTCCAGTCCAAAACAGTTAAGGAAAACAACTTCATTAAGCACATCCAACATATTCGCTAGCAGATCCACGACATTCTGGACAAATCAAATGCCAAGTACAAGTAGTGACATGATCAACATCGGGTGCCACACAAGTTTCAGGTGGGCGATAAAGTCTGGTTGCATTTGCAAAAGGAACGCCTTACCGGAGCCTATCGGAAACTCAAACCACTTTGATATGGTCCTTACACCATTACCAAGGCTGTGGGAGACAATGCATTTGAGCTCAACATTCCCCCATTCCATGGCCTGCACCCAATGTTCAACGTGGACCACCTTCGGCCATACTTTCCACCATTACTAGACACACCTGACATTGCAAAATAGCTCACACCCACAGAGTTAAATCCAGATTGCATGGAACAAGCTGCAACTGATCAGATCATGGACACACACATCAAGCACACTCGCCAATAGAATATCCAACTGTATCGAATTGTTAAAGGAGGCCAACTCCTTCACCAGGGCAAGTGGCTCACTAGGGACCAAGTTCAGCAGAAGTTTCCTCATCTCATGGAGGAACTCAACGCAATGGGGACCATTGCTTCCTAAAGGGCGAGGAATGATCCAGGTGGATATTGGTGGCCACTCGCCAAGTCCACTTGGACCCCCACCATTGTTTCTTTCAGCTTTTCAGTGTCCTTAATTGTAGCACAGTTTACTATTTTTAGCAGTTTTTCGAGTCCTGAACTTCCAAAGCCGTTTTGAGGCTCTAAATGACGTTTTTTGGGAAACATGGGAGCAACATGGGGCCATGGATTGATGTCGCTCTTCCCAAAGTTGTAGTTCTCCGATATATCTTTCTAACGAGATATTGTGCGCGTCAAATGGAGATCGTATGCCAAAGTTACGACCCCTGGAAGTTAATGTACCAATTTACCCAAATGGGGCCCACAGTTTGGCGTTTCATCTTCTAGGGTTAGGTTTTTGGATGTTTATGGTTTTCCATTGTTTCTCAATAATAAATAGGCCTTCAAGCCTCATTGTAACACAATTTAGAGGCATATAGCCGCCACATCTCTTCTTATAGATAAGCTACCATCGCCCTAGCTGGTTTATTTCCATTTCTGTTTGTAAGCATCTTTCAATATTTTATAGTAATGAAATGAAGTATTATTTCCGTTGCATCTTTGTATTTATGGTTATCTCTGTAATTTGTTGCGTTCCTGTTTAAATCCAGATCAACTGGATATTGTAAGAGCAGTTCTAGTCATAATAGCTCAGACCAAGTGGTAATTATATCAGATGGATGTGAAATCAACCTTCTTGAATGGAATTCTAGAAAAAGAAATTTATGTGCAACAACCTCCAGGTTATGAAGCTGAAGGTAACAACGATAAAGTTTACAGGTTGAAGAAAGTGCTCTATGGACTGAAGAAAGCACCTAGAGCTTGTTATAGCAGAATCGAAAACTACATGATTAAAAATGGATTTTGCAGAAGCAACATTGAAACTACCTTATACACAAAGGTAAATGAGCATGGACGGATTTTGATTGTTCACTTATATGTTGATGACATGATTTTTATAGGTGATTTTGAGATAGATGAATTTAAAGAAGCCATGATGAAAGAATTTGAGATGACAGATCTTGGTCTAATGAAATATTCTCTTGGAATAGAAGTTGAGCAATCTAAAAAAAGGAATTTTTATTCGTCAAAATAAATATGTCAAAGATTTATTGAAAATATTCAGGATGGAAAATTGCAAACCTATCCCTACACCAGTTGCAACACGTACAAAGTTAAGCAAGGATGATGAGGGATTAGATGTCAATCCAGCTTTATTCAAAAGATTGGTTGGTAGCCTCATGTATCTCACAGCTACAAGACCAGATATCATGCAAGGAGTGAGTTTGATTTCCAGATTTATGGAGACTCCAAAAGACACACATTGGAGTGCAGGAAAAAGAATTCTAAGATACATAGTAGGAACTAAAGATTGTGGCATAATGTATGCAAGCACAGAAAAGAAGGATTTGATTGGATACACAGATAGTGATTTTATGGGCAGTTTGGATGATAGGAAGAGCAATTGTGGTTTTGTGTTCCACCTTGGTTTAGGTGTGATTTCATGGGCATCTAAGAAGCAATCCATTGTGACACTTTTGTCAGCAGAAGCAAAATATGTAGCAGCAACATCAACAACATGTCAAGAAGTGTGGTTAAGAAGAGTATTTGATTGACTCAAGCAGAAACAACAAGGATCAATAGTAATATATTGTGACAACACCTCAACGATTTCATTATCCAAGAATAGTGTGTTTCATCAGAAGACCAAGCATATTGATACTAGATATCACTTCATTAAAGAACTTGTGAGCAATGGAGAAGTTCACTTGAAGCCTTGTAAATCTAGTGATCAATTCGCTGATATATTTACTAAGTCATTAGCACAAAATGTGTTTGAGTTTCATAGAAGAAACTTGAGTGTTGTAGGCCTAGCCGAGACATAGACCAGCAGGCATGTTTGAGTTGTCATGAGTCATGTTTTAGTTTAGCGGTCGTAATTAAGGGGGAGTGTTAAAATAAGATAATTACTCCTGCATGAGGAGTTGGCTAAATGTAGAGAGTTATTTAACTGAGTGATTGAGTGATTGAGTGTTTGAGTGTTGAGTCAAGTCGAGTTAAGTGATAGACGATTTTTAGTGTGTGGTTGCATGTCAAGATATTTTAGGTGAGTTGCTAGTTGGAAAATAATAAATACCATTCACCGGGTTCATTGTAAGCATCATGTTTTGTGTGATCAATAAAAAAGCTCCAACTCGTATTTTATGTGTGAATTCATGCTTTGTCTCCTCCACCTTTCCAACATATGCTATAAAATATGTTAACTAGACAATGAACATGCCTAATTTAGAATATCAACATATGCGTTATTTTAAATTTATATATTAATAATTTGTAAATAAGTGTGAGATATCAAATATCAAATTTAAATAAAAAATGATAGAAAATTTTATGACTTTTTTAAAGGTGCATTTTTTTCCTGAAGTATATAATTATCAAACTTAGATTTTTATATTTAAACCAAAAAAAGGTTAGTAATCATTAGAAAATAGGATTTGATTTGGTTTAATTAATTATCACTTAATAATTTATATTTTGAAAAAATGTTCCTACATATTTAATAGATGATTTTATTTTAAACATAAAATACATATTTAATAAATGATTTTATTCTAAACATAAAATACATGATAATGAAAAATTTATATGGTAAATTGTAATGTTGAATTTATATAAAAATTCTGTTTATATTGGAAATTACATTATATAATGTATGAATTAGTTAATTATATAGACAGAAAATCCCTCACAACATGTTATTCCAAATATTAAATTCTAAACTTTATGAAATATATTCCCAAATTGTGTCGGTATTGAATTTTTTCCGTACCGAATCCAATTCAAGTTCAAATACGAACTTGGTAACTATGCTTGAAATATCTATGTAACTTTTATATATATAAAAAAACCTTTCCCTGAACTTTCAATTAGTAATCTCCTTTGGATTTTTCTTTTATACAGTCTTCAATTCAATTATCTCAGGAATGCCAGAATTTCAACACAACCCTGCGAATAAATTAGACCCCACAAAAACTAACTTATCTACACGTAACGATAAGGAAACCAGTCAGGTCAGCGCAGCTGGAGACTTTTTATCTAACCTAAACTTCGTGCGTGGCCTACAGCCTACCTATATACCCCTCGGCCACGGATATTAGTGGACACGTCAAGCTGTAACAAAATTGCAGTACCTTCAGACTCCATGGCTATATGCATGCAGTGGTCTCCCTCTTCTCTGCTCTGTACAGTTTCAGGCCTCAGTTGCATCTAGTCGACCTCAATGGATATTGGAAGCTTATTATTCTATTCTCTGCTGGCAATCACCTCCGCCATCATATACTTTGTCTTGGGCGTGTGGAAGAGAAAGACCTACTGCAGGCTTCCTCCCGGGCCTCCGGGATGGCCAATTGTGGGAAATCTGTTTCAGTTGGGTAACAAGCCCCACGAATCTCTGTTCCACCTTGCCTCCAAATACGGCCCTCTCATGTCTCTCTCCCTCGGAATGAAAACCACTGTGGTGGTCTCCTCTCCCGCCATGGCGAAGGAAGTTCTCAAAACCCATGGTCACATCTTTGCGGGCCGGATTGTCCGAGAAGCAGCCAAAGCTCTTTCTCACCACAAGTACTCTTTTGTTGTATGCCAATATGGGTCTCGCTGGCGTATGCTCAGACGCATATCTAACAATGAACTCTTCTCTGTCAAGCGGCTAGAAGCTCTACAAGGTCTCAGAAGAGATCAAGCACATCGAATGATTCATCAGATCTTTGAAGACTACCGGAAGGGATCAGAGTGTGTGAATATTGGACACATTGCATTCCACTCCGCGTTTAATCTGATAGGGAACATGGCTTTTGGTAAAGACATGTTCGATTCTAACTTACGAGCTTCTGAAGATCTGAAAGACGCTATTTCGAAAATGATGGTGCTACAGGCAACTCCCAATTTGGCCGATTATTTTCCCTGTCTTCAGTTCTTGGATTTACAGGGTGTTTATCGTAATATGGTAATCTGCACGAAAAAGTCATATGCTGTTATGGATAAATTCATAGAGGATCGCCTGGTAAAGAGGAGCAAAAACAGCGACAGAAGTGATGATGGAAAGAAGGATCTCTTGGACGTTTTGCTGGACATGAGAGATGATGAATTTACTCTCCCTGACATCAGGGGCTACTTAAGTGTAAGTCTTTCGCTAGCTATCTCTTGTTGCTATTATACACACAGAAGGTCTATTGAATCATGAAAACCCTAATAAACATAGTCTGATGTCTAATTCCTTTTGCAGGATATTTTTGTGGCTGGAAGTGATACGACCGCGGACACAATAGAGTGGGCGATGGCAGAGCTCATTCGCAATCCTGAGAAATTGAAAGGAGCCCAAGCCGAGCTGGAAGAGGTTGTTGGTCTCAACCGCCGGATGGAAGAAAGTGATATCGAGCGTCTCCCTTATCTCCGCGCAGTGGTGAAAGAAGTGTTCCGATTGCACCCGGCAGCTCCTCTGCTCGTCCCACACAGAGCAAACAGCGATTGTGAGATCGGGGGGTTCGTGATACCCAAACACTGCCGAGTAGTGGTGAACGTTTGGGGCATGGGAAGGGACGCTCAGATCTGGAAAGAGCCATTAAATTTCGTGCCAGAGAGGTTTATTGATGATGAGATGTGTAGTCATGTGGATTACAGAGGGCAACACTTTGAGCTGATACCGTTCGGAGCAGGAACGAGAATGTGTGTGGGGCTTCCATTGGCAAGTCGGATGGTTCACTTAACGTTGGGGTCGCTTATCCATTCATTTGAGTGGGCACCTCCCAAGGGGACGCGTGCGGAGCAGATAGACATGAGCGAGAAGTTTGGTGTGGTGCTCCAGAAGGCCGTACCGTTGGAGGCACTTGCCACGCCGCGCCTAGCATCTCATTTGTACTAGAATTTCGAATTTGTGTTACATTTAGGTTTTTTTGGTCTACACTTTGTTTCTCTGGTTGATAGCTGGCGTGCACCTTCAATTGCCCTATGGTTGACATGTCTCGTGCAACTCCATTTCTATTTCTCCTCTTCAGCTCTCTGCTCTTCCTGTTTTCTTCCACTACCATTTCTGTTCTTTCTGTTTCGGCTTTCTGCTCTTCTTATTTTCTCCACGCTCTGCTGCAATAATGTTTTCGTGCTCTCCACTAACTGCTGCAATGATGTGTCTCTGCAATGATGTGTCTCGTTTCTGCTATGCAATCTGTTGTGCACGACCTAGCCATCACTTATTTCAGTATACCCTGTTTACAGCCTCGTTTTACTGTTCAGAAATTGTTCGCTCAGGTGCTCATAGTTCTTCTGTTCAAATTTCAGGTTAGTACTTTCAAAAGTGGGTTTTCTGATCCCATTCTCTCTCATTTTGCTTCCAACGTTTTAATCTCAGTCCATTGTTTTCTTATGGGTTTTTTTATGGCAGGTGCAGCTCCGTTTTCCTGTTCAGACATAACATTGTTCGCTCAGGTGCTCAGAGTTCTTCTGTTCAAATTTCAGGTTAGTGTTCATACTGATATAAGCCCTAATCCTCAAAAATGAGCCAGGGTTTTTCGTTATTGTTATATGATCCCTTTTCATGTCCACCACTGACCTAGGCACTGGTTCTCCTTATCCCTCTTCATTCAAGCCTCGCCTCACGTTCCTTGCTAGCGCTGCATTCTGAAAGGCCAGGCTGATGTTTATTGTCCTCATTGGAGTCCCTTGAATTAGTGACTGTTAGGGTTAGGGTTATTTGGGTTTCTATGATGTCTGGATCGCTATTCTGCTGGGCTTAAGATTCTGTGGAAGTGCTGACATCGGAAAAGAGAAACATCTGGCCATTATTGCATTGGTAGTTGCAGTGCTCTTGTGTTCTATGTATCTTTTTCTTTATAGGGAAGTTTGGACGCTATTATGTCAATAGAAGGGTACTTTCTGATGTATTGTTTTTGCCAGCATTTTTCGTTGTTTTTGGGATGTATTGGTACCCACATCACCAGAGAGGTGAGCCATTGATTGTTACATTTCAATAAAAAAACCCTCTGAAGGGTTAACTGATTTTTTAAAATATGTTTGTTTGCATTTCAAACATTTGTTGTGGTTAATAATGATCTCTCTTTTTCACTGTTGTGGTTAATGAATGATCTCTCTTTTTCACCTGGTGACTTAGTATGTCACGAGAAGTTTGCTGAACAGTTCCCTCATCTTTCACTGCAATACAAACCAAGCCAATGGATGCCTTTGGATGGAATCGGGATGACCCTAGAATGTGAAGTGTCTTCATTTAAGTGTGACCTTCTGGCTAGGCCTAGAGCTAGCTCATAGAGTGTCATACAGTTTGCTTCCACGTTCTGTATTTGCTTACTTTGACATGTCAATTTCCCAGAAATCTCTGCGTCACTTTTCTATGTGCAATTAGAAGAATAGCCAGTCTACTGTTGAAGTATGAAAGGGATACTTGCGTATCTCAACGTGGTGATCATTTATTATCTGGGCTCTTCAAAGGTCTGAGGACTCACAAAAAATACACCGACCCAAATGGTTGTGTCCCACCTTGCTTTTCTAGATCTCCCCAACAGATATTGTGCCACCTGCTGGGAAGAGAAACTTCACTTAAATCAATTCAATTTGCCACAGGACAGCTTACCTGTTGAATTTTGGTAGTTCTCTTAACTCGATAATTGTTTGTTATGATTTTACACTCAGGTTGATATTTTCTTTTATTTATTATGCAACATAAAACAATTATACAGAGAACTACAACAGAAAAACATGAAGAGACAGCCACACAAGAAGTTAAACGGGAAAAGCCCACTCCAAGGGGAGAAACCCAGCAATCCTTTCCTTATGGAATCAAGTCAACAAGACATCAAGTCATATACAAACCAACGAGTAATGTAGCTAAGATAACCAACCTCCAAGTGCCAAGTCAACCCTCGAGCATACAGAGACAAAATGCTTCCAAATCTGTCCACAAAAGAGGTCTGCTTCAGTTCTCCAAAAGCCGAATTTTGCCTTCTGCCTCAGCCTCAGATTATGCCACAGAGCTTAGCATTATACTTCAGAATAAAAGCCTCAAACTTCACATGGTTCCACTTCTCATTATTTCACAGAGTAATATGCCTCAGACTTCACACTTACTTCCATAGGAACGAGCCACAAAACCCCAGAAAATTATGCCTTAGGCTCTGTCTTCTACTTGACCTTCCAAGTCTCCTTGAGCAAGGGCAGATTAGAGATATGTTTTACTTCTGTTTTCGGCCTCTGAGATCAGAAATATATGTGTGTGAGATGTATCAAATGAGCAAATCCGTAGGACCAGAGTGCCTTTGTGAAAACACGAAGGAGATTTCACACCGTTATTGTTCAAATCTATATCAATTTTATCCAAGTTGCAAGACCTCTGCTACATTTTTGAGTAAATTCGTAGGATCGGGAATGCCTACATGTAATCAGGGAGAAGAGTATTTGTATCCTACTTATACAGAAATAACTCAGGGAGAAGAGTATTTGTATCCTACTTATACAGAAATAACTCAGGGAGAAGAGTATTTGTATCCTACTTATACAGAAATAACTCAATAACCAATGCAAAATCCAAACCTCCCTTTGATCGTATTAAAAAAGGCTACAAGGATATTTATAAATAGACGATTGGAGTTCATTATTTCCATTACTCAGCCAACAGAAATCAATGAAATGTTCAAATATCTTCGCATTACCATATTATAAGTTGGTATATGGGCTTCTATAATAGACTAGAGATCATAGGTCTCCACTAATTAGTCAATAAAAATTAAACTCAGGGCAGTGTGAATTAAACAACGCCATATGTGTATCCACTTTGGCTACGGTGAAGAAGGCAGATTCAGCCTTTAAAAGAGGTCTGCAAAGGGTAAATTAAGTGAGCGAAATACATGGCAAATGCTTGAAGGAATGTGTGAACTTTCAGATTCAATAGCTCTACCCTTTCAGCATCAGAGTCATAAATTTATTGAAAGCTATACATAGTGATTGAATAGCGTGTTTATCATATCCAATGGCCACTATTCGACATATGTTTGATGGCCTATATTCTTACTTATATGTTTAATTTCTGTAAGCCAACTATGCATATTATTAGCTCAATAGATTTGAGTATTTTCCCTCTACTGAGGACAGCATTGAATATTCTTTCATACATGGGAATATGAACTTTAAATGCCAATCATAATATATAAGACTGCAAAGAACCTTCCAGTGTAGTCCTTATATTCTGTTCATAACTGGATTGTTAAACAAAACTCTCATCACTGGATTGTTAAACAAAACTCTTACCAACACGTTATTCATAACTTAATAGACCAATACAATTGATCTATGTAATATTTCCTTTTGATCCATATATATTTTCAAACAAATAGTCGTAAATTGTTATGGCATGGCTACCAATTTCGTAAAAAAGTCTTACCTACACGCATTTTATAACTTAATAGACCAATACAATTGAGCAACAAGCTCTATTTGCATGCCTTTTACTCTCCAAAAAAAATGCTTTGGCATATTGGTGGAAAAAGAGATTCCCAGTTCTCAAAAGTTCTATTGCCCGTTCAAGGATTGCTCGGCACTCTTGTTGAAGGATGTGCCTGAAGTAGGAAGCTCAACTGAGCCCGCTGTTGTTGTTATTAAAGAGTCAGAATGCCCTGAATGCAGAAGGTTGTTTTGTGCTCAATGTGGTGTGCCATGGCATGTGGGTTTGGATTTCTCTATTCCCGAGAGGGACAAAGATGATTTGTTGCTCTTAAAGCTCGCCAAAAAAAAAGATTAGCGACTGTGTGGAAAATGTGGACAAATTGTTGAAAAAACATCTGGATGCTGTCACATGATTTGCAGGTCAGTAAACTGGTAAAATGCATTTTGTTGAATATTTTTTTTTGATAATACCCTATTCATCTTTGATAAAGATAACTGGTTCCAATCTGAAAATTAGATTTTCTAATGATAGCTGTAGGTTATGATATCTTTAATGTGTGCATATGGATGCCTAAGTATTTTCAGTTGAAAAGCAAAGCTACATACTAATTGTCCATGGCTTAACAAAGATGTTTCTTCAAATGTATCTAGCTTAGGGCCATGAACTCCAGTGCAAGAATGAGAACTAAAAACGTAGCAGCAAGGCAACCTCACATGGAAGAGAACTTGAGAAGGTATTTTGCCAATAATGTGTCAGGGTGTTAGAGCGAGACAGATCAAAATTAAAGAAAATTTCCTTTGATTTCCATGATCTCATGTATAAGTAACAAAACAAACAAAGTTTTTTTTATCATAACTTATATGGGTGTATAACCAGCTTCATAGCAGGTTAAACAGTAAACAACTTACTTAGTTTCCTGATATAATCAAACAACATTTGCAGCGATCTAATAAAACCTAGTATATCATAAGCAAATCATCTGAATACAATCGTACCAGCTTGATCTCGGGTGGGGCAGGAAGTTCAGGAGCTAAATCTTCTCTCTCAGCAAGATCATATCCAACTGCTTCATCATCATCTGTAAATACTTCTTCGTGCTCCCAATCATCTCCTGCAAGTTAATTGACCATTCTCAGAGAAAAGCAAGCACTATTTAGTATTGAGTAGTTAGGTATAGTCTATAGTTGGGCCCCAAAAATTTTTAGGAGATGGAAATGCATCACAATGTGATGTTGAATTCTTGTCTGTGAAAAGAATATGTATACATAGTTTTTAGAATAAACTTACTCGAGAACTATACCCTACTTTTATGTTGAACCATTTTAGTTTATATTTGTATTAATCATAATACCTCTGGCGTAGCTTGTGTCAAACCGTTATACTTGTTTCCAATGATCCATAACTAATTATAAATTACAGATCGTAAACAAAGATATTCAATTGGTACAAATGATGTGCAGGCATTGCAAAGTTCCATCTTCCAAATGGCTGTTTGATTATTTTTCCAAACAAAAGTATCTTATGCACTGCAGTGTCCACCTTCATAAGAGCAGATAAATAATTCCAATTTGCAATCACAAAGGATGATCCAGTTTTATGTTGCCTTCCCATGTCATGACTGGCTGCTTCATCATCCCCAAGAATTTTTAGCAGATGGCAATGCATCTCAATGTGCTCTGGAAATCTTGTCTGTGGAACGAATATGCATACATAGTTTTTAGACTAGATCAAGAACCTACTACAAAACAATACCCTACTTTTACGTTGAATCATTTTAGTTTACACACGCATTAATCATAATAACTATGGTGTAGCTTGTGTCAAACTCTTATACTTGTTTCCATCTTCCAAATGGCTATTTGATTATTTAATTCCAAACAAAAGTATCTTATGAACTGCAATGTCCATCTTCACAAAAGCACATACAACAAATCATAGCTTTAGGTTATGATATCTTTACTGTGGGCATATGGATGCCTAAGTATTTTCAGTTGAAAAGCAAAGCTACATACTAATTCTTCATGGCTTAACAAAGATGTTTCTTCAAATGTATCTAGCTTAGGCAAACCTAGTATTTGAAAACTACTTAACTAAAATCTTTCCCTTGCCTATGGTGAAACTGTCATTGAAATTTGCTGTTCAATACTGGAAAACTAAGAGGCATTGCTTGGTTATTTAAACCACAAGGAGAACTGACACATATGGTGGAAATGCGGATCAAAGTGGAAGAATGATACACTACCTTGCAAATGCTTTCAGCATTAACTACTTGTGTGCTGATTAATTCTTGAAAGTTTCTTCAGTTTTTCAGCTCAGAGTTCATGTTTGCTCTGTTTTACCAATCTTTTTAGCTTTGGGCTTTTGAAAAGTTGCACCTCAGGATCTATGTTTGCTCATTACCAATATGTTAGCTTTGTTACTGATTTTTGTAAGGAGATGCTAACTTTTGTTACCTGTTACAACCGAGATCTACCTCTAAGCCACAGGAGTGGCCCATCATTTTCTTTTCTACGTTAATATACGCTGGGGTTTTGATGATTGTAATAACTTTTGTTTCTGTTCTGTGGGAAATTTTGTGCAGGAGTTCAAACGGTGTATATAAATAGAAAGATGCAGAAAGTGACAGTCACGGGATATGTGAAGCCGAACAAGGTACTGAAGAAAGTGAAACGGACTGGGAAGCGTGCAGAACTTTGGCCATACGTGCCATACAGCTCGGTTACCCAGCGTTTCTCTACTCAAAATTATGACAAGATTAGGGGATTCACTCTAGAGAGTCCATGTCATGCCTTGTGAATCAGCTCTCCACTTGTGTTTATTTCCTCTGTAATGACCCCAGTAAATCCTATAGAATGAGATTTCATTCTGTAATATGATGGGATTTCACTCTACAAGATTGGTTTCAGTTTTACTTGTATTGTGGTATATGAAATTTCTCAGTTTTACTTGTAATAGGATGGGATTTCATTCTGTAATATGATGGGATTTCCCTCTGCAATATTACTACTTTCTTTGTTCAATATTTTATTTTAATTTTATTCATTTCAGTCTATTATATTATATTTTATTATGATTTTGTTCATTTCAGTGTATGATATTTTATCCAATTTTATCACATTGTTTTTCGAAATTATAAAAGTAAAGGCAGCTTCTTGTTTTTTGAGGTTAGAAATTATAAAAGCAAGGCAGCTTTGCTTTTCTGTCATTCAAGGTATTTTTTGATGCAGAATAAATATACTATTTTTAAATATTTAAAATTCAGAAATATTATTTAAATGCTCTATTATCATCAAGCTTCTTGACTTTAAACTTTTATATGGCCACAAGTGTCATCCAGCTCATGGATCCACATTAATAAAGTGGATATAGTTAAGACAGGTATATGGTATATGATTTCATATTGATAAGTATTTCCAGTTAATAGAGGAAGTATTTCCAGTTAATAGAGGAGTATAATTTGAATTTAAAGTGGGTGTTTTTCCATTTCAAATAGGTATGCAGATACAAAACAATATGCACAGAGATAAAGCATTCTATTATAATAAAGTAAATTTAATTGGAACAACTTTTACTTTGGGATTTTATATTTTTTAATCCTTTTTCACATAATATCATAATTATAATTATGAAAAATTAATTCAATTTCAACTTTTACTTTCTCACCCACCACATATGTCCAAAACTGTTCATCAACTTTTTGCATAGGTCAAAAAAGGTTTGACATGATCAAATCAATTTCAACTTTCTTTCAAAATTACGCTTATTTTTAAAATGCCTTTACTATTAAGATGTCCAATTGTCAATTTGCAGATTGGACTGTTTTGGTCATTTCTATGAATCTTTATATTTTATATGTGATGTTCAATAAAATACAATTAAATTTGTGATGTATAATTAATTGAAGTTCATCTGGAAAATAAAAGATGAATTCGGGAATGAGGCTTCCTCTCAGGGAGATATCACTCGGCTTGCTGTAAATTTCTTCAGCAAACAGTACAGCCGATCTGGCGACATCACTTTCAACGACATCCGATGGGCGATTGAACCTATGCCAGTGATGTTTGATGATGATATGAACGAAGAAATCTCCCGTCCTGTTGACGAAGGTGAGCTCCTCCGCGCCATGAAATCATTCAAAAGGGACAAAGCCCCTGGCATAGATGGCTGGACTATTGGCTTTCTTATACATTTCTTTGATCTCTTTAAGAGCGATCTGCTGAGTATGGTCTTCGCTTCCAAACACTCTGGTCAAATTCACAGCCATACATCCTCCACTCTCATAGCCCTCATCCCGAAAAAAGATCACCCCGATACCTTCTCAGACTTCCGCCCTATCTCGCTCTGCAATATCTGCTTCAAGATCATCACTAAGATAATTGCACTTAGAATCAAGGATTCTCTGGCCCGCCATCTCTCTCCAAATCAACATGCCTTCCTCAAAGGCCGTATCATCCACGACGCCATAGCATCCACTCAAGAATGCCTACACTCCATTGCTGTAAATAACACAAATGCTGCCATCCTAAAAATCGACCTTCACCGGGCTTTCGACGTCATCGACTGGGCATTCCTTCAATGTCTCCTTGCCAAGATTGGACTTTCACACACAGTTATTCGCTGGATTATGGGCTGCATTGAAAACGTCAACTATGCGATCCTGGTCAATGGACAACCCTCACATTTTTTCAAGGCTGAGCGGGGCCTTCGACAAGGCTGCCCCTTGTCCCCCCTCCTCTTTATTCTTGCAATCGACGCCATGAGCCTCCACATAAATCGCGCGGTGGCCTCGAAACATTTTGCTCCTGTAAAAATCTGCAAGAACATCAAGATGTCTCACAGCCTCTTCGTGGACGACGTCCTCATCTTTGCTATGCTCTCTTTGTCCACCTGGATCTGCTTCAAGTCCATCCTCGATCGTTTCCACAAGGCAACGGGATTGGCCATGAACAAAGCAAAGTCATTTCTTTATTATAATGATGCCGATGACTCCCTTTCCTCCCAGATTGCACAGATCTTCGACATCACTTATCGGCCGCTTTCAGAGGGCTTTAAGTATCTCGGCTTCAGCTTGAAGTGCCGCTCCTACAAATCGGAGGATTGGCGCTGGATCGTTGACCGCTTCCACAAGAAGCTAGCCGATTGGAGCCTCCGCACTCTCTCCTTGGGAGGCAGAGTGGTTCTTGTTAAATCTGTTCTCACTCAGCTATCCGTTTTCTGGGGTCATCTCTTTCTGCTCCCGCCATGCATAATTTCTTCTATAAACAGAATCATCTCCTGTTTCATTTGGGGCGCGAAAGCCGATCGCTATAAATTCCATCTTTCCAAGCTCGACTCTCTCTCTCTGCCGAAAATCTATGACGGATGGGGTATTCTGAATATTAAAATTTTTGGCACAACTCTAATTTGCAAATCATTGTGGAGGGGAGTTTATGGATCCGGCCTTTGGAGTGACATTGTCAGGCAGAAATACCTTAAAGGCAGGGGAATTGATTACTGGTTCAGATTCGAATCCATTGGCTCCAAAAGAGGCTCTGCTATCTGGTCAAGTTTTCGGAGGGTCCATCGATACTTCCTCGGCAATCTCAAATGGAATATCCACACAGGTAGCAAGATTTTCATTGGCATAGACTCCTTTGCTGGCTTCAAGGGAACTTTGCAGCTTCCCCCTCCCCTTCTTTTTTTCCTTCGAAGATTGGGCTTATATACATGGGATCAAATCATAAAGGAATGGGATGGCCCCCAGCCTGTTCTCCGGGACGCTGATGATATCAACCTCCCTCTCGACCTCATCCCCCTCTGGTCTGACCTCTCAATCTCTCTCAGGCGGGGTGGTCTTCTGCGCTCCAATGTAGCTGATCATCTTACATGGTCTCTCCCATTCTCTGCTCCTCATGCTATTGTAAAAGATATATACGCAGATCTCATTTCAGCTTGTGCTCCAGCATCGCGGCGCTTCCCAGTCTTCTGGTGGAAGATTCGCTGCCCTCTCAAGGTCATTTTGTTCTCCTGGTTGGTCCTCTTCAACAAGAATCTAACCTGGGACACCTTGAGGCGGAGATCTTGGCATGGTCCCAGCAGATGTGCTCTCTGCAAAATGGACGAGGAAACAAACTTTCACCTCTTCTTCAAATGCTCTGTTGCCCAGCACATCTGGTATGTCCTTGCAAATTATTTCTCTTTTCATCACCTATGTTTCATCTCTGTGGATGCAGCATTTGCCTGGTGGGGGCGTCAAAAATCCCTTCGCCCCATTCTCCCCATTACCATCTGGTCTCTATGGCGATGGCGAAATCGGTTGATTTTTGAAGACTCCACTCTCTCCGCAGATTTCGTCTTGCAATCTGTCTCCGCTCTGTTCTCCCCGGACAGATGATCGTTCTCCATGGGGTCTGCTCTTTTTGTCATAGATGCACATACTGGTTAAGTCATAATGGTCGATCTTTCTATCAGAATTTTATCGGAGATGTTTTCCAGATTTCTGATCTGTTTCATGCAAGCCGCAATGTAAGTTTATCCACGCTGTTTTTTTGTATTATATGACGCTCCTTCAGATCTCCAGATCTGCTAAACCATTTTGTATGTATTTCTCATTACAATATAAAGATTTTCTTTCTAGAAAAAAAAAAGTATTGGTTTAAGAATATTATATTTTGACTTTCTAATCGCACTATATGATTATGGCTTTCAATATAGTATCATTCTATATATGTATATTACTCTTTATAAAATATAATAATAATATCATGGTTTCTAATGGAATTAACTTTTTAATAGCAATATATCAACATGTTTTCTAATATTATGTTTTGACTTTCTAAATGCAATATACAATTATGGTTTTCAATGAAATATATTGGTACGGGATAGTCATAGTAGTTATTGACTTGGTCACTAGCAAGCTTTGTATATGCTTGGCCATCTATAGAGGTTTCTTGATTTTGGGTAATTAATTTAACCTCTTGATTTTGGGTAATTAACTTACTCTAAAATGAAATAAGACATTCAATGTGTTCTTTGTAATATAGATATAAAAAAAACAGCTAAAGAAAAGTAATTGCACAATGATCCAATCCAAGAAAACAAGGTTTTCGACAAACCAATTAACTCTTCTATAAAAATTCAACAATTCCAATTTAATAATCCTATCGGCCTCTCTTTGTACCTTTTGGGACAATTGCTAGTAAAGTAATTAATACAGAGTTGTTTAATGAGGCAGAGGAATTGCCCGACGGTCAAAAGTGGTTGGAATCCGGGAAAAAAAATATCAAAAAATCTTGTAGAGGCAGTGTTTGAATCGTGTTTTTGATGGTGGAAATGGATTCAACATCATCAAAAAACGTTTAGGACACTTAAAATTTTGAAGTTTAACAACTATAACTTGGATTTACAAAAATCTTTGCCGGATTTTCTCTAAATATGACCGGAATTTCCATAACTTTCTGGGCAACTCCTCTCCCTCGTTAGATAGACTAGGTGAATTAGTACTATTCGATTGTCTGTATATAATTATGATGCTCAGATGACATCTAATGTTTTTTATTTTATTTAATATATTTGGTCAAAAACAATTGAATTTTAATTAGTTTTGAAATTTTCAAATAGATTTTATAAAATCTATTAAAATTTTGAATAAATTAAATATTAAACTTAATATTTTAAAAATTAAAAATAAATTTTAAAATTTTTTAAATGTAAAATTTTTAATTTTTTGTTGGTTTATATAGATGAAATTGAGTAATATTATGGGGTTATAAATAGTATTTTATTAGAAAAATAATATTTAAAAAAAATAAAAAAAATCATCATAATGCACATTAATGTCAATATTTATGATCAAATTTCAATAACATCCTATGAGTTGTGAATATTTAATTTGACATGTTATTATTTAAATAAACTGTAATTAAAATTTTATTAACTTTTATTGATTTGACATGTTATTATTAAATTGTTTTATAGTTAAATTGAATTGGTTTTATCTGTCATTTTGGGATTCAACTGCGTTAAGTAAGTCATTCACGTATGACCATTTCCATGAGAGGTAGTTGTAACTGACTAATTTCTCATGATTTTTGAATAGTTCACTTAGCACTCATTGTATCGGGTTAATATAAAAGAGGTGTAACTTTTATGTTCACATAGTGTTTACATATAATATTAAAAGAAATTAATAATAAAATAATATTTCAATATTTATTAAAGAAAAATTATTTTAATATCTATCTTAAATAAAATATTCTAAAATCAACTTTATCTAAGTAAAATAAAGAAAATAATTGAAAACAACTCTATAAAGAAAGTAATTGAAAACACTTCTTTTTTATTTAAATTTAATTCAAATTTTCTTTAATACTATGGAGATATATCATATCATTTAAAAAATTGTTTCAATGTCAATCGTATATATATATATGATTGGTCAATAGTTTAATATGAGTGAGGTGTAATTTTTATCATGTTCAGCAAAGAGTTGGAATGTGTGCACATACACTTGCGCATGTATAGACTCACATGCTAAGAATTATTGTAAACACATTGAAATGGTTGAATTTCCAAATAATATTTTAATTTTACACGTTTCGTCCAAGCATAATGTGGAAGATAAATGCTATCACTCAACTTCCACAAGCAGAACGCTTTATCACTCAACACAAAAGATCATATGATGTCTGCATATATTTCTTTAGTATATATATTTTATTAATATTATGCATGTTGGTGTAATTTATTTTATTTTATTGGTATAATACACCAACACACACTTTTGAAGGAAATATCTTTATAAGGCGGTCAAAGGATTTTGATTTCTAAGTACTAGGTATATAATTTATTTATATTAATACCAACACAAATCTTTTGAAAAAGAGACAAGGCTAAATACCTTTATAAGGTTGTCAAAAGTTTTTAATTTCTATGATACTCTTCGATTGTTCAATACATATAAAAGTTACCATTTCGATTATCAAATTTATTTCATTGAGCTGAAAGACTCATTCTAGAGCCCATTGTGAAGGTGATGTGTAAGTATGTATGTGCTCAACTTGGACTTGACACGTGTCCCTCTTAAAATAAACTAAAATATTCTCTAAATAAAAAATAAATGCCAACTATAATAACAAAGAATATGCTATATATGTTTAATTAGTTGTATCAAAAACACAATTTAAACAATGAAAAATTACATATTATTTTTTGCACTCTAAAATAAGTTTGCCTATGAAGAAATTTGACCCCTTTTGACTCATGTTAGATCCGTGCTTAAAATGGATCTATGTTGGTTTTAATTTCTTTTTACCTTTTTCCTTAAACTTATACATTTGGTTAAACTTATATGTATCTATTTAAAAAAAGATATAAGTATGTAAAACATTTTTTTTTTCTAATTAAAAGTTTATATTTTTTCATTTTAATTTTTATATACAATTATGTTTTAATTTTATAATTAAATATTTTTTATATTAATATCAAAAAGTAGTTTCCTAAAATAATTAATCATTTTTATATTAATATCAAAAAATATTTTCATAAATAATTCATAATTAATTATTTCTATATATCAAAATCTAATTAAAAAAATTAATATTTCTAAAATATTTTTATCATCAAAAGAAATGAAATTATATAATTAATAATTATATAGAAAGTTGTTATTACGAATAAACACGATCTCTTTTATGACATTTTTCAAAAAGTATTTTTAATATAATAAAGATCATTTGCATTATTAAGTACTCAATTACGTATTAAGTCAAATTCACTTGTTGATATTTCCAATGGAATAAGAAAATATTTTTTATGTTATTTTGATTACAATTCCCTGTTAGATATAAGACAAAATTGATCAAGAAATATATTTGTAAAAGGGCAAAAACATTCAATAGTTCAACCAAACTTTATCTATTTATTTATTATTATAGATATCCCATATACACCCATATTAAATCATAATTTAAAAATATTTGTTACAATACCAACTTCTAACCTTTAAGCTTATAAAAAATCAGAATGATTTATTAAAAAATTCAAACATATAAATAAATTTTTAGAGCAAATCAAACCATTTTTTTTTACCTTTTTCAAAATTCCATCAACTAAATTTAATCTTATTAAACTACAAGTAATCAACAAAAATACAAACCATTTTAATATTTCCTCTGGATATCTAATATCTTTATGAAATAAATAAATTTAAAAAAAAATTATATTTTTTTTCCTTATTTATAGCCTAAATCATTTTTGAAATATCTTAATATTCATTTTATTTTAGTTATAATAAATTTTTATTTTTTACCTAACAAACAAGTACTAGACTGCATATTACACTTATTTTTATATTATATATATTTTTAAAAATTATCATTTTAAATTGTTTAATCTATATCATTATAGTGTTTTTTAAATATTAAATCTATTTATTTATTTAAAAATATTTTTTTAACCATAAAAATTAAATAATTATAATAAAAAAATCATTTCATTTCTTAATTAATTATTTCGAATTGAAATAGCTAAGAGCGTGTAAACACGTAATTACATGTCACAAGAATTACGCTGTGAAATTATAGATTAATGATTTATGTAAACTTTAGATGGGAAATGTTCATTCATCACACCTTTTTTGTATTTAGGAATCATTATTTGGGTGGGCCCCTTGGTTTTGGAATGGTCCATTAAAGTAATACAATATGCTTTATAGAGATTTCTTTTCAATTAAGAAATAAATTTAATATTTGTATGTGAGGGATGTTGAGATTATTAACTTTACATGATGGTATCACAGTGATTATTAAGGAAAATTTAGTTGTAGAGTTTAGATTTGATGGTGAGAGAATACTTTTAATTGTACGAGTTGATGTTGAGAGACTATTCTTAATTGTAAACTGACTATTCTGTATTGCGTGACTGTCTCAGTATTGCTTGACCATTCACCTCAATATTGCTTATCCAACTATTCGGCTCAGTATTTAGGCTCAGTGTGGTTAGTTTGTTAGCATAATTATATCTAATAATGTGATGTGATTGATATATTTTAATATGTCATTTTCATTTTTTTATACACATCAATTAATTTATAAAAATGAAAATTTTAACAATTATATCATAAATATCGAACATTTTAATATAGATTTTTTTTATTAAAAGAATAAATTAATTTTTTTCATTTTAATGAATTGTTTTGAATTCTAAGAGATTTAATCGTGGTGTTTTAATTTAAAAAAATTAATTTAGGTATACTTACATTTTGATCGTTGAGAGGGAAATTAGATTTTTCTTTGGGTTTTAAAAATAAATTAAACTTTCCAACGAAATAAAATTGGTTTTGAATTAAGAACTTTAGGTTATCAGTAAATTTTGTTTTCAATAAAAAAGAAATTCAGGTTTTGAATTTAATAATTATTTATATTTATAAAAGAAATGAACATATATATATTCTCTAAGAGTTAGTTTAATTAGTGCATTTTTGTTATTGAGATTTCACGGGTTTAATTTTTTTAAATGTTTTTAGAGTTAGGTTTTGTGGTTGATCTCCTATAAAACAATTTCTTTTGAGTAGATATGTTTCATATAAATATTATGTGAATGTAGCAATTAATGATCTCTGATTTCGAGGCCCCGCGCCCCTCTATATATATTTTGTGTCTTTTTCTATGGTTAATAAAAAATACAAATAATTCTCTCTTTTTGTTTTTTCCGGGGAAAAAATCACAACTTTTTATTAAGAGCGATAAAAAGTTTTACAAGCTATTGAAACATATGCCACCACATCTGGCTCATAAGTCTGCTGTTCTGCTCAACAATTAAGGAGCTGTTCTGCTGTTCTGTAGGACCCAAAACCTTTACAGTCAACCTCCCAACGGAGGTGCAATAACAACCATATATCAAAAATGTGAAAACAAAAACTGGGATCTCCTTCAACAGAAGGAAAACAACCCCAATAAACAAAAATATAAAAATAAAAATATAGATGTCTCAAGGCCCGTGAGCAGTTCAAAACGGATAGCAAGTATAAAAGTCTGTTTGCTGAGAATTTTAAAAGCTGCTACTGAAATCAAGATCTAAAGAAAAATAGAGCTGGAAAATACAAGAGTATACATATAATATATAATGCCGCTGCAAAACTGCTGTCAAAAAGAAACTGGACGACAAAATTCAAAGAGACTGTGCATAAGGAGGCATATTTGATCTGACTGAATGCCCCTGTCTAATCTCTTCTATGACCCAGTTGCCCAAATCCTGTTGAACACCAGCTTTAGATAGCTGGTCTGCTTCTTCATTCTTGTCCCGTCGCAGTGATTAACCTCCAGCTGCCAGTCAAACGAGAACCCGCGCCGGCATCTGTTCTGCACCCTTCTGACCTTGCAGGCTAGCCGTGGCCCTTACGGGTTTCCAAGCAGCTTCCAGGTTTCGGAACCCTAGTCGCCTCCATGATCGCTCAACACACCAATTCTCTCTTTTTGTTAACTCATATATATATATATATATATATATGTATATATATATATATGTATATGTATATGGGGACTATTTTTGCTAAAATTTTATTCTTCATACTTTCCAATAATACAATTTTAGTTTATTTTTGATATTTTTGATAATCTATATTATAACACTATTTTTTTGTTGTTCTTAAAATGCTATTTTTTATAATTAGTAAAAAGAAACATTTATTTTATCTTTCTTATTAAATTTATAATTCATATTAAGAGATTATCTAAGTTAAAATTCCACTTTTCATAATCATATTAAACATGCTTACTCATTTTCAAATAAAAAAAAGTATATTTTTCATTTACCAATTGTGTTTATTTGTTTATTCATTTTCAAATAAATATATTTTTCATTTACAAATTGTATATATTTTTTCAAATAAGAAAGATATTTTTATTTACAAGTTGTTTTTATTTTTTTCAATTAAAGAATATAGTAAAAACTATATATCTAATATTAAATATATATATATTAAATGATTGAGCCTTCATTATGGCAAGGTGATTTCATGTTAACACTTTTAACCTTATCTAAAGCACTGAGGCTTCACTCAATGAACTTGCGTTTGTGGCATACTAAACAATACCCTCAATTTTATTACATATTACAAAATACCTCTAAAAATCACTTTATTTAACTCCCCTAGCATTATGAACCCAATACACCTTCCCAATTTAAAAACCCCTACTTTCACTAGATATTGTAGGTATCCATTTTTTCATTAACATTTTTTATACCACTTTATACTTTTTCATTAACTTTGAGCTCCATTTTCTTTATACAACATATAAAAACCCTTTAGCCCCTATTATATGCTCAATATATTATGTCAAATTTTCTTCAAAATATATACCCTTGTTGTCAGAAAATTTGTAAAAGATAGAGACCCTAGGTTCAAACACATGGGCCAACAAAGGATCTGTTGTAGTCTATCATGACGTCGACATTTTCACCTTATTCAAGAGAAGTAAGGGGTCTCATCGGAGTCGTGCCGTGATCTTACAGGGATAGGGATTAGGATCAAGCATTAAGGAGAGTTACGCCAAGATTATCATTCACATCTACTCTTGAAATCATAGGATCTTCCATATAACCATCACAAACAATAACTTGCAAAGCATCCAAAGAAACAAAATACATCCACATTCATTTATAAGAATTTTTTTTAAAGAGGCCCATGTAAAGTAACACATTCAGGCCCATGTAAAGTAACACATTCAGAACCATAGAGAAATCTTGTAGCTCTTCCCATTAAACTTTAAACATCATTACATCCTAACATTATGGCACATTAGATAGGAACAAAATAACAAGCATATAAAGTAGCTCAGAACTAGATAAACATAGAACAAGGCCAAGTCCTATAGGCTCAACGACAACATCTAGACATATGAATTCCCCCCCCCGTTTGTTGTCTTTTCCTTTAGATTATATAAGCTCTGCTCACCTGAACTACCTGTCTCTTTCTCGAGTGCCACACACTTTCCTCCTTAGATGATTTTGTGGCTCGGCCAGGACTACTCAATTTCTCGTTGACGGCCTTTGCAACTTTGTTGCGCTTGCATGTACCCATATTTTTCACTTTCCATCTTTAGTGTCTCACATATCTTGGTGGATTTTCTCTCTTTCCCTCAGTTGTTTACTCCACAACTGCCCTTTGGTCATACTTGGTCAAAATTTGTAAAAAACTTCGTCCCCTAAAACAAAGGACCTAATGGAACCTGACCACAATAAATTGACTCATCCCCGAGTCAATCCTTCGTTGATGTTGTTGTTTCTTCTTGCTGCTACAAGGCTCTTGCTTATGCTTCTTCTTCTTGAATTATTCCTTTATGTGTTGCAAGTTATCCTTCAAATGAAGGACTCAACTCCAGGAAAGATTGCATGATTGTGGTCTTGAATTGTGTATATTCATTAAGGGCCCATTGCCAGGGATCCCTTAGAGTGACAACTTGTTCAATAAATTTCATGGTAAGTTTAGCTTTTGGTTGGTCAGTTCTTGCATTCAGGAGAGAATTCCACTGAGTCTATGCTTGTGTGTTGAGTTGTTATCGTTTATGGAAATGGACCTATGTTGGTGGTTTGAGGTCGTAGAACAGAGCCTTGGTGACGCGTAAGTCATCCTTAATCTATTGGATCTATTTTTCAAGCATATCAATATGTGCAAAAATATCCTTTTACTGGTCAAGGTTAGGCGTGGCCAAGGCTTGGTTAAAAAATTGGTGAGCATGTTGTCGCAGAGCATAGACCGGTTGATTTTTCTTGGCAAGGAATGTTGACTATTCATGAACTTGACGGAAGATTTCTTTTGCCTCTCCAGTAAGTTGATTAAGAGTTTCCTTCAGAGAAGCCACATCATTGATCTTCTGATCAATGTCACTGACATACTAGGTGGTTGGATTAGGAAGCACTCTTTCGCTAGCTGTGATAGTCTTGGGGAGCTCCCTCTTCACTGAAACAAGGCCAGCGCATGAAATTCTAATGTGGTCACCATAATATGAGAGGGTGTAGTCTAAGAGATCCTTTGGTGCATTTGGTACTACCTCAGCAATGGTAGGCTAAAGATCCTAGAATTTGGCGTTGATATCATCAACCTGTTGTTGTAGTGCTTGCCTTTCTTAGAGAAGCTGATCTCGCTTGGCCACAATGTAGAGAAATTGTTGTTGTTGCTACTCAAATTTAATTGTTGAGGTATTGTGTAGTGCCTATTCTTGGTGAGAAACCAATTGAATTAAAGTAAATAACTGAGAAGATTATCAGTTCTGAAGGTCATCAACTCTCATAGTAGTAGGTGGAAGGTATCAAGCTTGCAACGGTTTTCCATTAGAAACTGATTTCTTGGATTTTCCTTGTGGTGAAGATTCTCATTGGAGGGTCTCTACAGTGTGGGTGTTAGTATGGTATAGAAAAAAATGTGGTGGTGAAATGGGAATGGAGCTGGAGGTCTAAGGTAGGATGTTTATAACTTCTTGGCCTTGTAGACTTGAGTGGATATGCTAACCATTTAACATATGAGAGCTTGATGCTAGTGACAATGATAACAGAGGTATGGTAACCAAATCCACGATTATAGGGTGAGAAGAAATGTCATCTTGGTCAATGTCAGTGATGGATTGAATTATAGAATCAACCTCCATCTTGGTCTTGACACTGAGAAGGTTTCCAGTTAAAGGAAGATTTGAAATGGTTGTGAAGGGGGAGGTTGTGCAGGCTGATGGGTTATGAGACGTTAAGGATGCAATGGAGGTGGATTGTGGGACTTATTCAATGATTTGGGTATTGGCAGGAGAGTGTGGTTCTTCGCTGGTGATGTCGACGACCTGGGTAGAGGTAATTAGAACACGTTTTTAGGAAGTTGAGGAATTTTGAGTTGAAATTGGATAAGTGTCCTAGATTGTCGGTTCAGTAACAGAATGAGGGCCCACTGGAAGAAGGGAGGCAACCACTAGGCTGAATGACAAAGTACTGATCAGACTAACATTAAGAAATTCAGAAAACATGGGAGGGAAACTTATTGATCACCTGAGAGATTCAAAAGTGTTAAAGATTGATATCACAGTTGTCTTGAATATCTTCAAGGCAGGATTGAGCGGCTCTTCTACTACTCGCTTTTAGGAGGTGAAGGGGCTCTTTCCAAGTAGTGGTAATGGAAAAATCCCTTCAAAACAAAATGTCTGCTTGTTGTGCCAGACTTCCCTAATGATGCCTAACTAGGATAGGACTTCAGTGTGGAATACTTTTTTGAGAGAATGAAAGGCAAATCCCACATATCGAATGTGTCTGCGTTGACAACCTTGGGGCAAATCTAGTTGGTACCGTGGTGAAAAACAAACCATATGGAATGTGAGTAGTCATCTAAAAGAAATTTTTGGATTCTGGGAAGGGCCTTTGTTACAATAAGCATCTTGCCATACCAACTAGTGAAGGAGGCCTCATTGATTTATTTGTTGTTTGGGTCCCCTGCTGTCCATCATGGAGAGTACTTGAGTGCCAGTGGCTAATCTTCAGTGACTAGGGCTAGTTCTCTACCTTCAGGATGAAACCACTTCATCATTTCCAAAGAGGCAACTAAATATCTGTAGATGAATTATGTCTCTCACTTGCACACATCCTCGCAGGCTTCAAATAGTTCATTAAGCAAATAGTTACAGTAGTTCAGTTTTCCCCCCTTTTCACAGACTTCCACCATCAAGATGGTATCCAGAGTGAATTTTCACCTTGTATAATGTTGCATGATTTTCCCAGAAATTATGTGATAGACGAACTTTGATTGAGGGAATGTTAATCATATCAATTGTGGCTCCTTTGTCGCTGTGCTGAGTAGCATACTTAGTATAGTAGTTTTTATCACCTGTTTTCTTCCCTCGCTTAGAGGTAGGCTGGAACGCAGAGGACATTTCGAGCCTCCGTTTTGTCCAGGTTTTCATACTTTTTGTTGAATAACTCTATACCTATACTGGGTGTTTATAATCATTATTATCCTTTTTATATATCTAGAGGCATTCAGACGTAACCATTATTGATTTACGAATTCTCCTTGTTTTGTTAAATTGAAAAGTATTTAATGTGAAAATGTCATTAATAATAGGCTCTTCTTGTGGCAGGTGAATGGTTCCTATTTTTGGAGTTCCTGTACCAGCAGTTCTTGTACTAGTAGTTCTTGTACTAGCAGTTCCTATACCAACAATGCAAAAAAAAAAATTTCACCTGAATTTCATGCTTCGATGGGTTTCGAGGAGAATGTGTTCGATATGGATGATAGGTCTTATATATCAAGCTTATGGGAAATATGAAAATTGCACAACCCACTTTACACACATGCTTCAGTCTAAGGAAGCCCTTTCTATGATGGGTGTTGATGGAGTGCAATTTGTCATTTCACATATAATTGAATTCTATGTGGCTCTAATAGATTGGGATTCTCTTGACCATCCCAAGAAAAGGAGATTAAGCTGGAAACAGAGAAGGCAAAGGCAATGCTAGTGTCTTTAATTGATGGGTTTCCTGAGGCAGCAACATATGCTACCCAATTTCACTGCATTTATTCCTTTGAATGAGGGCCCAGACTTCATTATAGTTATGATGAATCTGGGTATTTTTCATCAGTTCTTAGTTCCTTGCAGCATGCAATTCAAGTGTCATTGAATCCATTACAAAAAGATTGTATTCTATGGTTGAAACTATTACATGTCTACCGTGTTGTGTTAATAGAGTCAAAGTCAACTTTGCAGCTCTATGAGAAAGTCATAAGACTAGCTCGAAAACAAACCAATTTCCAACTAGCTCATTGTTTGCACTAGATCATATTTCCTTTGGCGAGTGTGTGGAATATCAGATATGATTATGGTTCCTGGATTGGTCAATGTTGACTTCCCTGATGTTAGAGCTATTATGGAAAATGTTGGGTCCTCTTTGATGAGGATAGGCATTGCAACAGGTAAATCAAGGGCTCGTGATGTTGCACTAAATGCCATTCAATCACCCCTATTTCATAAAGTTCAACCTTCCATCAATTGTTGCCATCTGTGGGAACGTTTCTATAAGAGAATTCCTGTTAGTACCATGCACCACACAACATTTTTATGCGAGCTACATAATGAAATTTTATGAACTGATTTAGTCGCATTGGAGAATATCGACTTTATGGCCATGGTAGCGGTGCTTATTTCAGTGGTTCTTGTGAGATTGAGCTTGGATGGAAAAGTAAATTGGTGTGAATGATCGATAGAAGCCATGTGTTAAATGCATTCGTATGTTTTAGTCTTCGATATTTAAAGGTAGTGTGTACCCTCGTAAAGAAGATTATGACCAAATCTTACCAAACACCATCCCTATTCAAGATTATGACTAGAGCTTGTGTGTTTATTTTGATATGCTTCTGTATGTAGCTCGAGTGGAGAAAATTGAGAGGGATATATGAAAGAACATGAATACGTAGGTGCAGATTTCATTCTCATTCTATGTTTGAACCATGTAGTTGAAAAAAACGTGATATGGTCAAACTACTCTTAGAATCACATATTTGTCAACAACATATTGGCACTGGTTGTTGTATTATCTCCATAACTCAATCAAAATCAAATTTCCTTGTTTTGGTTCCAAACTAGTTTTAATGACCATTCTAAACTTGTATGCATAGATTCGAGTAACTAGGTAGCGTTGTTTCTATAAGACAGAGGTATGTGCCCTAGAAAGGGGATCTAGATACAACATTTTATTTTATTTTTAAGTCACATTTCTTACAAAAGAGGAGGATTGATTTCGCTGTGCAGGAAGGGTGTAGCTTGTGTGCCCAGTGGGATGATCCTTGGAGGCGACCACTGGAGCCCAGCTCTGCGTTGTTCAACAATTATGTAACAGGACTTCGAGATTAATATACTTTGGCATTCTATTTTGCATTTATATTTCTTATGCATCTTCTGGCACTGTGAGTTAGAAGCTGTGACGCAAGAAGTCAATTGAACAAAAACTGAACAACATTTGAACAACAACTGAACAACAATTGAACATCAATTGAACAACAATTGAACAACAACTGAACAACAATTGAACAACAACTGAACAACAATTGAACAACAACCGGTCCCACGTTGACTTTCCTCTTTTTGCATAGGCACTTCACTCTACGCCATTGATTTTGTCATCTAATCCGACGGTTGATAGTCACCTAATCATTGCACATCGCATATTGCAATTTCTCCAGGATAGGGTTCATTCACTCATGAATGATGCGATTCAATATTAATCCAATGGTCAGCATCAACGATGATCCAATGGTCGACAATGATAGCACACGAGGGATCTGCGCAACGTTTAACTGCCCTTACGGAGCCAATATGGTTTATAAACTCTTGGTCTATAAGATTTCGAGTCTGGATTTGATATTATCGTCTGATCATCTTAGAAACCGATATCCATTGGATAATAGAATCCATCAAATCCTACGGCTAGTGGCTCCTCAATTAATGCACGGGTTAAAAACAAGCCTAACCCCACCATTGAATATGACATAAGCAGTTGAAATTTAGATCAATGGTTAGGATGGAGTACGGGCCTTCAACCACGATCAAGCCTTTTTGTGCTCTTCTACCCCCGCCATTAATACTTATGACCGTGATTAACACATAAACACTGAGATTAACAATTAAAGTGTGAAAACAGAGGAAATGCTCGGATTTAGTTTCAGAATGCAAATACACAAAGGTGAACGAGAGTTTTCACCAGGATTAACACACAAATGCAAACTAAATCAAATTCCTTCAATATAATAATATTTACAGAGTCTTGGCCCTCTCGACTCAATAACAACAAATTAATAGACCTCCATTTCAATCTCAAAACCCTCTCTCTCACTCGACTCTCGTCTCTCACTCCAATCTCAATCATCTCAGCTAATCCCTCTTCATTACTTTTTCTTCTCTTTATGAATCGAATCCTATTCTAACTGTACTAACAATTCGATCTCTATTTTAATCATTCTAACAATCAAATCTCTATTTTCAAGCTCCATTACACACCTATGCTAACAACTTATCCCTTAATCTAAAATAAGACAATTTCCTGACTATTACAATAATGAAATACATATCATTTTCGAGAGATACAACCCTCTTGACTAAAATTGACTTTTGACCACTCAGGTTAATGAAATTCAACTCATTTAGCCACAACATGTGAACAAACCATCACATTGCTGGCTAAGTCCAGATGATCCTGCATCAGACTCCTTGGGAAGAAAAGAATCATCCCTCAGCTTTCAGGGTTTACTCCATACTTCTGCAACTCTGCTGTTGCCAACCAACTAGCATCCTCCACTCGTTGTCCTTTCCATTTGACTAGATATTGATAATAAACCTGTCCTCTGGTTCTTTTGGATACTATTTTCACCAAAAAAGCTTCCACCTCTCTCTTAACTCTCTTTGGCATTTGTTCTTCCCAGTTCTAAGTTTGAACTTCATCTTCTGTAGTTTCCTCCTGTAGCTTTGTCTCTGTCTCTTTGTGTGGATAGAAATCTGCAACATTGAAGATAGGTGATATTCCAATCCCTTCTGGCAATTCAATTTCATAAGCATTAGTTGAAAACTTTCTTATAATTCTACATGGTCCTATGTTTTTCATTTTTAGTTTATTGTAAGTCTTAGCAGGAAATCTTTCTTTTCTCAAATATACCATCACTAAATCTCCCACTTGGAATTCTTTCTCTCTTCTTTTCATATCTACTCTCTGTTTGTATTTGCTACTGCTTTCCTACAATCTGCCTTTGACATCATCTTGTAGTCTATGCATCTTCTCTGCAAACTCTTCAGCTTTTACACTTCTTGTCTCCTATTTACCCAAATTTCTGAGCTCATACACACCTCTTGGATTCATCCCAAAAGAAAATTTGAAATGGATTCATTCCAATACTTCGATTTGGAGTGTCATTATAAGAAAACTCAGTCTAAGCTAGTGATAAATCCCACTGCTTAGGATTTTGATACACTAAACTTCTCAATATGTTTCCCAAGCTTCTGTTTACTACATCAGTTTGTCCATCTGTTTGAGGATGGCATGCTAAACTGAAACTGAGGTTAGCTCCTAGTTTCTTCCAAAGAGTTCTCTAGAAATTCCCTACAAAATTTGTATCTCTATCAAACACAATACTTATAGGCAATCCATGTAATCTTATAATTTCTGAAAAAAATAGATTAGCAATGTGTGTTCCATCACTAGTATTTTTACATTCAATGAAATGTGCCATCCTGGAAAATCTATCTACCACAACATAAACGAAATCATTCCCCCTTTTAGTTTTAGGTAACCCCAAAACAAGATCCATGCTAACTGCATCCCATGGTCGGTCTGGTATTGGCAACATCTGGTACAATCCTGTATTCTGGCTTCTCCTTTTAGCATGTTGACATATCCGGCACTTCTCAACAAATATCTTAATATCAGTCTACATCTTTGGCTAATAATAAAAAGTATTTACCTGAGCAAAGGTTTTGTCTTGTCCAAAGTGACCAGATAATCCTCCACTATGTTTCTCCTTTATTATGTTTTCCCTCATAGAACATTTGGAAATGCACAACTTGTTGCCTTTAAACAATAAACCTCCTTGGATAAGATAATCTAACCACTGACTTCGGTTAGGAACTATTGGATTTTGTACGGATGTGAAAATATCTTTGAAATCTGCATCGTCTTCATACATTTCAATCATTTCTTCAAATCCTACAACACCAACTTTTAATTCTCGCACAATGAAATTTACCCTACTTAAAGCATTAGCAACTTTGTTAAACTTACCACTTGTGTGCTTTATCACAAAAGTAAAGCTTTGCAAACACTCTACCCACTTGGCATGTTTCTGGTTCAATTTTGGTTGGTTGTTTATGAACTGCAATGCATGATGGCCATAATACAATATAAATTCCTTTGGTAGCAAATATTGTCTCCATTTTTTTAAGGCTTGTACAATAGCATAAAATTATTTATCATAAGAAGAATATTTCTTCTTTGCTTCATTTAATTTCTCACTAAAGTATGCTATTGGTCTCTGTTCCTGACTCAAAACTGCTCCAACTGCAACTCCACTAGGATCAGTTTCAAATTGGAATACTTTTCCAAAATTAGGTAAAGCTAAAACTGGTTTCTCTATGATTTTCCTCTTCAGCAACTTAAAATTCCTGTTTGTTGCTTCTGTCCACTTGAGTGGCTGATTAGTCTCCTTGATTGTTTCAATAATTGGTGCACAAATATGACTAAAACCTTAAATAAATTTCCTATAAAAACTTGCAAAACCATGAAAACTTCTTACCTCAAATATATGCCTTGGAATAGGCTAGTTCCAAATTGCTTGGAATTTCTCTGGATCCATTTTCAACCCTTCTTTAGAAACTACAAATCCCAAGTAAATTAATTCTTCTTTCATGAAACTACATTTCTTCAGATTTATCAGTAGTTTTGCTTCTTGCAGAGTTTATAAAACCAATTTAAGATGCTCCAGATGTTCTTCCTTACTTCTACTAAAAACTAGAATATCATCAAGATAAACAGTAACAAACTTTCATGAACGTGCTAGGTGCATTATTGAGTCCAAAAGGCATCACTAATGCAGTATTATATTCATCTCCTTCTGTAATTCTTATTTGATGATATCTACTCGTTAAATATATTATTAAAATACTTTGACCCACTCAAACAATCCATAAAATCATCCATGCGTGGTAAAGGAAATCTATACCTGATAGTGATCTTGTTTATGGCTCTGGAATCTATACACATATGCCATTCACCTCATTTCTTTGGACTAAGTATTGTTGGTACAACAAATGGACTAAGACTCTCTCTGATTAGTCCCTTATCCATCAGTTCTTGCACTTTTCTTCCAACTTCTGCATTCCCTTGACGAGTTAATCTGTACGCTGCTTTATTTGGCAAACTTGCTCCTGGTATTAGATCAATATGATGACTAATACTCCTGATTGGTGGCAATGCATTTGGAAACTCATCCACAATAATGTTTGCAAAATCATTTAACAGAGTTTTGATTTCTTCAGGTAAATCATCTAAGTTTGTGGAAGTTAAAATTACCTTAGGTCTCCTTATGACAACAAAATGCATTTCTTCACCTTTTCCTACCTCTTGCAACAACTCATTTCCACTCATCAGCATAACATTGTTTCCAAGTGCTCCTTTGTCAGCATCATCCTTCAATGGCATCAGTGTATGTTTATTTCCATTCTTCTCCAGAGTATAATTATTTTTCCTCCTGTTATCACTCAGAATTTTCTCAAGGTTAAAGAAAGAAATTTCCGAGGCAACCACAAACCAATCTTTTAAGTACAGAATCTAGTCAATTTGTACTCAAAGAGGGCTCTCTCTTTATGATTTAGCTTTGTTTTGTGAGATATTAGGCTAGTTATGGAAGCTTGGGGGGTTTTGATTTTGCTTGGTGGTGGAATTCAGGAGCAGATGGATAGAACAAGGTATTTCAGGCCATTGGGCTATGGAGTTAACTGGGGATGGCTTAACTGGATCATGTTGATTCAACAAAGGAGGGCTTCACAGGGCAAGATGGCTAAACAAGAAACAAATGATAGCTTAAAAGGGTGAAATGGTCTTGAAAGGGAGGAAGGGAAATTAAGAATCCTTCAACAAAGTTCAAGATAAGGGAAAGTGGGTGCTCATTAACAAAAAGCAATTAAGAATTTTTTGTTAAATGGTCACAGTGATAAACTAAAAAGCAAGGAGCAATTAATAATTCCCTACCTATGATAGCTTAGAAGAAAACATTAAGAATATAAATGATTTTAAAGATAGAATGCAGTAAAGCTCTTTCTGAATTATACTTTTTCGTTTATCATTCAGATATAGAACACATATGAATATTTAAACAAGAAAACTGTAAAAACATAAGATATAGAATACTTATTTGTTTCTCGTTTGACACAGGTATCCTCTAAAAGTCCTTTGCTTTATTACTTTGTCCAGCCAGCCATACAATAGTTGTTCAACATCACTTCTATTCCAAAATAAGGCGTCTATAGAAATGTCTAAGAATCCACACAAAATACTTCAAATGAAGAAGTATTTATACTAATTGTAAACTGAAATATCTTGAAAAAATATCAAGATTAGTTTCACAAATATCTCTAAATGTTTACATTAATAGAACTTAAATAAAGTACATTCAAAACTAATGAATCTATTTGGCACTATTTCTATGGATTTATGGGGACAAACAAGGGAAAGTCGAATTTGATAGTAGCTCTTAGTTGATGATGAGGCATCCCAATCACTAACTGCATCCTTCCTTTGTGCATTCTGCCCCAGAAATTCTACAAACTTAGGGTCCAATGATATGCTTGTATATCTTAGTCCATGATAGATATGTAAAAAGTGAAAGATGTTTTTGTAGAAAAGAATGTTTTTGAGATAAAACTCTCTCAGTTTCCCAAAATTCAGCTCCAGCTGTTCACAATAGCCTCTGCAAAATGATGTCAAAAATAGGACTTTGCACAAACTGAAAACTAGGCTGTGAAGACATGCATTTATATCTCTTTTGGTAATGCCTATGTAAGACGTGAGATAGTTTTTGTATATTATCCTGTTAGGAATAAAAAATTCCTCTAGTTTTCCAAAATACATCTTGGATTGGTCACAATAGTTTCTGCAAAACTATGACTTAAACAAGAAAGTTTTGAAGATTGTACCATTTTTGCTCTGATTTCATCTTTTAACCTTAAATTCCTTTCACTGTTTTTCACTTTTACTTTGGATAAACTTCATTGTAGCTGGTGAAAGTGTTTTCATCTTTGTTTAACCCTTAATGTCTTCATGTTTACTTTTACTGTTTACTATTTACCTTTTACTTTTACCGCTCTATTTTTTCATTTGTCTTCACTTTGACATGAATTCGTACGCTCTGTTTTGTAATTGTCTTCCCTGCTGTTTATCTTCATGCTAGATGATTTACTTGATTTGGTCTTCAATCTGATACTCTTTAACCCTGATACACTTTCACTGTTCTTTACTGTGTCGTTTTACCTTCCATCTCTATTTGAATAGATTTGATAACAATCTCGAAGTAAACAGCTTATGACTAGTATTAAGACTGTTTATCCAAGGCTGCAGTTTTTTGATTGCCTGTTATGGAGCGACTGGTAATAGTGTACTAGTTGACTTGGAAGCACACCATGGACTAGAGTGGCGTCGGGCAGCAACTTTCAGGGTGGTTGATGGTTTTGGGTACGCGTTGGTCATCTTCTATGTACCAGTTGCATGCATGAGTTTTTCAGAATAAGGATGAAAAATGGATTAACTTTGTTTTTATGCAAAGTCAAAGTTTTTTGGTGGGTTTCGTGACATGGACGGGTTACGTCAGCGAGGGTGACTTGACATTTTATCGTTAGCGGGAGGCAGTAAGCGGGTTTCATTGCATCGCTTATGGAGGGTAAGTGGTATTTGGGGGGAGCCGCGCGATTCCATACATTGCTTGACACGTAGCATCGGCACTGTTCACAAAACTGCTCACATCACACGCTAAAGGTTTACCAAAAGGCCTGCGCGATATGAGCGAGGGCCGTCAGATCTAAAGGGTCCGATCGGATGATAATCGGGGTGATGACATGACTGATGTATAACAGGGGCGGGCCTGATATTAATTAAAAGACTTAATCATATCGGGGGAAATTTGATTGGTCGCTAAGTTATTAATTAGTCCCGATGACTTAATTATTTCTCATTAGCATGGCGGGGAGGTTGGGTTCTTAATTAACTACAGATTACCTAATTAATCGCATTTATTGTTTGATTTATGGTTATATTTAACCATTGGGGCAGGATATGTAAAAATTTGAGGTTTCTATAATAATACGGGTGCGAGTGTTTTTCTTTTGGAGAGTTAAATAATAATACAAGTTAAAATTTAATATAACTTTGTGGAAATTTAACTAGCGCTATGATAAAACATTTATGAAAGTGTATTTAATCATATAACATTTAAAACTTAGGCTAAACGAATATGAGGGTTTTGAGATATGGAAATGTTTTTAATTTCTCTAAGTAAAGTAGGAATTTTACTTAGGAAAATCTTTTAAAGGGGATGAATGAATTTATGAAAGGGTAAATATTGATGAAAGGGACTTAAGTACATTAGGCATTCCAAATTATTGGGCCGAGGGTCCAGTCCTTCCAAAAGTTAGATAAATGCTCTGAGCCCCTCTAACTGTTGATAATGCAACAAGATGATGGAGCTTAGTGGAAAGAAGTCACCTTCACTAAGTGGGCTCGCAAGCTATTTTTGGCGCAAAGTCTATTTTTAGACATATGGATCATGGTCTATGAGTTGCAGGATGCTAGTTGTGGATGATCGGTCATGTCGGTAAAAATAGATGGACTTATATTTTTAGACATATGGGCAGGTTTCTATTTTTAGACTGTCAGGCTAAAAATAGAAAAGTCGAATATTATTTTCTCATAATAATATTTGGACTATAAACATTATCTTATCCTCTTGGAGCACTTCAGTTTGAGCTACAGATGTGGCACATGCAGCTGTCAGAAGGAAATACGCTTTTCTTGTGGGTCAGTTGAGCTATTGCATGCAGGACTTCAGTTAGAACTCATGTGGTTGAGTTTGGTGGAGTTGATTGTGGAGTTGATGGAGTTGTGTTCAGTTTGACTTGGTTGAACTAGTTGTATTTTAGTCTAACTAAAGAATACACTAGTGATGAGTTGTGTGAATTAAACATTAATTAATTCACTAATTATTAACTCATAAAGCAACTAAAGAATACATCAGTTAACTCAGTGCATGTACAGTTCAGTGGAGATAGGTGTTAGAGGTTGAGATTGCTATCAGTTGTGACTACAGTGTGACTATAGTTGTGCATGTGATTGGCACATGCATTGATGGAGATTGCCAATTATGGCTTGCGTAGTATGCCAAGGGAATTCATTTTTACAGAGTGGATGATTTCTCTTGCAGATTGCGCAGTGGAGGCAGGCAAAGCAGTGGAGGAGATTTGAGCTGTGATTGATTAGATCTGAGCTAGTTTTATGTGTAACAGGTGGAGATAGTACCGAGTACTTGTGAGGAGTATTGTACTATGTATTGTTACATGTTATCTATCATTATAATATACAGATAGTGTGGGGTTTTCAGCTGTATGCTTTCCCCGGGTTACATACTGTGTTAATGTGTGCATGTGATTGATGTTTCATTGTTTTTAATGCTGCTAAATTGATGATCAACGTAGAGGAGATTATGTATTGTGCATGTATTCTGCAATAGTGTATAATCGGGATAATCTCTGTGAATAAGTGTCATATTATTCAAAATTTCTACACTAACCTGTTGTAGATACCTTTAGCACTTAGGGGAAATTAGTGAAAATTTAGGGGAAATGAGTAGGGAAGTTAATTATTTTGACTTTGTTTGCTTGATGTGCCTTCCATGTGATACATGCCCTTGTCTAGTGATGAAAGTAACAATATTTAAGCATTATTCTTAACCATTTCATCACAAATCTATTTTTCAACCATCATCTACTTACCCTACCTACTTTATCCTAGCACTTTCACTTCTTTATTAGGGTGCACTTAGACTGGCAAACCCTTTTCTCACTTTCATTTCTTTTACATAGT
Organism: Pinus tabuliformis; assembly: GCA_031772625.1. Taxonomy (NCBI): domain Eukaryota; kingdom Viridiplantae; phylum Streptophyta; class Pinopsida; order Pinales; family Pinaceae; genus Pinus; species Pinus tabuliformis. The sequence goes on along the minus strand of CM062804.1, from coordinate 1,289,511,608 downwards.
GATATCTATCTAAATCTACATTTATTACATCCAAGGGCTCAGATTAAACTGTTAAGCTCCTTTTATTCACTCTACCTTATCTACTTATTTGCCAAAATTAAGCTATTTGGTTACCATGGATTGTGGCATAGGTAACAAGTTGCACACAATCCTTATTATGCATACAGTAAATAATAGTGGCATTTAGGCTTGCACACTTTCATGGTCTTTTCTTTTTGTTGGGGTTCATTTTCTTTCATTTTTTGACCTTTTCTTTATTCTTTACCCTTTGATTTTTCTTTTAGGGTATACCCTCTTTACATTTTTTAATTTTTTGATTTTTTACAAATATGGAAAACATTTGCAGAAGAAAAGGTATGTACATATTTCAGAGACAACTAAGTCAATCATGATATATGACACCTATTGGTATAGGAACCTAACAGTTTCTCCACTTGGGGATGGCATTTTCTTGTGAAATGTCAAGAACACCGTCGACTAGTAGCCTGATCCATTGGGCCAATCCCACACATGTATATGCTCTGTTGCATAATCTTTGTGTCTAAAACTTTTGAACTAAAAATACACCCTTTTTGCAAACTGAAATTTGGTCTAACATAACATTGCTGCTGAAAACTGAATTTATTCAAACTGAAATCCTACCTACTTACTCTAATCAGCTTTCTGATTGTTGGTTAGGTAAAATGAAACAACCAATGCAACCACTCAAGCAGTATATATGTTGATGGGTTTTGCTGCTTGGGCTTGTTTGTGATGGAAACTGAGATCCTAAAGCCAAATATAACCTTTTCAACCAAAGATAAGATAAGGAAATACTTGCTTTCCTTTGTAGGCTCCAAAAACTATACAAAAGGATCATCCAAAATATGTACACTATTTTTGAACTAATTCAAACAGCTATATAATTGTTCTGGATAGCCTCCATGCCATGAAACTGAAATGTCACTTTTATCTTTATCACCCTGCAGACTTTCAGATGAGCATTGTGATGATACTTCTATTGATTGAAATATCTAGCTAGTGAAACCATTATCATCTTGATTTTGACTCTCATAGTCTGTTAATGGAGAAAAATTATGATTGCATTCATTATCAAACTCATCAGTTATGGGATCATGAAAAACTTGGAAGGATTGATGCAACTTATTACATATAGGTTTGAATGGAACTTAATAAGTTTATCTAAGCTGCTCATCCTTTTCTTTAGAGATTTTATACCACATTTCCTTTAAAAACTGAAATGATTCAAAATAAAGAGGCAAAGAAGCTTCACTTGTTTCCAATTTTTTTGCATTTTCTTCCTCACTTTCATAGCTGAAATGAACAAGCTGATAACTATTCTCAAGTTGGTGAAACCGGATTTCATTATTCCCAAAACTAGCCTCTGATTACTCTGTAAAATTAGTTTGGATTTGAAGAACATAATTATCATCATATTGATCATATTTGGGCAAATCATCAAAAGAAGTAATGTCATCAAACACACACATTAGATTAGGAGATTTCTCCTCCACATATTGCTTTATAAATCTATCTTCTAATCTATGGTACTTGGAATTAGCAGGAATTTGTTCATGATTCTTAATCTCTTCTTGTACTGATGGCTGCAATATATTGACCAAAGGATAATGGCAATCCTGCCATATAAGATCTTCTGGATGATTTGTAGCAGGAAAACAAACCTCATTCCAAACCTCTGCTTGATTTAAGTAATTGGCCAATTGTTTCTCCTCCTTATTATCCACTGTAACCAAGTGCTCTAAATACTCTTGATCTTCATCAAATATAGCAACATGCAAGGAAAGAAAATTTGTGACATGGTTTTCATCAAATGAATTTGACTGGTCTATAGCTTCTGAAGAAATTGCTACTTGCTGAAGATGGTCTTGTGGTTCAAAACTTTTAATCTCTATCGCCTCTACCTCCAGATCTCTGGACTGTTGTTGGTTTTCATTGTTGTTTTCTATTTGAGCAATTTCAGGGAACCGAATTTCTTCTTTATTCTGATCTGTTTGTTGTGTTGCAAGAATTGTTTCCTGTGGGGAAACTTCATGGGCCTCTAAACAACATACATCATCTTTTTCTTTCTGAGGGGAAGATAATTCAAGCAAGGCTTCCACTTTTTGAAAAGGCTTTTCTTCTAAAACCTCTAATATTTCATGATCCATGAACTGATCATCATCATCATAGTAATTTTCAAGATATTGAATAAAACTTTCAAAATTGTCACAACAGTATTGAATTAGCAATAGAGATGAATAACTTGTATTTGTCATGAAATGCTGCATGAAAATGCTTTAAAGAACATATGCTAGAGGCTGGTAAATTTTCATACCAAGATCTAGCTTTTTCTTCTAAAGTCGCCATAAATATTTTCATAAGACAATCTTCATGGAATTTGACTTTAAACTTTCGAATGTGCATATGAAATTTTAATAAATGTAAAGCAGCATCATCTCCTATTTCATCTTTAAACAATGAAAGATTTTTTGATCGATTAAAGTTGGGTAAAGGATTTGGAAAACCTGGAATCTTTGACTTGTCCAAAGGAGCATACTTACGTTGATTTATTGAATTCATCTTGAAAACACTCAATGCTAAAATTGGGTCACCGTAGGTTCTCAACAACTCTGGATTATTTTAGTAGTGGAGTCTTCAGTATTAGAGGCTTCTTGATTGGAAAGTGATCATCATAAGATTCAAAAGAATAATATATATTTACAATTTTCAAAGGAAAATAATTAAAAAATTAATCTAAAACCTTCTCTAAAATACAATATACATTGGAGAACTCTATCAATTTAGAAAGAACATAATGTCTTGGATAACAATCCAAGTTAAAAGCCTAATCTTTTCATATTGTTCTTTCAGGTTCATTCCTCTAGTGGAGTCTTAGTTGTGAAATTGATGTGGAATCGCCAGGTGGATGATTTAAACCTTTGTTTGTCTGATCACTGTCCACCATCATAAATCAGATCTAAACCTGTAAAACAATTCTGAAGAAAAATAGTAAATAACTTCAAATAATTCCTTTAAGATACATAAAATATTTAATTTAGTGCTTTCTCAAAGGTTTATTTTAACTGAAGATCTGGTCTGCGAAACCAGAGGTTTTGGGTTCGTTCCCCAGTTGAGTTGCCACTATGTTATCACTCAGAATTTTCTCAAGGTTAAAGAAAGAAATTTCTAAGGTAACCACAAACCGATCTTTTAAGTACAGAATCTAGCCAATCTATACTCAAAGAGGGTTCTATCTTTATGATTTATCTTTGTTTTGTGAGATATTAGGCTAGTTATGGAAGCTTGGGGGGGTTTGATTTTGCTTAGTGGTGGAATTTAGGAGCAGATGGATAGAAAAAAGTATTTCAGGCCATTGGGCTATGGAGTCAATAGAGGATGGCTTAACTGGATCAGGTTGATTCAAGAAAGGAGGGCTTCACAGGGCAAGATAGTTAAACAAGAGACAAATGATAGCTTAAAAGGGTGAAATGGTCTTGAAAAGGAGGAAGGGAAATTAAGAATCCTTCAACAAAGTTCAAGATAAGGGAAAGTGGTGCTCATTAACAAAAAACAATTAAGAATTTTTTGTTAAATGGTCACAGTGATAAACTAAAAAGTAGGAAGCAATTAAGAATTCCCTACTTATGATAGCTTAGAAGAAAACATGAAGAATATAAATGATTTTAAAGACAAAATGCAGTGAAGCTCTTTCTGAAATATACTTTTTCGTTTATCATTCAGATATGGAACAAATATGAATATTTAAACAAGAAAACTGTAAAAACATAAGATATAAAATACTTATTTGTTTCCCATTTGACACAGGTATCCAATAAAAGTCCTTTGCTTTATTACTTTGTCCAGCCAGCCATACAATAGTTTTTCAACAGCACTTCGATTCCAAAATAAGGTGTCTACAGATATGTCTAAGAATCCACACAAAATACTTCAAATGAAGAAGTATTTATACTAATTGTAAACTGAAATATCTTGAAAAAGTATCAAGATTAGTTTCACAAATATCTCCAACTGTTTACATTAATAGAACTTAAATAAAGGACATTCAAAACTAATGAATCTATTTGGCACTATTTCTATGGATTTATGGTGACAAAGAAGGGAAAGTCGAATTTGATAGCAGCTCTTAGTTGATGATGAGGCATCCCAGTCACTAACTGCATCCTTCCTTTGTGCATTCTGCTCCAGAAATTCTGCAAACTTAGGGTCCAATGATACGCTTGTATATCTCAGTCCGTGATAGATATGTAAAAAAATAAAGAGTTTTTTGTATATGAGAATGTTTTTGAGATAAACCTCTCTCATTTTCCCAAAATTCAGCTCCAGCTGTTCACAATATCCTCTGCAAAATGATATAAAAAACAAGACTTTACACAAACTGAAAAATAGGCTGTGAAGACATGCACTTATATCTCTTTTGGTAATGCGTGTGTAAAAAGTGAGATAGGTTTTTGTATATTAACTTCTTAGGAACAACAACCTCCTCCATGTTTTCAAAATATATCTTGGATTGGTCACAATAGTTTTTGCAAAACTATGACTTAAACAGGAAATTTTTTAAGATTGTACCACTTCTGCTCTGATTTCATATTTTAACCTTAAATTCCTTTCAACTGTTTTTTACTTTTACTTTGGATAAACTTCATTTTAGCTAGCGAAATTGTTTTCATATTTGTTTAACCCTTAATTTCTTCATGTTTACTTTTACTGTTTACTGTTTACTTTTTACTTCTACAGCTCTGTTTTCTCATCTGTCTTCACTTTGACATGAATTTGTATGCTCTGTTTTGTAATTGTCTTCTCTGCTGTTTATCATTATGCTAGATGATTTACTTGACTTGGTCTTCAATCTGATACTTTTTAACCCTAATACACTTTGACTGTTCTTTACTGTGTCGTTTTACCTTCCATCTCTATTTGAATAGATTTGATAACAATCTCTGAGTAAACAGGTCTTCTGACTAGTATTAAGGCCATTTATCCAAGGCTGCGGTGTTTTGATTACTTGTTATGGAGCGACTGGTAATGGCGTATTGGTTGACTTGGAAGCACACCGTGGACTGCAGCGACGTTGGGTAGCAACTTTCAGGGTGGTTGATGGTTTTGGGTATGAGTTGGTCATTTTCTACGTACTAGTTGCATGCATGAGTTTTTCAGAATAAGGACGAAAAATGAATTAACTTTGTTTTTATGCAAATTCAAAGTTTTTTGGCGAGTTTCGTGACACGGACAGGTTACATCAGCGGGGGTGACTTGATATTTTGTCATTAGCGGGAGGCGGTAAGTGGGTTTCATCCCACTGCTTATGGAGGGTAAGTGGTATTTGGGGGGAGCTGTGCGATTCCATACGTTTCTCGACACGTAGCATTGGCACTGTTCACAAAACCGCTCACATCGAGCGCTAAAGGTTGGCCAAAAGGCCCATGCGATATAAGCGAGGGTTGTTGAATCTAAAGGATCTAATGGGACGGTAGTTAGGGCGATGACATGACTGATGTATAACAGGGGCAGGCCTGATATTAACTAAAAGAATTAATCATATCAGGGCGAATTGATTGGTCGCTGAGTTATTAATTAGTCCTGGTGACTTAATTAATTCTTATTAGCATGGCGGGGAGGTCAGGTTCTTAATTAACTATAGATTAGCTAATTAATCCCATTTATTATTTGATTTATAGTTATATTTAATCATCGGGGCAGGATATGTAAAAATTTGGGGTTTTTATAATAATACGGTGCGGGTGTTTTGTTTTTGGAGAGTTAAATAATAATACAAGTTAAAAGTTAATATGAATTTGTGGAAATTTAACTAGCGCTATGATGAAACATTTCTAAAAGTGTATTTCATCATATAACATTTATAACTTAGGTTAAACGAATATGAGGGTTTTGAGATATGGAAACGTTTTTAATTTCCCTAAGTAAAATAGAGATTTTACTTAGGAAAATCTTTTAAAGGGGATGAATGAATTTATGAAGGGGTAAATATTGATGAAAGGGACTTAAGTACTTTAGGTATTCCAAATGTTGAGCTGAGGGTCCGGTCCCTCCAAAAGTCATAGAAATTCTCTGAGCTCCTCTAACCTGTTGTAAATACCTTTAGCACTTAGGGGAAATTAATGAAAATTTAGGGGAAATGAGTAGGAAAGTTAATTATTTTGACTTTATTTGCTTGATGTGCCTTCCATGTGATACATGCCCTTGTCCAGTGATGAAAGTAACAATATTTAAGCATTATTCTTAACCATTTCATCACACATCTATTCTGCAACCATCATCTACTTACCCTACCTACTTTATCCTAACATTTTCACTTCTTTATTAGGGTGCACTTAGACTGGAAAACCCTTTTCTCACTTTCTTTTCTTTTACATAGTGATATCTATCTAAATCTACACTTATTACATCCAAGAGCTTAAATTAAATTGTTGAGCTCATTTTATTCACTCTACCTATCTACTTATCTGCCAAGATTAAATTGTTTGGTCAGATCTTTATTCTCTATATCTAAAATGTTAGGTCCCTATAATACTAGTGATTACCCCATTACTATTGTAGTTGTATCCCTTATTAATATTGTTGTGCCTCTATTGTCCCCATATTGTTATTACTGTGCCCCATAGAATCCCTCTATTGTTATTTTTGTGCCTTTATATTATTATTGTTAGGTTGGCTCGGTTATATTGTGACTCCTTAGACTCCTATATATAGAAAGGAGGTTTTGTCATTTGAATCATCAAAGAATCATTCATTTGTGTAATGTAAAGGAGGCTGCCCCCTTGAAGAGGCTGAATTCTAAGGCACTGATCTATCTTTTCTATCTTTTTGTGAGCTGGTTTCATAACATTTGGTATCAGAACTTTGGATTCTAGGGTTTCGCTGCTCCAAATAGGTCATCGTGGAATTTTCGCTATAATTTTTTTTTTATGCGACGTTTCAGAAGAAAAAAAGAAAAAAAAACCCATTCGAGGCAAATTCGCACTGAACCTTGGGTCTGAATTTCAGAGCTTTTCGCATTATATTTGCGGAGATATGATCTGAGGAAGTTGGTATTTTTGTAGACTCCTGAATTACATTCCAAACAGGTGACCTGGGGAAAATCGTCATAACTTTCTCTCTGAGCATCGGATTGAAATTTCATAAGAAGATATAGAAAGAGGACAGATTTTAGTTTTTTGTATATATTTTTCAGAGCCAAAGGTCGAAACATGAACACGTGGCATGTCATACAACTTCGCTCTATTGAACTAGTCTATAATTAGGTCACTGTGGGAGATTTGGCATAACTCTTCCTTGGAGAATCCAATTTGGATCAGAATGGTGGCATTGGAAATAGGACACAGAGGGCTACTATAGGTCATAATTTTAGAACTGGATGTTCCGAAATTACAGAGATACATCAGAGGAAATATCGAGCTCCTACAAAGTGAAAAAATGTGTGTATATTTTTTTTAAATTTTTGCTTAAGCTTGGTTTGAAAAATTATTTTGAAGGAATTCAAAGGGCGTAGTAGAGCATTATTATCAGTAACTTATGCCCCGAGGAAAGAAAATGCAAACACCTAGTAAGCAACCTGAAAGCTCTAGCATGACTCATGAAGAAGAGGAAGAAATGCTACATGATATATCAAAATTACAAGACCAAGTGCAACAAATGTCACTCCCACAAAAGCTAATAGAAGCTAAGATAAATGGCATGGAATCTAAGATAAAGTACGTGGAAGCTAAGATGGACGATTTGAAGATAGATTTGAAGACATATTTGAAGACAGGCATGGCAGATTTGAAGACAGATTTGACAAATTTTCTACAAGAAATACTTAATAATGGTGAAAGGTTAGTAAATGAAACTCATGATGCAAACAAAAGAAATGTTAATCATGATTTCATAGATTCTAATGTTGGATTGAAGACCCACCATATTCCAAAAATTGATATGAGGAAGTTTGATGGTAAGGATCCTGCAACATGGATATTATAGATGGAGCAATTTTTCGATCTCAATAATGTGCAAAACACACAAAAGGTAGGTATTGCAACTTTATATTTGGAACCAAATCAGTTTGTATGCTATCAATGGCTTTGCTCTCATAAACAAATTATCACTTGGGCAATTTTTACGGAAGAATTGACAGCACATTATGAGGATACAAAAAGCAACACTTTTTTTAGCCAATTGATAAGTCTCAAACAAAAGGGTTCAATAATGGAGCACGTTGAGGAGTTCCAAAAATTGAACATAAGGGTGAAAAATATTCCAGAGGAGCATAGGATTGATGTGTTCATAGGGACTTTAAAGGATAATATCCAAAATGATGTTTGCCTTTGGGAACCTGATTCATTAGAGAAGGCATTAAAGTTAGCATGAAAAATGGAAAACAAAATTATGGCAACCAGGAAGCATACCACTCACAACTATAAATATGGAAGTGTTGTTGCCCCTAGTCTTCCACAACCTATAAGGTTGACACCACAACAATTGGCAGAAAAAAGAGCAAAAGGGCTTTGTTACAGTTGTGATAGCAAATACACTAAAGGTCATAAGTGTGTTGAGAAGAAATTATTATACATAGATTTTGAAGAGGAAGAAGAAAATGAGCAAGAAAGGTCAAAAGAAGAGGATATACTCCAGGAACAAAGCCTAGATAAAGAAGAAATGAATCCGACCATATCTTGTAATGCATTGGCTAGAATTACCACTCCTCAAACCATGAAGATAGAAGGACAAATCAAGAAGTAAAAGGTAATAGTGTTAATTGATTCAAGAAGTACCCACAATTTTATTCATTATAAGGTAGCAAAAGAATTGAATTGCTTCCTATATCCAGCACCAGGGTGTCAAGTGATGGTTGCAAATGGAGGAACCATAAATTGCTCTGGAAAGTGCCATAATATCAAGCTATCCATGGGAGAATATGTATTGACTAGCCCAATGCTTTCCATTCCAATGGGAGGTGATGATGTTGTACTAGGAGTCCAATGGCTACAATCTTTGGGTACAATAGCTTTTAATTTTCAAGAAATTTTCATGAAATTTTCTGCGGAAGGAAAGGAAGTTGAATTAAGGGGTATTGCAGGGAAACTGGGAAAGATAATCAGCTCTAACAGTATGACAAAGCTTCTAAAAAAGGAACAAAGAGGTGTAATTGCACAATTATGTTCGCTAGATGTTTCCACATCGAAATCATCTATTTCTCCAGATCTCCAAAAAGTCTTGGACAATCATTCCAAGGTATTTGAGACTCCCAAAGGTCTCCCTCCTATTCATGATCATGATCATGCTATTCATCTGATTCCAGAAAGTGTTCCTCCAAACATCAGGCCGTACAGATATCCCTATGCCCAAAAGAGTGAAATTGAACGTATGGTTGCAGAAATGCTAGAGGCTGGTATAATTCAACCTAGTCAAAGTTATTTCTCTGCTCCAGTAGTATTGGTGCACAAGAAGAATGGATCAAGGCGCATACATGTGTTCGGATTATAGGGAGCTCAACAAGCTCACTATTAAAGATAAGTTTCCCATTCTTGTCATTGATGAATTACTAAATGATTTGCATGGATCAATTTACTTCATCAAGTTGGATCTTCATTCAGGATATCATCAAATCAGAATGAAGATAGAGGACATTTCGAAAACAACATTTAGAACTCATGAGGGTCATTATGAATTCTTGGTCATGCCTTTTGGCCTTACCAATGCACCTTCTACATTTCAAGGTTTGATGAATTCCATTTTCAAACCCTTCCTTAGAAATTTGTGTTAGTATTTTTTGATGACATACTAATCTACATCAAGTCTTGTAAGGATCATGTTGAACATGTTAACAGTGTGCTACAAATATTGGAGGAGAAACAATTATATGCAAAAAGATCCAAATGTTTCTTTGGAGTACAAAAGGTGGAATATCTGGGTCGTATTGTATCTCATGAAGGAGTTAAGGTAGACCCTAGCAAAATTAAAGCCATTAAGGAATGGAAAATCCCCACATCCATAAAGCATCTGCAAGGATTTCTCGGGTTGAAAGGGTATTATCGTAAGTTTGTTAAGAATTATGGGAGAATAGCAGCACCTCTAACAACATTATTGAAGAAAGATGCATTTTCATGGACTCCAGAAGCAACAAAGGCCTTCGAACATATTAAAGAGACAACGTGCCAAGCACCGGTCTTAGCTACACCGGAATTCACAAAAACCTTTATTGTGGAATGTGATGCTTCAGGAAATGGAATTGGTGCTGTTTTAATGCAAGATGAAAGACCCATTGCTTTTGAAAGTCGTCCAATCAAGGGAAGGTTTTTACACAAAGCTATTTATGAGAAGGAAATGTTGGCAATACTACATGCACTTAAGAAATGGTGACCCTACCTAATGGGAAGACACTTCAAGGTAAAAAAGGATCATGATAGCCTTAAATACTTCTTAAAACAAAGATTATTCGCTAAAGAGCAACAAAAGTGGGTCACAAAGATGTTGGGTTATGACTTTGAAATCATCTACAAAAAAGGGAAGCAAAATATGGTGGTAGATGCACTCTCAAGAAAGGATGAGGATGTGGAAGCATTGTTGTGCGCCATTTCTATTATCCAACCAGATTGGATAAACAAAGCAAGGGAGGAATGGAAGAATGATGAAGAAGTGTGGGCACTTATTCGAAAGTTACAACAAGATTCCAGTACATCTGATGCATTCAGCTGGCAAAATGATTCGTTATGGTACAAAGATCGCTTATACCTCTATAAGAATTCCCAACTCAAACAAAAGATTCTTATGGAATTGCACACTTCTCCCTTAGGAGGGCACTCAGGTTTTTAAAAAGTTACCACAGGGTTAAGAAGGAATTTTTTTGGGATGGCCTTAAATCGGATATTCAAAATTTTGTGGCGGAATGTTTGGTTTGCCAACAAAATGAAGTTGAAACAATTAAGACCCCGGATCTATTACAACCTTTATCCATTCCAAGCCAACATTGGGAGGAGGTTTCAATGGATTTTATCACAGGTTTTCCCAAGTCTAAGGGAAAGAGTGTCATCATGGTAGTAGTTGACAAAGTTACCAAGTATGAACACTTTTGTGCATTATCACATCCATTTAAAGCAAGTCCAGTTTCTACTACATTTATGGAAACAATTCAAAAGCTACATGGAAACCCAAACATTATTGTAAGTGACAGAGATCCCATTTTCACTGGAAATTTTTGGACATAATTATTTTCTTGTCTTGGTACTCAGTTAGCGCATAGCTCATCTTATCATCCTTAATCTGATGGGAAAACTGAGATAGTAGACAAATGTTTGGAAGGATATCTTCGTTGCTTTCTATTTGATAAACAAACACAATGGGTCAAATGGTTGCCTCTGGCTGAATGGTGGTATAACACTTCCTTCCATACAACAACAAAAATGACCCCATTTATGGCACTTTATGGATATTAGCCACCATCCATCACATCATATTTAAGAGAAAATTCTAAGGTTCAAGCAGTGGAACATCACATCGAGCATCAACAACAAGTCCTCCAACTCCTAAAGGATAACCTCGTGTTGGCTCATAATAGAATGAAACAACAGGTAGATCAACATCGTAGTGAAAGAAGTTTTGATGTAGGTGATTGGATATTCCTACGGCTACAACCATATAAATAAATGTCCCTCAAGCAAGCTAAAAAGGATAATAAATTATCACCAGAGTATTATGGTCTGTACAAGGTGTTGCAAAAGATTGGTACTATGGCATACAAATTGGAGCTTCCTGCAGCTTCTCGAGTGCACCGAGTTTTCCATGTCTCATGTTTAAAGAAGGTTATAGGTGACAAGCACCCAGTTCAAACAGTATTGCTAGAACTTGACGAGGAAGGAAAAATTGTATTGGAACCGGAAGCAGTCACAGAAACAAGAACTCAATAGCTACGAAATCGATCAATTTCGGAGTATCTCATCAAGTGGAAGAACTTATCCACTGAAGATTCCACATGGGAGGATGAGAATTTTATACAGAAGCATCCATAACTACTCAAGTGTTGAGGACAACACTTTTTTGAAGGAGAGGGGCATGTTAGGTCCCTATAATACTAGTGATTATCCCATTACTATTGTAGTTGTATCCTTTATTAATATTGTTGTGCCCCTATTGTCCCCATATTGTTATTACTGAGCCCCATAGAATCCCTCTATTGTTATTTTTGTGCCTTTATATTATTATTGTTAGGTCAGCTGGGTTATATTATGACTCCTTAGACTCCTATATATAGAAAGGAGGTTTTGTCATTTGAATCATCAAAGAATTATTCATTTGTGTAATGTAAAGAAGGTTGCCCCCTCAAAGAGGCTGAATTCTAAGGCGTTGATCTATCTTTTCTATCTTTTTGTGAGCTGGTTTCATAACATAAAAACATGAAATTGAAAACATGGAATAACCAAGATTAAGCTATTTGGTTACCATGGATTGTGGCATAGGTAACAAGTTGCACATAATCTTTATTATGCATAAAATAAATAGTAGTGGCATTTGGGCTTGCACACTTTCATGGTATTTTCTTTTTGTTGGGGTTCATTTTATTTCATTTTTTCACCTTTTATTTATTCTTTTTACCCTTTGATTTTTCTTTAGGGTATACCCTCTTTACATTTTTTAATTTTTTGATTTTTTACAAATATGAAAAACATTTGCAGAAGCAAAGGTATGTACATATTTCAGAGACAACTAAGTTAATCATGATATATGACACCTATTGGTATAGGAACCTAACACCTCCCATCATGAATAGCTTTCTGATCAAACTGCCATGGTCTTCCTAGCAATACATGGCACACATCCATTGGCATTACATCACAAAATATCACATCCTTATACGTACCAATCTATATATATAGCTTGCATTGTTCTGCCACAATAATCTGATGTCCTTTCTACAACCATGAGATTTTGTAAGGAGTAGGGTGTACTATCTTCACTAATCTTAGCGTGTCCACCATCTCTGTAGAAATAAGGTTATCAGTGCTTCCACTATTAATTATCACTTTACAACATTTACCTTTGGATTTGCATGTAGTTCTGAATAAACTCTTCCTCTGTGTTGGTTCTTCTGTCTCTTTCTCTGCCTTAAGCAATGCCCTTTTCAACAACAAGGATTCTCCTACTTTAGTGGATTCTTCCTTTTCTATAATTCGAGGTGTTTCTTGCTTTTACTCAGCCACATTCACATTCCTCTGACTTGCTATTCTGTTATGAGTACAGTTCCACGTTCCATGTCCCCATTCTCCACATGTGTAACACCGAATATCTCTTCCTCAGACTCTTCCTCTAGGTGAAAATCTTCCGCTATTAAAATCTCCCCTCTATGGTGGTCTACTACTTGAAATTCCTACTTCATTCTGATGTTGTTGAAACCTTGGTCCGGTAGTTCCTCTACCTCTTAATGAAATTTTCCCTCTATTCCTTTGATTTTGTTTTCTCAACATCTTCTCTTCTGCCTTCAAATTTGCTTGATAGGTATCTTCAATGGTCTTCAGACTCAGCAAGCTAATCTCATCCTATATGTCATATCTTAAGCCATTGATATATCTAGCTAATTTCTCCATATCATCCTTTGCATGTCTTGCTCTAATACTCAATCTATAAAACTCCTCTATGTATTCTTTAACATACATTCCTTTTTGCCTTAAATTCTGTAACTGTTTGAAAAGATTTAACTGATAATATTTTAGCATAAATTTAGCTTTCATTTTACTCACCATTTTGTCCCATTGATTGATCTTGAACTTTCCTTTTCTTGTTCTGGATGTTTGTAGTTCATCCCACCAAATAGCTGCATGACCCTTCAATCTAGTAACTGCAAATTTCACCTTGTTTTTGTCATCAACCTCTTCATAGTCAAAATATTTGTCCAGTGAACTAATCCAATCTATTAGATCTTCTGCATTAAGACTCCCTTCATACACAAGAATTTCCACCTTTGGTTTCCCACCTACTTTAGCCAACATCTTGATAACTTTAGTAGTTTCATTTTCCTCCTCTTCTTCTTCCTCAGAAGATTCTTCTGCAACACTGTCAACTCCTTCATCAGGTGTTCTCCTCTACGCAGTCTCCATTGTGTCCATCCTTGTACGTAGACTCTGGATCTCCTCCAGTAGAATTGCATTTGCTTGAGGTCTTCCTTGACCTATGCCAGCTCCTCTCCTTGGCAGCATATTTACCACAGTCAAACTCAATCTCTATGCTCTGATACCAAAAATGACGCAGGAGGCCAATTGAACAACAACTCAACAACAATTGAACAACAATTGAACATCAATTGAACAACAACTAAATAGCAATTGAACAGCAACTAAATAACAATTGAACAGCAACTGAACAACAATCGATCCCACGTTGACTTCCCATGTTGACTTTCCTCTTTTTCATAGGCGCTTCACTCTACGTCGTTGATTTTGTCATCTAATCTGACTGTTGATAGTCACCCGATCATCGTACATTGCATATCGTAATTTCTCCAGGCCAAGTTTCATTCACTCATGAAAGATGTGATGCAATATTAATCCAATGGTCAGCATCAGTGGTGATCCAACGGTCGACAGTGATATCACACCAGAGATCTACGCAATGTTTAGCCACCCTTACGGATCCGATATGGTTTATAAAATCTTGGTCTATAAGAGTTTAGGTATGGATAATCTTAGAACCCGATATCCATTGGATAATGGAAGCCATCAATCCTATGGCTAGTGGCGCTTCAACTAACGAATGGGTTAAAAACAGGCCTAACCCTGCCGTTGACTATGACGTAAGCAGTTGAAATTTAGATCGATGGTTAGGATGGAATATAGGCCTTCAACCATGATGAAGAATTTTTGTGCTCTTCTACCCCCACCATTAATACTAATGACAACAATTAACACATAAACACTGAGATTAACAATTAAAGTGTGAAAAGAGAGGAAATACCCAGATTTAATTTTAGAATGCAAATACACAGAGGTGAACGAGAGTTTTCACCAGGATTAACACAGAGATGCACACTAAATCAAATTCCTTCAATATAATAATAGTTACAGAGTCTTGACCCTCTCGTCTCAATTACAACAAATTAACAGACCTTTGTTTCAATCTCAAAACCCTCTCTCTCAATCAACTCTCACTTCTCACTCCAATCTCAATCATCTCAGCTAATCCCTCTTCATTACATTTTCTTCTCTTTATGAGTCGAATCCTATTTTAACTGTACTAACAATTCAATCTCTATTTTAATCATTCTAACAATCAAGTCTCTATTTTCAAGCTCCATTACACACCTATGCTAATAACTTATCCCTTAATCTAAAATAAGACAATTTCCTAACTATTACAATAATGAAATACATATCATTTTCAAGAGATCCAACCCTCTTGACTAAAACTGACTTTTGACCACTCAGGTCAGTAAAATTCAACTCATTTAGCCACAATATGTGAACAAACCATCACATTGCTGGCTAAGTCTAGATTCTTCTGCATCATGCTACAAGGGAAACATGCTGGGTGGTTGGGCCCACCAGCCAGTCCATTTCCCCAAACCTTATTAGAATTCTTCATCATTTTATTTTAGATGCATGGTGTGAGTGTGACTTAAGATAGCTTTGCAATTTCAATTCACAACTCTTCTTTTCATTCATTTGATTTTCAATTTCATTCCATGATTTATTTTTCGTTGTTCTGGTTATTTAAGTTCAATGACGTTGTTTCTCTCTTGGAATTTACTTTCATGAAGGTTGAGATAACATAGACATAGGATAGATAGTGAATTCTATACTACATCTCTTACTTTCATTATAAATTAAGTGTGATGCTTACCCTGGTTTCATTTGTTGCATACAAGGATATAATGGCTTATTAAGAATTCTAATTTAACACATACCATTTGAGCATTCATGGTTGCCTTAAAACTATTATTTGAAAGGTGAAACTGATTCCTGTACTTGGAAGAAAAACTTTCATTCTTGAAATTTTAATAATTAAATTCCATGATCAAGTTGAAGAGAAATTGCAACTTTGTATTCTATTAGAAAAGTGAGAGCGCTCACAGAATTCTTTCATTATAATTGAACGATGCACATACCATATAGAATATTTCTGTATTGTAGAGGTAGCATTTAATGATTTATAAGATCACGGTGAACAACAAAAATTTCTTTATCTCATTCATTTCTATTGCACAATTTCCTTACAGCTAAGTATTGAATTATCTTTAAAGAAGCAATGCATATATCATCTCAATTCTTTTTAAAGCATTCAATGATTTCTATAGATTAGTGGGAATGAAATTGCTTTATGATTCCTAGTTTAATTTCATGCGTTTCACCTTTGAAATATAGGAGTAATTCTTAAGAGGTTTTGCATTCCTTATTTCCTGGATCACATTCTTACTTCCTGAATAGTTCGTTAGTTTCAATGGGGCCTACATTCCCTTGTCCCCTGGAAAACTGAGGAAGGCTTTCTGCAGGAGTCAACTCAACCCAGAAGAGGAGCTAGAAGTAGATTCCCAGTGTGTTTACTTTTCTTTGAAGAGTCTTGTTCCTTTTCCTTGAATGATGCCTTTTTAAATTCCTTGCAAGAGCTTGACTTTTATTTAATAGATCCCTGAGGTCGTATTCTAGCATATATTGTGCTACACCTTTAAGCTTACCAACCTGGATTGAAAAATTAAATTTTGGTGTAAATATTGCATTTATTCTGCTCTATATTTTGGCATCATTGTCGGGGAGGCGTTGTAAGATAAGGCCTCATGATTTTTCATGCTTTTCCATTGAAATTTTAGATTAATGAGATTCCCCTTTCTTTTTGAAGCATACTGGATGGTATTGCTAGAGAGCTCACAAGCCAGGTTTTATTTACTACAAATGAGTGATTTCCTTTATTGCAAAGTATGATGCCTGATTTTTTTCTTTTATTGCAATTGAGTTTTTATATGTGATTTCTTTTACTGCAAAGTGTGATGCTTGATTTGCTACAATTGAGTTTTTAAGAATGATTTTATTTACTGCAAAGTGTGATGTTGGGTTGCTTTCTTTTCTGCAATTGAGATTATTTAATTTCCACAAGTGTGATTTTCTTAGTTTACAATCTTGGCTTGTTCCTTTAACTGCAATTGAATTTTTGAGTTAGTGTGTTTCTATTTTTTAGGTACTAAAATAAGCCCCCACTCTAAATCTGGGTGCTAATAAGACTTTCCAGCTAGCAGGGAAATGCCAGGAAGTGTGATGTTATTCCAAGAACTATCTCAAATTCTAGCAGAAGTTGGGGTCTCTGCTTCACAAAAAGAACACATTTTGGCATCAATTAGAGATAGGTCTATCCCTCTAGAAGAAAAGACTCATGAAGATCTAGAAGATCTTCCTAAGGAAACCAAGAAGCTATGGATCATGCTTGATGAGGAGAAGCCATCAGAAGCAGAGATTAAGGAACATCCATATGATCCAGCCTGCACTTTAGAGGATAAACAAAGAAATGTGGAGGATTTGCATGATGCACAAAATGTTGTCCACAAATCAAATGACCAAGAGTATATGGATCCCATAGAATCTTGGTTTCAGAGGACTTTCAGTATCCACTCCTCCCTTATCATTCGGAAATTTGTAGCATCACATCAGTTGATGCAGTTGGTTCCTCATCTTCTAGTATTTTCATGAATATGCTTTTCAAATTTGAACATGAGTAGGATTATCATCCTGTTGCGCACATGGATGCATTGGAAGTATTCTTATACTTAAAAGGGAGTCTTTCGCTTCTTAGGGTAGAGTAGGCTAGAAGAATAAAATCAATGCCATGAATAAAGATGTTACAACAATGTTATTAGAGTTTTGACTTCCAAAGCATAGCCGCCGAGACTGATTTTGATCCACATCGGTTGTTACACACACATACGTGATAAATCTTGTTGAGTATGAATCACCCTAATACCTCTTGATTTTGCAAAAGTAACCATGACTAAACACTCTAATGAGTTGTCATATGAGATATATATTTTCAGTTTCCCTTAGAAGGTACTATTGGAGAGACCCCTGTGGTGGACCACTCTTGTGAAGATCATAATGAGCTATTCATGAGAACACTAGAATTATTTCAAAGAGTCTTTCGGTCATTATCTGAGACATCTTATTTGAATAAGTATTTAGGGTAGAGGAACTTACTAGTAATGATTAGTCATTAAAAAAATTCCACGCCATATTGTACTCTTGAGGAGTAGATCTACCTCCCCATTTATTAAGTAACTTTTGAAGTTAATTACATCAGAGTTTACAAAAAATATTTAGGAGAGGAGGAGAGGAGGTCTCATGATGATCCGATATACCATGATCATGAGACCTAACATGCATGACATTACTGTTGTTGGTCACCAAGCCAGAATAATGGCTTTCAACTAAAAATCTGGAAGACACGAGGTCTCATCATGAGCCGGCCTATTCATCCGTGTTACTTCTTATGAATGGCACTGCCATCAGTTGGTTACCAAGCTAGGATAGTGGCCTTCATTTAATTTTTTTTTGAAATTAAATAAGATAACTCTGAATCTATATCTAGTAAGTGGGACACAGGCATTTCATTGGGTTAAAAGACACCCTTGCCAAGGCTATAGATGCCTACGGGCAATAGGGCCATGTCTGTGGTATTAAAGTTGACTGCATACTAAGATTTACCTAGTTATCTTTCTCTTTCCCTAAAAATCATCATTTTATTTCTTGGACAATGGTTTCAAGATGATTTGAGCATGATGATTTGAGTACTATCTTTCAAAAACTAGGAATATTTAATGATGTGGTACCCTTAGTGAAGGTAATTGTTTGTACTAGATTAAGAATAAGCTTAGTTTTTCATATGGATGACCACAAAATTTAGAGTGTTTTCTGATTGGTCCAGGAAGGTGTCATCTTGTTCTATTTTTATTTCCCTTTTCTGGTATCATAACTCACTTCAATTCTTTATGGTATTTAGAGTGATGAATTTCTCAGCGAGGATTACTCACGAGGTGTTGATGGACAACAATGTGTGTTGATTGTGGCTGCCTCTAAATAAGCACTACATGGCCTAGGTACATGATTGCTATAGTAGGTGCAAGAATCTTGTGGTAGTCTTCTTGAAATTGCACCTTTTCAACAAAGATATGCTATTTTATCATGAATGCTAATAAGAGTCTGGGTAGAGAAAAAGAACTCTGAAAAAGAAATCTATGACAATCAGGGAGTTCATTTGAGACAAGAAAACAGGTATGCTAGTTCTATTATAAAGGTGCAATACTCTTTTTTTCCATAATGTCTGGTACAAAGCATTGATTTCCTATACCTGATCTTGTTAAATTGCAATTTTATCATTCCTACACTCGATACTTTCATAAGGGTTGTAACCTCGTTTTAGTTGGCACTATAATATTGATGTTGCAAACTTAATGAATTCTTAAAAAATGATGACATACCAGGTATCTTAATATTTCCTTGCTGATATTTTTGCTGACATTTTTATCAGGAAGCATAGTATGATCTTTAAACATTCCCCCTGCCTTCTTCCATGGTTTTATAATCTTACGGTTTGGCTTGCATGAGAACATCCAAGAAGGCCAGCATGGGGGAGTGTCTAGCCTCCATTTTGTCTAGATATTCATACTTTTTTTTTAATAACTCTATACATGTACTAGGTGTTTATAATCATTATTATCCTTTTTATATATCTAGAAGCATTCAGAGGTAACCGTTATTGATTTATGAATTCTCCTTGCTTTGTTAAATTGAAAAGTATTTAATGTGAAAATGTCATTAATAATAGGCTCTTCTTGTGGCAGGTGAATGGTTCCTACTTTTGCAGTTCTTGTACCAGTAGTTCTTGTACTAGCAGTTCTTGTACCAGCAGTTCATGTACCAGCCATGCAAAACAATGTTTTCACCTCCATGAATTTCATGCTTCGATGGGTTTTGAGGAGAAGGTGTTTGAGATGGATGACAAGTCTTATATATCAAGGTTGTGGGTAATATGAAAATTCCACAACCCACTTTATACCTGCGCCTCAATCTAAGGAGGCCCTTTCTATGATGGGTGCTGATGGAGTGTAATTTTTCATTGTACGTATAATTGAAATCTATGTGGCTCTAATAGATTGGGATTCTCTTTACCATCCCAAGAAAATGAGATTAAGGTGGAAACATATAAGGCGAAGGCAATGCTAGTGTCTTCAATTGATGGGTTGCACGAGATAGCAACATATGCTACCAAGTTTCACTGCATTTATGCCTTTGAATGAGGGCACAAACTTCATTATGGTTATGATGAATCTCGGGATTTTGCATCAGTTCTTAGTTCCCTTCAGCATGCAGTTCAAGTGCCAATGAATCCATTACAACAACATTGTATTTTGTGGTTGAAACTCTTACGTGTCTACCGTGTTGTGTTACCAGAGTCAAAGTCAACTTTACAGCTTTGCCAGCGAGTCATAAGACTAGGTCAGAAACAAACCAATTTCCAACTGGCTCCTCATCTGCGCCATATCGTATTTCCTTCCACAAGGAGTGCTTGGAATCTTAGATATAATTACAGTTCCTAGATCGATCAATTTTGACTTCGCTAATGTTAGAGATATTATGGAAAATGTTGGGTCCTCTTTGATGAGGATAGACACTGCAACAGGTAAACTAATGGCTCGTGATGCTACACTAAATGCCATTCAGTCACCCCTATTTCATAAATTTCAACCTTCTATCAATTGTTTTCATATGTGGGAACACTTCTATAAGAGCATTCATGTTAGCACCATGCACCACACAACATTTGTATGCGAGCTACGAAATGGAATTTTATGAATCGATTTAGTCGCATTGGAGAATGTCGGCTTTATGGCCATGGTAGCGGTGCTTCTTTCAGTGGTTCTTGTGAGATTGAGCTTGGATGGAAAAGTCGATTGGTGTGAATGATCGATAGAAGCAATGTGTTAAATGAATTTGTATGTTTTAGTCTTTGATATTTAAAGGTAGTGCGTACACCCTGGTAAACAATATTATGACCAGAGCTTTCAAAGCACCATCCCTATTCGAGATTATGACTAGATCTTGTGTGTTGATTTTGATGTGCCTTTGTATGTAGCTTGAGTGGAGAAAATTGAGAGGGATATCCGAAAGAACATGAATACGTAGGTGTAGATTTCATTCTCATTCTATGTTTGAACCATGTAGTTGACAAAAATGCGATATGGTCAAACTACTTTTAGAATCACATAGTTGTCAACATCATATTGGCACTGGTTGTTGTATTATCTCCAAAACTCAGTCAAAATCATATTTCCTTGTTTTGGTTCCAAATTAGTTTTAACGAAAATTCTAAACTTGTATGCATAGATCCGAGTAATTGGGAAGCACTGTTGCTATAAGAAACAGGGTTGTGCATTGGAAAAGGGATCCAGATCTAGAATTGTATTTTTTTTTTTGTAAGTCGCATTTCTTGTAGAAGAGGAGGATCGATTTCGCTGTGCAGGAAGAGAGGAGACTGTTTTCTGAGTGGGATGATCCCTGGAGGGGACCACTAGAGCCCATCTCTACACTGTTCAACAATTATGTAGCAGTTCTTAGAGATTAATATACTCTGGCATTCTATTTTGAATTTATATTTATTCTAAATATTTTGGCACTGTGAGTTAGCTACTACAAGGGAAACGAGTTGGGTGGTTGAGCACACTAGCCAGTCCATTGTCCCAAACCTTCTTAGAATTCTTCGGCATTTTATTTTAGCTACATGGTGTGAGTGTGACTTAAGGCAGCTCTACATTTTCAATTCACACCTCTTGTTTTCAGTCGTTTAATTTTCAATTTCATTCCATAATTTATTTTTCGTTGTTGTGGTTATTTAAGTTCAATGATGTTGTTTCTCTCTTGGAATGCATTTTCATGAAGGTTGATCTAAGGTAGATAGAGGATAGATAGTGAATGTTTTATTGCATCTCTTACTTCCATTATAAATTAAGTGTGATGCTTACCCTGGTTTAATTTACTACATACAAGGATATAATGGCTTATTAAGAATTATGATTTAGCACATACCATTTGAGCATTCATGACTGCCTTAAAACTTTATTTGAAAGCTGAAATTGATTCGTGTACTTGGAAGAAAAACATTCATTCTTGAAATTTTAATAATTAAATTCTAGGATCAGCTTGAGGAGAAATTGCAACCTTATATTCTATTGGCAAAGTGAGAGCGCTCACAGAATTCTTTCATTATAATTGAATGCTGCATATATCATATATAATATTTCTATATTGCAAAGGAAGAATTTAATGATTTTATAAGACAAGTGTGAAGAACAGAAATGTCTTTATCTCATTCGTTTCTATTGCACACTTTCCTTACAACTAAGTACTGAATTGTATTTATAGAAGTAGTGTATATATCATCTCAATTCTTTTAAAAGCATTCAATGATTTCCGTAGATTAGTGGGAATGAAGTTGCTCTATGATTCCTAGTTTAACTCATACTTTTAATCTTTGCAATGTAGGAGTAATTCTTAAGAGGCTTTGCATTACTTATTTCCTAAATCGAATTCTTTACTTCCTGAACGGTTTCTTAGTTTAAATGGGGCCTACATTCCCTTGTCCCCTGGACAACTGAGGAAGACTTTCTGTAGGAGTCAACTCAACCCAAAAGTGGAGCCAGAAGTAGATTCCCAATGTGTTTAATTTTCTTTGAAGAGTCTTGTTCCTTTTCCCTGAATGATGCCTTTTTAAATTTCTTGCAAGAGCTTGATTTTTATTTAACAGATCCCTGAGGTTGTATTTTGGCATATATTGTGCTACATCTCTAAGCTTACCAACCTGGATTGGCAAATTAAATGTTGGTGTAAATCTTGCATTTATGTCGCCCGAAAACTGGCGTGTATTAGGTATCCCAATCCATAGGGAACCTCCATGCAGTTGATTGATAAGGACCTTGGTGCATTGCATGGTCATGCCTGAAGTGACAAAGACCATTAAATTCCTCAAATTCATTAGTTTGGAGAGTTGTAATCCTCAAAAATCATATTTTATCCTGGAAGAGTGGCTACCATCTTGTCTGGTTGTAGTCTTTGTGAATACATCGCACTTGTGCACGCGAAATGGAAAGATTTTGATAAATTGTTGTCGACCATGGTAACCTTCTCATATTTACCATAAAGACTTAAGTTCTATCACTCTGGTATCAAACAAAGGGGTGGAAATATCAATTTTGAATACTTTAGTCATGACTGTAACTCGTTGACTATACAAAATAAACACAAGGGACTTGAATTTGGATGGAGAACCAGGAGAATTCAACGCTGGAGCTAGAGTGAGGGGTTCAGCCACCTAATATTTTTCGATGGAGAGCTTAATGTTTCCATGCAAACTAAATAGCAAGGCTTGACACGACATCTGTGATTAGACCGTTTAACTAACAAATATGATAACTTGCTATACTTGATTCAAATCATGGCGTTAATGGCGACTGTGACCTGAACTTGATTTGGATGATGAAAAAAACTCAAACTTCAGATGATCATGATGGCTAGTTATTACGAGATGATGTAAAAACAAAAAATATGATAACCAAAACATGTCAGGGATATTACGAGAGACATGTTAGCCAAATTCGAAAAGAAGTAATGAATTATTACTAATTATGATGGATAAGACGACTATCATGTGCATTTCCCCATCCACAATCAGTTGTAGAGGGATGCACTCAACTAATTAACAAACTTGATGCAAGTAGCTTCGTTCACAACTGACATAACTAACTCAACTTCAAATTTAACTAACTAACTCGATCTTAAACCTAACTATGATCCCCTTTCAAAGATCAAATTAATTTCTTAAGAAGTGTTTGGGCCATGGAAGGGCTTCAAGCGTGTTCCATTCACCCAATCAGGGAATAGGATTCCATCTAGTTGCGCAATTTTAACAACTCTAGACTTCCACACTTCCACAATAATGAATGGTCCCAACCAATCTGTTTTCATCTTCCTAGGTTGTTTCAGAAACTTAATGTCATATAAGAGAACTTTTTCCCCAATTGCTAAAGACTTCCTTTTGATGTGTTAGTCGTGCCATGCTTTATGTCTCTCCTTCTCAACAATCTGGTGGAAATAATCCAAAAACTTGGCGTCATCCAACTCCCATAGTTCATCCAGCCTTTCTGTAATTGACTCATCCTTTGACATCTGAGTTTCCTATGCAATAAAGAGGTTGGGAATGATGAACTTGGTAGGTACTACAACTTCTCGACCATAAATAAGCTGGAACGATGTATATTTATGTAATTACTTGATAGCTATATGGTAGGCCCACAAGGTAGTTGATACCCACTCATCCCAGTCATCTGGGTTGGCAAAAAAAATCTTGGTGAGGCCCTTCTCTAAGATTTTATTGAAAGCTTCGACAATATGATTTCTTGAGGGTGGTAGGGGCTACTTTTATGGTGTTGGATCATGAAGTTCTATAGCAATGTGGTGACTGTCTCAATAATGAATTGGGTCCCTTGATCATTGGTGAGGCTCGAGGGGCACCCAAATTAAATGATGATATTCTCAAAGATGAACTAGACAATGGTGTCAGTAATGCAATCTTTAACTGGTGTGACTTCAGCCCATACGATTTGATAATATATATAACTAATAATGTACTTGGCATGTGAGTGATGTGCTAATGGATTAATAGGCCCCACAAAGTCGAAAACCCACTTTTTGAATGCATGGAGTGCATGTATAGGCTATAGAGGAAGTCCATCATGATGCGATGGCCATCCCACCCATTGGAATAATCACATTTTCTTGACATACTCCTTCACATCCAAAAAAAGTGTGGGCCACCAAGTCCAGCTTGTAGTACTTTTCTTGTGGTGCCTTTCCCCTAGGTGTCCTCATACAACTCCTGAATGGCACTCCCATAGTACATATTGATTTACATGGTTGAGGACACATTGTTGCAATATCTGGTCGAGACCCATCTTGCAAAATTGACTTGCAATTAGCTAGTAGTTTGTAGTTAGAACCACCATATGCCTTCTTTGGGCTGTTGTGTACTATTCTAGACATTTTCCAGTGGTTAGAAATAGTGTGATGTCTTATAAATAATCGGGGATGGCCTCAACCTGAAACAAATAAACATCTAGCAATTGGTCATCTATTGACCCACCAACTTTGCCCAACTCCAATTGAGAGAGATGATTAGGCCTTACATTCATCTTTCCTGGCTTCACAATGACTTTGAATGTGAACTCCTGAAATAGTAAGAGCCATCTGCAAATCCTCCCTTTGATCACAGGCTTATTTACCAGGTACTTCAGTGCAGAGTGGTCAATAAAGAACTTGAATTGTCCACCCATAAGATAGTGCCTAAATTTCTACGCCAATTACACCATCAAAAGAACATCCTATTCAGTAGTGGTGTATTTCCTTTCTGCAATGGAAAGTTTTCTGCTTGTGAAATAAGTTGAGTGATCTAGGTTATCATCTCTAAGCTGGGCCAAAATAGCTCACAGAGAGATCCTTGATGCATTAATATAGACATGAATGATCCAAATGGATCCTAGAAAACCCTATAAGTCTTCAAACATTCAAAACTATCGCAAAAGAAGAACCTATTAAAAAGTCAAATTACACTATCGGGAGGCAAAAACATGGAGAAAATAATGAAAATAGGCTTATCGGGGGCTTAAAACAACTTTGTATCAGAGCCATCGGATCTGGCCGATCAACGGTCCAGATCCGATCAGCAAATCACAATCAGTGGTGGTAGGGGAAGGGAATTAGAGCACACCATATGGAACTTGCAATAGTGATCAGAGGAGTCAACAAGGACCGTCGATCAAGCACACAGATTGACGACCCAAGTTGCATCACAGTATCACAATCGGCAAAGACAAAGGAGCGCTTACAATGGCCCGGGGTATGTGCGATATGTGATTGTGATCAATTACATCACAATATCGTGATGGAACATTACAATGGAGTGGGCCCGATATACATATGGCTTGCGACAGCTGGACCTCATGGAGTTATAGACGATATTCTATATATTTTGAAATCTGGAAAGTGGCAATTTCCTTTGTATTTCGCATTTCCACCAAATGAATGGATTACAAAGGAAATGCACCCGATGCGATGAAACTAGACCCAAAAGGGTATGTTAATACAAATATATATTGTTTCAAGTCTGATATGAGTGGGATTTCATATTTTAATGTATTTTAAATAAAAAAGGGAAATCATGATACAAGTTGTATTTTGGGCGGGCCAAAGGCAGTAAGTGGTTTGGGTTGGGCTCCGCCTGATCCCATACACAGGCTGCCACATGTCCAGGCTAAGAAGAGAGAAGACCACCCTTATCGGGCAGTTAACCCTCGTACGAAAGAGCTTCCCGAAATGAACCACAGCCGTTGGATCCAGATCTCCTAGATCAACAGTGGAGATGCA
Organism: Pinus tabuliformis; assembly: GCA_031772625.1. NCBI lineage: Eukaryota > Viridiplantae > Streptophyta > Pinopsida > Pinales > Pinaceae > Pinus > Pinus tabuliformis. The sequence goes on along the minus strand of CM062804.1, from coordinate 1,289,485,155 downwards.
ATAAGCAATTAAAAGGCAGACACAATAGAATATAGTGTGGATTTATGAATATTTGAAGTTCGATGAATAGTGATTTGGGGGATTTTTCCATGTTTTGTAGTGTTTCTTTGTGTAAATAGAAAGTGACCAATTTTGGGATTTCAAAGGCCTGATGACCAATTTCGTTACAGAACAGGTGGCCACCATCCCTGAAAGCGTTTAGCAATGATTGCTAATGCTCAAAAGGGGATCTGAGCAGATAGAGACCAGGAAACTAGAGAGTTGAGAAGGATAAATGAACAGATAATGCCAATTGGATTTAAAGCCACAGAAGGCAGAAGGTAGAGACAAGTAATGCTAAGACAGAGAGCAAACAGAGATAGAGAGTCAGTGTACTCAGAAAGATTTGGGGGATCCAAGTGAAGTCTTGTTTTTTTGTATCTCTTGTGCAAGACTCAAATTGAGCTCACTTTTGTAAAAACTCGTCTTCTGAAGACATAATAGAGAGGTCATCACTGAAGGTTGTACCAGGAGACGTAGCCCAGGAGTGTTGGGTGAACTCGTTATTAAAATTGCTATGTTTATGTGTGTTTGTCTATTATGTTATTTAAATGCTTCATTGTCTATGTATTTTTCAATCTTATTGATCCATTGCACAAAGTAACATAGACAAATCCATGCACATGAGTCTGTAATACCTTAATAATTGTCTTAGATCTCATTATCAGATCAAGTGGTATCAGAGCTTTAGGTTTGTTGATGTTAGACAAGTTTGTGCTGGATTGTTGAATGCTAACTAGGTCAAAGCTCAAATTAGGAGAAGGAGAAATGGTTGAGACTAACCCAGAAATAGGAAGAGTCTATCCTAAGAGGAAAATGGCAGAAGAAATTCCCTTGGAATCAGACTTTTAGTTCATGGACAGTTTCATGACCATGCGAGCCATGGTAGAAGAGATGTATCGAGAATTTAAGAAAGGTTGAGGTGAAGATACTTCAACCTCCAAACAAGACAAAGGAACAAAGGAACCTCTTCTAGATGGCCATTCAGAAGGCAAAGGGAAAGGGAAAGAGCCTCCTCTATCAACACCTCCTTCTAGCCCTTTGATTAAATTAGATGTAAAATTTGATTTGCCAGTAAATGACAGAGAATTAAATGTAGAAAAGCTAGATAACTAGATTATAGAGATTAATGTATATTGTACGGTGCAGAACATCGATTCAGAAAGGAGAAAAATTCAGTTGGCTAGCCTTCGCCTTGGAGGAACTGCCCTAATGTGGTCCGAAGGCAGGACACAAGCGGATTTTAGGAAGCATGGTAAAATTATTTCTACCTGGAGTGAATTTGTTTTTGCCATTAAAAAACAATTCTATCGACTAGCTTATATGCAGCAAGTAATGATGAGTTGGCAAACTCTTCGCCAATTAAAGGGGAAAAGTGTACAAAGCTATACCCAGGAATTTAGAAAAAGATCTTTAATTCTAGGCATTTCTCTAGACTCACTTGAAATTTGTTGAAGTATATAGGTGGTCTGCATAGCTATTTGAGGCACACCATTCTCATGTTTAACCCTACTAGCATAGATGATGTATCGGTTTAGGCTACAGATTTAGAGGTTAGAGGCAAGAATGTGAACCCAAAGATTGGGGGATCATCAAAACCAACTGCAAGCAAGAACAAGGAAAAGAAGTGGAAATGGAAAGAGAGGAAGGAAAACGTTGTACAGAAAGACAAACCTTCATGCACTCACTGCAAGAAAGGTGGACATGATGATGAACACTGCTGGTCTTTGCATTCGAAGCTGAAACCCAAGAAGTTCGATGGCAAGAAGAAGAAGATTGTTGCTATTATTCAGAAAGATTTGGGGTCAGACTTAGAAGATGAAACGACAGTCATAGCTACAGGTATAAAAGGTAAAAATTATGAAGCATCTACTAGTAATTCTACACAAATTATTAATAATGAAGAAAATGAAAGGAAAATACATGAGCTTTTTCATATTAGATTTATTTCCAAGCATCAAAATATTGATACTTTATTTGATAGTGGTTCACAAGTAAACTTGATTTCTGAAGCAATTGTGAAGAATTTTTGACTACTAACAAGACCTCACAAGAAGCCATATCCATTAGGTTGGGTATGTGATAAAGCAAAGCTACAAGTGTCTAGACAATGTAAACTTAGGTTTTCTTTTGGGTCAACTTTTGTAGATGAGGTTGAGTTAGATATAGTTCCCTTGGATATATGTGGTATTGTTTTAGGAAGTCCTTACCTGTATGATAGAAAAGCCATTTTCTATAGAACTGAAAATAAGTATCAACTCACAAAAGATGGAATAGAATATATTGTAAGAGCTCATCAGCTCAAGAATAACTACACTCTCATTAACTCAAGGCAGACGAAAATAATTGTAAATTCATGCAAGATTTTTTACTAATGGTTGTAAAGGAAAATAACCCTAATAAAACCAATGTATTTGAAGGATGTGATGTTAAATAGAAAGTTGATTTAGAAAAATTTGTTTCAGAATATGATATCCTATTTCAAGAACCTAAAGGTCTGCTGCCAAAAATGGAAATTGTACATGATATTCATTTGCAGCAAGATGCTCCATTGCCTAACATTAGAATGTACAGGTTATCCGCTTTAGAGAATGCAGAGATCAAGAAGCAGGTACAAGAGCTGCTCGACAAAGGGTTCATAAGACCAAGCACATCACCATGCGGATCTCCAATCGTGTTGGTGAGAAAGAAATATGGTTCGTGGAGGATGTGAATTGATTATAGAGCACTGAATAAAATAACGATCAAGAATTGTTATCCTCTTCCTCGCATAGATGATCTATTAGATCAGTTGAAAGAAGTTGTTTACTTTTCCAAGTTGGACTTGCGTAGTGGCTACCATCAGGTCAGAGTTGCAGAACAAGATGCATGGAAGACTGCTTTCAAAACAAAGCAAGGGCTGTATGAATGGCTAGTTATGCCTTTTGGCTTAACTAATGCTCCTGCCACTTTCATGAGAGTTATGAATGATGTACTCTGACCTTTTATTGATGATTTTGTAATTTTATATTTAGATGAAATTCTTGTTTTCAGTAAAACATGGGAAGAACATTTGAAGCATGTAAAGCAGACACTAGATTTTTTGAAAAAAGAAAATCTCTATGTTAAGTTATCAAAATGTGAATTTGGCAAAACATATTTAAATTATTTGGGTCATATTGTAGGGGTGGTGAATTGAAGATAGATCCCTCTAAGGTTGAAGTCATTGTGAACTGGCCTAAACCCAAATGTACTACAAAAGTTAGAAGCTTCCTAGGAGCAGCACAATATTGGATAAAGTTTATTGCTAACTTTTCCTTGATTGCAACTCCCTTACATGCTTTGACAAGATTGAACAAGGTGTTTCAGTGGGGAGGCAAACAGCGGAAAGCCATCGACACCTTGAAAGAAAAAATTATTACAACAACAATACTAGCATTGCCAGATCTTCAAAGACCATTTGAGATTGAAACAGATGCCAGTGACTATGCCATGGTAGCAGTGTTGATGCAACATGGTAAACCCATATGTTATCATTCTGAGACATTTAATTCCGCAATAGTTAATTATCCCACATATGATAAAGAATTGTATGCATTAGTGCAGAGTGTGAAAAAGTGGAAACATTACCTATTGGGCATGGAAACAACTATACATATTGATCATCAACCACTTCAATATTTACACTCACAAAATAAATTGCAGCAATGAAGACACTATAGGTGGATGGGTTTTCTACAACAGTTTCATCTAGTCATCAGGTATAAGAAGGGCATATACAATAAAGTTGCAGATATGTTGTCTAGACCAATCATAAATGCATCTACTATACTTAATCATAACTCAGTAATTCATGAAAGCTACATTCTCAAGATATAGATTTTAAAGATGTATATGCAACTTTAAGTCATGGAAAACAAGTAGAAGAATTGGATTATTATGTTAAGGACAAACTCTTATATCATTTGGGAAAGTTATGCATTCCTCAAACTGAAAGAGTTAATATAATCCAAGAAGCACATACTTATCTAATATCAGGTCATTTTGGGGTAAGTAAAACAGTTGCACAGCTGCAAAGGTTCTGTTATTGGCCAAGAATGCATGAAATAGTTTCTAGATATATTAAAGGGTGTACCATGTGTGCTAAAGGCAAGCCTAGTAATAGAAAACTAGGATTGTACACTCCACTACCAGTTCCTTCTCATCCTTGGGAAAGTGTTTCCATGGACTTTGTTGGGGGATTTTCAAAATCTAGAAAAGGTCATGATTATTTATATGTTATTGTGGATAGTTTCAGCAAAATGTGTATTTTAATACCTTGTAATAAGAAGATTACAGATGAACAAACAACAAAGTTGTTCTTTCAGCACATATGGGTTCATTTTGGGTTACCCACTTCTATCGTCTCTGATCAAGTTTCCCGATTTGTTGGGAAGTTTTGTTCAAGTGTATTGGAGTTAATGGACACTAGACTGAAGAAGAGCACAACCTTTCATCCACAAATAGATGGTCAAACAGAGGTGGTCAACAGGATAGTAATCCAGTTGCTTAGGGGCTATTGCAGCAAGCATCCCAAGCTCTGGGATAAACATTTATGTTATGTGCAACATGCTTACAACCGTGCTAAACATTCTTCTACACAAAGATCTCCTTTTGAGACTTGTTTTAGTTTTACACCAGGGTCTCCCTTGGATTTTGTCTTTGAAAAAGACATAGCAGTTGATGGACACAACGATGTGGACAAAGAAACCAAGTTCATTAAACAGATCAAAGAAATTCACCAGGCAGTGCAGGAACATCAGGAAAAGAGCCAAGCCAAGTACAAGGCAAGGCATGATAAGCATCGAATTGAGCATAGCTTCCAAGTTGGTGATAAATTCTGGCTGTACATCAGCAAAGACAGAATGCAAGGTGAAGGTAAGAAGTTGAAGTCAATAAGGTATGGGCCTTTCAAGATACTTGAGAAAATTGGTGAGAATGCTTTTCGCTTTGATTTGCCAACTTATATGCATATCTATTCAGTCATTAATGTGAGAGAAATTGAGACTATTTGAACCTTCATTGATTGAAGATCCTGAAGAGCAAAGTCAGTTGCCTTCTATCGATGATCTGTTGCCTGAATATCTCAATGAGTTGCAAGAAGATATAATTCTAGACAAGAAGGTGAGAACTACGCACAGAGGGGATGTTGAGTACCTCAAGATCAGACTCAAAGGTTCAAAACCAAGCAGTGCAAGATGGATAGAGATTGGGCAAGTGAGGAAGCTATATCCTCACTTAATTGATGCTTCAAAACCAACTTTGGGTGGTCCAAAAGCCTTTTCAGTGGGTAGGCGTGATCCAAATGGATCCTAGAAAACCCTCTAAGTATTCAAACATTCAAAACTGTCACAAAAGAAGAACTTTTTAAGAAGTAGGATTACACTATCGGGAGGGAAAGACATGGAGAAAACAGCGAAAACAGGCTTATCAGAGCCTTAAAAAAAATTTGTATTAGAGCCGTCGGATCTGGCCGATCTACGGTCTAGATCCGATCGGCAAAGCGCAATCGGTAGTGGTAGGTGGAGGGAATCAGAGCACACCATATGGAACTTGCGATAGTGAGCAGCGAAGTCAAAGAGGACCGTCGATCAAGCGCATAGATCGACGGCCCAAGTTGCATTGCAGTATCGTAATTGGCAAATACAAAGGAGCGCTTACAATAGCCCGGGGTATGTGCAATATGCGATTGCGATCAATCGCATCGCAATATTGCATCAACACATTACAATGGAGCGGGGCCGATATACATATGGCTTGTGACAGCCGGACCCGATGGAGTTATAGACGATATTCTATATATTTTGAAATCCAGAAAGTGACAATTTCCTTTGTATTTCACATTTCCGCCAAATGAATGGATTACAAAGGAAATGTGCCTGATGCGATGAAACCGGACCCGAAAGGGTTCGTTAATACAAATATATATTGTTTCAAGTATGATATGAGCGGGATTTCATATTTTAATGTATTTTAAATATAAAAGGGAAATCACGATACAAGCGGGATTTCGGGCGGGCCAAAGACGGTAAGTGGTTTGGGCCAGGCTCCGCCTGATCCCATACACTAGCTGCCATGTGTCTAGGCTAAGGAAAGAGAAAAGCACCCTTATCGGGTGATTAACCCCCATACAAAAGAGCCACCCGAAATGAACCACAGCCATTGGATCATGATCTCCCAAATCAAAGGTGGAGATGTAATAGGTAATTAAAAGGTGGACCTGATAGAAATATAGTGTAGATTTATGAATATTTGAAGTTTGATGAACAATGATTTGGTGGATTTTTCTATGTTTTGCAATGTTTCTTTGTGTAAATAGAAAATGACCAATTTTGGGATTTCAAAGGCCCGATGACCCACCATTACAAAACAGGTGGCCACCATCCTTGGAAGCATTTAGCAATGATTTCTAATGCTCAAAAGGGGATCTGAGCGGACAGAGGTCGGGAAGCCAGAGAACCAAGAAGAAGAAACGAATAGACAATGCCAATTAGCTTTAAAGCCACAGAAGAAAGAAGGCAAAGACAAGCAGTGCTGAGACAGAGAGCAAACAGAGATAAATAGTCAGTGAGGAGAGTCTGTGTACTTAGAAAGACTTGGGGGATCCAAGTGAAGCCTTGTTGTTTTGTATTTGTTGTGTGAGACTCAAATTGAGCTCACTTTTGTAAGAAATCTGCTTCTGAAGACATAATAGAGAGGTCACCACTGAAGTCTGGACTAGGACACGTAGCCTAGGAGTGTTGGGTGAACTCCTTATTAAACTTGTTGTGTTTATGCATGTTTGTCTATTATGTTCTTTAACTGCTTCATTGCCTATGTATTTCACAATCTTATCGATCCATTTCACAAAGTAACATAGACAAATCCATGCACACGAGTCTGTAATACCTTAATAATTGTCTCAGATCTCGTTATCAGATCAATGAAATTCTTTATTCAAATCCAGGTAAACAAGGTTTGATGCACTTGTTAGCTTCTCATTTAGCATATTGAAGGCAATGTCACATTCATCGATTCAAGCAAACTACTCAGATTTCTTCAGTAGCTTCCCTAGTGTGTAGTAACCAGGGCATAATTTCAAATGAACCTGCAATAGTGCCCTATGTGGCCATGAGTTGATATTAGATACTTGACACTAGTTGGTGGATGCATATTTAGAATTACCACAAATTTTGTAGGGTTGTCACACACTCCTATTTTTCAAACTATATGCCCCAAAATCATTCTAAAAGGGACAACAAAAATGCATTTCTTCAAGTTCAAAGAAATCTACAATTGCCTACAATGATCAAAAATCACTTTGAGAAAGTTGGAGTGTCTTTTCAATAATATATACATTGTCCAATCATCCATATACACCTCCATAAATCTATGAATATATCACACAAGGCAGGAATTACGATCCTTAAAAACACTGTTGACAGATTATTCAAGCTAAATGGCATGACATGGTAAGCATGAGAGCCCCATTTAGTCATGAAGGTGATTTTCTTCTTATCTTCTTCTGCAATGTGAACTTGGTGATAGCTAGAGAATCCTTCCGTGAATGAGTAGGCTTCATTACCTGCAATATTATCAAGAACTTCGTCACTGAATGGAGAAGGAAAGGGGTCATGGACGCAAACATTGTTCAAAATCCTGTAATCTACAAAAGACCATATTTATTCAGAATCTTTCTTACTCTAGATGACATTCATACTGACCCACTCACCTTCATCAACTGGGAAGATGAGGCCTTTTGCTAACATCTTTTCAATCTCTCTCTTCACCTTCTTCTTGACCCTTGGGTTTAGTTGATATGGGCGATGTTTCACTAGTCTCACATCTAGCTTCAATACAATATTCATTTCTCCCAACTCCCCTTTAACTCCCTTAAGTTTTGAAATGGATGAAGTGACAATATCCTCATACTCCTTCAAGAGATAGAAGATCTCCATGGCCATTTGTTCATCTCAATAGTCCTTGATGGAAGCCAATTTTGGTTTCTCTTCAGTGTCAATGTTGTGCTTCTACAACTTCAGAGGTTCTAGGTGTAGACTAGTTGTTACAATCCCATCTTCTACATTTTGTTCCCCTTCAGATTCCTTAAAGTTCAAATGCCTTAACCCTTCTAAGTCATCTCCATCAATTTCAGGATTTATCTTCCTGCAAGCCACAACCTTATGAAATTTGGATTCATATATATGATTGAAGGAATTTTGTTTGCAATAGTCCTCAATAAGATCTCCTGTTGGGAACATGACACTCTTTACCACTTTCAAGGCAATTGGTATTCTTTCATCGTCATCATGAAAGGATAAATCACAGATGAATTGGGTTATCATGTGATCCCACTCACTGGTATGTCTCCTCCTTATTTCTTCTTTAGGGTACCACACCTAGGGGAATGTTCCTAAAGTGTGGATGAAGCTATGCACCCAATGACTCTTCAGAAGTCCTTCCCTAGTCCACCTATATTTATAGCTCTGTATATGTTGGTTAGGATCAGTGTACCCTTTGTACATAATGAGATTGGTCGAGAAAGCTTATGAATACCTAAATCTGCATATCAATGTGGATTTAATCATCTCCCATCCATTGAGATGGTTGCGATGGGAATCCCACCACCTTGTTGAAATCACTTTAAGGGTGACATCCAGTAAGGGTATCTTGTGTGCTTCCATAATGTTCAAATCAAATCCATTGATAAAATCAATTATGGAACCCATACCATTAAAAATAGGGAAATTTCCTACCTCAGTACCAACCCAATAGATACAGTGAATTGTTGCACATCACCTCAACTGAATCTCATGTCCCCCTTGCTGGCAATCATCCCACGCAGATCTTGATATGACTTCAAAGCTCTGAACACGTCTCCAACTAATTGACCCATTGGTTGTGGGATTAATATAGTCTTCCCTCTTTCCTGCTATGAGCTGATATACTTGATACAGTAATTCAGGTTCCTCCCTATCGTCCATAGGCTCAGTGAACCTAGGGCCTTGATAAAGATCGAAAGGCTGAATCAACCTAACTCTATCCACCTTGAAGGTCATTATTTCCCTTGAAATGCTATATAGGGGTCTTTGTCTCCAATGATGTCTATGACCTAAAAGTCTTCATACGTCTTTACCCCTACTTTGTCTACGGCCACATATTCCATGCGTCCAACTAAGAGGATACAATACTAATTTTCCATGCGCAACTGGATATGGGAGAATTCCAACTTAGGCCTTCCCACAACTTCCCTGGTATTCCTTGGTAAAATTTTCACATCTGAACCCAAATCTAGCATAGTGTCCTTGATCTGGAATATTGCGATCTGGCATCGACAAAAAATTCCCTCCCTATCATTTTTGTGTTCCTTCGCACTTTTCTAGAATGCCTTTCATGAAAATTTGTAGATATGAGCCCTTCCAAGCTCCCTGTCTTTGACAACAACCTTAAGCTTCTTCCACAACTACGCCTACATTTTCTCATCTTTCATGATATCTAAGAACGAATTAAACCATTCTACTATAGGTTGGGAATTGTGCTTTGGTAGTTTTGGGCTTCTAATCAGAACCAACTGGTTGAATATATTTGAGGCATCTTTATAGTATTGATTTTGCTACTTGGAATCATATGAACTCTTTGGCAAGGTAGACTTTATGATTCTTGGTTGTTTGGTGGAACCAAAGTCAACTCTAGTCTTCTCCCCCCCCGAGTGACTATGTCAAAGTTTGACATCAAAGTTGGTTCGGGCTCCCATGATTCTGCATTAATTAACTATTCTCCCCACTTTCAGTTGCTTTCCTCCCATCTAGCGATTAGTTCTAGGAAATCCTCTTTTGTGTGTGTGTTGACTCTGCACTGTGAGCACTAGGGTCTTCTCGGTAGCGGGAAGTCTCTTGTAACATGTTCCTCATTGCAATTATAGAAACAAATTAGACATCTGCCTCTCATTCCCACCCCCCCCATTCCTCCACCTCCTCGCCCTCGAGGATCTTCATTAATCCTAAAGGCTTACGATCCAACCAGTCAGCTAAAGCGTCTAATGCCCTACACTGATTAATTTGGTGAGTCAATAAGCCACAAAATTTACAAAAAGCATTGTTTGGGACATTTGAATATTTCTATAATATTGGACAAAGGCATGGAATATTTCCATATGTTCGAAATATTTCACAGTATTCACTCAGAGATGCACACTGCTAGTTGGGAAAGGCATAAAACTACGTGGAACTTGGATATAAACCTTGCATACCAATCTACAGAACTCTAGTGGCAGGCAAGGATGTAGAGTTCTCCATTGGTACAGAGGGAGTGCTTAGTTCCCTCAACCTTTGTCACTTTGTGGCATGATACCCTTCGATGTGGCAGTTGGTACACCATATGTGAGGTGACGCAAGTCACGATGGGTGCATGTCTCTCAATTTCTCTATCAGATCAATGATTTGATGCTACAATCCTATGAGAGTAGGATCATTGGAAATCAATCCTCCTCGGTGTTTGTGTGGATATCCTTCCATAGCCTCGATCCAAGTTGATTGTTCAAGCACATCTTGTAGGGTGTCATTCTTTTGCTAAGTCAACGAGGTGTGGGTGAGTGGAAACAATGATTTTATGAAACAATCCGCTGGTGATTGGGATCAATGGGGTAATTGAGCTTGCCAATGACATCCTTAGATATTTGCATAATTTCCCATGCATTTTCTCCCTCTCGATTCTTGATTTCCCACAATTTAAATAACCCTTGTTGGTTATTCTGTGGAAGTTTGAATTCTGAAACAAATTCCCATCGAAATTCATCTATTTTTAGATTCCACTGCAACATGGATCACTTGATGAACCATCTCAATGCTCTTTTTCAGAGAGTGGTATAAAACTCAATTAGTTTAGTGGCATTATGAGTTTTAAGATCCCTCAAGATATCCTCACACAAGTATTATTGATGTTTGATATCCTCATTCCATTTCCTAGAGAACTAAGGATACGGAGCGAATGATATTTCCATGTTACTAGACATACACGGTTGAATTAGTGATATAAGTATGAACCCTTTTGAATCGGGTTGCGATGACCCTTGGAGACCTGAGCTATAACTACTATTTCTAGCACTGAAGATACCTATCTTGTAGGTATTATGAACCTTTGTAATTTTAACTATCTTAGAGAGAAATTGAACATGGTTTTGATAAACAAATGGAAGGTTGGGGGAAGTGCTACCTGAAATTCTGGGCAACGAGCTACTATTCTTGGGAGATGCATCATCTTTAGAAAATAAAAACCTCATGGACAAATGCATGTCATCATTTGGGCCCTCCCTTTGGCTTGTAGGACCTGATCAGTTTGATGTCTCCATCTTTCCTGGCGGGAGGAAATCTCTATAGCTTCCTTTAACCTGCATCATTGTATCAGTCTCAGCCTCTTCTACTAGGACATGTCTCACTTAATCTCTATCTCCTTCATTCCACAACTCTAGTTGGCTTACTCCTCCTTCTTGCACTTGTGGGCTACTCAACACCACTCCTACTTGGTGCAACTCCCTTTATCATTTATGGGTCTCCTACAAAGCCTTCTCCTGCCATTCTTCAACTATATGAGCCCTCCTTTTTTCCCTTAGGTCTCTAGCCTTATGAAATTAATCTATGTCCATCTCTCTAGCATTTTCATAGCTCACATCTAGGTAAAATTCATCCCTCTATACCCCTCCCCTAAGACTGGCTCTTTTAACAGCCATGGGTTGGCCCTAAACCAAAAGTAGGTTCTCTTCCACCATTAGAAATTTAACCCACAACAAAATCTCCTTCAGTAGCCTTCCCCGCAACCCTGACTTGAACACATCCTTAGCCTTGGAAAAGGATAAATGACCCTTTGTGATAAACTAGATAATGCATCCTTCTAAAGTAGCTTGTATCTATAAATCGACAGCCCGAGTAACTAAGTTAGGTCTGTATCGAGCTGGTGTAACTTGACTAGGTCACACTGAGTCCAGGTAGAGGGAGATCTACTTTGGCTGTCAGTGTTTCATTTTGTCTGCAACCTTCACAACCAATTGTAAACATCCTCTAGGAACTTACACTAGAATATCTTGTATTGATCACTCTCAGGCTCTACATATAAAACTTCTTCCTTCACTTGCTTCACACTTTTGTGACGGAGTTGCATTTGTTGGAAAATAAACCGATCTACTTTCTCATGCCAAAAATACTCAAGATACTTGTAAAAATCCTTTACACCATGTTCTAGATCCCTTAAATAAATTTCAAGTCCTGACAAAGGAACCATTTATTGGCAGAAAAATTGTAAAAGATAGAGACCTTAGGTTTAGACATAGGGGCCAACAAAGGATCCACTATGGTGTAGTGTAATGCCGACATTTTCGCCTTACTCACGAGAGTAAGGTGTCTCATTGAAGGTGTGTCACCAAATTACTAGGATAGGGATTACGATCAGGCATCAAGGAGAGTTGTGCCAATATTATCAATCACGTCTACTCTAGAAATGATAGCATCTTCCATATAACCATCACAAAGTGTAACCTGAAAAGAATCCAAAGAGACAAAAGACATCTGCATTCATTCATAAGATTTTTTTTTAAGAGGCCCACACAAGGTAACACATTCATAACCATAGAGAAATCCAGCAACGCTTCACATTAAACTCAAAACATCATTACATCTTGGCACTATGGCTCATTAGATAGGAACATAATAAAAAGCATACAAAGTAGCTTAGAACTAGATAAACACAGAACAAGGCCAAATCCTATAGGTTCAGTGATAACATCTCGGTATATAAACTCTCCCCCCCTGCTTTGTTATATTTTCCTTTAGCTTTTATAAACTTAACTTGCTTAAAATGCTAGTCTCTTCCGCAGATGCCACACACTTTCCTCCTTGGCTTCTTTTGTGGCTCTGCTGCAACTTCTCCATCTCTCATTGATGGCCTTTGTGGCTCGAATGTGCTTGCATGTGCCCATATCTTCCACTTTCCAACTTCAATGTCTAACAGATCTTGGCAGATTTTCTCTCTTTCCCTCGGTTGTTTCCTCTGCAATTTCCCATTGGTCAGACTTGGTCAAAATGTGTCAAAAACTCACCCCCCCATAATGAAGGACTCAAAAAACCCAATATGAATGCACATGTTATGGTATTGCTAACCTAGTGAAAACCCTTCAATCTAGAGGGACTTAGATCGTGCCACTACTGTAGCCATGGAAAGTTGCAATGATTTCATAGATGTTGAGATTCTTGCCTTAGTGGTTGAATGGCTCCCTGACCCGGGACACAATTGTAATGGGAAGAATTAATACCTATATATAGTAGATCTTTACTATCATATCTAATCCCTCTTGATCCAAGTTCTAGTATACAACCATGAAGTTTGTAGATAGATATCTATGCAGATCAATGACATTCTAACAGAGAATTAATACATGGCTATGGAGCACCATGATTTGACCGTGGAACTGGAACATATATAAGCCATCCTCCTCATAAGAAAGGAACTTGCTTCACGAGGAGCACCTACAAATTTGGTTGATGTCTCCAAGTTGACATTCCTTTTCTATTGGCTTCAACAATACTATAAGATTTCATTTAGAAGTTTTTCTCCATGATTTTTGTTTTTATCTTCTATCTGCAACACTGTTTCTTCTATAGTATTGAAAAACATTTAATTTTTTTTAGTTATCATATTGGCTACAATAAGCTTATGAAAGGGATGAAATAGTTTTAAAACCTTGTTATTTTTTGGTAAAAAATCCTTTTCTTCCTCCATTGGTCAATTTCTCCAAGTGGAAGACTATAGAGGAAACCAAGTGTTTTTAATTGTAATTGGTGACTTTTTTTGAAAGATCAACTATCTCTCTCTCTCTCTCTCTCTCTCTCTCTCTCTCTCTCTCTCTCTATATATATATATATATATATTTATTTATTTATAATTTCTCAAATAATCTTTCAATTTAAATATTATTAATTTTTCATATTTATATTTTAATATTTTGTAAAAATAAGTATTTATTAATATCATCTCTACCAATGAATCCATTCAGTATGGAATAATAATTGTAAGGTTTTTTCTGCTCAAAATACTTCTTCAATGTGTTATTTGGGGAATCAAAATATTATCAGAGAACTTTCTCTAAAGGGTGCTAATTTTGGGGCAATGTTGGATTATTTTTAACCCCTTGGTTCCCATCTTTTGACCCTTCCACACTTCTCGTTACAAAGCTTCCAATATGGGTCAGGCTTCCTAATATTCTTGTTGAGAAATGGCAACAAGAAATTCTAGTTTAATTTGTCCTTGAATTACACTGAGAATTAAAATCGAATTCTATTCTCATAACACCTTGTAAATAGTTAATTAGGTTTAATTAACTTAATTAGCTTAGAATTTCAAGTTGGAAGTGTTTTTGAAGTCATGTATATGTTGTCCCTATATTATAGGGGTGCATGATGATTTAAATATGAGTTGTAATTAGATAACTCAATGTATTGAGTTAATTTAAGTTAAATTAGTTCCAAACTGTATGAGGAACTAATAGTGAGCTGACAATCAGTTGGTGCACTAATGCATTAACTGGTGCTACTCCAATTAATTGAAGATCCCGTCATTAGAAACTCATGCATGTCAATTTTGAGAAAGACCCAATTGAGACTAGAGTGCAGGGATGATGTACTATCAGTTGTATGATCTACTGAGTTGTATAGATCATGCATACAATCATGAACTGAACCTAGATGGGATTGCGCAGTTTTGGATGCACTGGTTTCCCATTAATATGGGCTAATCAACCATAGGAATTTCAAAAGGAAATAGGGGCTTGGAGAGCTGCAAAATTGGCTAAGTATTGGCCAAGAGATTTCTTATGAGCTAAGGATTGATTATACCAAGTGTTGGGATTGTTCTTGTGAGAAAAAGCATCATATTATCATCTTGGATTTATGATATATGAAATAAAAATAGTGGGGTTTTGATTTGTGGCTTTCCCCGAATATTTATTGTGTTATGTGTCTTTGATTATCTTCCTCTTGTCGATTATTGTTTTCATCTATCTATTAGCTTCCGCTGGTTGAAAGTAGAAGTAGATTCTTTTCCTGTGCTTAGTACATTGCGTGAGCTTGTGAATCTATAGGATTTTCATACATGATATCAAAGCAGAGAACAATATACTAGAGGAGATTTCGAAGTTTTGAGTTTTGGGTTACAGGTGAAATTTGAATTTGCAATACATACTTAAGGATTGGCAGATGACGTTCTACAATTTGCGAATTGAGTATGACTTGGAAGGCAACTCGAATTCTATAGCCTAGAGGGACAGAATGGAGGCTGTGCCAAAAGATAATGGCTTGAAGGAGTTCATTGATCAAGAAATCCCTAAGACAAAAACATCGGATGCACAAAATTTTGCCGAATGGAAGAAGTGTGTGGCAAAGGCAAGGCGGGTAATCCTTGAGGGTGTTTGAGACCACATTTTCTCAAGTTTCCATGGCAAGGAAACTCTTTATGCTATGTGGAAGCCATTTACGGACTTGTATCAGAACAAAAATGACCAAAGGAAATTGGCACTAAAGGACAAACTTTGAAAAATCAAAATGGAGAATGGTGAGACTATTTCCAAATACTTGACCAAGTTCACTCAATGTCGTGATGAACTTGGAAGTGTTGGAATCACGGTTTCCAAGGAAGATATCATGAGTCTTGCTCTTCTAGGACTCCCAAAGAGTTGGCATAGTTATCAAGACTCTGTCAATGGTCGGGAGAAGCTTCCAGATAAGGAACGACTGCGGTCAGATTTGATGCGGAGGAGATGAGGAGGAACACCAGAGATGACTCTTCATCAAAGACTGATGATGAAGCAAACTGTGCCTTAGTAATTAAGACAAAGAAGGGGAAGGGAAAGCTTCCCATTCCAAATTATATTCTTATCATGGAGGTAAGAATAAAGACATCACAAATGTTAAGTGCTTTCATTGTCATGAGTTGGGCCATTTTGTTACAAATTGTCCACTTAAGAAGTCCAAGAAGAAGTCCTCAAGATGAGCGGCGGGTGAGGCTTTGGCCTCTCAATTTGAATTGGAATTTCCTCCCATTGCATGCATGGTGTCATCAATGATGGGAAGTGTATGGTACTTAGACAATGGAGCTTCATTCCACAAGACTGGCAACAAAGAGTTATTCAGTGACCTGGAGGAGAAAGATCTCCAGATGCATATCGAGATGGGTGACGAAGGGAAGTATAGTGTTATTGGATTGAGCACAATTACTTTTGAGAGGGAGAATGGGGATCCACTCACCTTGAAGAATGTTATGTATGTGCCCGAGCTGATGAAGAACTTGGTATCCATTTCCATTCTTGAGGAAAGAGGCTATGATGTGATCTTCTTGAAAGGAAAGACGTTCCTTTGGCACATAGCCACGGTTCAAGTAAAGAAGATAGGGATTCAGGTGAAGAATCTCTATAAGCTGGAGGTAGAGGTGTGTGCTTCTTTGAGCAAAAAAGAAGATAGGATGTAGAACCGTGACATTGGTGAGTTGTGGCATATGTGATTGGGCCACTTGCATCATGGAGTTTTGAAGATATTGCATCAGATCTCTATTGGTCTTCCCAAAGGTACGCTTGCGCAATTTGATACATACCAAGGGTGTACTTTGGGAAAATACACCAAATCTTCCTTTCACGACAAAGACAATCGAGTAGAGGTTATTCTAGAGAGAGGCCATTTATATGTGTGTGGATCATTCTCGACAGCATCCACGGACAAACACATGTATTACGTTATATTTGTTAATGATTATTCTCGTAAATGTTGGATATTTTTCATGCAGAAAAAGGATCAAAATTTCACAAACTTTTGTGAGTTTAAAGCATTGGTGGAGAAAGAGTGAGGCAAGAAGGTTAAAGCTCTATGGAGTGATAACGGTGGTGATTATGTCTCAAACTAGTTTAAGAACTTTTGTGTATCGGAAGGGATTAAATGGGAGTTGACAGCACCCGATAACCCTTAGAAGAATGGGGTGGCCAAGAGGAAGAACAAAAGTATAGTAGGGGAAGTGAGAGAAATATTGCATGATCAGGGCCTATCACTACACTTGTGGGCTGAGGCATGCAACACATCGGTTTATGTTCAGAACCATATCCCACATCAGACAATTGAGATGAAGACATCAACGGAGGCTTATTCCAGTATGAGTCCAGATGTTGGTCACTTCAGGATTTTTGGGTCATCGGTATATTTCCGTGTGACCAAAGATGCATGGAAGAAGTATGAGATGACAACAGAGTCAGGGATATTTGTGGTGTACACTGATACACCTCACAACTATTGGATGTAGTTGTCGATTAGTAGGATGACAATGGTTCACAGGAATGTTAGCTTCAATGAGGAGAAGGTCGTGCAAGTTTCCCTTGAGAGGGAGCTTGAGATACACATAGATGAGGAGATTTTATCTCCTAAGGTTGAGGAGCCTCAAATTGATGTGGAGAAACCACATGCAGAGGTTCCAGGAGTGGAGACATCCACTCAGGTAGAGTCTTCCATTGAGGGAAAAATTGCACCAGAGAGGCTGACAGATTGTTGGATGATGCATGGGAGAATGTGGGAGAGCCCACTTCTCAGCACAGGCAGAGGAGGCCACTTGAGACGTACACTGGATACGTGGCTCTTATGGGTGAATGTGTTGTGACAAAACCATCTTCCTTTAAGGAGGCAGTGAAATAGCCGATTTGGGTTCATGCCATGGTGGAGTATGACTCCATAGTTCGTAATAATATTTGGGATGTGGTCCTGAGACCGGAGGACAAGTCAGTGGTGAGCCCCCATTTGCTTTACAAGGTAAAGCAAGCTGCAGATGGTAGTGTGGAGAAGCATAAGGCTAGATTTGTGGCTCGTGGTGTTTCATAGGTAGAGGGGATTGACTATGATGATACCTTTTCTCCTATTTCAAGGTACTCGTCAATCATATCTATATTAGCACTATTAGCACAGATGGGTCGGAAGATACATTAGATGGATGTGAAGACAACCTTCTTTAATGGCATGATTGAGGAAGAGGTGTACATAGAGTAGCTTGAAGGTTTTGAAACCTTTGACTGTGAGTCGCATGTGTGCCAGCTCAAGAGAGCATTGTATGGGCTGAAGCAAGCACCCCGTGCTTAGTACACTAGGATAGATAGCTACTTCAGTAGGTTGGGATTCACAAAGAGTGAAGAAGATGTGAAATCGTACCAGATAGTGGTGGAAGGTAAGTTGTTGATCATTTTAATTTATGTTGATGATCACATAGTCACAAGTGATGATCAGCTGATCACATCTTGCAAGGAGGACCTTTCAAGAGAGTTTGAGATGAAGGCCATGCGGCTCATGCATTACTTTCTTGGCATGGAGGTATGGCAGGGAGATGGGGAGTTGTTTGTGTCTCAGGGAACGTATGCCAACGAGATACTTAGGAGATTCAACATGGAGAGAAGAAAACCCATGGAGACTCCTCTAGCAGGTAACTAGAGGAAAGAGGATGCTACTTTAGGGTAAATAGTGGAAGCTATTGTTTATAGGAAGCTTGTGGGTGCACTCATGTACTTGGTGAACACATGACCGAATATGTGCTACGTAGTTAACCAACTTAGTCAAGTGATGGTTAGGCTTACCAAGATGTATTGGAAGGTGGAAAAGCATGTGTTGAGATACCTCGGGGGCACTTCTCATTATGGATTATGGTACAGACAGACAGAGGGGGTGAAGCTTCAAGGCCTCACTGATGGAAATTGGGTAGGGAGTCCATCCGACAAGAAGAGTACATCATGAGGGATCTTCAGTATTGGGTTAGCAGTAGTTTCTTGGTACAACAGGAAATAGAGATCAATTGCACTCAATTAGGAAAAGGTAGAGTACATGGCTACGAGTCTGGAAGCATGTGAGGCCATCTGGATGAGGAAGATCTTGGTTGGTTTGTTTGGTTAGCAGATGGATCCAATTGTGATTTACTATGATAATCAGAGTTGTATCAAACTCTTTGAAAATCCAGTTTTTCATGATCGGTCCAAGCATATTGATATCCGATATCAACATCTCAAATATTGTTTGTTGAGGCAGATTATGTTGTTAGAGTACATTCCCACAGAGGAGAAAGATGCTGACATTTTGACAAAGGCATTGCCAAAATGTAAATTCGAGTTTCACAGAGATAGGATCAGGGTAACTGATAATCCCTTTTTTGTTGATAGGGAGTGTTGAGAAATGGCAACAAGAAATTCCAATTTAATTTGTCCTTAAATTAAACTAAAAATTAAAATTAAATTCTATTTTCATAACAACTTGTAAATAGTTAATAATGTTTAATTAACTTAATTAGCTTAGGAATTTTGAGTTGGAAGTCTTTCAGAAGTCATGTATATGTTCTCCCTATATTATAGTGGTCCAGGATGAGTTAATTGTGAGTTGTAATTAGATAACTCAGTTTACTGAGTTAAGGTTCAGTTCAATTAGTTCCAAATTGTTTGAGGAACTAATAGTGAGTTAACAATTAGTTGGTGCATTAATGCATTAACTAGTGCTACTCTAGTTAACTGAAGATTCCATCATTAGAAACTCATGCATATTGATTCTGAGAAAGACCCAATTGAGACTAGAGTGCAGGGGCGGTGTACTATCAGTTGTATGATTTATTGAGTTTTATATATCATGCATGTAAATCAGGAACTGAGCCTAGAAGGGATTGTGTAGTTTTGGATGCATTGTTTTCCCATTAATATGGGCTAATCAACCATAGGAATTGTGCAAGGAAATAGGGGCTTTGAGAGATGAAAAATTGGCTAAGTGTTGGCCAAGAGCTTGCTTGTGAGTTGAGGATTGATTATACTGAGTGTTGGGATTGTTCTTGTGAGAAAAAGAATTGTATTATCATTTTGAATTTCTGATATAGGCAATACAGATCGTGAGGTTTTGAGCTATGGCCTTCCCAGGATATTTATTATGTTATGTGTCTTTGATTATCTTCCTCTTGTCGATTATTGTTTTCATCAATATATTGGCTTTCGCTGGTTGAAAGTAGAAGTAGATTCTTATCCTATGCTTTAGTACATTGCATGAGCTTGTGAATCTACAAGATTTTCTACAATTCCAACCCACTTGTGGCACTACACAATTGTTCAGGGCATTGGGACTATCTAGGTCGTTACCTTAATACTAATGCCTCTCATGGGAAGCTTGGTGTATATAATTATGGTAGAAATTGTGTTGATATTAGTAAAGGGGCACCAAACCAAATCAATTTAAAAGCCGATGATTTTCAATAGACTTAGGCTTTGGACTATGAGAATATCGCCTTTCATTGCCACTTTTTCATCAAATAAACCATTTACAAAATTCTTCTCAGTGTTTAATTCTCAACAGAAGCAAGACATCCGCAATTCTAGATCTAAAATTTGGAAGCCCTATAACCCTCTTCCTATGAAGGGAAAGGACTCCTATACATCAGACAAGGATGATGAAGAAGATCATGATGAAATGCATTTGGGGACAAGGTCCAAGACTTAGGACATGCTCCTTCGACAAGCACAAAAATATTGTATAGTGATGCTTCTTCAGGTATATTGAAATGAACTCATGAGTGGGCTTCTTTGGACTCTGAGAAGGAATCTCCTTCTGCATGCAATGATAATTTGCATATCGCTTTGATCAACCCACCTTTGCAAGGTTGGGTCAAGGTTTTGAAAAAGAAAGAAAAGAAAGGTTGCCTTGAGGATGAAGCCTAATTTGGTGATTCTCATCTCTAGTTGTTTCTTCTATCCCTTTACTTCTACTTTGCTATTCTCGATATCATTCATCTATGCTTTGATATAGTTAGTATAGGGCATATTGTTCCAGGAAAAAAAAAACATGATGGAAAGCGATGTAATTTTATTTGTGTTTGAGCAATACAATTTTTATACTTACAAAAAAAATCATCAATATTATATTATTTTAATAATGTTAATTTTTCATTTCAATTTATATTTATTTATTTTAATTAAATAAGTTTTCGATTTAACCAAACTTACTATTTTATAACATATTTACTCTATAAATAAATCAATAATGAGATTTTGAAATTTAAATTTAAATCTAATTTTTTATATTTAATTTATTGATTTTTTTTAATATTTAATTAAAATTGCCTGCTTTATATAAATCTACTAAGTTTTTAAAATTTGTCTTTAGATTTTAAGAAACATATTGTTTTTTTCAACTATAATGACCTTTTATTTATTTATATATAAGTTTTCATAAGTGAGTTCCTAAAATTTTTGGTTTCTTCAACTATACTGACCTTTTATTTTATATATTTATATATATATATATATATATGCTTTTTCGTGAGTTCCTGACCTTTTATTTTATATATTTATATTTATATGTATATATGCTTTTTCGTGAGTTCTTATCCCAATACATTGGTCAAGTGTCTAAAGAGATGAAATCTACCCAATTTTCAAGGCCATCCATCAATATCTATATATGCCTTGATCGGTGGGTTCCTATCCCAATACATTGGTCAAGTGTCTAAAGAGTTCGAATTTATCCGATTTTGAAGCCCATCCATCACATAAAAGATAGATGGAATATGCTCGTTAATAAGGATGTTATTCACCCAAATGAAGGACCTGATTGAAAGGCCCTTGATTTCTTTTGCATAGCCGAATCCTCAAAACTTGGAATCTCTCCTCGATTCTCCGGCTCTTGCCTCCCACGACCTTTGTCATCCTTTATTATTACCAAATGATTTTGAGTCTAGATATAGTTGCAGATCCTGTTGTTTTTATATATATATAAACACTACTAACAACTTTATAATATAAAATTTATATACATAAAACTAAGCACAAATCAAATCAGATAGCAATATTTGACACCACATTATATATATATATAAACACTACTAACAACTTTATAATATAAAATTTATATACATAAAACTAAGCACAAATCAAATCAGATAGCAATATTTGACATCATATTCGAACGGTAAGATTTTGTGTTGTCTGATATAAAATAGCTCAATTAGAAAATATATGGCAATGAGAAACGTGGCTAGAATTGCATGAATTAATTGTGGCTAGACTGGGCTGAATTGTATTATGATGGGGGTAAAAAATAATTTCAATTAATAATAAGTAGCAATTTTATTAAGAAGTGTATAGGAATTATTAACGCTTTTTAGTTTTTTTAGGTTATGAAAATTGCAGAGGTAACCGCAAACCATTGTTAAAGATGGGATCTATCTCTCCACTTTTAAAGATGAGATCTATCTCTTTCAGCCTCAGAGAGGGATTTCTGTATGATTTTTAATTTTACTTTTTAGATCTTAGGCTAGGTATGAAAGGTCAAGAAATTGGTTTTAAAATTGTAGTTGCAGAATGAATGAAGAGTCCATATGGCATGGATTCGTAAGGATGTTCAGTAATCAATCATAGATAGACAGAGGAAAACTTGAAACTGGGCGAGGGAGGCAAACTCCAGGATCTTATAGAGCTATTGTGGTGTGGATGAGATGTATTAGATTTAGGATCAATTTAAATATAGAGTATACACAGATGAATTCTATACCTAAAATCTCGGAAAGAAAACATGAAGATTGATTAACAAACTAGAGCAGAGTATTGCAAGTAAATAACAATGTAAGAAGAAAAATCCATGTAAAACTCTAAAGAAAAACAGAGTTACAAAGAGAGAAACATCACCATTTATTTGACACAAGAATCTTGAAAACAAACTGCTTCTATATTGCTTGTTTTAACTCCAGAGCTTACAATCAAATAAAAAAAATTCTTCCTTTTTCTCCACTAACAACCACTGACTCTTACGCCTTCAAACTTGAATATATACAAATACAAATTTTAAACTATTTTCTAATTTGCTGGAAATAAAATCAATTAAAAATCATAAAAATAACAATCAATTATTGACATTGGTTGCACAATATTTCAAATTGCTTGGAGGTTGCTGGTGAAATCTCCTTGGAATAGGATCTTATAGTTTATATCTGCCGCTTGGGTTCTAATGCTACCTCAAAATCTGGAAAGTTTTTTTTGCCACCTATCATTTGCTACCCTGCTGACCTTATGCACCAAATTTGGAATTGATTGTTTTGAATTGCCGATTCTATTCCTCCTTCGAATATCAAACTGCTACCTTTATTTATGAACACAATCTCCTATAATAGCAAGAAGATAACCTAGTTGAGAGAGGCTGAGTGTCTCATTTTGAAATATGTCCTCGAGTAATGAAGAGCCATGGTTTGCATGATTGTAGAAGGCATTCAAATAGATCTCAACACAGTATTTTATATAGATATACTTGGATGAGATTCTCCATGGTTTCACCTGTAAATGCCAGCATAAATTACGCAAGTCTGTCTTTGTAGGATTGAATTTCAGATGAACAGAGTACATATGTAGACGAAGATTGATTTCAATGTTCCTGCAAAGAGGCTCTATAACTTCATTTGTTACAAACTTTCTCCATCTCCATCTCATATGAATCCGAAAAGGAAGCTAACTTTAAGAAACCTCAATCCATCACAGAATGCATCTACTAAATACTACAGCCATAGAGCTTTATCTTCTTGAGCATACACCATAGAAAACCATGTGGAAATCTTTTCCTTTTTCTGAACAAAGGAAGCTGCAGTTTGACACAAATCCCACCATAGTATCGTACTCAGCAATAAGGGCCAATTTTGACATCAATTTTCTGATTCTGGAATGATCAGTCTCAAGATGCCCACTAGTGCCATTTATGACATCCACATAAGCTAAAGGACAATTTATCTATTATCACTGCCATCTCCTTGTAACATATTCAATGCATGCCTTTTTCTTTTTATTAGTATCTCAAATAATAAATGGAGATCAACTGTTGACCTCAGTATCTGTTGGAGTCTATTTGCCAACAATAATCCTTGAATAAATAAAATTGATTTATTGGAGACATTGACGAATGAAAGGTTTCAACCCAAATTGTTAATGAAGCTCTTGTTTTTTAAGAATCCCTTGCAAGAACTTCATCCATCTTTAACAGAATGGTTTTAGATAATAGTACTTTCCTTCATAACTTTTTTGAGTGGAGGCCAAGATGTCAGAGATGGTGAAAGGTGTGCCAGCAACAAATCCAGGAACACAAACCTGATGTTATTATCCACATGGACCACTGGTAGCCTTCTTCAGACCTCCACAATCACCCTCTGAATATGAACATAAATGAGCTCCAAACCGTTATTAATTTTCATGGAAAAAAAATTAAATAACAAACTTAAAGTAACACAGTCTTGAATCAGAAGAGTTCTGAAGCCGTTGAAGCAAATTTGGAATTGTTTCTTCGATGAAGTTTTTGGAATGCCACCTCATTGTTTACCAATCATTTTTTTCTTTTCTTTCAAAAGCTGAGCTCAATGTATTTGAAACTGGAAATTTTATTTCCTGCCATATATTCTGGAGATGAACTTCTGTTGACTGATTGAATGCCTGGAAAACTAGATCTTGTTGGGACTATGGACACCACATATCTCCACAATGGTATGATATTGTCCAATTTGGGCCTAAGCCCTTATGGGTTTGTTTTTGGGTTTTACCCCAAAAGGCCTCATACCAATGGAGATATTTGTTCATCCTTATATACCCATGATCCTTCCCACTTCTACCACTTCTAATCAATGTGGGACTTTGTTCGTATACCCAACAATCCTCCCCTCGAACAAAGGACCATCGAGCCTCCCCTCAGGATTCTCCCCTCTCTACCAACCAGGATTCTCCGCTCCAATGCGTTGGTGGACACGCCTTACATGGTAGCACCACCTGTCTCGAGAGCTTGCTCCATCCCAGGTCAACTCCTCTTCACCGTGTTGGTAGGCAAGACACGTCCATGAAGAATCCGGAGCACACCGCCTGTTTAACCGAGCTCATCCATAGGCTTACGGGGGCTCACCATCTTTGTTTCGACATTCCGAGGATTCATCCACTTGGGTAACCTCGAACTTGGCTCCGATACCACTTGTTGGGACTATGGACACCACATATCTCCACAATGGTATGATATTGTCCAATTTGGGCCTAAGCCCTTATGGGTTTGTTTTTGGGTTTTACCCCAAAAGGCCTCATACCAATGGAGATATTTGTTCATCCTTATATACCCATGATCCTTCCCACTTCTACCACTTCTAATCAATGTGGGACTTTGTTCGTATACCCAACAGATCTGACAACTAATTAAGGGATCTGATTCTTTGGCTGCAGACGGAAACGAACTCATGATAGGGTCGCTATTCTTCATTGTCATTATTGATAGAAACCCCTTGTACGTTCTCTGCTTGGCATGGGCGCACAATTTGATACTTGTTGGGCGTGATCTATGGCAATGAGCATATAAATTGACAAGATGAAAACAATCAATGATACACCTGTATTGAAAAACCAACCATACTAAAAACTGTGAAAATAGCCTTCAGAAAACCAACCAAATATCTCAAATCTGTTACAATTTCTCAAAAATTCTCGCGAGTCATCTAGTTTAGGGAATTTTGCACAAAACCCGTGCTGCATATTTTTAAAATTTCTCTCCATCTGTTCAGAAATCGTACCCGGAGTTGACCCTATGGAAACCTGCACGGATCTCTTCTTCATAAAATTAGTGAAGTGACATGCTCGACTTTCGAATTATATTTACCAGCCTTTGACAAATTTCATTTTCTACAGTTAGTATTGCTAGATTTCTTGATGTCCCCATGGAGGATATTTCATTTGGCATTGTGGAGAAAATGATGCATTTTTGTGTGTTGCCCTTTATGCGCATTCAGTGGGATTTTTTCCACATCAATAAGAGGACATAAAGTTTCGGTGTTTATATGGACCACTCCTTCCATATATCATCTATGCGTAGTGCACTGTATTCTCCTCCTTGTCTTCGCTTGGCGATGGGCCCCACGATGCTTGGTGTCGTGTGCTGGTTTTGGTATTTCTGGACTTCAGACCTGGTGTTGACTCTCAGTCTCGTGTTGTGGAGGTGGAGGATTGGCCCAACGGAAATATTTAACATGGTCTCGTGTGCTGGCTTGGTATTTCTCGACTTCAGACCCGGTGTTGACTCTCAGTCTCGTGGTGTGGAGATTGGCCCAACGGAAATATTTAACATAAAGTCCTAGAACTTTTCTCGGAGGCCCGAGAATGTAAACCAATTTTATTTTATAAATTTTGCCCCATAATTTTCTCATTTTTGTCATTTATTAAAGTGGCATTGATACCGCTCATTTGTCATTTGCACTATGAAATGTACAAACAAGCTCATGATTTGGCACAAAATTGTAGGGTGCCACATTGACTCCATCCGGGGATGTCGTCCTCCTTGTGAGGTGTCAAAGAACCTCAGATCCAGTGCCTTATTCATTCTTGATTTGTGAACTCTAACCTGTTCTAATCTTCAATCGGAACTAGACCGACTCTAGAAAACAAAATTCTGAAACTGATATCCTTTGTATAAAATGGAATCATAATGCCAGACTGAAACCCAACTACAACTAAAACTATATACTGTAAAATGAAAATTGAAAAACACTGCTAAACAACATGCTCAGAATGCTGAGTTTTATTGACACTCCTACCTATTCTATACTGCTGATGCCCCTGAAAAATCAAGTAATAGAAAAATGCCCAAACAACTAATCAAGTAGCTGCATACTTGATGTGATTCCCTGACTGCGTTTCAGCAAGACAAAAACTGGAAAATGTAAGTGCAATGACAACTGATTGTAGACTTGGCTTTTATAGTAGAAACATAATCGGAACTTTAGACTAAGCAATTCATCCATATAAATAACTATGGGATCAAAAAAGACATGATTTGTTTGTTGATCCTCAAAGCTTTCAATGAATAGATTATTATTGTTGGACAGTTCAATTTTTCTCTCTTTGCCATCATATAGTTTCAACTGTGAGTCATCAGATCCGATCTCAAAACACTTCTCAATATCAATATCAAAAGGCTTTGTTTTCGCCTACTAATGTTCTCAAAGGACGCATTTTGACATCAAAATTTGTGGGACTGAAGTTGAACTTATAAAGCTGGAATATATTTCTCAATTTTGTCAGCAAACTCCTCTAAAAAGTGAATTTTATCTTCATATATACATTTGCATGACTTTAAACAAATAAGGAATAAATTAGAGAAATATTTATCAATTTGATCATCATCACAAATATCCCAGTGTTTTTGGAAACTTTTAATATAAATAGGGTTGCCACATACCCTATCATTTTGTTTGACAAGCAACCAGATGAGTAGTTTAAGCTCTGAATGCTTCAGTTAGTGGAGTCGCCATGAGTATTATGCAATCTAGATTTTTTGATAATGGAGTCACCCAGTGAATGATTCAGTCTTCATATGTTTCACTGTTTTCCACCATCAAAAACCAGATCTAGGTCTTGTCGTTTTTTCCCGTGGAAGTAACACTCCATAGTTTTCCTAGGTTGAGGAGGAAAATTGTAAAGATAACTACAAACCACTTTTAACGCTAGGATCTAGCCCTTCCAGCCTTAGGGAGGGCTCTCTCTATATGATTTTTAATTTTACTTTTTAGATCTTAGGCTAGGTATGAAAGGTCAAGAAATTGGTTTCAAAATTGTGGCTGCAGAATGAAGAAAAAGTCCAATGGGAATGGATTCATAAAGATGTTCAGTAATCAATCCTAGATAGACAAAGAAAAGCTTGAAACAGGGCGGGGTAGGAAAACTACAAGACCTTATAGAGCTATTGTGGTGTGGATGAGATGAATTAGATTTAGGATCAATTTAAATATAGAGAATACATAGATGAATTATATACTTAACATCTTAGAAAGAAAACATTAAGATTGTTTAACAAGAGCCAGAGAAGAGTACAAGAAGTAAATTCTACTCATCATCTTCTTTAAACAACGTAAGAAGAAATATCCCTGTGAAACTTGAAAGAAAAACATATTTATAAAGAGGGAAACATCCCCATTTGTTTGACATAAGAATCCTGAAAACAAACTACCTATGTATTACTGAATTGATTACTTATGTTTGAACTCCAAAGTGTACAATCAAAGAAAAAAATTCTTCCGTTTTCTCCATTAACAACAGCTGACTATTATGCTTTCAAACTTGAATATATACCACAAAATATATATATATATATATATATATATATATATATTCTAATTTGCTGGAAATAAAATCAATTAAAAATTAAAAAAAATAACAATCAGTTATTGACATTGGTTGCACAATATTTCAAATTGCTTGTGAAATCTTCTTAGAATAGGATCTTATGGTTGCTATCTGCCACTTGGGTTCTAATGCTGCCTCAAAATCTGGAAAGTTGATTTTTCTTCCACCTATCATTTGCTACCCTGCTGACCTTATGCACCAAATTTGGAATTGATTGTTTTGAATTGCTGATTCTCTGCCTCCGAATATCAAATTGGTGCCTTTATTTATGAACACAATCTCCTATCATAGAATGAAGATAACCTGCTCGAGAGAGGCTGACACATAAGAGGGTTGGTTTCTCATTTCAAAATATGTCCCTCTAGTAATGAAGAGCCATGGTTTGCATGATTGTAGAAGTCATTCAAATAGATCTCAACATGATATTTTATATAGATATACTTGGATGAGATTCTCCATGGTTTCAACTGTAAATGCCAGGATACATCACGCAAGCCTGTCTTTGTAGGATTGACTTTCAGATGAACAGAGTACATATGTAGACGAAGATTGATTTAAATGTTTCTACAAAGAGGCTCTATAAAATCATTTGTTACAGACTTTCTCAATCTCCATCTAATATGAATCCAAAAATAAAATATTAACCTTGTTGACTTTAAGCAACGTCAATCCATCGTAGAGTGCATCTACTAAACACTGCAGCCATAGAGATTTATCTTCTTGAGCATACACCGTAGAAAACCATGTGGTAATATTTTCTTTTTTCTAATAAAGGAAGCTTCAGTTTGACATAGATCCAACCATAGTATCGTACTCAGCAATAAGGGCCAATTTTGACATAAGTTTTATGATCCTGGAATGATCAATCTCAAGATGCCCACTGGTGCCATTTATGACATCCACACAAGATAAAGGACAATTTACCTTATATCACTGCCATCTTGTAGCATCTTCAATTCATGACATTTTCTTTTTATTAGTATCTCAAATAATAGATGGGGATCAACTGTTGACCTCAGTTCTTGTTGGAGTCTATTTGCCAACAATAATCCTTGAATAAATATAATGGATTTATTAGAGACATTGATGAGTGAAAGGCTGCAATCCAACTTGTTAATGAAGCTCTTATTTTTTAAGAATCCCTTGCAAGCACTTCATCCATCCTTAACAGATAATGGTTTTATATAGTAGCACTTTCCATCAAAACTATTTTGAGTGGAGGCCAAGATGTCATAGATGGTGGAAGTTGTGCCAACAATAAATCCAGGAACACAAACCTGATGTTATTATCCACATGGACCACCGGTAGCCTTCTTGAGACCTCCACAATCACCCTTTGAATATAACATACATGAGCTCCAAACCGTTATTATTTTTTAGGGAAACAAAATTAAATAACAAACTTAAAGTAACACAGTCTTGAATCAGAAGAGTTCTGAAGTTGTTGAAGCAAATTTGGAATTGTTTCTTCGATGAAGTTTTTGGACTGCCACCTCATTTTTTACCAATAATTTTTTTTTTTTCCTTTCAAAGGCTGAGCTCAATGTATTTGAAACTAGAAATTCTATTTCCTGCCATATATTCTGGAGATGAACTTCTGTCGACCGATTGAATGCGTGGAAAACTAGATCTGACAACTAATTAAGAGCTCTGAGTCTTTGGCTACAGATGAAAACGAATTCATGATAGGGTCGCCATTCTTCATCGTCATCATTGATATAAACCCCCTTCTACGTTCTCTTCTTGGCATGGGCGCACAATTTGATACTTGCTGGGTGTGATCTATGGCAATGAGCATATAAATTGACAGGAAGAAAATAATCAACGCTACCCCTGTATTGCAAAACCGACCATACTAAAAACTATGAAAATAACCTTCAGAAAACCAACTAAATATCTCAAATCTATTATAATTTCTCAAAAATTCTCGCGTTACATCTATTTTAGGGCATTCTGCACAAATCCCATGTTGCGGATTTTTAAAATTTCTCTCCATCTGTTCAGAAATCGTAACTGAAGTTGACCCTCTGGAAACCTGCACGGATCTGTTCTTCATAAAATTAGCAAAGTGACATGCTCAGCTTTCGAACTATCTTTACCAGCCTTTGACAAATTTCATTTTCTGCATTTATTATTGTTAGATTTCTTGATGTCTCCATGGAGCATATTTCATTTGGCATTATGGAGAAAATGCTTCTTTCGTGTGTGTTCCCCTTTATGCGCATTTAGTAGTGGATTTATCCCACATCAATAAGAGGAGGTAAACCCGTGGTGTTAATGGTGGGTTTCTAATTGATGATGATTTTGTTGATGAAACCATCCATGTTTACATTTTTCTATTCATTCTTGTCAACATTTTAAACCCTGTTGTCCATAAATGAACCAAAGTTCTGTATACATGTTTTAATGGTTTATTATTATTATTTTTATTATTTTTAGTGAATTAAAAAGAATTTTGTTTGGTTTTTTTAATGATAGTTTGGCTAGTTCAAGTTTATGAAGTTTATTCAAGTTCAGTAGCTATTTCTATGGTCAAAATAATAACACAACTATAGAAGGAAATTCGACACTGGAATTGGTTTCTAAAAGCTCCAATATGGATTTGTATTGGTCAAATTCCACCCAACTCACATATGTGAACCTCCAACAAAAGATCCAAGGAAAAACGTAGTAGTTTTGACTAGTCAACTTCAAACACATTTTCTGAGCAAATGAAACTAATTTTGGAAAATGAAAACATGGGTTTTTTTTCAGCACGGGCCCAGTTAGGTTCATGATGAGCAGTTTTCTCAAATTCATTACCATTTGAGATATTTTTTCAGGTTCTTTGGAACCCTATTTTGCAGATTACATGGATAAACGATTTTCCAATTCGTCATTCAATGCACACTCACCAAAAAGATTGGATCGAGTTGTTCTTTAGCAAATTCGTGGCAGGGAGATCATTCTTATCATATCTAGGTAGATCTTTGATCCAAGGATCCATCAAATAAGGTTGGATTTTATTTTCAAACTGATCTCATGACCAAAAAGCAAGCAAGAAAATTAGAGTTTGTTAATTGCCTCAAAACTCTATAAATTGCAATCTCTTTGATGAGAGCGGAGATCAAACGTCAATGATGAATATTAACTTGTAGTTGTTGTTACTATTTGAAGAAGAATAACTCTATTTTTTATTTTTTATTTATTTTATTTTATTATTATTATTTTTTTTTTTCAGTGAATGTAATCTTTGATATGGCGCAACTCTAAATGAAATTAGTGATTTAAACCAAGTGATTTGAGTTCATAATTCCTCTCACTCACTAGGAGGTACCCCCAGTGGAAGTTTGAGATAATATCGTTGTCATTTTAATTTCATTTTTTTTTCCAGTATTTTCTTCAATTTAGTTTTAAATGTCTTTAGATGTTTGAATTCTCTGTTTTCAATATAATTGTTTTTTTTCCTACCTGTTATAGGTTGAGTGCTCAATATACACTTAAAAATCCAAAAACACTTTCCTTGAAGTATTTTCGAAGAATTGATTTCATTTTCATGTTTGTTCTAGTCATCATTTTAATAAGACATGGAGGCTCTTGCACTTGAAATTTTGTCAATGTATTGTTGTATTACACTACTTTGTAGAATAGTTTCCAATTCCAAGTTTTGTAGAATAGTTGTGTTTTTAATTTAATAGTTAGATTTCTTTTCATTTTTTAATAGAATATATTTCAATTTTTGTTCAGTATAACAGATTTCAATTTCTTGTCCAATTAGAATAGATCTCAAAGTTTTGATAGTATAGTTTGCTTTAAAATTTCATTTAAATTTAAAAGTTTTGAGTTTGAATTCATTGGCCTTTTAAGACAAAACATGTGCATATGCTTATCAATCTATGTCATAAACATGTTTAAATCCTCATGTGCAATTACATTAGTTTCTTTGAATTGAAAGTAAATTGCCTAGCACATACAATGCATGTATACTTTGCAAGCTCACGTACCCGGATTAACATATAAATGCAAGTAATTTAATAGTCAATTAAATTACCCGACATTTTGGTGCCGTTGTCGGGGAAGTATAAATAGGAGTTAGATTTCAATCGCATATCATTCTTAGTTGCATAAGATTAATCTCATTTTAGTACATCTTAGAGGTAGATTCATTAAAAAAAAAAAAACTCCAATCACCTACCACCCCCCCAAATCACGTGATGCAGTAAGGGCCACATCATATTCCACATCATGAATTCATATTTTTACAAGTAGAAAAAGAGGTGATAAAGGAGGTAGAAGAAATGGCTAGAGATGATGACAATGACAAAGATCCTTTTGGATTTTCCATTTAAGAAACTGATATCAATGTTCATATGAAGAACATCCCTCATCTGTACTTCCTAACTTCAAAGGTACGAGATCAAAAGACCCAAAAACCTTTCTTTTCGAATTTGAAATACTTTGTAGATATTATGGCTACTTATTACACATTCAAAAATTAAATTTGTTTCCGGCAATATTGAAGGATAGAGTTCTTAGATGGTTCATGAATTTAGGAACAAATTTTAGAAGGACATGGGATGATATGAAAAGAGTATTTTCATAAAAAAATAAAGATTATTACATACACCATGACCTTATAAAGGAAGTATTTTAGATGAACCAAAAAGAGTATGAAAGCCTAGAATATTTAGTGGAAAGATTTACTTATAATGTCAAAAGATCTAAATTTCATGATTTAGGATTAGACACATTAAAAAATCTCCCATTAAAAGCTATCTGGGATGAATGGATTGATCTTCTTAACCTGGTGGGCAAAGGAGATGTCTCTCAATTGTCATTTCAAGGGATTTGTGAACTGTGCAACAACATATCAAGAGGAAAATAAAAGTATGGAAGATCCCCTTAGGATCCAGTTATGGAAATAGCACAGGGGATTCACTAGGGGAGAAATACCATACCACGTGGGTTCATATTGGGGGATATTTAATGAGGAAAAAATGACATAATATATTGGGGGATATATAGGGGGTAAATGGTTTTTATATTGGCAGGTATAAAAAATGGAGCTCAAAGTTAATGAAAAAGTATAAAGGGGTATAAAAAATGTTAATGAAAAAATGGATACATACAATATCTAGTGGGAGTAGGGGTTTTTTAATTGGGTAGGTGTATTGGGTATGTATTGGTAGGGGGTTAAATAATGTGAATTTTAGGGGTATTTTCCAATATGTAGTCAAATTAAGGGTATTGTTTAATATGCCATGAACACATGTGATAGGTTAGAGGTTCATTGAGTGAGGCCCCTGTGGGAAAGAGTAAGTAAGTCGACATCAGCATTGGGAAGTAAAACTAAGATTAACAATTTTCATGACATTCTTGGTAATTTAAATGAACAAATTGATATGCTAAAAATGCAAAAACAAACAAAAAAATGAGATTGTTTCTTCATTTATATTTTTCCCTAAACCTAGAAAGAAACATGATTTTCATGAATGCCCACTTAATAGCATTAAAAATTTTGAAATCTGTGCAAGATCACATACTATTAAAGATTTCCCATCATTACTGGGGTTAAAAGCAGCTTACCAAGGAGAAAATCAAACACTGGAACAATCCTATTATGTAGCTCCAAGAAGACCATGGAAGACTCATCAATCCGGTATGATGCAAGATCTCAATTCACGTTATGCACAACAATCTCAAAGTAATTGGCAAACACCTTTGCCTTGAAAACCTTGACCATCTCAATCCCAACCTCAAAACCAATCTCGGCAACAAGGTTGGCAAGGGCCTTACAGAAGAAATCCACCTATTGTAGCAGCTACAACCACCCTCCAAAATTTTGTCCTGCACCTAATTTCGAAGCCTCCCTTGGGAGTTTCACTTTGATGACTACACACCCTCAGGATTCAATACATGAGCCCTTGGGAGTCTTTGTATCCGCCTTGCTTGTCCATTTCACCCAAGTTTCTACATGTTGCTGTCTAATTCATGCTTGTCACCATGTTCTAGTTATGCTCAAAGTCTTTGCTTTGTGTGTACTTGTTGTGTTTGCTATGAAATCATTTTTCACACTCACACACAGAGTCACATTCATTGTCACATAAGCGTTGTCGCGGTCGATCAAAAATCAGACATGAGTGTTGCACTTGTCGCTTGCACCATCGACCAGTCATGTTGAACATGTGTGTCTGGATGTTTTGAGTTGCTTCTTCATCGAGTCATATGAGTGTGTGTTTACATGATCACCTATGCATCTTTTGATCATTCACACACTTAGTCATTTTGCTGAAGTTTTGATGACCAGACTCCCCTCTAACAACCCGACCATCAACTCGTCATTGACTCGATCGACTGTCACCCAGAACAATGCAGAAGCACCAAGCAAGTCTTTCCAAGCTGCGCTAATCACAATCAATCCAATCAACTTTCATGCTGACCACCTGGACAATCGGATCCAACGACCACCTTGGATTGAATCCCCTCAAAAATTGCACAAAGGCTACTAACCTTGACTTCTCTGCTGATCGAGGAAATTGTGCAAACAGGCCAAACAGACACTAAGTACCCATCCCTATCTCCCAGGAAGTTGTGCAGCTTTCCTAGTCAGTCCTCTCGACAGCTAATTGGCTGCTCATCCAAGCAAATACACAGTTTTCATGAGCTGGCCTTCTGCTAGACAATAGTCTGCTCAACTCATAAATTGTGCGGAGATGATCAGCAGGCCAACCTGTTAGCCTCAGCGTAGTTTTTCTCACCAGCAGCTCCAAGCAGTAGATTACCATTTCCCTCCAGGAATTACGCAGTTTCTGCTGCCAAGCACCCAATAGCTGACTGCCAGTTCCCCTTGGGAATTGTGCAATTTCTGCTTCCAGTGAACCAACAACCAACTGCCAGTGCCCTCTTGGAATTGTTTAGTTTTGATTGCCAGGATCTAGGCCAATTCCTCCCAAAAACTGCAAAATTTCTTCCAGCAGATCCTCCTTGTAGTTCGGCCTATTCCTCCAAAAAATTACGCAAATTTTGCCTTCCAACCCCTACTGCCTGCTCATTTCGAAATGTTATGAAACCAGCTCAAGAAAAGAGAGAAAAGATAGATCAACGCCTTAGAATTCAGCCTCTTCGAGGGGGAAACCTCCTTTACATTACATAAATGAACAATTCTTGGCTGATACAAATGAAAAGACCTCCTTTCTATATATAGGAGTCTAAGGGGTCATAACATAGTCAGAGCCGACATAAAAATAATAATGTAAGGGCACAATAATAACAATAGTGGGCTTCTATGGGGCACATTAGTAACAATATGGGCACTACATGGGTACATTAATATAATAAGTGGGTTGTACTAATAACAATAAGGGGTTACACTAGTAGTATAGGGACCTAACATGCCCCTCTCCTTCAAAAAGCGTTGTCCTCAACGCTTGAGTAGTTCTTGATGCTTCTGTATAAAATTCTTGTCCTCCCATGTGGAATCTTCAGCGGGTAAGTTCTTCCACTTGATGAGATACTCTGAAATTGATCGATTTCGTAGCTGTCGGGTTCTTGTTTCTGTGACTGCTCCAGGTTCCAATATGATTTTTCCTTCCTTTTCAATATCTGACAATATTGTTTGAATTGGGATCTTTTGAAACTTTTGAATAAGTGGCCATACTTCTTTGTCCTTCTTTCATTCATCCCTTTCTTCGTTTATCCAATCTGGTTGGATAATAGAAATAGCACAAAACAATGCTTCCACATCCTCATCCTTGAAGAGTCTTCCCATTCGATAAGGTCACCATTTTTTAAGTGCATGTAGTATTGCCAACATTTCCTTCTCATAAATAGCTTGCTTTAGATGTAGCAGTAAAAATACCCAATCGCCTACATCAAAACATTTTTCAGTATGATGTTGATCTACCTGTTGTTTCATTCGATTTTGCACCGAAGTGGCGTTATCCTTTAAAAGTTGGAGAACTTGTTGTTGATGCTCGATGTGATCTTTCACTGCTTGAACCTTTTTCTTCTTGATATGTCCTTCTATCTTTAGAGTTTGAGGAGTGGTAATTTCTTCCAATCCTTTACAAGATATGGTCGGATTCATTTCTTGACGCTCGATGTGATCTTTCACTTCTTGAACATTTTTCTTCTTGATATGTCCTTCTATCTTGATAGTTTGAGGAGTGGTAATTCCAACCAGTGAATTACAAGATATGGCTAGATTCATTTCTTCTTTCTTGATGTGATCTTTCACTTCTTGCACCTTTTTCTTCTTGATATGTTCTTCTATCTTGAGAGTTTGAGGAGTGGTCATTCTTTCCAATAGTTTACAAGATATGTTCTGATTCATTTCTTCTTTCTCTGGGGTCGGGTCCTGGCATATATCCTCTTCTTTTGATGTTTCGTGATCGTTTTATTCCTCCTCTTCATACTCCATGTAAAATAATTTCTTCTCAGCACACTTATGACCTTTAGTGCATTTGCTATCACAATTGTAACAAAGCCCTTTTTCTCTTTTTTCTTCTAATTGTTGTGGTGTAACCCTTGTAGGTTGTGGAAGGCTAGGAGAAACAACACGTCCATCTTTGAAGTTGTGAGGGGTAGACTTCCTTGTTGCCATAATTTTACTTTCAAATATGTCACAAAGCCCTTTTACTCTTTCCAATTGTTGTGGTGTTGCTCTAAAGAAGGTGTTGCTCTTTGTATCCTCATAATGTGCTATCATTTCCTCTGTGAGAATTGACCACGTAACAAGTTGTTTACGAGAACAAAGCCCTTTATACCATAAAAATTGATCCGGTTCTAAATATGAAGATGCAATACATACCTTTTGTAACAGTGGTACACCATGTAGATCAAAATATTGCTCCATTTGAAGTATCCAATTTACCGGATCCTTGTCATCAAACTTCCTCATCTTGCTTTTTCTTGATTTTAGGACCTCGATCTTGAAACGACTGTAACTCTGTACTTGTGGATATTTAAGTTCTGAAATTGCTACTTGTAGTAGCCCTCTGTGTCCTCTTTCCAATGCCACCAGTCTGATCCAAATTGGATTCTCCAAAAAAGAGTTATGCACAATCTCCCAAGATGACCTGATTATAGACCTTTCTAGAAGAGTGAACTTGTATGAAGTGCCACGTGTCAATTTTTCAACCTTTGGCTCTGAAAACAATATATAAGAAACTAAATTCCGTCCTCTTTCTGTACCTTCTTACAAAATTTCAATCCAATCCTCAGAGAGAAAGTTATGACTATTTTCCCCAGGTCACCTGTTTGGAATGTAATTTAGAAGTTTGCAAAAGGACCAACTTCCTTAGATCATATCTCCGCAAATATTTCGCGAAAAGCTCTGAAATTTGGACCCAAGGTTCAGCACAATTTCTTCTCAAATGGGTTTTTTTTGCGACTTCTGAAACGTCACAGAAAAAAAGTTATAGCGAAAATGCTACGATGACCTGTTTGGAGCAGCGAAACCCTAGAATCCAAAGCTTTGGTACCAAATGTTATGAAACCAGCTCAAGAAAAGATAGAAAAGATAGATCAACGCCTTAGAATTCAGCCTCTTCGAGGGGACAACCTCCTTTACATTACATAAATGAAAAATTATTGGATGATACAAATGAAAAGACCTCCTTTCTATATATAGGAGTCTAAGGGGTCATAACATAGTCAGAGCCGACATAACAATAATAATGTAAGGGCACAATAATAACAATAGTGAGCTTCTATGGGGCACATTAGTAACAATATGGGCACTACATGGGTACATCAATATAATAAGTGGGTTTTACTAATAACAATAAGGGGTTACACTAGTAGTATAGGGGCCTAACACGGAAACTGTGCATATTCTGCCTACCTCGCCTTCCTACAGCTCGGACTGTCCCTCTCAGAATTTTCTTAATTTTTCCTTCCAGCCGAGCTAGACCTCATAGAAAGTCACTTTCGACTTTGATTGATCATCTTCATCACTCAATGACTCTTGCACAGTTTTCATCAGCAATGCCTGGAGTCATCATCCCACTTTGCAACCTTGATGCCTCTCCCGGTCATCTGCATCTGAAATGATCATGTGTCATGGTAGACTGGGGGGTTTTTGGATTTGATGTCGTCTTGTCATGAGTGACTGCAAGCACATATACACTAATAAACATGGCATGACATCGAAAGGGATGAATGAAAGGAGCACATTCAAAAGCACAGGTTCACCAACAGATGAATGAATGAAGCATGCGAAGAGATGTGCTCACAAACAGATAATCATGCAAATATGTGTTCGTGGATGGATGAACGAGAAAACATGAAAGATGTGCTCACGAATGAATGAACGGATGAACATGCATCTTTCATGAACAGATGAGTCTGTTAAGTCTTCCAACATGCAAGCAAGGAACAACATGCCTGTTATGAAACTAGCTCACAAGAAGATAGAAAAGATAAATCAACGCATTAGAATTTAGCCTCTTCGAGGGGGAAACCTCCTTTACATTACACAAATGAACAATTCTTGGATGATTCAAATGAAAAAACCTCCTTTCTATATATACAAGTCTAAGCGGTCACAATATAACCAAGTTGAGCTAACAATAATAATATAAAGGCACAAAAATAACAATAGAGGGATTTTATGGGGCACAATAATAACAATATGGGGACAATAGGGGTACAACAATAACAATAAGGGATACAACGACAATAGTAATAGGGACTTAAAATGCCACTCTCCTTCAAAAAAGTGTTGTCCTCAACGCTTGAGTAGTTCTAGATGCTTTTGTATACAATTCTCATCTTCCCATGTGGAATCTCCAATGGTAAGTTCTTCTACTTAATGAGATACTCTAAAATTGATCGATTTCGTAGCTGTCGAGTTCTTGTTTCTTTGACTGTTTTAGGTTCCAATATGATTTTTCCTTACTCATCAAGTTCTAGCAATATTGTTTGAACTAAAAGCTTGTCACCTATAACCTTCTTTAAGCATGAAATATGGAAAACTGGGTGCACTTGGGAAGCTGTAGGAAGATCCAATTTGTATGTCGTAGTACCTATCTTTTGCAACACCCTGTATGGACCATAATACTTTGGTGATAATTTATTATCCTTCTTAGCTTGCTTGAGGGACATTTGTTTATATGGTTGTAGCTGTAGGAATACCCAATCACCTACATCAAAACTTCTTTCACTGCGATGTTGTTCTGCTTGTTGTTTCATTTTATTTTGTGCCAAGGTGAGGTTATCCTTTAAGAGTTGGAGAACTTGTTGCTGATGCTTGATGTGATCTTCCATTGCTTGAACCTTAGAATTTTCTCTTAAATATGATGTGATGGATGGTGGATGATATCCATAAAGTGCCATAAATGGGGTCATTTTTGTTGTAGTATGAAAGGAAGTGTTATACCACCATTCAGCCAGAGGCAACCATTTGACCCATTGTATCTGTTTATTAGATACAAAGCAACAAAGATATCCTTCCAAACATTTGTTTACTATCTCAGTTTTCCCATCAGATTGAGGATGATAAGATGAGCTATGAGCTAACTGAGTACCAAGACAAGAAAATAATTCTGTCCAAAAATTTCCAGTGAAAATGGGATCTCTGTCACTTACAATAATCTTTAGGTTTCCATGTAGCTTTTAAATTGTTTCCATAAATGCAGTAGAAACTATACTCACTTTAAATGGATGAGATAATGCAGAAAAGTGTGCATACTTGGTAAGTTTGTCAACTACCACCATGATAACACTCTTTCCTTCGGACTTGGGTAAACCTATGATAAAAACCATTGAAACCTCCTCCCAATGTTGGCTTGGAATGGAAAAATGTTTTAATAGTCCTAGGGTCTTAATTGTTTCAACTTCTTTTTGTTGGAAAACCAAACATTCCACCACAAAATTTCGAATATCAAATTTAAGGCCATCCCCAAAAAAATCCTTCTTAACCCTGTGGTAGGTTTTTAGAAATCCTGAGTGCCTTCCTAAGGGAGAGGTGTGCAATTCCCTAAGAATCTTTTGTTTGAGTTGGGAATTCTTACATAGGTATAACCGATCCTTGTACCATAACGAATCATTTTTATAGCTAAATGTATCAGATGTGCTGGGATCTTGTTGTATCTTTTGAATGAGTGCCCACACTTCCTTGTCATTCTTCCATTCATCTCTTGCTTCGTTTATCCAATCTGGCTAGATAATAGAAATGCGAAAGAAATGATTCCACATTCTCATCCTTACTTGAGAGTGCATCTACCACAACATTTTGCTTCCCTTTTTTGTAGATGATTTCAAAGTCATAACCCAACATCTTTGAGACCCATTTTTGCTACTCTTTCGAAGATAATCATCTTTGTTCTAAAAAGTATTTAAGACTATCATGATCTGTTTTTCCCTTGAGGTGTTTTCCCATTAGGTAGGGTCGCCATTTCTTAAGTGCATGTAGCCAACATGTCCTTATCATAATAGCTTTATGTAAATACTTTCCTTTGATTGGACAACTTTTGAAAGCAATAGGTCTTTCTTCTTGCATTAAAACAACACCAATTCCATTTCTTGAGGCATCACATTCCACAATAAAGGTTTTTGCAAAGTCCAGTGTAGCTAAGACTAGTGCTTGGCACATTGCCTCTTTAAGATGTTCAAAGGCCTTTGTTGCTTCTGGAGTGCATGAAAATGCATCTTTCTTCAATAATGTTGTTAGAGGTGCTGCTATTCTGTCATAATTCTTAAAAAACTTGCGATAATACCCTATCAACACGAGAAATCCTCGTAGATTCTTTATGGATGTGGGGATTTTCCATTACTTAATGGTTTTAATTTTTCTAGGGTCTACCTTAACACCTTCATGAGATACAATATGACCTAGATATTCCACCTCTTGTACTCTAAAGAAACATTTGGAGAATTTTTCATATAATTGTTTTTCCTCCAATAGTTTGAGCACCATGTCAACATGTTGGACATGATCCTTCCAAGACTTGCTGTAGATTAATATATCAGCAAAAAATACTAACACAAATTTTCTAAGGAAGGGCTTGATAATGGAATTCATCGAACCTTGAAATGTAGAAGGTGCATTAGTAAGGCCAAAAGGCATGACCAAAAATTCATAATGACCCTCATGAGTTCTAAATGCTATTTTTGGAATGTCTTCAGTCTTCATTCTAATTTGATGATATCCTAAACGAATATCCAACTTGGTGAAGTAAATTTATCCACGCAATTCATCCAATAATTCATCAATGATAAGAATGGGAGATTTATCTTTAATAGTGAGCTTGTTGAGCTCCCTATAATCTAGACACATGCGCCATGATCCATCCTTCTTGTGGACCAATACTACTGGAGCAGAGAAAGAACTTTGACTAGGTTGAATTATACCAGCCTCTAGCATTTCTGCAACCATACATTCAATTTCACTCTTTCGGACATAGGGATATCTGTAAGGCCTGATGTTTGGAGGAACACTTCCTGGAATAAAATTAATAGCATGATCATGATCGCGAATAGGTGGGAGGCCTTTGGGAGTGTCAAATACCTTGGAATGATTTTCCAAGACTTTTTGGAGATCCAGAGAAATGGATGATTTCGATGTGGGAACCTCTAGTGAACATAATTGTGCAATTATGCCTCATTGTTCTTTCTTTAGAATCTTTGTCATTCCGTTAGAGCCGATTATCTTTCCCAGTTTCCCTGCGATACCCCTTAATTCAACTTCCTTTCCTTCTCAAGAGAATTTCATGAAAATTTCTTGAAAATTAAAAGCTATTGTACCCAAGAATTGTAGCCTTGGACTCCTAGTACAATATCATCACCACCCATTGGAATGGAAAGCATTGGGCTATTCAATACATATTCTCCCATGGATAGCTTGATATTATGGCACTTTCCTGAGCAATTTATGGTTCCTCCACTTGCAACCATCACTTGACACTTTGGTGCTGGATATAAGAAGCAATTCAATTCCTTGGCTATATTACAATGAATAAAATTATGGGTACTTCCCGAATCAATCAACACTATTACCTTTTTCTTGATATGCCCTTTTATCTTGATAGTTTGAGGAGTGGTAATTCTAGCCAATGCATTACAAGATATGGTCAGATTCATTTCTTCTTTTTCTAGGGTTTGTTCCTGGTGTATATACTCTTCTTTTGACATTTTTTGGTCCTTTTCTTCCTCCTCTTCACAATCTATATAAAATAATTTATTCTCGGCACACTATTGACCTTTAGTGTATTTGCTATCACAACTGTAACAAAGCCCTTTTGCTCTTTTTTCTTCCAATTGTTATGGTGTCAACCTTGTAGGTTGTGGATGGCTAGGGGTAGTAACACTTCAAT
Organism: Pinus tabuliformis; assembly: GCA_031772625.1. Lineage (NCBI taxonomy): Eukaryota > Viridiplantae > Streptophyta > Pinopsida > Pinales > Pinaceae > Pinus > Pinus tabuliformis. The sequence continues at coordinate 1,289,442,618 of CM062804.1, read as the reverse complement.
TTTTATGATTGTGAGTGGTAGGCTTCCTTGTTGCCATAATTCTGCTTTCCATTTTTCTTGCCAACTTGAATGCCTTCTCTAATGAATCTAGTTCCCAAAGGCGAACCTCATGTTGGATGTTATCTTTTAAAGTCCCTATGAACACATCAATCCTATTCTCCTCTAGAATATCTTTTACCCTTATATTCAATTTTTGGAAGTCCTCAATGTGCTCCATCATTAAACCCTTTTGTTTGAGATTTATCAATTGGCTAAAAAAAGTGTTGCTTTTTGTATCCTCATAATGTGCTATCATTCCATCCGTAAAAATAGCCCAAGTGACAATTTGTTTATGAAAGCAAAGCCATCGATACCATACAAAATGATTTGGTTCCAAATATAAAGTTGCAATGCGTACCTTTTGTGTGTTTTGCACATTATGGAGATCGAAAAATTGCTCCATCTATAGTATCCATGTTCCAGTATCCTTGCCATCAAACTTCCTCATATCAATCTTTGGAACATGGTGGTTCTTCGATCCAATGTTAGAGTCTATGAAATCATGATTAACATTTATTTTGTTCTCATCATGAGTTTCCTTTACTACCCTTTCACCATTAGTAATCATTTCTTAGAGAAACTTTGTCAAATATGTCTTCAAATTTGTCTGCAAATCTTCCATGCCTTTCTTTAAATCATCCATCTTAGCTTCCATGTCATCCATATTAGCTTCCACACCGTCCATATTAGCTTTGACATCATTCATCTTAGCTTCTACACCTTTCTTTAAACCATCCATCCTAGCTTCCACGCCTTTCTTTAAACCATCCATCTTAGCTTCTACGTCTTTCTTTAAACCATCCATCTTATTTTCTGTTACTTTTTGTGTGAGTGAAATTTGTTGCACTTGGTTTCGTAATTTTGATATATCATGTTGCATTTCTTCCTCTTCTTCATGAGTCATGCTAGAGTTTTCAGGTTTCTTACTAGGTGTTTCCATTTTCTTTCTTCAGGGCATCAACTACGAGAATAATGCTTCACTTTTCCCTTTGAATTCCTTCAAACTAACTTTTCAAACCAAGCTTATGCAAAAATTAAAAAAAACTACACGCCTTTTTTCACTTTGTAGGAGCTTGATATTGAATCTGATGTATCTCTGTAATTTTGGATCTCCCAGGTTTGAAATTACTTCTTGCAGTAACACTCTGAGTAATCTTTCTAAGCTGCAAGTCTGATCAAGATTGGATTCTCCAATGAAGAGTTATGCCAAATCTCCCATGATGACCTGAGTATAGACTGGTTCAGTAGAGCGAAATTATGCGATGTGTTGTGGGTTACTGTTTCAACCTTAGGTTTTGCAAATGATACCCAAACAAACTACAGTCCGTCCTGTTTTTGTAACTTCTTACGAAATTTCAATCTAATGCTCAGAGCGAAAGATATGATGATTTTCAAAAGGTGACCTGTTTAGAATGTAATTCAAGGTTTGCAAAAACCCTAACTTCCTTAGATTATATCTCCTAAAATATAGAGAGACAGGATCTAAAATTCAGAGCCGAGGTTCAGACCGATTTCTTCTCAAATGGGTTATTTTTTTAGCTTCTGAAACTTCGTAGTGAAATAGTTATAGTTAACATTCCACGACGACCTGTTTTAAATGAAATTCTGGATCTTGCAATAACCCTAACTTCTTCAGATCATATCTCCAAAAATATAGTGAGACAAAATCTGAAATTCTGACCAGAGGTTCAACGAGATTTATTCTCAAATGGGTTTTTTTTTTAGCTTCTGAAATGTTGCATAAAAAACTTCATAGAAACAATTCCATGATGACTTGTTTGGAGTAGCGAAACCCTATAATCCAAAGCTCTGATACCAAATGTTATGAAACCAACTCACAAGAAGATAGAAAAGATAGATCAATGCCTTAGAATTTAGCCTTTTCGAGGGGGAAACCTCCTTTACATTAGGATGATTCAAATGACAAAACCTCCTTTCTATATATAGGAGTCTAAGGGGTCATAATATAACCAAGTCGACCTAACAATAATAATATAAAGGCACAAAAAATAACAATAGAGGGATTGTACGGGGCACAATAATAACAATATGGGGACAATAGGGGCACAACAATAACAATAAGGGATACAACGACAATAGTAATGGGGGAATCACTAGTATTGTAGGGACCTAACAGTGCCAAAGCATCATCAAGTGAACCAAAGATCATTGAAGACTCCGCACACTCTTCCATACGAAGATGAAGTTGTGCTACACCATGAAAAATATCCATCACCTAGCAGCACTGTAGCTCGACATGCACTCCAGCAGCAACACGAATGTACCGACACTGTCATGTCGATTTGTTGGGTTGTGTTATATTCTTTCCACGACTAGCCCACGTAGTTAACTGAGGGGTTAGAAGGGGGGCAGAGCCCCGCCCCACCCTTCGTTGCATCGATTGCATAGTAGGGGGTTGACCAGTGGTTTGAGGGGTGCAGATCACCCACTCTATGGGGTTCGAGGCAGCGCCACAGAAAATTTTGTTTTTGGACCCTATATTAGGTTGGGCGGACCTACCTGTGGTTTTGTAGATTATTTTTCACTCATGGTTTTGGATGCGATGGTTTTCAGTCCATGGTTTTGGACGCGATGGTTTTCAGTCCATGGTATTGAATGCTTCGGCATGTATAAATATGTATTGTAACATTGAAAGGAATATAATGAAAAATCAAGTTGGTAGTCCCGGTTTTGGGATCTAGGGGAAAATGTCTCTGTATATGTGTTTTATGTGTTATGCTCTCACATTGTTTATTTTCTGTGTTTTAGAATTTGTATGCAGGTAATTTTTGTACAGGGTTAAAATCTACACGATTCATGTCATCCACATCTCTACTATGGGCTATGTTGTCAATCAATGTAATGTAACATTGAAGTCCAAGAGACCCACTTGTTGTACTAAGAGTCATGTAAAAGCCGAAAAGTCTTGGAAGTCAAATAGTAATGAGGGTAGTTGAACAACCACAAGGGTCAGTTTCACCCTTGGTTATAAAAACCCCTTCATTTGTACATGCAAAGGAATTTTCACCTCAGCTACTCCCACATAGCCAAGAGATTCTGTACTATTTTCTTTGACAAGTAAGTAGTGGATCCAACGCCCTGCTCACAGGGTTAGTGATGTATGGTGTAACGATGTTTCTTGGAACTTTCGCTTAATTCAGAAGCCTTCTAACAGACCAACACATTTTCATACATGTATTGTAACCTTTGTAAGACTAATATTAAACACTTGTAATGCATGTTTCGTTAACCTGTGTTGAACTCTTGAACTATTTCACTTGTTGTAATACATAATATGTTAATGGAAATGTGTTGTATATACTGTTAACGTTATCTCACTTGTGTTGGCTATCTCCCTGGACATCAGATAGACCTTTCACATAAAGCTTGCTATAACAACCATTGCACTCATTCAGACTCATCCATTGAGTGTTGTATGTGTTATCTTACCTTGTGTGTTGTGACTGTTGCATCCATGTGGACTGCTCCTCCGGAAGCTACACACATCTTGTTGTGTTGTGTGTTCCTAACTGAGTTGGGACTTTTTCCCAACCAACTTGGGACTCACTCTCATCCTCTCCCCTTATAGTGAAAGAACCTGTTGTAGCGGCTACAACCACCCTCCAAAATTTTGCGGTCCAGCTGCAGGCTGAGTAGCTCCCCTAAGAAATTGCACAATTCCGGAGGGAAACCAACCTTCCCTCCAGAAATTGCACAACCTTGTTTGGTAGTCTGTTGGGTTCCAGAATTGCGCAATTCTACCAGTCAACCCTCACAAAGGAAATTGCATAATTTTCCCTAGCAGGGCTGCTCAACCTAGAATTTGAGCAAATTTGGGCAGTAGTCAGCTGCTCTACTTAGAAATTGCACAAATCCCCTAGGCAGCCAGCATAGTTCCCAACCAGAAATGCACATTTTCTCCCAGCAGTCAAGCAGTCTCTTGCATGTGCAGCTGAGTTGACCGGTTCCCTCCGGGACTGAGCAAAAATGACTTGCATGCATGGGTTTCTTCTCCCAAGGCAACATGCAAAGGCATCCCTTGTTTCAGGGATCTATTTTTAGCAGTTGGACGTTACATGCAAGTATCATTTTAAAAACCTTCAACCAAGTGTCGCTTTCCCTAGATATGTGGCATGCGCGTCACAACCTCGATGTTATCAAAAACTCATCAACCGGACACCGCAGATATCATTCCTCACATCAACCTTGTAGCTCTAACATCCCACATCACATCTAGAAGCTATTGACACACTTAGCTCAGTTGTTTTGGGGTAAGCCCGCTTTCCATGACTTTTGTTGCATTTCTGGCGCTTTTTGTGTTTTGCGTCATATGACCGTTGTCTGCTTGATTTCAATGAGTGCTTATTGTCATTTTGATACATTCTAGCTTGTACTAGCATTGTTTCAGTTTTCATTAACATCTCACTGTTGTCGAACACATGAAACTATTTTTCTCGAACAGTCACCGATTCAACAACTCGCCTCACCCACATGCATGTTGTTCCATTTTGTGAATCTGTCATTCACCATTTGCATGCATGATCATTCAATTATTATTACAGTTAGTATCACCATGCATACACACTCACATTCGCGTTCAGTTGCCCGTCGGCAAGTCTGGGCAACCTCGGCTCGGACTCTGCCTTGACTGAGACAACATTATGCAATATGGGGAACAAAGGCTCTGTCTCCCTCTCCAAAAATGTGCATTTATGCCCAACCACTACCTTCGAGGACTATTTTTCACATTTCTGAGGGACAGTGGCTGTTGGCCCAGAAAATTGCACAATGCAATCATTAAGCCTGCAACCATTACCAGCTGAGATTGCACATTGCAAAATTCCAGCGGTCAGTAGCTAGACTAGACTGTGCATTGCATAGTTCCAATAGTTAGTCAGTCTCTCAGTAGCCCTGACTATGCCTTTCACAGTCTTGGTAGTCAGTCTCCCGATCTCCCGGCTGAAATTGCACAACCTTCATGATCAGTCACACAGGTATGTTGCAAGTCAGTTCTCAAATTCATTTTGGTTTTCAACTGACAGATTTCTTGCCATGAGTGTTGCCATGTTTCTAGGTATCACAAGTGTTCATCTGCCTCTCGACAGTAAAGGTACAATGGTTTCCAAGAGAGCAGAATCGAAGACACCGTTTAGAGCACACTTGGAGATGCAGTTGATCAAGTGTCTATGGACTTGCCTACCGACAAAGACATCAAGTTGTTCATAGACAAGGACATTAAGCTATGACAACAATGACATCAAAATGAGCAGCTGAAGGTAAAATACCGAATGCAACGAATGCAAGAGGAAGGTTTTTGACAACATAGAGGCAGAACAAAGTTGCGAGCTCAAGTAGATCCACTGATGATGAAATCAACTTTGAAGACTCAGTCTATGGGGTGATGGCGCGACATGAAGATCGCATGAAGACAAACAATGGAACAAAGAAGGAGTTGCATGTGCTGAAGCAGCAACTCAAGGAAGAACATGAATTTGTACCAATAGGCGAATGAGTTGCAACAGGAACAAGAACAACAGTGGGCACAACATGCACTCACCGATGAAACTACGCCCCTACATGTTAAAGATCCATCCCAGCAGCTGGCACAAAGAAGACGTGATGAGTAGTGTTGTTGATCACATGCAAGGGATTTAGCAGCATGTATGTCATTATGAGCAAGCATGCGATCCAACCCATTCAACACTCTCACCAAGGCGAAGACAAGAAGCAAGTCCAACTGGAGCTGAACATGTACTTCGACAAGTTGATGCGCATGACCACCAACACATAGTTAAAGATCATCACAGACACTATGCATTAGTGTGTTGCCGATTCAGCCACACCCAAGAAGACCATGTGCATGTTAGTAGACGAGTTGGATGAAGGAGACATACAATTGAATTGGATGCAACGGAGGCAAGATTTCACTTCAACGAGATGTCACCATGGGGTGCATGCACACCATCATAGACAACCAAGCTTGGCATCAACTCACTACCTTCACCATCACAAGCATGTTAAAGATTTGGTCTCATCACAGTGGACTGAGTGTCAGTGATGTCTTGCATGACTTTCTCAACCCATGTTGTCTCACATAAGTACATGTGCATTGTAATGAGATGTCTTGCCAATTGTAAGTCAAGTGTCGATAGTTGGATGTAACAGTCATAGAGTAGATGAAGAGTCATGAGGGTAGATGAACTGTCAAAAAGGGGAATGTCAAGGGTCACCCCACCCTTTTCTATACATAGCCCCTCATAACTCATTGTAAAGGCTTTTTGTCAGCCAAGCTTCCGATAAGACTATCTTGGAGAGATCTTGGACAATATTGTAATGCGCCTTGGCTTCTCCACTCCACAGAGCTAGTACATCTCTTTGGAGGAGCAGGTGGATGTGGCTGTAACATTCCACAATTGGAGCTAGTGATTGGACATGGATGTATTGTATGACTGGAACTTACACTTCTTTATATAGTAAGAGATGACACGTTTAATGCATATGTTGTATTTTATTCCAGCTATATTTTTTACTCTAAATGGCATATGTATTTCCTTTCTTACGCATGCATGTATGGACTATTCTGTATGAGTATGTATGAATATTTCTGAAATGTGTTGTTGGTTTAACCATCACTTTGGATTTCCAACTAACTTGCTTTCTAGCTTGTGATGTATCTTCGCTCATGTGTTCCCTTCCCATCCGAGTACTATTACAGGTTGCTAAGGGCACTACAACAAAACCAGCGATTAGCGTCCCTTTTTACTTCTTTTTTTGCATCTAGAGCCCATTTTTGGTGCTATTTGCATCCATTTATCAAATATGGTGCAAAACTTGACACAAAATTTGCATCAAGTTTTGCACCAAATCTTACACCAAGTTTAGCACCAGGTATTGCAATAGGTTTTGCACCATGTTTTCCACCAAATTTTATGCCAAGTTTTGTGTCATCCTTTGCACCAAGTTTTGTTCCAAGTTTTGCATCAATTTTGGCATCTATTTTTGTTTGACATACTTTTGCATCCTCATTTGCATCCACTTTTTGCACCTACACTTGCATCAACTTTTGCATCGACTTTTGCATCCTTTTTTGCATCCTTTTTTAAATCATTTTTTGCATCCATTTTTTCATCCATTTGTGCATCACTTTTGCGCCACGTTTTACATCGATTTTTGTGTCTAGTTTTGCATATAATTTTGCATCTACTTTTGTTGCATCCACTTTTCCATCTTGTTTGGCATCCATATTTACATCCTCTTTTGCATCTATTATTGTACCCACTATTGCATCTAATATTTTTGTGCCACAATTGGCGCCTAGTTTGGCACCTCCTTTTGCACCCACTTTTGATTATAATTTTGCATCCACGTTTGCATCCTCATTTGGATCTAGGTTTTCATCAACTACTACATCTATTTTTGCATCCCTTTTTGTATCCAATTTTGGACCAGGATTTGCATCGGGTTTTGTGTCTCGTTTTGCATCTACTTTTGCATCGACTTCTATTGCATCCACTTTTGCATACAATTTTGCATCCACTGTTACACCCATTTTAAATTTCACTTTTTTCATCCCTTTTTACATCTTCATTTGCATCATACTTTGATTCTTTTTTTTCATCTATCATTACATCCACTTTTGTTATGCCATAATTTGCACCATGTTTTGCACTCACTATTGTATCCACGTTTGCTTCCAATTTTGCATCCATGTTCACATCCTCTTTTGCATCAAATATTGCATCTATTTTTGCATCCACTTTTGTGTCAGGTTTATGCATTGGGTTTTGCATCTCGTTTTGTATCTACTTTTCCATCTACTTCCATTGTATCCATTTTTTTCATCCAATTTTGTTTTTCCTGTTGCATCAATGTTTGCTTCCACTTTTACATCCATTTTTGCATCTTATTTTGCATATTTTTTGTCTATTGTTACATCCACTTTTGTTGCACCATATCTTGCGCCTACCATTGCAACCACATTTGCTTCCACGTTTGCATCCACATTTGCATCCTCTTTTGTGTTCAAGTTTGCATCAGATATTGTGTATGTTTTTGCATCCCCTATTGTATCCACTTTTGTTTCATCCATTTTTGCATCTACTTTTGTGTCCGTTGTTGCATCCACATTTGTTTCACCACAGTTTGTGCCAAGTTTTACACCTACCATTGGACCCATGTTTGCTTCCACTTTTGCCTTCATGTTTGCATCCAAGTTTGCATTGACAACTGCATCTACTTTTGCATCCACTTTTGTGTTAGGTTTTTCATGTTGTTGTGCATCTACTTATGTTGTATCCACTTTTCATCCAATTTTACTTCTATTGTTGCCCCCATTTCTATGTTTGCTTTTGCATCCCTTTTCCAACACATCATATTTTCTGCATTGATGATATTCCTTATGGCATTGACAATTATGAACAATTGATGACAATGTCAATAATATTGACAATGATGAAAATGAAGATGATGGCGATGACATGAATTGTGATTATGATGATAAAGACGATAGTGGTTACAATGACATTAATGATGATGATGGCAATGATTATGATGATGACGACGCTAATGACCTTGGCGAATCTTCCCAATTTTAGATGTTGTCATTGTCATTATCATAAGCATTATATTTGGTGTCATCATCATCATTTTCATCTAGGTCATCATCAAAAACAATAATGGCATGAATGATGATGATGATTACAACAATGTTGATAGAAATTACATTAATGATGATGATGGGGATGATAAAAATGACAATGACGATGATAATGGTGGTGATGATGATGATCATCGATCATCTCTCAAAAATAGAGTTGTTATTTCTCTTACGTATATCAATGTGTCCTAAACAACCCTTTTCTAGCACTGATCACATTTTTTGGGTTGATGATATTTCTTACAACGTCTATAATTATAAACAATTGCAAACAATGTCCATAATGATGATGATGATGGAGCTGATGATGATGGCATGAATGGTGATTATGATGATAATGTAATGATGGCAATAACGATGACAAGGATGATGGTGATGATGATGACAATGATTATGATAATGAGAATGAACAATTACTAGTTTCACTACCATCTTCTGGATACATATTACTATCATACTTTTTAAATTTTCTGTCTCTCTTGAGGTATCTTACTATAATGGTGTTGTCAACACTAGAAAGATATCTTGTTGTAATGGTGGTTCTAATGTTAGCACTAGCAAAGTTTTTGTTAAATTTTGGTTAAAAAAAATCGATTTATGCAATTATTTTGACAATCTATGTAAAAAAGTAAATAACATCCAATTATTTTGACTGTAGTCCCATTGATTATCATGAATTCACCAGTCTGAAGACCATCTTCTACATACATATTATTATTAAACTTTTTGCATTATATCCCTCTTATATCTTTTTGTAATGGCAGTATTAGCACTAAAAAAATATCTTGTTGTAATGGTGATGTTAATATTAGCACTAAAAAAATCACTAAATTTTGGTAAAAAAAAGTTTATCATTTATTTATTTTTAATTTGGGAAATTTTTGTTTTTATTTTTTTTGTTTTTAATTCTATTTTTATGCAGTAATATTTTTTTTGGTTGAATTTTGGTAGTAACTAGTTTTTGGTCGAATCATATGTATTAACCATGTTCTTTATGCTACAAGTCTAATTGTTGGGACAAAATTGCTCTTTCAAATAAGTTGCAAAAGCTATTTTACATCCATTGTTGCACCCATGTTTACACCCACTTTTACATCCCTTTTTGCATCCTATTTTTCATCTTCATTTGCTTCTTTTTTTGCATCTATCATTACATCTACTTTTGTTGTGACAAAATTTGTTCCATGTTTTGCACATACTGTTGTACCCACGTTTGCTTCCAATTTTGCATCCATCTTCACATCCTCTTTTGCATAACATATTTCCTCTATTTTTGCATCCACTTTTGTGTTGGGTTTTGCATCTCATTTTGTATCTTCTTTTGCATGTACTTCCATTTCATCCATATTTTGCATCCAATTTTGTTTCTCATGTTGCACCCATGTTTGCATCCACTTTTACATCCCTTATAGCATCTTGTCTTGCATCTAAGTTTGCATATTTTTTTGTGTCTATTATTACATCCACCTTTTTTGTGCTATTATTTGTGCCATATCTTATGCCTATCATTGCAACCCACATTTTCTTCCACTATTGCATCCATATTTGCATCCTCTTTTGTGTCCAAGTTTGCATCAAATATTGTTTATGTTTTTTGCATCCCATTTCGAATTTACTTTTACATCCACTTTTGATTTGTCTAGTTTTGCAACTAATTTTATGTTCACTATTGCACCCATGTTTGGCCCATGTTTACATCCCTTTTTTCATCCAAGTTTTCCTCCTTTTTGCATTCAAGTTTGTGTCCCTTTTTTTTTACATTCATTGGAGTATCCACATTTGTTTCACCACAATTCATGCTAAGTTTTATGCCTACTATTGTGCCCATGTTTTCTTCCACTTTTTCATCCATGTTTGAGTCCTATTTTGTGTTCAAGTTTGTATGAACTATTGCATCTACTTTTTCATCCACTTTTGTTCAATTTTTCTGTCTTGTTCTGCATCTACTTATGTTGTGTCCACTCTTCATCCAAATTTACGTCTATTTTTACCCCCATTTTTTTGTTTACTTTTGCATCCATTTTTCAACAAACATCATATCTTTTGCATTGATTATATTTCTTATGACATTGAAAATTATGAACAACTGATGACAATGTCAATAATTATAACGATGATGATAATGAAGATGATGACGATGACATGAATTGCGATTGTTATGATAATGACAATGATGATAAAGACGATGGGAGTTACAATGACAATGATGATGATGCTAATGACCTTGGCCATTCCTCCCAATTTTTAAATGTTATCATGGTAAAAATCATAATAATTATCTTTGGCGTCATCTTCCAAGTCATCATCATCTGATCATCATTATCATTATTTTCATCTTGGTCATAATCAAGAACAATAATGGCATGAATGATGATTATGATGTTCATGATGAAGATGACAAAAATTATGATAAAACTTATATTAGTTATGATGATGGGGATGATGACAATTATAATGACGATGATAATGGTAGTGATGTTGATGATCATCAATCATTTCTAAAAAATAAAGTGGTTATTTTTCTTTCATATATCATGTGTCCTAAGGTTGGTGATATTTCTTATGATACCTATAATTATGAACAATTGACGACAATATACAAAATCATGATGATGATGATGATCATGAAGAAGACATGAATGGTGATTATGATGATAATGCAATGATGACAATAATGATCACATTGATGGTGGTGATGATGGCAATAATGAAGATGATGACCCTCCCTCTAAACTAGCGAGGTACTCATAATGAGACAAAAAAGTACTCTCAAGTTGAAATATTCATATAAGAAGGGATCTAGATTGATAAGCATCAATGATGATTTACATCATCATAGCCAAAATTTTCAAAATAGTAAGGCCTTGACTAACAAGTTTATCTCTCCATTAGATCAGAGCACAATGTTGGGAGGCATAAATTTGGACACCACTGCCTTTCAAGGCACTTACCCCACCAAGATGTTTACCAGGTATGTCCTCACATGATCATTTCCTAATCCACTATCATAATATTGGACACCAGAAAATGTCAATCCTCATGACTATTCTTATCTTGGATTAATGTACTTGACTTATGGCGATTAGTCCTAGCCAATGTCCAAATTCTCAAAGAATATTGGTCCCAGATGTTTATCCAATCCACCATTATCCCTACTAGTGCCTTTACTAGGCTTACGATTGTTAATCCTAGCCATAGTACATGACACATGGATAACATGGTGTCTACCCTCACTCCCTCTCAACCAGGGAGGAAACATCCACAAGCATAAGATTTTCTCAAGAATACCCATCATTTTCGTAGAGAATAACATCATTAATTTGTTTTCATCACATGACGACTTTATGATTAAGCAATCATAGATTTGTGGCAAAATATTTCCCCTTTTGTATTTGTGATGAAATACAATAAAAAAGTGAAAGCCAAAATCATTAAACATACACTATATTGATTTATCTAAGTCTAAACTCTAAGGTTGAAGTGAAAATTCATGTAAATCTTATATCTATGAGTTGTGCCAAACTTATGAAAACCTTATTCCCTAAGTCCTATATATAAGAAAATGAAAAAGAAAGAAAAATAAGGGCCAATAAATGGTAACTCATGTATTCACTCCCTCTTTGGAAATATATATGAATATATACACTCCTAGTCACACTTGATCACATGTATGTGATGGTTAAATCATGAATTCTTCTTTTCTCCTTGCATTTTCACTTCATCATTTAAGCACCTAATTGAGGATCTAAGGGATGTTTGTTTCCTAAGGCTTTCATGTCTACTCTTGGTTTACTTATGTCACACTACTGTCAATTTATGTGACAGAGTGAAATACATAAGTTTGTGGAGTTATTATAGAGGTGTATTGAGTTCGTAACCACACACACATGTATTACATCTCATTGATCCACATGTGTGGGTTGGAGACTCATTTCTTGACAACTTTAATGGAGACTACTTTGTGGCTTTAATGGTATAGCTTACAAAATATCTTGTTAAACATTTCGATTCATTCTTTCTTTTCCTCGAGACACTTATAATATTGAAGTCACTCCCAACAATCCATGGAGATGGGGAGTATAAATTACTTGTGCTAGAAATAGAATTGAGAAATAGAAGTTTTCCATTTGCGATATTGGAGTCATAGACATTGGATACATGGTAGTAGTCCTCAATGTCAATTAACTAAAATTGTATTGTCATAATGCGAAAAGAGGTAAACATATTGGTAACCTTGATGTCTTAATCATTTCAAATAATAACCATTCCACCCAAGTATCTCTAAGCATCAATCACTACTACTTGGAAATTCCTCCCCCATTTTCTAATTATATGAGGTTGAACCTCACTTAATATTTTTGCTTCTTATATCAACATTATTTATGGGTGCTTTGCATACCATTTTTCTTTTAGGAGTTTGTTTTCGCTTACTATTGACGCCCCTCATGTTCCAAGACTATTTTCATCAAAAATTTACATAGAAAGAAAGTATAAAGTGACTAAAAAGAAACATGTCTCAAGATTTAAGTGCTTGGACAATTCCACTTCATGACTCCTATATTTCCTTAACCTGGGACCAAATGGTGAACTTGATGGCCTTAAGGGAAATTGATCAATGAAAATCTAAAAAAGAGGTGATTTTTGACTTTATCACATACAATTTAATATACTAAAAAAAATATCCATAACAATTTCATCAATCATGAATCATTAAAAAAAATATCCAAAACAATTTCATCAAGCAAAGAATCATTGCATTATAAAATACAATCTATAAACATTTTGGGAAAGTTTTGCTAAAACATGCTTAAAAATTAGCATATTTAATATTAATATTTAACAATAATATGGACAATAACACATTTTGATAAATTAAATAACATATTATCAAGCCTAAAAAATGTCACTAACTGAAAACTACAAAGCATGAAACTAATGGAAGTGACCACTCAAGGCCACCACAAGACAATTAATCTATTAAGACCAAGATTAATGGGGACAAAGATCTATAAAGGACAAAGGAAAACCTATTTTAACTTTATTGTTTTATTAGCCTGGTTCAAGATGAACATTTCAAGATATCATGAAGAACATAATTAGTTTTATTGCATTAAGAAAACCCAAGCACATTCTATAACTTAGCAAGAAAGAGATGTATAACACCCATCTCAGCAACACGACACATGACATTAAGTTACTTTACTATATATAATTTAAACTCCTATCATAAAATCACAAATTTAGCATGAATGGAATGTTTAAAATCCATTTTTATAAAAACAAAATATAATTTTTCTTATAGAAAAATATACCAAAAACTAAATATATTTTTCTAGAAAAAAAAAAATACTAAAACTAAATATATATTTAAAAAAAACTAAAACATAAGCAAACTAGAATTTGAATTTGACATTCTTGGTCACTTTCGGAAACATATGGTGGAATGTAATCTCTTTATCCTCATCTTTAGCTTTTTCCTAAAAAATAAAAGCATACAAAAGTGGGAAAGAGCAATAAAGCATGGGGAAGCTTTTTCCTAAGCACAAAAGCATCTAAAAAGTGGAAAATTCCTTTTTTATATGAGGAAACATTATTCACCCAAAAGATTTTTCCCAAATTGAACTAATGAGGAATTTTGGAAATCTTCATAGCCTCCACTTTCCTATATATTAGAGGCTTGGCCATTGAAAAAATGATGGGAATTTTGTATTGTCACGCTCTTGAGATCTGTCTTGAGAGGGAGAGTTTTGGAGCTATGAGTTGGGGGAGGTGATGTTGCAACTATATCTGATTGTTGTAACTTTCCTCCAACTCCTTTATTCATATAGATCAGTTGTTCTTCCTTCCATATGTTTCTATTCATTCTTTACTTCTTCTATTTAACTAATGTATGCATGGGTTTTTGGTTTATATTTATTTATTCAATAATATTTATATGTTTTTTATAGTTTTGATTATTAAGATATTATGTTATGAAGGTTGCTTTATTCTCTCTCTTATGTGTAGGACCAAGCTTTGGAGCTAGCTAGGAGCGCTTCTTGGCTATACGAAAAACTCCAAGAAGACCTGCATGCGAGGACTCACAAGAATTCATTCTCTTTTTCTTAATCTATACTCTACATCTTGATCTACTAAGAATCCTAAGCCTTAGAACAACCTTTCTCTTAATTGGTTTGTCCTAGGTTTCTGAGATAAACTGATAGGGTTTTGTTTTCATCTAACCATGCATTAAATCCTACAGCAAAATGATATTTAGAAAATTTAATATATTTCACTATGTAAATGAACTTAGTAAAATGAACCCATAGAGGTGGTCATAAATGGAAATAAAAGTAAAACTCTAAACAAGAAGCCAAAAGTGGATTTAACCATGGATGAAAAATTGGGAGTAGAATTGGATGTTAAACTAGCCATCAAAACAATATGCAAACAATGACACAAAAAGGTTTTTAAAGTAAAATTAAAAAAGGGTGCAACACTAGACACAAAGAAGGGAACAAAATAGGGCATATGAAAGGATACCGAATTGGGTGCAAACAAGGATGCAAAAATGGACACCAAAATGAGGATGCAAAGAATGGTGTAAAATTAGGATGCAAAAAGGATGTAAGAAAAGACACAAAACAAGATGCAAAATGGGACTAAAAAATGGTGAAACCAAGGATGTCAAAGATGATGCATAACTAGATGAAAATTCCAACTAAAATCTAGGTGCAAAATGAGATGCAAATGTGGACACAAAATGTGGCAGAAAAAAGGATGCAAATTTGGAAGCCAAAAAGGATGAAAAACTAGATACCAAAAAGGATGCAAATTTGGACATAAAAAATGGTGCAAAATTGGACACAAAAGAAGAAAAAATGGTGCAAAAATGGGCATAAAAATGGCTCAATTTTGGATGCAAATTGAGATGCAACATTGGATGTAAAATGATGCAACAAATCATTCAAAACTTGGTGCAAAAACAAATGCAAAAGTAGACGAAAAAATGGCTCAAAAGTGAACGTAACAATAGACACAAAATGGGATGCAAAGGTGGATGCAATATATGGTTCAACATAGGATGCAAATTTAGATGCTCAAAATGATGAAAAATTGGATGCAAGAAATGGTGTTAAAAATGATGCTAAATTGGATGCAACAAATGATGCAAAATTAAATGCAAAATATGGTGCAAAATAGGATGCAAAAAAGGGAGATAAATAAAATGCAAAAGTGGATGCAAAAAATGGTGCAAAAATGCATGCAAAATTTGGCACTAAATCAGATTCAACATATGGTGCAAAATTGGATGGAAAAGATGGTGTAAAAAAAGGCAGAAAAATTGGCACAAAAATAGATGTAAAAATAAGTACAAAATTAGAAGCAAAAGATGGCATAAGACCAGATGCAAAAATTGGCACAAATTGGATGTAAAAAAAGGTGCTAAATAAGATGTCAAAGATGGTGTAAAAATCGATGCAAATTATGACACAAAAATAGAAGCAAAGAATTCCACAAAAGAGGAAGCAAAAAATGATGCAAAAATAGATGCAAAAAAAGGCACAAAACTAGAAGCAAAACCTGTTGTAAAACCAAATGAAAATCTTGGTGCAAAATATGATGCAGAAAATGATGGAAAATTTGGCGTAAAAAAGATGCAAAATTTGGTGCAAAAAAGGACGCTTTAAAAATTGTACAATAGAGCCAGATTTAGCGCCAGGTTGCTCATCCCAATTGAGAAAAAAATGCACTAGAATTTGGTGCTAAATCTGGCGCAAATTGCCTGTTTTGTTGTAGTGGAGGTGCACTCATATTAATCCACATGTGTTAGAACCTCTCATGCACCTTCCCTGACTCACTGCAACTATCATACCCTTGCTACCAACAAAGTTATCTCACTTGCCTCTGTGCGAAATCGTAGTCAAGGCATTACCATACGACCCACTGCTGGGACTCCTACACCAAACGGTTTGAGGTCTAATTGGGACTTCTTGCCGGGGAGATCCCCTTACATGTTGGCAGGTCCAACACCATAAGACTTTTGGTGCTAGAAGGAGGGCGAGATGACAAGCTGAGTCCTCACATCTGTTTTGAATCTCTAGACATCTATCATGACTAACTACTGAGTTTCTCTTCCGGAGAGCAAGTCCTATGGAAATGACTTCATTATCTCGAAAAAGCTCTCGGATAACTTGTATCATTAAACATTGATGGTGGAGGCTACGTAGCGTTTGTTAGGCATGCGGTTGGCCTTGTAGGCTAATGGGAAAGACATGGATTCTTTGAAGAATACATGAGCTACGCGTTGTTTGTCTACACGCTTCGAGGGCACCCAATGCAATTGTGTGCCACACTACCTGAAAAATCTATTCATTCTCTTGCTCATCTGGTCGCAGATATAGACCGGGCTTTCAATCACTTCAACTATAAAGCACTCAACAAAGAAAATTCTAGAATTACAAAAAACATCTGATGAATCATTGAACAATTTTACACACGCTTTTGTAATCTTGCATACCGATTCCCTGAAGATGATATTGATTGGGAATCCCTCGATGGGATATTTGAGTATCTTCTTCACATATCTAAAAATCCACAATTCTTGAAATCACTCGAATCCCGCTCATACTTCGGTGATGGAACATGGCAATCACAAGCAGGCACAGTCATTGTCACAAGTGACTGTCCACTTTCACCTCATCAGAGATCTCCACCACTGCGGAGTGATGTGGGAGATCATGCACATATCTCTGTTGAACTGTCACATCCTCCCACCCCACTTGCTCTTGATATCTGTGTAGATTTGGCTTGCAATCCTATTGGTTTTCATGTGGATTCATTCCCCGACCTTTGTCCTCGCATTCTATTGATCCTTCGGATTGTACTGTCTTGTGTTCTTCCATTCCAGACTCCTCACCTGTTGTGAACGAGGATTAAGTTGTTAACGGAGTTGGTGTTTTGTAGCCAACATGCACCATCATTCATGATGAGTTGTGTGGGAATATAAAGAAGAAATCACAGTGAAGGATGATTCCTTTCCATCCGCGCTGTTAGATCCAGTCTTCGCAGCCTGTCACCAAGGATCAAAATGGGCTCTTACTATGTCTGGTTTTCAGAGATGT
The DNA here is from genome assembly GCA_031772625.1 of Pinus tabuliformis. NCBI lineage: Eukaryota > Viridiplantae > Streptophyta > Pinopsida > Pinales > Pinaceae > Pinus > Pinus tabuliformis. The sequence goes on along the minus strand of CM062804.1, from coordinate 1,289,424,819 downwards.
TTTTCACATGAGTTTCAGTGAAAATCACATCCTAAGTATGTTCATGAAAAGGAGCTCAGAAAAATATTTCCAACGGTATATCACACTCCCGTAACCGCTCCCGGATCAGAAGATATGATCGAAATGAATGATTGATTCTTGGTTATGCATGTTTTAAGGTCAGTTGTTGCACACAAGGACAAGTTTACTACAAAATCAGTTTGGACAGGAATTTTACAAAAGTGAAAGAGGCTTTTGTCTATCACATACCAAATAACAAAAACCTCCTTCAATTTATGCACAAGTGTTACTATGTGGGAGATATGTAGTGATATTTGAAGCCTACATTAAAACAAAACAAATTTGCAGTTACTTTACTGTTTTGGTCATTTTAGTACGGTGCCATTTTACAACATATGGAAAGTAATTTTGAGAAACCCAAAGACATTTTTGTTAATCATGAGCCATATAACAAAAACCTATTTCAGTTTATTCACAGGTGTCGTGAATTGGAATATTTGACTAGATCTTTACAACTCATTTTTATAGATTTAAATTTTTAATGATTTTCTGTTTTAGAGATGATTTTGTGGCACAGATTCCAAGCAACTGGAAACACATTTCAAAATTTGAGAGAGGGTTTTCTCCAACATGACCTTATCTACAAAAACCTCTTTCACTTTTGTAATAGGTGCTATGGTTTAGGAGATACGAGTTCATCTTTGAAATCTAATTTCATAAATTCGGTCCAAATTTAATGTAATTGATTCTATTTTGAAGAAGATGGTTGAGCTCAATTCCCTTAGTACAGGGATGAGAAAATTTTATATATTTTATGAATTTCAGAGTGTAATGGTTGGATTTTTGCAACAGAGTGAGGTTGTTTGGCATTGTGTAAATTTTTCCTGAATATCATTTTAATAAAGCAATTTTTTGCCCTTTGGACCTAGGATTCATCACGGTGTTATTATTCAGTATGTTTTTCATGTAACTCACTTACATTTTTTTACTTTTTTATTTTATTTTATTTTTATTTTTATTTTTATTTTTTAATTTTTATTTTATTTATTTATTTTTAATTTAATTTAATTTAATTTATTTAAATTTTTTTTTTCCTGCCTTGTTATAGCATTATCTAAGTGATATGTTAGGAATCCATCCACTATGATGTTCATTTCGTGATGATTTTGCTATTAGATGTAGTGGTAGGCTTTTCAGAATTCATCCTTGGTTAGATGCTCTGTTAAGCAACCCTGTGTTTCTTGTTCATCTAAAGCTACTCCTAGAGATCCATCCTTGTTTGATGCCTACAGGGCAGCGGGCTTTCTCTCCTCTATTCTTCTCACATTTGCAATCTTCTATCTCACTGAACATGGCACTTAATTTGCCCCAAGTTTGTTGGCAGAAACTGGCATTGACTCCATAGCCCAATCATTCTTTCTCTTGTTGTTTCGACCCAAAACCTTCCAAAAAAATCTCGCACTCCATAGCTAGCCTAAAATTTCATTTATTGCAGCCACATCTTGTTGGCAAAGGGAGAGCCCTCTCTGGTCTGGCAGGGCTAGATGCCAGATCAAAAGCTTGGTCTGTGGTTACCTCGGAATTTCCTTTTCTCAGCCTTGAGGTTAATTCTAAGTGCTAACATGTGCCCCATCCACTTCATCTTGACATCCCTTGTGATTCTGCCACTGCTGATTTTCCATGTGCAAACCCATTTCCGGATGTTTCTACTTACGATCATTCACATGACATGTCGGATGTCATCTTTTTCATTACAGTGTGGAGAGGACACATCTTTCTCAGAAACCCCGTCCAATCTGTCATCTATCTTCCTTGAAAACACAGAGGGTGAACATATTTTCTTCCCATCTACCCCTCTGCCCGATTCATCAAATCATGAGGATGCCGACAAACATCCTGAATTTTCTGATCTTGGTTGTCATGATATATCCACTTCCTCATCTGATCACGATGTTGATTCAATCATTGTTAATCTATCTAAGACACTAGTCTACAATGATCTGTTTTTCAAAGAAGTCAAAACCCCGTAGGTTGTTGAGGCACTTTAGCCCGAGCTGATGGTTATGTCAGGCCCTTGCTGTCCTGAGGTTGGTTTCACTTCGATCAGAAAATTGTTGAAACAGTCAAGGCTCCTCATCACTCTCTACTTTGCATTGAAGATCAACCAAAAACCCAGATTTCGCTTCCTCCACTCAAACTACATGATCCCATCGCTCATGTGTTGGAGGAATCTTACACAACAAGAACACATGCATAAAACAAATGGTCTACCTATCTCACGTTTGCTTGCATGTCATAGTCAAGAGAATGCATACACTCAACATCTGCATGTAGTGTAGCACAACACCATGGAAGCTCCACAGAATGCATGTCATGCGCTTTCACTCATATTTGTTATGTGGTTGCTTGTAAGCTCGGAGTGTGTTTGTCTTCACTGTTACATTTTTCTTGTTTGCTGGTTCGTACATCTGTATTATCCATGAACCATGTCTTCACCAACATGGGTCAACCAATGCGCTGGTGGCTACATTGGAAGTATCACTTCACGTGGGACGACCCATGCACCATTAGCTTAGGAGTAGGATTAGTGTTTGCCTTCAGTCAGTTTGCCTGCATGCTTGTTTTCTTACTTGCTTCGTTTATTTGTTTGTTCGTCTGCTTGCTTGTTTGCTTACTTTATTTTCTTTCACTTTTTCTTTTGCTCTTGCTTTGCTTTGTTGTTTGTTTTTTCGCTTGTTTCGTTCGTACGATGGTTCTACATAAAACCATGTATGACTCTTGAAGAAAGCTGGGTAAAGTACAAGAGGCCTTGTGCTGCTATCACTACTTGGTTATCTTTCATTCTGCCTCTATATGAAGAACTTGTTACTTTTAGTCCATGGTACGTCGAAGGAAAATGCGTACTACTCGAAATGAACCTTGGTGAAAACACAATGCTTGCGTGCTAACTAGTATCACCTACTCTAGTTGGTTGTTTTTGTGTTAATCCTTGCTAGCTCAGTCAAGTAGAGTAAGGTGAGGGGGGAAAATTAACAGGCATGTCAGAGGTAAAATAAACTACTCCTCTATAGGAACAACCTCTTCTACTCTCAATAAGTCAGGGTCCCTCTTCCGCCTCTGAAATGAATAAGTGCTATGCAAAGTTACGAAGATGAAAAATGAAATAAAGAAAAAGTGAAAAAGGTTTTAGAAAAATGAAAATGAATAAGGTGAAAGAAGAGAAAAGATTCCTGTGCAAAGACGTGATGCAAGTAACTCTATTGGGGTACTGATATAGACATATTTGGGCACTGCAACCCCAATCTTATATGTCCATAAACCAAGGGCTTATAAGTCCCTAAAAGTGTTGTTTCATACCCTAAAGGAACAAGGTCAGCTGATTACATCATCTCCTAGAAGTTCTCCATGAAAAACTACTCAGAACTGGTCAAAATTGGATCATCTCACCTGCTCCATGGTCAAAGTGTGATGCATCCCACCTAAAGCACATGGGAGGTGCGATGCATACTGAAAATCCCTTCTATGGGGTGCGATGGGTGAGAGTAGACAAATGGCAGAGACAGTTTGCAAGGTGGATGATCATGGAATCTTCCAGAAACTTCTCCTATGACACTTGCCTCTCTGAATTCGCCCAGGGATGAGTAAGAGATCATGAAATCTCCAAGTGGAATTGAGAACTATCAAAGAAATGACACTAATCAAAAACCCAAAAGTTGACTCACCCACCTGCAAACATCTATATATGGATCCCTCATCCTAGAGATCCAGAGGCTGGAATTTTGCATCTTGTAAGGAAGTGCTGTTGGTTTCTTTGTGGAACTTCATAGTGTTGGGTGATCTAGCTTTTCATGAGGTGAAGAAGGGCTTTCATGCTGGGAGGATGGCGCTGGGTCAGATCAATGGGTTGTAATCCTCTCTTCTACTACTTCTATCAATAAAGCTATTTGAGTTTTCCTCCATATTCTTGTATGTTTGAGTTGATATATGCATTTGTATGGTCAATATATATATGATCCTATATTGTTTATGATTGTAGATCTCTATGCTTTGATGGTATTATGTTGCTTAGACTCTATAGGTGTTCTTTGAAGCGGGACAAGCGAGGAAGGAGCAGCAAAGATCTGTCAAAGGGGAGAGGAAACAAGCAAGGAGCCAAGTGGAAGACTGAGGTTGGTACTCTCTGCTTCTCTCTCATCTACTTCTCATAAAGGAAAATGCAAGTAACTTTAGTTTGTTTGTTTCTAAGATAGCTACCTATCTTAGTGGGACTAGCAGCTCTAAATGGACAATAGTTTTCCCGATAACAAAATGGCGACTCCACTGGGGAGCGAATAGCTTGTTTGTTCGTTTTTAGTTTGTTTACTTTATAAGCTACAGCCAGAGCCTGAGGTTAAGACAGCTAGCCTTCGAACTGCTTTTGCTATGCAACTACAAAGTAGATAAATGTTGCTTCAGTGAATCTCCAGGTTAGTTTATGAATTAAACATCTGACTTGCAAACAGCCTAAGTGCCCTGGTGGTGGCTCAAGTAACCTCATTAGATCAGCTCCTATGTTTTGTATTTACTAACTATCATTAGCTCAGCCTAAATCCCTGAACTAAGTTGCAAACTGTGACCAAAAACCAAGTTAAAGTCTCGTCCCTAGACCATCGCACTGTCTCCTTTTGACAATCTGGATGCATCGCACCTCCCGTGTGCTGTAGGTGAGATGCATCCCTGTTTCCCTGTGTTATAGGTGCGATGATCAGATAAGACTGTTTCTGCCTCCAGATTTTGGTTTTTCTTCATTCTCTTCAGCTTTATTAAGGAGTTTTACTGTTTGTGATCAGTATACCACTGTTGAAACTCCCTTCCTTTGCATTATTCAGCCTCCATTGTACAAAGAATTGTGAATGTTTTTATGTATTTTTTGCCATTTACAGTTCTCCTTTACAAACAGTAACTTAATCGAACTGTCATCTTTTGATTTGAAAGTGTTGCAAGTGTCGTTTTTAGTTAAAGAAAAGAATCCTCCTCTTTTTGATAGTTGATTACACTGTTACTCTTGTATTTGATTTGAATTAATAGTATTTCAAGTGTCGAAAGCAGTTTTCAATTCAAAATCGCAAAGTGTCATCCTTATCTTCCTTTCGTCTTTTGAAAAGAAAATTGTTAGTACTATCGCTTTGAAAAGATAATTCAAATTTGTACTTAGCATTCTTTTTGTCATAAACACATTAAGAAATAAGAAAACAAATACATGCATGTCCATTTGCATTTAGATTGATTGTGGAGATTGATTTAGGACAATGAATTTTAGTGTGTGTTCTCTGCTCTATGTTGAAAGAATTTCACTTCTCTTTCCTTAGTAGCTAGGATTTTCATTGCAAAAAGAGAAAGTAAATGTCAGTTTATCATCTTAGATTGCATATTTAGGAGTTGTATATCTACATCACGCGGTGAACCTTAAAGGAAAACTTCTTAAGAAAGATCAATTGTAAAATAAATTTTAATGAACATAAAAATGCTTTGGAACCTAACACACAACATTTAGAGGTCTAGGCTAGAGATGTATTCCAGTGTCGTAAAGCCTGGTAACTATCGCTTTCATCGTAGGTTGGGTGATTCCTCCTCTTTTAGACGACAAGTGCCAGTACGGACTTGTGCTCCCACGTACCGTCGAGTATATATTTGGAGACCACAATAGGCTACATCCTTTATCCTTAGGAAGTCGTGTCTGCCGCCCTATTGATCGCAATGCACTGAACACAACATTTGGGAAGATTGACTGCCGTACCATAAAAAGTTTTCTGTAGTTTTGCGATTGGTTTGGTAATCCCTCTGTCTAGATTTCCAGAGTAGTCACTTTCATTCCTTTTCAGACTCCTTAAAAGAAAAGGTCCATCTAAGCACTTGTCACTTCAGGCTCATTACAAATTGAAGGTGACTAGAGTCATCTTTAGCTTTTTCTCGACTCTTAAAAATTGAAAAAGCAAGTTGTGCAAAGCGTCATAAAATTTATTTTAATCGGAATAACGTCACTGTTCCCTCGTTGATCTTAGGTTGAGAAAATAGAGTCCACCAACCAAGGATTTCCTCTTGGGGGGAATCCTAGTACTTTCTCCTCTTGGGGAGATGTTGGTGCACCTCATATGGCCACATTGTCCCTTCTAGGACTGACAATTGGCCTGCCAGTATGGCTCTTCTTGACCTCTGTCGTTCAAAGCACCGTGATTCCTGAGCAATCAAATCAGCAACTAGATGATACTCGAGTTAACCCCCAACCTTCTAATTCATTTGTTTCTCCCTCTCCTTCTTCCTCTTTGCTTGGTGAAGCTAGTAAAACTAAAAACCAATGGGAAAAGGGGGCAACCAAGCATCGTCTAGCGAAAATCCACACACTGCACTGTCCAAACCTAAATATCCATGTGTCATTTGCAAATGGGACCACTATCATCGAGATTGTCCTTGCATCCCATGGATCTTAAGGGACTGGTCTCCCCGCTTGCATAATCTAGTGTCCCCAACCTCTGACGATCATGTTGAAAGTACACCGTCAACTAGTGAAAACGAAGTCAGTGGATAGAAAGGAAGATCTAAAATTCCTTGTAGACTATGTCAAGGTGATCATGCCATCCACCGTTGTCCCTTCCTAGATGAAGCTAAAAGGGTCTTGGATAACCGTCCTACTTCACCGCTATGGCTTCCTCCTGGATACAAGAAACTCTTGCCGAGTCCATCATAGTTGAAAATCCGATTGACACACCTTTATGGTCGTTCAAAGCATCTATCATTGAAGATAAACCCTCTGAGTCCACACCGGACCAAAGTCAACAGGTCGAAATGACAGTCGACCCAGTCTTGTCTTCAGAAGGTCTACCTTCAGATGATACAGTCACCAAAGAGAATGAGAATGACACCGTTCAAATTCTTTTTGTAAACATAGAATCTGATGAACATGGGGGAAATCTACCCATTCCTTTACCACAGGAAGGAAGTTCGTCAGAGATGTATCCGGCTGTTTATTCAGTCCCACCTCCAAGCAACCTAGTCGTTTCCTTCGATTGGAATCTACTAGGTAGACCCCGTCTACCGTCTAATGTACCATTTTGAATCATAGTTCAAGCTTACAGAATGGTCATGGTCGGTACTATCATAGATGAAGGGGCTTTTGTGAGTATCCTTTCCTCAACTGCTTGGAAAGCGCTTGGTTCGTCATCGCTTCTGCCTGAGATGCGAAATCTAATAGGCTTCAACAAAGGAACTAGTCGACCGTTAGGGATCCTTCCAAATTTGCCTATAACTTTGAGAAGGAAAACCATTTATCTAAATGTAATGGTAGTCCAAGGACCTTTAGATTACAATCTACTCCTTAGGCGTGACTACATTTATAGCATGGGAGCTATTGTTTCCTCACTCTTTCGAGTGATGTGTTTTCCGCATCAAGGCAGAGTGGTCCAGCTTGTAGACTAGCTTTCATTCCTCGGTTCACACATAGCTAATAGTCAAGTGCCATCCATAACTAGTCTTTTTGCGCAAGGAATGTCTCATCAATCTCCAGTCAATCCACCTAATGAACGCGAGTGATTCGGTGAATGTGACTAAACCTAGGGGGCATGCACCCTGGTCTGCTTCGGCAAGAAAACTTTGGGTATAGGGTAGGTTTCCACGGAGGATATATGACTAGTCTGACACACCCATCCATTTAGGAAAATGGGATTAGACTGGAATAAGATTCCCTCGTCAAGGTTAGGTGATTGGAGCTAGAATCACCTTCGTCCATTTCGATGGACAAAGCCCAGGAAGTGTTTCTATCTGCTGCGCAGGTGGAACCATCTTGTGGATGCAAGAACTTCTGTATGGTAACCTGGAAACTCTACTTCGCTATACCTGGGGGCATGCAAACCTTTTTGCATGCAAGTGAAAAGTGACCATTTATTTTCTTAGTTTGTAGGTTCCTAACCCTTTAAACTCATAGGATTGGTTGTTCCTAGCTTGCATAATGAAAGGATCCAGAGCAAAGTTGCGAATGGGGCAAGCTCCTTTAAAAATGAATCTACTGATGAGACATCCTTATTATACGACTGGCATGAGCAGTTTTACGCAAAGTTCAATATCGTTAAAAAATAAACCTAGCAATGAGCATATGTTCCACCAGAGTTTAAGCTCATTAAAAAATGAACCCACCTTCGGTAAATAACCATTGCGATCGCATTATTATCAGCTTTTGAGCCTTGGTCGTGTTCTCACCATCACCTCCACTCTTTTTTAGCCGATCATACGCCTCCATTTGATTTTTTACCCCTTTTGAGGAACAACTGCGACGAGTGATCCTATTAGCCACCTTCTTTACACTGCCATGATTGAAAAGTTCCAAACCTTACCTGGAACTAGCTGCTATCCAAAATAATCACTCGTTCCTCAAAAAATGAGTCTTCTTTAATCTCTTTTCATCTGACTCGTAAAATATGAAAATATTGTCGAGCAATTGGCCTCTCCAGCTCGTTAAAGTGATTGGAAGTGCCATCCCTTTAGATTTTAATCTTTTTGGACCTGAGGGATCATTGCACAAAAAGATCGAGCGCTTGTCTTGTTTGGCTGGTTAAAACTATCGGAAAGTCATCCCTTTTGTATTATTTTATACTTTTTCAGACTTAAGCAATTATATTACGAAAAAGGATTACTGGAGTTTCCTTTCTGTCTCTTTTCAGACTCTCTAAAATTGAAAAGGACTGAGTTATCCTTGTCATTAAACTCGTTAAAACAATAGCGACAAACTTGGCCATGCAGACAAGAACGAGTTTCACTGTCGCTAGGCTCATTAAAACATAGCAACGGGTTTGACCGAAGGGCAAATTATAGAACAAGCATATGTTATCCTCCTCAAGCTTGACAAAAATAAATAGGTACTGGTCAGAAATGACTGGGGAAAAATTGGGAAGAAAACTTGAAGAAACTTTATTGGTAGCAAGTCGCTCTTGAACATGACACTTTCACTCCATCACCATGATTGAGTCAGGTTGGGTTATTTCGTTCACCGGTCATATCACCATTGGTCTACCATGCCATCCATTTTTGGGGTTAACGCTACCAATCCATTTCAGTGTCACCGATATGTTCAAGAGAAGTCACTCAGAGAATTCACCAACCGAGCTTGTGTCTCATCCGTTGCAATACCTTCACCCTTCATTCTTTCATGACTGCCACCCTGAACCTTGTATCATCAGATCGTTTTCACCTCCACAAAATCATTTGCTCCATTTCATGTCGTAGATGTGGGATTCATTAAGGCCCTCCTACGACGGGTCACTTCTTGTCGACATCAGCTCATTATCTAAGAAGTTGACTTAGGAACAACCCTTTCAGTACTTTGAAGCTTGCATGCCTCAATGGCAAGTTTCTCACTTCCAGCGATAGGTTTACATCAATGGCCTTCGACTGAAAGATTTTGCGTGGTGTTTGACATCGACTCATGTATTTACACCACATGAATTTTATTGCAATACCTTGAGGGTAATTATCATTATCGGTACGTCACCAAGTGTTATAGCAGCTACAACAACCCTCTAAATTTTTTCCTTAGCTTCATTTTGGAGCTTGTTTTCCAAACTTCACAACTACATGTCTTGCTTCATTAAGTACACAGGATTCAATCTTTCTTGCACAAAGGAAGCCTGTCGATCACAGCTTGATGCATTCCCCTCACAGGTTAATCACCCAAACTTGGTCCAACTGCAGGCTAAGCAGGTCCCCCAAGAAATTGTTCAATTCTGGAGGGCAACCAGCCTTCCCTCCAGAAATTATGCAAATCTTGTCTAGCAGCCTGCTGGGCTCCAGAATTGTGCAATTCTGCCAAACAACCCTCATAGATAAAATTGCACAATTTTCTCCAGCAGGGCTGCTCAGCCCAGAATTTGTGCAAATCTGGCAGTAGTTAGCTTCTCTACCCAGAAACTGCACAAATCCCCTAGGCAGCCACCCCAGATCCCAGCCAAAAATGCACATTTTCTCCCAACAGTCGAGCAATCTCTTACATGTGTAGCTAAGTTGACCGGTTCCCTCTGGGACCAAGAAAAACTAACTTGCATGCATGGGCTTCTACTCCCAAGGCAACATGCAAAGTCATCCCTTGTTTTAGGGATTTATTTTTAGCAATTGGAGGTTATATGCAAGTATCATTTCAGAAACCTCCCACCAAATGTCGCTTTCGCTAGGTTTGTGGTATGCGTGTCACAACCTCGATGTTATCAAAACTCATCAATTTGATGCCGCAAAGCTCATTCCTCACATCAACCTTACATCTCTGACATCCCACATCACATCTAGGAGATTTCGGCACACTCAGATCAACTGTTTTGGGGTAAGCCCACTTTCCATGACTTGTGTTGCATTTCTGGCGCTTTTTGTGTTTCACATCGTATGAATGTTGTCTGCTTGATTTCAGTGAGTGCTTGTTGTTGTTTTGATACATTCTAGCTTGTACTAGCACCATTCCATTTTTCATCAACATCTCACAGTTGTTGCATGCATGAAACTATTTTTCACGAACGGTCGCTGATTCGGCGACTCGCCTCACCCACATGCATGTTGTTCCATTTTCTAAATTTGTCATTCACCATTTTCATGCATGATCATTTGCTTATGCTTACACTTAGTATCACCATGCATTCACACTCACATTCGAGTTGAGTTGCCCATCGACATGTCTAGGCAACCTCGGCCCAGACTCTGCCTTCATTGAGACAACATTGCATAATCTAGGGAAGAAAGGCTCTGTCTTCCTCTCCAGAAATGCCAATTTCTACCCAGCCACTACCCTCCATGACTGTTTTGCGCATTTCTGAGGGATAGTGGTTGCTAGCCTAGAAAATTGAGCAATAGAGTCACTAAGCCTGCAGCTATTTCCAGCTGAGATTGCGCATTGCCCAATTCCATCAATCAGCAACCAGACTGGATTATGCATTGCACAGTTCTAGCAGTCAGTCAGTGTCCTGATCTCCCGGCCGAAATTGTGCAACCTTCATGATCAGTCACACAGGTATGTTGCAAGTCAGTTCTCAAGTTCATTTTGGTTTTCTACTGACAGATTTCTTGCCATGAGTGTTACGATGTCTCCAGGTATCGCAAGTGTTCATATGCCTCTCAGCAGTACAAGTACAATGGTTTCCAAGAGAGCAGAGTCGAAGACACCATTCAGAGCACACTTGGGGATGCAGTTGATCAAGTCTCTATGGACTTGCCTACCCACAAAGACATCAAGTTGTTCGTAGACAAGGACATCAAGATATGACAGCGAGAACATCACAAAAAGTAGCATCATGAACAACAGCTGAAGGCAGCATATCGAATGCAATGAATGCAAGAGGAAGGTTGTTGACAACATAGAGGTGGAACAAAGTTGCGAGCTCAAGCAAATCCACTGATGATGAAAGAAACTGTGGACACTCGGGCTATGGGGTGACAGTGCGACATGAATATCGTGGGAAGATAGAGAATGGAACAAAGAAGGAGTTGCATGTGCCAAATCAACAACTCAAGCAAGAACATGAAGCTGCACATACAAAAGAATGAGTTGCAGTAGGACCAGGAACAACAGTGGGCACAACATGCACTCACGGATGAAACTACACTCGTACATGTTAAAGATCCATTCCAGTAGCTGGCACAGAGTAGACATGGTGAGTAGTGTTGTTGATCACATGCAAGGGATTCAACAACATGCATGTCATTGTGCCCAAGCATGCGATCCAATCCATTCAGTACACTCACCAAGGTGAAGACAAGAAGCAATTTCTACTAGAGCTAAACATGTACTTTGGAAATTTTATGCGCATGACCACAAGCACACACTTGAAGATCAGCATAGACACTATGCATCAGTATGTTTTCGGTTCACCCACACCCAAGAAGACCATGTGCATGTTAGTAGACAAGTTGGATGAAGGAGCCATACCAATGCACCAGATGCAATGGAGGCAAGAGTTAGATTCAACGAGATGTCACCATGGGGTGCATGCACACCATCATGGATGACCAAGCTTGGCATCGACTCACCACCTTCGCCATCACAAGCGTGTCAAAGAGTTGGTCTCATCATAACAGACCGAGTGCAAGCGATGTCTTATATGGCTTGCTCAAGCCATGTTGTCTCACATGAGTACATGTGCATTGTAATGAGATGTCTTGTCAAGTGTCGATAATTGGATGTAATAGTCATAGACTAGATGAAGAGTCATGAGGATAAATGAATTGTCACAAAGGGGAATGTCAAGGGTCACCCCATCCTTTGCTATAAATAGCCCCTCATAACTCATTGTAAAGGCTTTTGGTCAGCCAATCTTTCAATAAGACTATCTTGTAGAGAGCTTGGACAGTGTTGTAATGAGCCTTGGCTTCTCCACTACACAGAGCTAGTACATCTCTTTGGAGGAGCAGGCGGTTGTGGCTGTAACATTCCACTATTGGAGCTAGTGGTTGGACATGGATGTATTGTATGACTGGAATATACATTTCTTTATATAATAAGAGCCAACATGTTTCATGCATATGTTGTATTGTATTCCAACTATCTTGTTTACTCTGAATGAAATATGTATTTTCTTTCTTACGCATGCACGTATGGACTATTATGTATGGGTATGTATGAATCTTTTTGACATGTGTTGTTGGTTTAACCATCACTTTGGATTGCCAGCTAAATTTCTTTCCAACTTTTGATGTATCTTTGCTCATGTGTTCCCTTCCCATCCGAGCTCTATTACAGGATGCCAAGGGGTGCACTCATCTCAACCCACATCTGTTAAAACCTCTCATGCACCTTCCTTGACCCATTGCAGTTGTCACACCCTTGCGACCAACAGAGTTATCTTACTTGCCTCTATGCGAAATCACGGTCAAGGCATTACCATATGATCTAATGCTGGGACTCCTACACCAAAGGGTATGAGGTATATATGGGACTTATTACTGTGGAGATCCCCTTACATGTTGGTAGGTCTAGCATTGTCAATAGAACCATTGACACAAGTACATTAGCATTCACCAAGCACGCGAACCTCACTTCTTGAAGGCAAAGCAGACCACTCTCCTGTGCTGACAAGTAAGAGTTGAGGCAAATCCTTAAGACAATGGCAACCGGTCCATTATACTGGATGGGACTCCCACACCAAACGATGTGAGGTCTAGTTGGGACTTCATACCGAGGTAATCCCCTGAATGTTGGAGGGTCCAACACCGTCATCACCACCATATCCTCAATCTTTTTCTCGCTATCATCAATACCAATCACAATGTTCTCCATACCATTCGCATACACCACAACATTAGTTTCACCCTCAATTGACCTCAATTCATCCTTTACCATTACCAATCACACAAGCACCCAAAATATCCATTCCCACTCAATTACCTGCACACCCATTTCTAATCCCCAATAATAAAACACCTCATTCCACTTATAATGTCGAGGTATTGCAAAATGATTCTCCAGCTGCCATTGAACAACAACGACCGGAAGAAGAAGATTTAGATTAGGTCCAAGAATCATGGATGAATGTTGAAGAAGAGAAGTTGTTGGAACTTGAGATTGAAAAGTTTCATGCATGCCTATCACCATATTATATGAATGGGGATCACATCTCTCAAGAATTGCATGGCATTATAGTAGGAAGCCAAGGAAGACAAGATTACATTGAATCTTGGTTCAAGACAATCATTGGATCCCAGTGCTCAATTCTTCAATATTTTTCGACATCGTCTCAATCAAGGCAGTTGGTCTCCCATATATTGGTACATATCAAAGCATATCTTTCAAACCTACATATGAGTTTATCTACCATATTTTTACACACATGGTTCCATTGGAAGTATTCATATACTTGAACGATATTTATTTTTCAAGTACAGTAGGACATAAAAAATAAAAAATAAAAAAAGTAAATAGAAAAATAAGTCCTGTTGTGAAAACCATCTTACTGGTGTAATTGGACATGATATTTGCTTGAAAACCAGGAAACTGACAAGCAACGTTCACAATAAGTTCTACAATTTTATGATTGTTTCAACCTTTTATTATGGTTCTTCAAATCACTTTTGGTTCTATGCTCGAGTTGGTTGATGTGGGATTCCTTAAGGCCCACCTTCCAATAGTTATTGCCCCATCAACCTCAACACCTTATTTGGGATCAAGATCAGAGATTATTTGGAGTGCCTTGGAACTTGCATACATCAATGGCAAGCCTCCTCGTTGAAAACAATGGGAATACAACAATGTCTCTTGATTGTCAGATCTTGCAAGTGATTCGATTTCAACACATTCATTTGTCCTTGTCAAGATGCACTCATATACCTTGACAATCATTTACATTATCAGTGAGTTGTCTCACATTGGTTAATTATTTTCATCATTGATCGATAATCCAATGATTTCTTTCCATGCTCAACTTCAACACATTCATTCGCACCGTAAGAATTGGACCATGAATTTTGGTTTTGATGAAGACTATGGAATCAAAAACAACTTGCATCAGTATATTTTATTAGTTTCTTGTAGCAACATGTTCATCTTTTTGACATTCAACAACAACATAATGGAACCACTACAACTTTTCTTCATTCATTTCCTTTTCAAGCAAATCAATAAAATTGGATCTATTTTTAGTCAACATGCATCATGCTTCATGATTTCTACTTCAACATGCAGCACACAATCTAAATTAGTGGTTCAGACTCAGATAAAACAAATTTCAGAAGAAGAATAGAAATAGCCATGAAAATTTACATTTTCTGCAACTATCACTGTAGCAACATGTTTTAATTTGTAGCAACTTGTTCCAGGCCAGTTTTGGCACAAATATTGCAAGAAATTGGAGCATAAATAAAAAATTCTGAGATACTGGGTTTTATCAGAGTATGATAAGTTGAGTAAGACGTAGGCAAAATTCAAAAAAAGAGCAATTTTGAAGTGCATTTCAAGTGGGTTTTTAAGGCAGATTTTCAATTTTTACCACTGTGCACAAATTAAGACAAAATTTGGTATTTTTCAATAGCCACTCCTTTTCTTAATCAAAAGTGGAATTTGAAAGCATGTGGTAGACAAAGTAAAAATACGTTGTTCCCTTTTGAAGCACTCAATTTTGCCTTAAATTGAATTCGTGGCATATGTTTTTGTTGCAACATTAAGCAGTGTGAAGGGTGAAACATGACATAAATTGATTCGACCATATCATGCAAACTGTGCATCCATTTGTCCTGAATATTTTATGGTAAATGCATTGTGGCAAGGTAAATAAACACACAAAATTTCAAGAAATTTCAGTATGTATTTTTCGAGAAATTAATCGATTTCACATACAATCATTTCTTACTTTTCTCGAGATCTGAGCAACTGTTGGCTATTTTTTTTGTGGAAAGATGCATAATATTAACAGTAACAACCTCAAAAAAAAATCTGGAGAATCTGATTCACCATTTGAGAGAAATTGGAAAAACAAGTTTGCTACAAGAAGGGAACAATTTCTGGGTAACAAGGTCAAAGTAATGGTCAACACATCATGGAGCAGAGTACCTAAGCCAAATCAACACCAAATTAGGCATCAAATCATGTTCTCTTCTTCAATTCCAACAAGAAAACTTGAGGTAAAACTAGCCTTAAACTTTTTAATTTGTTAAAAATTTTGGAAATTGTAATAAGAAAGCTATTATAAAACATGTGATTTATGTATTTCACCCTATAATGTCCACCTTATCCAAACCATTTTCTCAATCCTTCATTCCTATTCTACTTTGCATGCATAATCATCCCATATAACAATTTCCAGCCCACATTCCTTATTGGATACTCTACAAACCTTGTTATGATTGAACCCCATACCATGATTGCATAATCTTTTCCTTCATAAGATCTTATGTTTGTCTTGGTAATAATGTTGTCTCCCACCATTCTCTTGTTTAACTTTCTCTTCTCGCTGAAATATAAATTTATTCAAACCTCCTTGATGAACAATTTGACCTTTTTGGCCTTCATATGAGGCTAATTCAAAATATGGAGATGCTTTTCTTAATGAACCTTCATAGTACATGGTTGTAGCACATGATCAAAAAGTACATGCGGCATTGGGATTATGTGTCATATTGTTCATCTTTGGATTTTTAATGGAAGCCAAGAGATGATGAGTACAAAGCCACAAGAAGAAGAAGGTTGCAACAAGTCTTTGTTCACACACTCTTGAAATCACTTGGAAGTATATTTTCTCTTTAATAAATTGTACAACCCTCACCTACAACTCTTATTTTGTGTTATGTGAGACTCATCATGTCAGAGATTCACAATGGGAAGTTTTCTAGCATTAACAAATAAATCACTCATGTTTCACATGAATATCATTCATTAGTTGGCGAGCTCGTGAAGAAACTATTTGACCACACTATTGAAGTAGGATTGGCTGCTATGAAAAATGTTTCTATGCATGGATGATAAGAAGACAAGCATTATGGGATGCAATTTATGATCATTTCTAGCCATGCTAATGGGATGAATTTCACAAGGATGGACAACAAATTCTATGGAAGTAGTAAGAGTCTTGATGTGTTCTTGACAATATGGAATTCTACCAAGGATTGAACAAATTGTGCATAATTAAGTAGTGACAAGAACCTCAGAAATAGTTTCCAATTTATTAAAAAATCTATATTTTAAAAAAGAATGAATTTGTAAAGGCTTTGACAACAATGAAAAAGTACTTTGATGTGCTACTTGTGGGAATCCTTTCCCTTCACACAAGTTGTATATGATAATGTGCAAGGGGATAATAAGTAATGCATGGATGTTTGTTTATTAAGAAAAGAACAAATCAATAGACATCACTTCTACCTCTATAGCATCCATGAGCAACCTCGTATGTGAAGACTTCAAGTTGTTTGACTTTCAAAGGAGGATGGTTACGTCTTCTTTATTACTCTAATTACACAACAAGAAAATGTGGAAACAAATAGTTATGCTACCAAATCTATAATTTTGAAAAACAAAGAGAAACAAAAGTGTATCTTATTGAGATAGATGGTCAATATTGATCTCTTGGAGCTTTGGTCAAAGATTCAGTTGAAATGAAAAAATAAAGGAACACCAACAACTGGTTGGATTATGAAAAATCTTTATTTGCATGAGGAAATGCCAAATCTCCTGTGTGAGGGAATGTTGGGCCTCCAACTTGTCATGATTTTGTTGATGAAACCATCCATTTTCATATCATTCCATTCACCCATTGTCAGCATTTTTAACCATATTTCTCCATAAATGGACCAAATTCCTGCATACATGTTTACATGGTTTATTATTATTATTTCCATTATTTTTAATGAATTAAGAAGAACTTTTCTTGGTTTTACTAATGACAGTTTGGCCAGTTCAAGTTTCTATAGTTTAGTCAAGTTTCCGTAGCTATCTCCATGGTTTAGGTAGTAGCACCACTATAGAAGGAAATCCGACACTTGGAATTAGTTTCTAGAAGCTTCAATATGGATTTGTATTGGTCAAATTCCACCCATCTCGCATGTGTAGACCTCTAGCAAAAGATCAAAGGAAAAACGTAGCATTTTTTACCAGTCAACTCTAAATGTGTTTTATGCGCAAATGAAAACGAATTTTGGAAAATGAAAACATGGGTTATTTTTTGAACAGGCCCAATTACATTCCTGGAGAGAAATTTTCTCAAATTCATTACCATTTTAGATATTTTCAGGGTTATTTGGAGATCTATTTTGTAGATTACATGGATAAACGATTTTCCAATTCATCATTCAATGCACAATGACCAAAAAGATTGAAACAAGTTGTTCTTTAGAAAATACGTGGTAGTGAGATAATTCTTATCATATCTGGGAAAATATTTGATCCAAGGATCCATCAAATAA
This sequence comes from Pinus tabuliformis, assembly GCA_031772625.1. Taxonomy (NCBI): domain Eukaryota; kingdom Viridiplantae; phylum Streptophyta; class Pinopsida; order Pinales; family Pinaceae; genus Pinus; species Pinus tabuliformis. The sequence goes on along the minus strand of CM062804.1, from coordinate 1,289,406,930 downwards.
GATTGAATTTTATTTTCAAAACTGATCTCATGACCAGAAATCAAGCAAGAAAATAATGAGTTTGTTAATTGCCTCAAAACTCTATAAATTGCAATCTCTTTGATGAGAAGAGAGATCACATGTAAATGATGAATATTAAATTGTAATTGTTGCTTCTATTTGAAGAAGAAGGACTATTGGTGGAGCTATGAATGAAATTGGTGATTTAAATCAAGTGATCTGAGTTTAATATTCCTCACCCTCATCAGGAGGTACCCTTGTGGAGTTTTGAGATAGTATATTTGTCATTTTAATTTCATTTTTTTAGTATTTTCTTCGATTTAATTTTCAATCTCTTTAGATGTTTGAATTCTCTGTTTTCAATATAGTTTGCTTACTTTCTTTTTTCTTTGACTATTACAGGTTGAGTGCTCAATATAAACTTAAAAATCTGAAAAAACTTTCCTTAAAGTATTTTCCAAGAATTTCTTTCATTTTCATGTTTGTTCTAGTCATCATTTTGATAAGACATGGAGGCTCTTTCACTTGAATTTTTTTTCAACATATCATTGTTTTTCACTCCTTTCTAGAATAGTTTCCAGTTCAAAGTTCTTTAGAATAGTTGTGCTTTTAATTTGATAGTTAGATTTCCTTTCATTGTTTAATATAATAGATTTCAATTTTTGTTTAGTATCTCAATTTCTTTTCCAATTAGAATAGACCTTGAAGTTTTGATAGTATAGTTTGCTTTAAAAGTTCATTTAAATTTCAAAATTTTGAGTTTGAATTCATTGGCCTTTTAAGACAAAACATGCACATATGCTTATCAAAACTTAGTGATAAACAAGTTTAAATCTTGATTTGCAATTAGATTAGTTTCTTTGAATCAAAATTAAATTGTGTAGCACATGCATTGCATGTATACTTCACAATCTCACGTACCCAGATTGACATATAAATGAAAGTAATTTAACAGTCAATTAAATTACCCAATAGCTTATAAGGACCACTCCTTCCATACATCATCAACATGTAGTGCACTATACTCTCCTCCTCGGCTTGGCTTGGCGCTGGGCCCCTCGATGCTTGGTCTCGTGCACTGGCTTGTTATTGCTTGATTTCAAACTTGTTATTGGTTCTCAGTCTTGTGGGCTTGTGGTTGTGGTGTGGAGATTAGCCCAAGGGAAATATATTTTCTTTTTAATAAAAACTTGTAAAACTCTGTCATAGGAGGCCCGAGAATGTAAAATTGGCTTATAAAACCAATTTTATTTGCCAAATTTATAAATTTTGCCCCATCATTTTCACATTTTTGTCATTGATTAAACTGGCATTGACAAGTATTTGCGCGATGCTACGAAATCATTAAATCCACAAGCGTTACGAAATTTCCAAACAAGCTCATGATTTGGCACGAAATTATAGGGTTCCAACAAGAACTTGATAGGAGGAGTGGGGAATGTGGAAGGCAATAATCAAATGAAATACAATGCGAGGTGTGAAGGATCTGGATGAGGACGAGAACAAAGATCATGAGGAGTTCGTGTGGGATTTTGAAATGATCAGCCACATGTCAGGGTTCAATTTTTCCATGTGTCAGATTCTAATCCGAGGGAGGTAGACGAAAATGAGGCTCTACTATTTGTTGGGGTGGACAATGCTTTCCCACCCCAACCCCGTAGAGCAAACCCTATCAACATAATTGCAACATTAACATGATATGATATTGAAATTAACCATAAATGATAATATTAATTGTTGTTAAATTTAGATATGAAATATATTTGTGAAGAAAGGTGCATGATACATCATTCGACGAGCTATTGTTTCAAAAAAAGTCTCAACCAAACATTTTTCTTTGGGTAGACTGAAAATTGAACTGGGGTAATGAAAGTGACTTGTTGCTTAAGAAAACATCACGGTCAGGTACTTTATTTAGTTGAGAGTGGGGTAAAAGTAGCATTCCAACATTTGAAGCTAATATAATAAGATCACTAATAACACCAATATGATAATATGAATAAATGTGAGTTTCGAAGAGAGTCCCTGTAATATTTGGGCATTTTGGTTTGCAAAATAACTTACATTCATCAAAAACATCTTGAATTGTTTAAACCCTATAGAATTGGCTTGAGCTGAGAGGATTTATGGATTGGTACATGTTTTAACAAACTGTGGAATGCTTTCCGAAATGATGCAAGGCTTATTAACATATGCACTAGCGTGGTGGCCCACAATTTTCACAAATGCTTCAGTAATTGTTCTTTGTATTTAGGGATTCCAAATTTCATTGAAGAAGTCATATTTTGCTTTTATTTTTTATATATTTTAAAGCATATATGTTTTTGTTTTAACCTGAATATTTTTTTTTATATATTGGAGAAATTTATAACAACATAACATTTAGATGATTCCACTAAAACCTAAATTTATTAACTATTTCATAAGATGAATATCAGTTAAATTTGCGAATTCCAAGAGTATTTTTGAGCTATTCTTGAATAAAAAACATAACAAGCCACTACTTAAAAATGGAAGAATATCAAGTTTTGACGTGAAAGACTATTTTTTTCTTTGTTAATATTGGATACTACTACGCAATCACTCTTTTGGCATTTCTAATAAAATAATGGAAAGAGTTCCTTTTTCCAAAGAGAAAAAGCATTACCTTTCCATTAAGATAATAAAAAGATTGCATTTTTCATGTTCAAAAGATCATACGTTCAGTCCAAAACAAAAACAACAACACCAGTAATTTAAGAGGATGGTGGTTCTTCAATCACACATTAAGACAAGACATCAAAAATATAGTCATTACCAAAAACAAATTTATGGGTGTAGTCTAATAAGGTGATTTTTTGCCTTTTCATTGGAATTGGGTGACATGGTTCTTACTGGGATAACATTTTGTCTTTTAAATGGTATTTTTGAATGTAGAAATAGATTCAACATCTTGGAAAATCGTTGGAGCACTCAGTATATACAAACTGTTCAACAACTTAAAACTACAAATTTCTAAATTTCTTGCCCGATTTTGGGCAAAAAACAGAATAAAATATACTTGGAAAAGGGACAAAAATCCACCTCACTAGGTTTCTTCCTTATCATCAAGAAACTTTTGACAGAGTAGAATTCTACATTTAAACAATCTACAATGTGTGTACTCTCTTTGGTGGCAGCATGCTTTCCACCTCATCCCTGGAAATCCCTGCAAATTCTTATCATTAATAAGCCTAAATCCACAGAGACAACCTGCTTTGACATGTGGTCAACGTTTGATTGAACTCTGTAAAGATGTTAAAAATGTGTTTCAACTCCTTTGCCTTTTGAATTTAATGGAGTTTAAAAGGAGTACTTTTCCTCAATCAACAAGGTAAGGAAGTTATTCAAGATAGAATGATCTCTATGTATTTCTGTTTGTTGCAATCATTTGACACTCTACATAGTGAAATTAAGAATTTTTTGTGATCCTAATCCTTGACCATGTCACATATTAAAAAAAAAAATCTTTGTGATAAAAGGGAGTTATGTAACTAGATGCTAAAGCTCTTTGTGTTGGTTCCCATACTCTTGAAATGAAAAATAATAGCCCTAATTACAATGATAACACATGTACGATGCACAACCTTCTCTTTATAAATTTCAGTTTGGACCAATGGAAAAGACACAAATTTCACTATCATAACATGTACAATACTCAACACTCTCTTCTTAAATGTAAGTTTGGACCAAGTGGAAAAGACAAAAATTTCACAAACATGTACAATACTCAACCCTCCCTTCATGGCTGTAAAATTTTGGACAAGTGACAAAGAAATTTTTTTCACTAACATGTACAATACTAAACCCTCCCTTCATAAATGTGAGTCGGACTAGTGGCAAAGACAAAAACTTCACCACCATGACATTTACAATACTCAACCCTCACTTCATAAATGTAAGTTTGGACTGACAAAATTTTCATGAGGATCACAAAAAGTTCCTACCTCTAATTCATTATAATAAGGAATGAAGCTTGGGTATGGTATTTCAGACTTAAGCCCCATAATCATGCAAAATATCTTGATTTTAAAAACCACAAATCATAACTAAAGTTCTTTATCCAAATAAGACCAAATAGAACATTGTCTTCTTTAAGGTATATACAACAACACAATACACTATGGACAAACTATGAGCTTGCTAATATTAGGCAGGAAATATATTGTCGAAGGTTATAAATAAACTCATTATAATTATCGAATAAAATAATAGCAAGTATAAACTTGGAACTAAGGAACTCGAGAAATTTTGAAAAATTAACAACTTGAAGAACTTTAGAAAAAAAATTCACTAAAATATGGGAAATAATAGAGAGAAATTAGATTTATTTACATCGTTGATTAGTATAATGCAAGACCCAAAGGTCACTAACAATCTACCCATTCCAAAAGACAAATTTCAAGAAAACATGAATAAGAAAAGCATCAATATGTTGCTGCTTCAATCAGGCAAATGCAATGTCAACATTGTTTTGGTGCTAAACAACAACCCATAACAAAAAATCACGTGATCCTAATATGTCCTCTATTCCTGTTACGATCAATAGAAACATTATATAAACGGAAGAAAACAGTTGCAACCACTTACCTGATGGATTGATTTACTTGTTATTTAGGTTCCCTTGTTTCTTAAATAGATGGCTTGAATGACATAGGTAAAAACAAAATATTAGGATTTAAACATATTTTTCAAGAATTCATTCTGCAAATCACAAATAACATAGTGATTTTTGCATGATATATCACCAAATGCAAGGAGTGTACATAAATTTGTCTCGATTCAAAGTATAATTAGAATGCAATACAAATTATTTGTTTGAATTTAATTGTTAAAGAGACAAATTTCATGAAAGATTGGGTCACTTATTTCTTATACAAACATGAATTAAAATATATGAGGAGAATGCCTCCAGATTCGAGTATCTGTGTTTCATCTGAAGGAAAGATTAAGAGTGGCCAAAATAGTCGCCTCCAATATATGTTGCAGTAGTACAATCATACCCAGGAAATGGAAGCCATAAAGGAAGGCACACACTAGTTACACTCAGCTTAGAATTCCACCAAATTATCACAAATTGTATTTTCAGGGAAAAGTACAACTATTTCCACTAGTAAAAATAAACTCCGCCTCCCCCCAATTTTGGAACACATCAAAACGCCCCAACTTAGCTCAAAAGATCAAAATACAAACTTGTCTGAGAAGTCCACCAAATTATCACAAATTCTCTATTTTGGAAAAAGTACAACTGTTTCAACCACTTAACCCAAAATCTTCCAAATTTTGGATGACATCACATGCCTCTAAATTAGCTCAAAAGCTCAAAAAATTATTTAAAAAATCCACACAACCATCTCATAACATAGATGGAATGAGCTCCTTGAAATGGGTTTGAGAGTTGCCTTGAACCATGTTGGTCAAGTTCTGCTAAGGCTCCAAACAAGCCCTACATTGGCTCTTCAATTCCTCCATAGGGTATAAAGTCAGCTGAAACCAAAGCATGATCTTCAGTCCTTTTTTATTGTCATACACATTCTCACTAAGGCTAGGATGCACTCTTCTGCTCAAAAGCTTCTGTAGAGAGTCCTAAATGTTGATTTTGTACTAGTCCAACTATTTTTTTATACCCTCATTTCCACTTACAAGGTCTTCAATTATACCCCTATGGTATTTGATTTTTTTATCAAGACCTCGACATAGTTCGACATGATTGAGATTACGGTCAAAATATTTGGTTTGACAAGAAATTATGGATTTATTCCTGCAGTAAAGACCTGCAATAGCCTCCTGTTGTGGTAAAAACACAACCGCCCCATTATTGATGTGCTCACTTCAAATAATGGGGACCCTTTCTATAAAATTTTGACTAAACACCTTCTAGCAATTTTATTTAGTTGATTATCCTATGCTTTTGTTAATTTTTCATTTTCTTTGGATTCTTGTTTTGATTGCTTTGTTAGAATCGATTTTTTATAAGCTTCCCATTGACATTTGTTTCGCTTCATTTGGTCAACTGGTTTGAAAATGGTACTCCTTTGAAGTCCCATCATTTATCTAGTCTGGGTTAAAAATGCTATTTTTATTCTTTTTATTTATTTTCGGAATGGTTGTAGTTTAGATAATTTCATAACTAATTTCATTAAAATAAAATATTGATATTTAATATTAAATCTTAAATTAATTATTATATAAAATATAATTAATTTAATTAAATTAAAATTTGATATAAAAAATATATATAAAATAAAAAAGAATTTTATTACATCGCATCGGAGAATTCTTATCGCAACATTTTTAACAAAACCCCGATCCAAAGTTTCTTGCGATTGCGAAAAGGCTAAAGGTTAAAGGACTTGGAGCATTAACCTTAGTTTTCATTAAACTTACATTTTGTTTTGTTTTAAATTAACATTCTTACGAATAAGTGAAATGGTAATGGAATATTAAGATAAAATGATTTAATATTAAAATAAAAATTAACAATACAATCGATGCATCGCATCGCAAATTTCTCATCGCAAATTTCTTATCGGAACATTCTTAAAAAAACTGCGATAACCCTCATTCACCGATATGCGATCACCGAAGTCATAAGGCAACGGGACATTAATTTTGGTGCATGATTCATTTAGTTTTGAGTTTCCAAATTCACTCATACGAGTGGAATAGGAATGAATAAAGAGGTAGGATAATGGTGGGTTGAAGTTACAAATAATTATTTAAGATTTAAATAATTAATTTTAATTTAATTAATATATAAAATTAAATTAAATTAAAAATTAAAAATTATTTAAATTAATTAATTTATAAATAGTCAATTATAATAGTTAATTAGATTAATAATTAATTTAGTTTATAATTAATAATTAAATTAGAATTCTAACTTAGGATTAGATTTTTAATTAAAATTCTGATTTTTAGCCCAGCAACAGAATTTCTAGATTTATGCCAGATTTGACTCATCAACTTTGAAAGCTCATAGAATGAGTTTTACTTGGCCAAATGAGGTCTAGGATGGCTCATTGGAAAGATAAAATCAAGGAGAACATTTCTGAGGAGGTTTCATTAATAGATTTGGTCATTTATTGGGTCAAAAATCATGCAGAAGATGAAACTCCGAATTTCTAAAACAAAATCAATTTTCTGAGTTAATTTATGCATTTTCATTTGTCCAAGCCTCTTCTAATTATGAATCCATTCGTCAATAATATCCTTGGCCAATTAAACCATCCTAGGCATCAACAGAGAACTTATATTATGAACCAGACCATCTAATATGGGCGCAAGGCAAAACAGGAGATTATTCCCCAAAAGATGGGTATACCTTCTTAATGGCAAAGAAAGGATGGGGAGCCCCAGACTGGTGGGCGAAAAACATATGGGAATTAAAATGCCTAGCTAAGGCGAGGATCTTTCTATGGTGCATTTTAAAAAGAAAAGTCCCTACCTGGGACATTTTACAAGCCAGATATCTAGTTGGGCCTGGGAGGTGCCCCTTATGCAAGACAGAAGAGGAATCAATCAGTCATCTCTTTACAGCATGTTCAGTCACAAAAAAAATATGGGAGGAGGTAACCTGTTTACTTAAGGTAAAAGCTCAGTGGGGTCTAGGTCCATTGGAGGAATCTTGGAGGAAGTGGTGGCAATCCTATCCGGAGGGAAACATGAGGAACTTGCCCCTTATTTTCTTTTGGGGAGTATGGCTAGCAAGAAATAAATGTCTGTTTCAAGAAAAGGACACTCCCACAGCCACCATTGCCATAAATTGTGCTGTCATCTACTCTGCCATCCCGATCCCTGTTCCTAAAGATACTCAAAAGAAACAAAAGCATGTCTCTATAATGGAGGGCATTCCTTGGGCATTCTTTGATGGAGCATCTCAGAATAACAAAGCTGGGGCCGGCATATGCATTCACTTAGACCATGATCATACTCTAAAGGCTTCTGTAGGGCTAGCTCCTGGTACAAACAACTATGCTGAGCTATCTGCTTTGTGCTTTCTCCTCTGCTGGTTACTTCAAAGACAAATCTACACAATTCAAATCTTTGGAGACTCTTTGAATGTCATCAAATGGGTTAATGGAAATGCATCCTGTAAAAATCAGATTCTGAAGACTCTTGTAGAAGAAATCATGTTTTTAAAGTCATCCTTTAACAGTTTATCTATCTGCCACATCTACAGGGAGAAGAACGAGGAAGCAGAGCAGCTTTCTAAGGCTGGTCTACAGCAAGATCTTGGTGTATGGTCAATAGAAGAATCTAGACAAGGGCAGACTTTCTCTTCACATCAGGCTCCTTTTACTCCTCCTCTATGATCGAGGAAATATCACTTTTTTGTCAGCAGTCCCGTAGGCTAAAGGATTTTTTGCACTCAGTTTTTTATTATGTCTTTTTACACGTTTTTGTTTATATATATGCAGCACTACAAACAATCAAAAAACCTTTCTGTACAGCTTTCAGTTTTTACTCAAAGACTCATTATATATTTTTGTATGGGGTTGTTTTTCCTTTTTCAAAGGAGACCCCGGGGTATACACGCCCTCTGTTTTTTGTTTTAAAAGCCTCCTGTAGGGAGGAAGACCATACTTGCTTCTACTAGCGAGTTACAGGACAGATCAATCAGCCGTAAAGGGACGGAGTTTTATGCTTTGGGTTATTTACTCATCAGATGTACAAATAGCACATATGGGTGCCAACAGGACTGCAAAAGATATCAACTATTTGTAAACTTTTTATATGATAAATAAAAAGTTTATGCTTTTTTCTTCGGAAAAAAAAACAGAGAACTTATATTTTATTTTCAATTATTTATTTAAATAGAATTTGATTGAATTTGTTTTAAATGCCAGAAATGATATTTTGATTTTATTGATTGCATCTTAATTTATTTTGATTTCTTTTTGCAGGAAAACAATGGAAAAAATATTGAGAAAGATTTTAATCAATGAGAATGCTCCAGCAATTAAAAGATTGGAATTTTGAGCAAATAAAAGTGATTGGGCAGATTTTCTTCAATAAACTTTCATCTCAAGAATTCCTTTGCAAATATTATAAATAGCAGATTGCAGAATGTAATAGGGGTTGCTCTCCTCTGCAATTCTGGAATTCTAAAAGCACTTTGTAATAGGGATTTGGAGTTGTAGTGGGAGGAGTGGAATCTCAGATCGAGGGATTATTGAGGTTTTTCTTCTACATCCTGAGTTATGTATAATGAACAGAGTTTGCACTATTGTAGCTTTGGTTTTGAAAGCAGAAGATTAGACATTGTAAAGGACTATTAGAGACCAGAGTTGGAGAAATGGATTCAATAAATTAGTATTTCGAATACTATTGTTTTAAATGCTGGTTTTATTTTATGATAACAAGAATGGTGTCAATTTACTTACATATTTGTGCACTTTTGTCGGTATGGGTAATTTGCTTCTATTTTATGTTGTTATTTATCTCTGCTCTTATGGGTTGAATTCTGATTTCTGAGTAACTATTTACTCATAAATCTGTCTTTTAATATTGGATGAATAAATAGTGATATGTTGTGAACTTCTTCTGCATATTATTGTTTAATAATTCAAGTTACTGATTAAATGATCAATATCATTTTGTGAACTTCTTCCTGAGTGTTGTTGATTGATTATTTCAGTTAAAAGGTCTCAATAGGATGTGTTTGGTATCCATAATGTCAGTTAATTGAACTACTTCATTAACTTGATATTCATTATAAACGAGACATTTAAATTTCAATATTTTAAATATCTGCTCTTGGTTGGGTTAGATCTATATCTGCCTAATTGAGATAGGATTAAGATAGTTTCTTTTGCTTGCATCTTAGGACAAGTTTGCATTTAGAATAATTTCTACATTCTTTTAAGTCCTCTTCCCAAAGAGGCAAACTTTAGTAGTGGATTGGCTGAACCCTAAATCAGCTTAAGGATCACTTTCTTGCCTGATCAGCAAGAAGGTTGATCTGATGTCTCTTTTCCATTAGTGAATGAAAGTCATATTTTAAAGCCATTGGAGATTGAGAGAAAGTAACTGGACCTAGTTGAACTAGTCAGAACCACCATTCCAAACGGAAAAGGAGTTGCTTTAAGGTCTGGACTGGGTGGTCATCCCCCATGTTGTTGCAGTGATTTTCGAGGCTTCAACACCTCCTCAGTGCGCTGTTAAGGGCCAATGGCATAGATACTCTTTGGGTGATTTACACTAAAATGCCTTAGTGCAAGGTCATTTCCAATATATACACATTCAACATAATGATCAATGCTTTATGAAAATAAGGGAAACATAAGAAAGAAAACAAAGTTTTGGAGGACATGGAGGCGATGGAATGTAGACCGAATGTCATATTGTATAATGCCATCATTGATGGGTTTTTTAAAAGAGGTAAGGTGGAAGTTGGTCTTGAGCTACTGGAAATAATTCCTGAGAAGAATACTCTTATCGATGGTTTTTGTTATATTGTGGTTATCAGTGGACTGTGTAAAGATGGAAGGAAGCATTTAAGAGGCAACTAGGGTTTTTCATGACATGTTGGAAAAGGGTTTGGCACCAAATAGTTCCATTTACAATACATTGATAGATGGGTACTACAACAAGGGTGACATGAAAAAATATTTTGAACTGTGAGACACAATTATCCAAAAAGGATTACAGCCTATTGTTTTCACCTATAATCCTCTTATTCATGGGCTTTCCATACAGGGAAAAATTATGAAACCAAAAACGTTTTTTTGAAATAAATGTCTAATATGGGATTGGCTCATGATGGTATCACTTACAACATAATGATTAATGTTTATTGCAAATAATGGGAGCTAGAGGAGGCATTCAAAATACATGCCAAAATTCTTAGTAGAGACATCCTTCCCGTTGTTGTCACCTACATCTCTCTCATCTATGGAATTTGCAAGGAAGGTAAGACGGAGGACAAAGATTGGTTGTTTAAGAAAATTTCTAAAAATTTTGTGACTCCTAATGTGATTACATACAATACCATGATTGATGGTCGTTACAACAAAGGGAACCTGGAACAGGCCTTTAAGATCCTAGATGGGATGGACAAGAAAGATATTTTTGTTAACAATGTTACTTACAACACACTTATTCATGAGCTTTGTTAGATCAGACTAACAGAAGAGGCATGAGTGTTTCTACAAGAGATGCGTAGAAAGGGTATAAAATCAAATCATGTTATCTCTAACATTCTTATTACTGGTTACAACAAAGGGGTTAATATGCAGGAGACTTTCTAGGTACGGGAAGAAAAATCAACCAAAGGTCTTAATCAGATTGTTCTCACTTACAATGCCCTCATCCATGGGCTCTGCAAGAAAAAATATGGAGAACATGCAACAAAACTCTCGAAAGAAATGGTTAAGAAAAGTTTACCTACAAACGACAATACTTACATTCCAATGATTCAGGAATTCTGTGAGGAGAGCTACTGTAATGAGGTTCTTAATAATAAAAAATTGTAGAATAAAGTAAGATGAAGTTATACTTGCCAGCAGTGACTCTAGCTTCAAAGTCCATATGTAAGAGGTTTCAACTCAGATGGATCTCCATAACAGTTTAACACATCATACATGATATAAAAAAATGAAAATGGAAGTGGAACTAACGGTAAAATAATTTATAATCTCTTTCCATGCAAAATTAGCATTACAAAAATATTTAAATCTTTCTTTGTTGTATGCCATAGCTTCAAGATGAATTGACAGGGTTCTTTTTTTCTTTTTGTTTGTAGTCTCTAATTAAGAAAGATTGCATTGCACATGGGCATTTAGTAAAAGATAAGGGTCCATTAGATATTTTATAGTTTAATCAAAGTTTTATTAGTGATGTATTGTATGTTTGGTTTAAATACTTAGCCGCAAATACACTCAAACATATTTCAAGCAAAGGGCAGGGGTATTTTATACTCAATAAACCCCCAAGGGGGGAATTATATTCAATTATTCATACCTTTGTATGTTTCAATCGTATAATAGGCCCTTTTATATAGAATAGGTAACTATAACAATGTCATAATTTAGTTCAACCATATGCATAACTATCTCCCATAATCTCTCCATGAATCTTACAATTAATTCCATAAAATCCTCATTCCTAAATTCTATCCTTGTCCTCATATTTCATTCATATATAGACATTATGTGTGGTATACTTATATAATTTAGACATATTAATAAAAACTAGGAGTTAATCCTTCATATCCACCCTTGAATATTGAAATTACAAGTATTTATGAAGGGGATGTAAGGTTAACTTGTATTTGTGATTAAGAATGTCTAAATTATGTGAATTTGAGCACACTAATTTCTACATTTATCTATGAAATATGAGGTCAACGAGAGAACATAGGAATGATGATTTTATGGAATCAGTCAAAAACTTTAGGGATAGGTTATGGGAGATATTTATGCATATGGTTGAAACATGACTAACAACTTGATGCATGTTTATTTATGATGTGGTACATGAGATTTTATTAATGAAGTTATCTTGATATACCTCATTTAAATGAGTGCACTGTCCCATATATTTGGAAGCAGTTGTCTATAACGCGACTTTTTGAAAGCCTTTCCGGCGGATTTTTCCGGTCGAAATCCGGCAGGAATTATTGGAATCGCAAGTTTGATAGCTAGTTTCTGCACAATGAAAGCGTCCCAGGGGTTTTTCAGGGTGCTGAATCCAAATATGCAGTTAAAAAACCATTTTAACTGCAAGAAATCAAGATTTGACCTCAATTCTTCCGCCGGATTCCGTCACCGGAATCTTCAAAAAGTCGCATTATAGACAACTCCTATTTGGAATTGATATGAGAAGGAATAAAATCATTCAAATAAATAAGAAAGGGTTTAAATCTCTATGAGCAATCTCAGTTGAGGGAAATAGAGATCAGAAACTCAATTGGCTCAATATTGTAAAACATGTCAGGTCCTTGTCCCTTATGGTCCCAAAAGGAGCCTCATCTCCTTTATAATTTTTATCCCTGGCCTGAAGTTGATTCTCGAAGTGACAAATAATTTAATTACACAAAGAGATTGTATTACCAACACATTGTTACTCTTGTTCTACTAGTTACATATTTCAAGGGGGCTTTTTTGCAGCTCAAATTAAAGAAGTAGGGAAGAGAATTGATTCTAAAGTTCAGTGTACCATAGTTGTGCTTTTAAAATAGGCTCAAGGAAATGAGTGAGCCTCTCCAGTAATTACTGCATTTAAAAGTAAGCTCAATTAGTGTTCGAGCAATTGGAAGAGGCAATATAAGCCTTTGATGAGAGTGGAATTGATGACCTTGTTTTTTTTGTACCAAATTAGTTTGGATGAATTTATGTTGTTTTGTTAATGTCATCATTTCAATCATGTTATATTGATTTCAATCACACATAATTATACTTCCCCTAGTCATTGGATTGGTGAAAGGAAAACTCTAAATCATGGGGTCTTGATAGAAACATCAAAATCTAAAATCTTTGAGAATAATAGCTTAAATTTTGATCCACTCAAGCTCCACATCTATAATTGCCAAGACTCTTTGATTATAATCACATGATCTAAAATCTTTGAGAATAGTAGCTTAAATTTTGACCCACTCAAGCTCCACATCTACAATTTCAAAGACTCTTTTATTATAATCACATTTGTTAAATTTCCTAACCGTAGTACTTAGGAAAATTACATTCTAGTAATTTTACTTTTTAAAATCAATTTAAATTACAACTTACTAAAATAAAATGCGTTGCAATTTTAAACTAGTAAAAATAAAAAATTTAGCGAAAGAAAATAAAACAATCTCCATACATACAAACAAAATAATTTTTTCCTTCGAATATTTTTTTATTAAAAAAATATTAAAACATATAAGGGCTTCCTTTCTAAGAAAATGTCCCACCAAAGAATTAACTGGAAATATTTACAACAATTAAAAGCCTTTGCAAATCTGCCCCTAAAGAAACCCAATTTGAATTTCTACCTCTTGTACAACCCTCTATACTAAAAAATAAATAACGTAATTTTTAGGCTTTTGAAGAGTGGTCTTCAAAAGAACTTGAACCCTTCTATAGCATAGCTTATAAATTCAATTTTTTTCTATAAATTCAAGATAAATATAGCAAGGTTAATAAAGCATCCAACCTGAAAACCATGCTTGTTCCTTAGATTCTAAGGTCCTTGGATCGTTTTTCCTCAGTAGGAAACTCTAGCACTCCAAAGCCCAAAATTTCAAAGAATCTTTGAGAGATTGAAAAACCCGTGAAAATTACCAAACTAAGAGAGGAAATCCCCTTTCATTCATCTAAACATGATGCAGTGTGAATATATAACTGTAGGAGGCTTAGGTTTGCACAAACATCAATCTAATTTACAGCTTATTAAAATAACATGCACTATTGCAATTTTTAACTCGTAAAAATAAAAAAATTAATGGAAGCAAATTAAACAATCTCCACACATGAAAAAAACAGTTTTTTCCTTCAAATATGTTTTCATTAAAATATTTATCAAAACATATAAGGGCTTCCTTCTTGAGAAAATAGCCCACTAAAGAATTCACTAGAAATAATTACAAAAATTAAAAACCTCCCAAATTTTCCCCTGAAGAAACCCAATTTGCATTTTTGCAGCCTTCAAAGCCCCTGATATTAAAAAATAAACATCGTAATTTTTAGGCTTCTGAAGAGTGGTATTCAAAGGCACTTGAACCCTTCTGCAGCATAGCTTATACATTAATTTTTTTTTCTATAAATTCAAGATAAATAATAGCAAGGTTAAATAAGTAGCCAACATGTAAGCAATGCTTGTTCCTTAAACTCTAAGGTCCTTGGATTATTTTTCCTCTATAGAAAAATCTAGCACTCAAAAGCCCAAAATTACCAAGAATAATTGAGAGACTGAACAAACCATGAAAATTACCAAAATAAGAGAATAAATCCCCTTTCATTCATCTAAAAATGTTGCAATGTGAATATACAACATCTAGGAGGCTTCAATTTTCACAAAAACCTCAACAACACACAAGGCGCCTTATGAGCCCATTTTCATTAAATTGGTGACACTTAATGAAAATACCCTAACCTTCCTCTTCTGTAAAAATCTTGCAGCTACCATCATAGTCATAGTTTTGGCAAGGAATGAACCGAATGTCACAGTAATTAGGGTTTGGAATGAGCCTACATTGGGAAGCATTCTAGATACTTAGCTAACTCCCCTATTTCATGCAATTTTTTAATTTCCTCAACCCCACCGATGTATTTCCCCCCAATAAGAAAACTAGGCATCGACATAGGCTTCCCCAAAAGATCCTTCAATTCCTCCCAAAAAGGAGAATGCATGGAAATATCCCTTTCATTGACCAATATCTTGAAACCTAGAAGAATCAATTTCACTGTGCAATAATCCTAAATTTTGTTCCTTATTCCTCTCAAGCTCATGAAATACAAAACCACCTTATCTTCTCCCCTTGGTGCAACTATCAATTTAACGTTTTTCAGAGAGGATTCTTTTTGATATGGCCAGTCGTTTAGTTGAGCTCTTGTATGTTATCTACTGGAAAATATTCACCCTCACCTGATTGGACCCTAAAAGATTTTCCTCAGGTACCCTTATCATCTTCTAGACTCTTGCTTGTCGTGTTACCTATACAAACTTTTGAAACGATTCTGAAACAAGATTCATCGAATCTATTACGAAAACATGACCACATGCCCGTTTCTAATTGGAAGAAGGATGATGAAAATTGAAGCTTGTGATTGGATGGGGTGAATAATGTTTTCCCACCCCAACCCCACAAAGAAGCGCCTATCGACGTAAATATACTTATATCGAGGTGAATTATAAATTAAGTGGAGTTGGAGATAAACCAACTTAGATTCATCTTAATTCAGGATTTATAAAGGGCCGAGAGTGATAACATAACATGACATTATAAAATATCTTCCATAATAAGCTGGAGAGCGCTTCTCAAGGCAACTGACCTAGGTTCATCTTAAGTTCGGATATACCAAGAGCGGTGAGGGATCAAATCTATTTTCACTCTAAAAGAGGTGTGCATCTCAAGAAATTTGATCCCTCTCGAAGATTAGAGATCAAAAGTTAAAATGGATCTAAGCTGATTTAATTATTAATTATAATTATAGATATATTTATTAATTTTATTTTATTTTTGTTTTTATTTAATTTGATTGAGTCAAAATGTTTACATAGTATAATAGTACATGACATTACAACATCTTCCATATTACGGTAGAGAACGTCTATTTAAACAATAATGAATAAAATATAATATTAATTATATTTCACCTAATTTATTAAAGAAAAATAAATTAGAAACAAAAAAAATAAAAATATAATATATTTTAAATCACAGTAAAATACATTGTTAATATGTGTATTATTAATATTTGAACTCTATTTAGACTCATTTTCCTAACAAATCAATTATCATTTAATATTGTAAACCAATCACAAATACGTTTACTATTTTTATTATTTATTATTTTTATTAAATTCATAATATAATTATTGAAAAAAATAATATAAACATTTTCCAAAATTTGAACGTTTAATTTGACACAAATAAAATAAATTATTTGAAAACTATTTTAAATATTAATAATTCTAAATACTTATAACTATCGCAAAAATTAGTAACTATTCCAAAAATTAATAAATATAAATCCCTATGAAAATTGAATGTAATTTATGAAGTTGTGTAATAATGTAAGAACAACAAAGAAGAGAAGAAAAGTAAAAAATGTTAAAGTCTCATGAAAACTCAATATAATTTATCTACCTGATGCAATTAACATTTTCCAAAATTACGTTTAATTTCACACAAAAAGAGATAAGTTATATTTGAAAACTATTCAAAATATTAATAATTATAAATATCAGTAACTATCTTAATATTAATAATTATAAATCTATTTAACTATCCCAAAAGTTAATAACTATAAATCACTATATAATTTATAAAATTGTATAATATTGTTAAATAAAAATAAAAATTGCACGTCTCATTGAAAAATCAATATAATTTATCAACCATGTAAGAACAATGAAGAATAAAAGTAACCAATGTTATTTTCACAAAAATATTAAAAGGTTTTAGAAATCATACATGCATTTATCAAAATACTAAAATGGTTTAATTTGCAAAATTAAAATGGTTAAGATGATTTTTTAGGAATTAAATTAAGTGATATAATCAAAAATACATTTTGAACCTATTAAATAAAAAAAACAATTAATCTAACATTTAACTGCATGAAAGAGGGGTTATGCTGTGATATTATAGATTAGTGATCTATATAAGTTTAGTTTTAATGGGAAATGTTCATTAAATATAACTTTTATATTTTCACATAAATAGGGGGATTATGCTGTGATATTATAGATTAGTGATCTATATAAGTTTAGTTTTAATGGGAAATGTTCATTAAATATAACTTTTATATTTTCACAGGTTATATTGTTTTTATGAGGGAAATTTTTTTGACTCTTCAATTTTGTAAAACATTTTATGAAGTTTTATAAAGTTTTTTTGGAAATTGTTATATTGAAATTCACTTTATTTTTTATTTTTTAATTATAAAACTTTATTTTTTTATTGAAATTCTAAGATTAAATTTTTACAATTTATTTATAAATTGTGAGGACTAAAAATAAAATATAAAATTTAAATTTAAAAAAAAATATAAAAAAATTATATATATGTATCAATTTAATATATAATACTTATTCATTATTAAAATAAATTTGATATCAATATTTTTTTCCAAAGGAAAAAACAGTAACTTTTTATTAAAAAATAATAAAGAGTTACACTAGCAGATGCTTTGAAGCATTTCTGAAAAGATGCCCATTGGGCTCCAGTGCTTTCGCACCACATGCAACATTACACAGTAACTGTATTAGAGAAAGAGAAAGAGATAGAGAGGAGGGAAGATAAGGAGGGGAGAAAACTGCATTCCAATGGTGAGTTAAGTCTCACCCATCAGGGTTTTCTCCCCTTTTTCTTTTCGACCTTGCGCCACTCTCCTTGAGTGGGCTCAATCGATGCTATGACCAGCTGTGTTTCTGCTTTCTGAGAGGCAGTTTCCTTATCTGAATCTGAAGTATCTGAGTGGTGATGCCTTTTGATCCCTCCCATAATCATACCCTTGCTTGACTTCTCTGTGTGAATCTGTATATCCTTGTTGTCTGATGTGGTTCCTTCCTGGTTCTCCATTTCTTGAGAAACCTCGGTCTTTTCTGCGGGGATCTCTTCCTCCTCTGCTTCTGATGCCTCGTCCTCTGAATCTGGGGGTGAAAATCGCCATCCTTTCCTCTGCTTCCCTTTCTGCTTCTTTTTACTGTTAACTTTCTTGGCTTCTGGGCATGAGCTTTGCAAGTGTCCTGTTTGCCTACAGAGCCTACATCTGAAAGCGGTGTTTTCATAATCTAGGACTTGCAACCAGTTTTGTTGTTTGTAGATCAGCCTTATACTGTCCGACAGCCCTTTACTTAGATCTACTTCCACACATATACGTGCAAAAGTGTAGATTCTTTCATCGACCCTTTCCAGATCTGTTTTGATATATTTCCCTATGCTGTTCCCAATGCTTTCCAAAACTCGTTCATTCCAAAAATGAAGAGGAAGATTGTATAGTCTCACCCAGACCGGCATTTTGGATACAGTCATTTTGTTTGGATCAAAATCTGGAAACCATGGGGTCATAAACAGCCCCGCTGTTCCCCAAAACCACGGACCAGTACTGATGACTGTATCTCTGACTTCCTTGGATGTAAATTTTACTATAAAGAACCCCTTTGAACATAGATGAATGTCGCATTCCATGGTCCAGCTGGTGAAGATCCAATGGAAGAGATCCAAAGGTTTAGGCCAAAAACTGTTGAAACGGCATATTAGGGCTTGCGTTTCATAGGACTTAACGAAATCATCAAGCCCTGAAGTATCTACATTTAGGGCTGGGGTTTGCTCTGATTGATCTACTATGTATGGCCTCGGTATGTGTCCGCCTTGGTCTGGGGAGGACCCTGAACCTCTGCTGCCCTGTAAAATGTTTTTATAGGATAAGCCTCCCTTGGGTTGTTGCTGGGTTACTGTTTTTTTCCCCTTGTCTCCCCCTGAGGAGCTTGGCTGTCCATGAGGTAGAGCCCCTCATTTCAATCTAAAGTTTAAAGTGATGATTGATCCTGGACCAATCTCATAATTTTCCATCGTTCTACAGTCCTGGAGGGACCGTCTACCACTGACCAGGTGTTGGATCTGAACTAGGTAACCCATTTCTGCCCATATTTGTTGTTTCAGCTGCAAGGAGGTGCTTCCTGCGTGTACCCATACTAAACGAGTTTTCCCCTGAGGGGGTTTAATCAAAATCTGAAAACAAATAGATGTTACCTGCTCTGGCTGTAGGCAAACTTCCAGCTCTGGCCCCGTTTTTAAGCGTTTTTCCTTTTGCATGTCTAGATCCTTTGATATCGATATTTTACAAAATATTAAATTATTTTTAAATAAAAGAGGAATGACTTGTTATAGAGTTTTATGAACCCAACATTTCGGACTACCAAGTAAGTCCATCATCAAGAAATGTGACAATAGATATTCTAGAGATATTCATGATGTATCCATGAACTATATTTATATTAATTTATTATCAAAATATAATATTATTAATTTATTTAGTACTTAATCATTATCATGACCTTTAACCCTTCACATACTAGATTCACCATCATTCTAGGATATTCATGTTAATTGAAATTTGACAATTGCCCTTCTCATGCTCTCTAGGTTCACCATTATTCTAGGATACTCATGTTAATTAAAATTTGACAGTATTGTTTGCCTTTCTCAAGCTACCTCTGCCTTGAAACACGGTTCTCCATGAAGGTCTGTCGTGTGTGGAGACTTTCTTCCATTATATTATGGATAATTTTAATACGTAGTGCATTGAGTGGATGGAGGTCATATTTTTTTTTCTCTGCAAATACTAAATTCTATTAACTGAAAAGAAGAATATTTTTACATAGAGTTGAGGCCTCAGATATCAGAGCTTGAGGGCACTCAACACAGCAGAACTGCCCCCTTACAAAAAGAAGCTGGGGAGACCAGTTACATATAGCAAAAAACCAGATATAAGACCCAGAGGATGACATGTTTAGCTGAGAAGGAGACATTGGCAACAAAAGCTCGAAATCAATGCAAACCAGCAGTAAGTGTATCACCATTTCCCCAACGGGAATCCAAAAACAACAAGCCATGAGTGTTGAACCCTGACTGTGAGCGAAGATGCCTTTAGGTGGTTATCTGAGCAGTAGCAAAAACAGAAAGGAAAAAAGCGGTCCCAGGTGGCGCTACCCTTCCTTAGCCTTGCCATGATTCTTTTCCTCAACCAGACACACGCTGTCGGTCCTCAGACTCTCATTGCCATCCATTTCGTTGACAGGGATTGCCATGGAGTGACTTGCGTCACCATGAGTCCCTTCCTCAACAACAAGGCCTATATCTTCAAGGGGCGGAATACTTTTAAGAAATTCCTCCTGACCAGACTTCTCACTTTTCCAATTCTCCAGGCTATCTTTATCCATGGAATGCTCACTACTTTGGGAAGGATCAGGAGCAATGCATGCCAGAGGGGAGATTTTATTTTCCTCTTCCGAAAGGATAATGGTGATGTGAGCAGTAATCAGAGGCCTGTTCAAATTGCTTTGAAATTTAAAGTGCGTGGTTTGGAAAGCACTGTTAGGAATTGGCTTGCGCCCAGAGCTCAAAGGTGGCACAACCTCATGGGTGGGGGGAGGATTGATGGGCGCCTGCTCAGGTTCCATAGAGTGACCAGCAGATGAGTGTAAGCCACTATCACGATGCCCCCCAGAGCGACGTCTTTTACCCGATCGAACCATTATGAATGATGAAGGGTAGGGCACAGAGAGACTATAGAGACCAGAGACTACAATACAGGGTTGGCTGAAATGACACAGATATCAAATTGACTGCACATAAAACACCCAAGACGAAGGCACAATACTACCAATGCTTAAGTCAAGAACTGGGAAGAGCTTACCCCTGAAAGAGTTAGCCTGGAGCTCGCGTCTGTGTGCAAGAATTAGCCCGTCACTATCGACCACAGCTAACCAGGTTTCGATGCCGTGAGACTGAGCGCAAGGTGTGAGGAAAACACATAGGGTCGACATGATTATAACAGAGAGAATGTTGCGTTGAAACACGCAATCCATTAAGCATATCTCCTACCAAATCCAGCCTTAAAAACTCCCTCCCGCTTGCGCAAGGTGAAGTCTTGGGAAGCCATGCTGCTCTGCAGCTGGCAGTACCAAGAGTTAATGTTCTGCATGAAGAGCATTAAGAGCCGTAGTGCCACCCGCATCCTGGGGGATGGAGGTCATATTAACTCCAATAGGAAAAAGGAATAAGTTAAACCACATATCATTGATCACCCAATGAATCTATACCCACTTTTATTTTAAATCAATTAAATGAAACTATTATCAGGTTGATTTTACTGCCACCAACTTATTAAAACCATTTATCACATTTTCTAATTTATCTAATTTCCTTAAATATATAGTTTCATTCATTCTATTCATTTTAAATGTATAATCATATATTACCATCAATTTGTTAGAAATTTGTATTACATTTTCTAATTTATTTATTTTTTATAAATATAAATATATTTAATCTGGTTTATAATTATATATATTTTAATATAATTTTTGTTAAATTTTATTACACATAAATATTTTTAATGATATACAATTATTATAACAATATTTTTTATCATCACGTTACTAGTAAAGAATTGAATTTCGAGTGAAAGAAATAACAATTATTCTGCACAACCACCCAAAATATCTCCAATTGACAATATATAATTTAAATATATATACATTTAAGAAACAATTTAACAAGATTCCTAACTTAGAAATTCACTTTGACTTTATCATATAAATTCATAACCTATAAATAGGCTTTGTTATAATATCATGGCTTACTAATACTATATGACCCAAAAACTGTAACTAATTTTCGTAAACATTTTTTTAACGAATCAATTTAACTAAAAAAACATAACTACTTTAAGATAAATCTCAACTTTTAATAAATAATTATTATTAAAAATATTCTAAAATATTTCATGAAAATTAAATACCTAATATTCACCTAATAATTAAGTTGAAATTAAAAAAAAACCTCTTCCAAATAAAACACACCTATCATACTCAAATCTTTACCAAACCCACTATTTCATTAATTACATACATTTCAACTAAAACTACCCTTTTACATATTCTTTAGAATGACCTTTCCAAAAAGTATTTTTGAACATTCTAAATCTCTATGTGAACGTGAACAACTTGTACCATAAAGTATTATACAGAGGTTGCATTACATATGTTTGTTGGTAATCTGGTTCATATTTTAAATCTCTATGTGAACGTGAATAACTTGTACCATAAAGTGAATAACTTGCATTACATACATTTGTGGGTAATCTAGTTCATTTTAGTGTATATAGAGAAAATTTAAATTTAAACGAGTTGAAAATTATTTATTAAATTAAAATATAATTTAGGTTATATTTCATTTAATTAATATATTAATAAACTTCACTTTAAATTTATAAATTAATTTTTTTACTTATAAATAATTTTTTTTACTTAAAATATATAATTTATTGTTTATAATATAAATGATTGTTTTTAATAAATATAAATAAAATTTACTTTTAAAATAAGAAAATTTAAATAATATTTATTCCATTACAGATTTGATCTTTATTAAATTTTAAATAAGTTATGTTATATTAAATTTAATATCAATTGAATGGATAATCATATCTGGGTAATAATTTTATTAAATTTTTAGATTAATTTTATATTTCAACTTTAATTTTTTTGTTAGATGAATACTTTATTTTGGCTAGCCAGTACAAAAGGAGCTCTGAAGACCCTGGGGAGAATTTGTTTGGGTTGGAGCTAGTCAAACTCTGTAGTGCTTAGGATCTATAATTCGCAATGGTCTAAAGAAGTGACCCAATTCTAGCTAGATGACCTGCATCCATGGGCTTGGTAGCAGCGTGGTAGACTATGTTATTTTTGATCTCCCTTTATACAACGAAATTATAAATTTTGACATCTTAAACGACCACGAGCCTGACTCTAATCATAGGCCTTTACTTATAACTCTCAATTTTGTCATCCATAGAGATCCCATAGAAGATAATCCTTATAGCCATAAGAACTTAATCTTTGGTAGAAATAAAAATGATCTCTTTCTAAATTAATTAAAACTAATTTGCTTCCTTTATCTAGTATAGAAAACATATAGGACCTCTATCATAATTTTACTACAACCCTCTCATATTCTATTAACAAGTTCTCAATTGAAGTTTCAAGTAATAAAGGAAATAGCAAAACCAATCCATGGTATGACAAAGATTGTAAAAGTGTGAGGAGAACAATTAAGGAAGTTGTTGATGAATCTCTTAAAATTGGCAAGATAAAAACATACAAAGCCCTAACTAAAAGGAAAAAAAGGCAGTATATTCGTAAAAGACAAGAGAATCTCTTACACCTCTCTAAGGTAGCTCCTAAAAAATTCTGGAGGCAGATTCTAACTAAGAATACTAAAGATAATAATAAAATTGCTTTACATGACTAGAATTCATATCTTAAAAAGATTTATGAATCTCCAAATGTCATGGATAACTTTGAAACCCTGCTCACAACGAAAGAAGTTTTCTTATTAGAAATTTAGAAGACATTGATTTTGGGGTTAAATGCTTGGAAAATGGGAAAGCTAAATACATTGAAGGTTACCAGGCGGAAATCTTAAAAATTTGAGGTCCTGTCCTCATCCCCCACATCCACAAGATTTTCAATCAAGCGGTCAAGCAAGGGTTCCCTAAACCATGGACTCAGAGCCTCATTATCCCTATTTTTAAAAGTGGGGATACAAATAACCCCTCTAACTATCGGAAAATTATGATCAAGCCTCTCTTAGCCAAGTTATATGGTATTATTTTGGAAAATAACTTGAGCATATGACTTGAAAGTGAAGGTAAACGGGCTAAAGGCCAAGTGGGTTTTAGAAGGCAACACTCAACAACGGACCACCTCATTACGCTTAGGATCATTATGGAGGAATGCGGCAATGATAAATCCAATCTCTTTTGTTGCTTTGTGGACTTTAGAAAAGCTTTCAATACGGTTCCTAAAAACAACCTATGAAATATATTAGAAGAGCTAAAGGTTCCTTTCAAGTTGAGAGTTGCCACTATAAGGTTATACAATAATATAATTGCCAATTTAAAGTGAAATGAGGGGTGACCAAAAGATATTAAGTGTAATATCAGAGTTAAATAAGGTTGCCCCCTCTCCCCTACCCTATTTGGCATTTACATCGACAAGCTAGAAGGTTTTTTAGAAGAAGCAGGCTGTGCTGTCATGATCTTAGCTGGGATAGCGATCATACTTCTTCTCTATGTTGACGATATTGTTCTTCTCGCAAGGTTCCCATCGGATCTTGATAAGAAACTTAGACTTCTTAAGGATTTCTTCTCTACCATGTATATGGCTGTTAACACTAACAAAACAAAAGTTATGATTAACAAATCCAAGAAGGACACTTACGCTAATTTTATGTATGAAAATAGTAACTTGGAGGAAGTGTCTTCTTACAAGTACCTAGGAATTGATATTCATCACAAGCTCAATTGGAACTATAGCATTGAGAAAAGGATTAATGGGCGGTGGAAAGATTATTTTGGTCTTGAAAATAATTGTAAAACGACAAACCTCATAATATGGGATAGAAAGAAGTTCCTCTTTGAAACTTTAGTCACTCATGTTATCTTATATCAATGCGAGGTTTGGGGTTGCAACATCTCCAGAGAATCCTGGACAAAGATTGAGCAAATCCAAGAGCATTTTATAACGCATAACCTCAAAATTAAGAGCAATACACCCTATCCTATTCTCCTTATATAAGTGGGTCTTTCCCTTGTTGAGAGCCTAGCTATGACTAGGCTTCTGTTGTACAAGCACAAACTCAATAACATAGGAGACGATAGACTTTCTAAGCTAGCTTTAAATTCCATCCAAAACCACCTAAGGCTCAAACGAGGTTGGTATAAGACACCAGGGCCTGGTTAAACCATTAGGAGATTGACGAGAATGTTGCATTGAAAAACATTAATAACATTAATAATAATGTTACTTCTAAGTTCAAAGAAAAAATGTGGTGTGAGAAAGATTTAGAAGTTAAAAGAAAATTAAGATATTATAAGGAGGTCATCAACCCCACCCTAGAATATCAAACGTATCTCTTTGTTTTAACTGGCTCAAAGGAGAAAAATAATAGAGCCAAGATAGAACGAACTCTCATAAGCTCTATAGTGAAACGGGTCATTGGGGAGTTCCTAAAACACGATGGATGGAAAGGATCTGCCATCTCTGTGAGAATATGAACATCGAGGATGAAAATCACTTCCTCTTAGAGTGCCCCACGTACAACCACATTAGATCTTGGTTTCTTAATCTTTGTTGTAACACTAACTTTCCTAAACTTTTCCGATGTCAAAATTATAGTAAGCCCGGGAGGCTTCTCTCCAAACTTTTTGAACATAGGAATAAAATCTTAAATCAAACTAAATAATTCGTTTCTTTAGAACCGATAAACCAAAGTTTGATCTCAAGAGACGTTAACCACCATAATCATCATCATAAAATAATATGTTATATATGTATAATTTTTCAGAAATTTAAAATAACATAAAAATATTATATTTATTTAAAATTAATATTTAAATAGTTTATTTTAACAATAATAATATTAATGTTAAAATAATATATATAGTAATTATTTAATCTAGATATCCTTATCTTTATTTTTTTTATTATAGTTTTTTAGTGTTTTTTTTACCTAGTATTAATATTCTGTTATGCTAGTTACAATAACCTCTATTAATGTACTGAGCAATAAAAGTGCATATTAATATTAGATTTGTTTGATATTGACAAATCATTAATTAGGTACGGCACTTGGTTTTGGAATTGTCGAATAAAATAATACAACATGCTCTACAGAGATTCCTTTCCAATTAAAAAATAAATTCATATTTGTATATTAATTTATTAAGTTTGCAGAATGGTACGAGACGAAGTTTCCTCCCTTTGCTGTGCCATATCAATTTTGGCAGTAGCATTATAATTATAGAACATTTTAATATGGAATTTTTGTTTTTTTTAAAGCACGGGTTAAATTTTTTATTTAATAATAATTTTTTTTGGAAGGTTGGCAATTAAATTATAATTATTGAACATTTTAACGTGGATTTTTTTATTTTTATTTTCAAAAATAAGTTAATTTTCCTATTTTAATGATAAATTTTGTTTTGAATTACAAAAAAAATCTTAAAAAAAATTCAATTATGGTTGCAATATGATTATTGCGAGGGAAATTGGATTTTACTTTTGGTTTCACAAATAAATTAAAATTTTTAAGCAAATTTCCTAATGTAATGTAAATTTTAGTTTGAATTAAAGAAATTTAGATTATAGTTAGAGTATTTTGAATAAAAAAAATCCAAGTAAGGTTAGATTTTGATTCTATAAAAAAAAATTGAATTTATTACAAGAATTTTTTATTTGGATTGTCTAGAGGCTCTATTTTTCAGTGTACATTTTGAGTCTATAACAAGACTCATCCTCATGACCAATGTGCAAAGAAGATAAAGGAGCGAGGAAATAAATAAGGGAGAGATTCCAGAAAAAAAGAGAGCCGACGAGCAAATTCAAAAGATGAAAAACCCCAAGAAAAAAAAACTACAAAAAATAAAATAAACACAATATCTAAATGTGATATTAAATTTAATTCATTTCTATTTTTATTTTTATTTTTGTTATTTAAATTTAACTTATTAATAATTCTTAATTTGTTATTTTTAGAAATTATTTCAAAATTAAAAATAAAGATTAAAAGATAAAGTTAATAATAATAATAATAATAATAATATTTTATTGTTAGTATTCATAGCAAAATTATTAGTAATAATCTTCATATTACTAATAAAATACTTTATAATCCTAATAATAAAGTTTATTATTATTAATTTTATAGTTTAATATTAATATTAATTAATAAAATACTAACTATAATAAAAATTAGTTTAGGAGTAATTTCAAATAAAGGTAAACATGAGGGAGGAAAATACATGAGAGAGAGCAATAAGGAAGGAGCTAATAGGTGATATTAGGATTGAATGTGACACTATTGACAACAGGAATAAAGGTAAAACAGGGGCCAAAAATATCCAAAAATGGAGAGGGATTAACCTATCAAGGGGAGGGGGAGGGTATTAATGGAGAAAAGGGGTTGGGGGGGGGGGGCGGGGTGTTGGTGGGAGGAGGGTGGACGGGCTCAAGGAAGGAGGGAGGGAGGAAAATGATATGTTTTGCAGAAGAGTAAGGGAATCCAGTTTCTTCTTACTTCCAATCCCCCATCCCTATTGAGATTGTGAGGGTGCTTAATGATTTCAAGCACCTCACGAATTTTTCTTTTATACTTACAGTTTTCATTAGCAATAACTTTAGTGTCTTCCAAGAAGATATGGTGACAAGTCTTAGTCAAATGTTCGACCAATGCTGAAGATCACGTTCTGCCATTGTTGATATCGACGCCATGCTCTTTAAGTTTAATCCTAAAGGTCCTTCATGTTTCTCAAATATAACAATTTCTGCAAGAACATGTGACTTTATAAACACCCTTATATTGGAGTTGTTCGGGAGTGGATTTCACGGGCCTCATCTTTTGTCTTATTGTTGTCATTTGCTTGAAAGAGGTTTCAATATCTTTCTTTCTTATAAACTTAGCTAGCTTGTCTGTGACCCCTTGAATGTATGGTAGATAAGCCCTTCTACTAGAAACATTTGTTTCAGGTTGTCTATCCTTGCTTCCAGAGCTAGCTCTTTTAATGCTCTTGATGATGTCCGTGTTTTTATATTCAATGTGTGCAAAGACCTTCTTTAAATATTGAATTTCTTCTTCAGTGTGAGAGGAATCTAATATTATGAAATCTCTTATGAAAATAGTCTTGAGAACCCCCATCTTTTGCGCCGAGTGATGGTGTGAGTTCGCATGAAGGTAGTTATCGGTATGTGCTTTCTTTCTGAACACCTTATGTCCTAAAGATCCATCTTCATTCCTTATGAGGATAATTTCTAAGAACGAGATACTATTGTTTTCCTCAACCTCCATTGTGAACTTGATATTTTTAGATACACTATAGAGGTGGTCTAGAAAATTACTTAACTCCTTGTCTCCATGAGGCCAATTTACATTGGTTTCATCAACAAATCTGAACCAAAATTTGGTCTTCGACGAGAAAGTTTCAAGATCTTTCTTTTAAAACTTTTCCATAAAGAGGTTGGTTACTATAGGGGACATCGGGGATCCCATAGCTACCCGAGATGTTTTTTCAACGAATTCACCTTGGAAGGAGAAGAAAGTAGAGCAAAGAAATATTCTGCCAGCTTTGTAGTTTGGGGATCCATGACCTCTATCACAACTTGAACAACTTCCTCCAAAGGGATTTTAGTGAAGAGCTGGACAACATGAAAACTTACAATTTTATCCCCAAGATCTAGTTTTACTTTTTTGATGAATTCCACATATTGGTTGGAGTCTTTAATGAATGAGCTTGTATTACAAACCACATGAGTCAATTTGCTAACAACATACTTTTCCAATGCATATGTGGGTGCCCCAATAGTGTTGATAATAGGTTTGAGGGGGGCACCAACCTTATGGATCTTGGGGGCTCCATAAATTCGCGGGGTGATTTCACTGTTAGGCAACAGGTGCTTCTTCATTATATCATCCAAGTTTGAATCTGCGATGGATTTTTTAAATGATTTTGGTAATCTTAGAAATAGGGTTATGTTTTAGCATCTTGTAGCTACCACTATTATATAGGTGGTCTTTCATTTTGGCGGTGTATTCTTCTTTGTGCATAACCAAAGTTTCCCCACATTTTTTTGTTGTCAAGATTACAATGTTTTCATTATTTCTTAAACTTTTTAGGGTTCTTAATTTCTCATGGTTTAGATTGCTTTTGGGAGGCCTTGCCTTTCTTACAATTATAGCACACTCTTTTCTGACCTGCTCTCTATCTTCACCCCTAAGAGCTTGAAGCCGATCCTGAAGACTACATATAATTTCTTCTAAAGGAATCTAATTGGGGGCTAAGGCAAAGTTGAGTCCTTTATTTAGGACTTCTACTTCTTCCTTACTTAATTCATATGAGGAAATATTAACGAATTTTTTGTTTAAAATGTTATGGGGTGAGTTAGACAATTGGTTAATTGTATTGGGCTTCTCCTTATTGTTTTTATTACCTATGCCATCAACGATGCTCCTTTCGCTGCTCAAATTTGACTTGGTAGGCTTGTCGAGGAGGACATCATTGTCTTCACTACTTTTCGTAAGCTCAATGGTGTTTTCTTTAATATTTGAAAGTCATTGGATGTTATTGTTAAGGTCATCATTCTTTATCAGCGAAAGTGTCTTGTCTCCTAAACCATGAAAGGCGTTCCTTTTGATGCTCAAATTTGATTCTGTCTTACTCGAACGCTTGCCGAGGAGGAAAGCATTGTCTTCTTTACTTTTCGAAAGCTTAGTGCTATTCTGAACAACACTGATAGTATAAACTAAGGGCTTACAAGAAATGAATCAAACAATGCTGTCCTTCACAATCAAGAAAACTGGATCATGATACCAAACTAAGATGATGAAGGTATTTTGAATTTTACAAGAGACAAGACATTGTCACTAATCAAGAATGATGAACTTAACAATAACATCCAACATCTTCCAAATATTGAAACAAACAACACTGAGATTTCAAAAAGTATAGAAGAAAATGTTTTCCTCCTCGGTAAGCGTTCCAGTAAGACATAATCAAATTTGAGTAGCGAAAGAAACATCGTTGATGGTTTAGGAGATAAGACACTGTCGCTGATCAAGAACGATGACCTTAACAATAACATCCAATGACATTAAAATATTAAAGCAAACAACATTGAGATTATGAAAAGTAGTGAAGACAATGATGTCCTCCTCAGCAAGCGTCCCAAATCAAATTTGAGCAGTGAAAGGAGTGTCGTTGATGGATTAGGTAATAATAACAATAAGGAGAAGCCCAATAAAACTAACCAATTGTCTAACTCACCCCCTAACGTTTTTGTTTAAAAATTCGTTAATATTTCCTCATATGAATTAAGGAAGGAAGAAGTAGAAGTCTTAAATAAAGGACCCAACTTTTCCTTAGCCCTCAATTAGATTCCATTAGAAGAAATTATATGCAGTCTTGAAGATGGGGTTCAATCTCTTAGTGATGAAGATAGAGAGTAGGCCAGACAGGAGTGTGCTGTAATCTTAAGAAATTCAAGGCCTCCCAAAATCAATCTAAACCATGAGAAATTTAGAGCCCTAAAAAGTTTAAGGAATAATGTAAACATTGTAATCTTGAAAGCGGAGAAAGGTGAGGTGACTGTGGTTATGGAAAAAGAAGACTACACCACCAAAATGAAATACCACCTATATAACTATGGTAGGTACAAGAGGCTAAAAGATAACCTTATTTTTAAGATTAGAAAAATCATTAAAAAGACCATCAAGGCTTCAAACTTAGATGATAGAATGAAGAAGCGTCTGTGGCCTGGCAGTGAAATCACCTCGCGAATTTATGGATCCCCCAAGATTCTTATGGTTGGTGACCCCCTAAAACCTATTGTCAACACTACTGGGGCACCCACATATGCATTGGAAAAATATGTCGCTAGCAAATTGGCTCCCCTAATTGGTAATACAAACTCATTCATTAAAGACTCCAACCAATATGTAGAATTCACCAGAAAATTAAAACTGGATCATAGGGATAAAATTGTAATTTTTGATGTTGTCCAAATCTTCACTAAAATCCCTTTGGAGGAAGTTGTTCAGGTTGTGAAAGAGGTCACGGATCCCCAAACTACAAAGCTAGTAGCAATATGTCTTCATTCCACTTTCTTCTCCTTCTAAGGTGAATTCGTTGAAAACATATCTGGGGTAGCTATGGGATCCTCACTGTCCCCCTATAGTAGCCAACCTCTTTATTGAGAAGTTTGAAAATAAATCTCCTGACACTTTCCCGTTGAAACCCAAATTTTGGTTCGGATTCGTTGATGACACCAATGTAAATTGGCCTCATGGAGAGAAGGAGTTAAGTAACTTTTTAGACCACCTCAAGAGTATATCTAAAGATATCAAGTTCACAATGGAGGTTGAGGGAAACAATAGTATCCCTTTCTCAGACATTTTCCTCATAAGGAATGAAGATGGATCTTTAGGAAATAAGGTGTTCAAAAGGAAAGCACATATCGATAACTACCTTCATGCAGACTCACACCATCACCCAACACAAAAGATGAGGGTTCTAAAGGCTCTTTTCACAAGAGCTTTCATAGTGTCAGATTCCTCTCACACTGAAGAAGAAATTGAATATTTAAAGAAGGTACTTGCACACATTGAATATAAAAACACAGACATCGTCAAGAGCATTAGAAGAGTTAGATTCGGAAGCAAGGATAGACAACCTAAAACAAATGTTTCTAGCAAAAGAGCTTATCTACCATACATTCAAGGGGTCACAGACAAGATGGCTAAGGTTCTAAAGAGAAAGATATTGCAACCTCTTTCAAGCCCATGATGACAATAAGACAAAAGTCGAGACCCATGTAAGACACTCTTGATCAACTCCAATATAAAGGTGTTTATAAAGTCATATGTTCTTGTGGAAATTTTTATATTGGAGAAACAACAAGGACCTTCAAGATTAGACTTAAAGAGCTTGGTGTCGAATCAAAAATTGCAGAACGTGTTCTTCAACACTAGATGAACATTCAACTAATACTTCTCTCCATATCTGCTTGGAAGACACTAATGTTATTGCTAATGAAAACCATAAGTATAAAAAAAAAATTCGTGAGGCGCTTGAAATCATTAAGCAACCTCACCATCTCAATAGGGATGGGGGATTGGAAGTAAGTAGAAACTGGATTCCCTTACTCTCTCGCAAAACATAATCCTTGTCCTCCTTCCCTCCTTCCTTAATCCCCCCCTCGCCACCCCCTTTTTTTCTCCATTAATACACTCCCCCTCTCCCTCACAAGTTAATCCCTTTCCATTTTTGGATATTTTTAGCCCCCATCATGCCTTTATTCCCCCTATCAATATTGTCACATTCAATCCTAAATCACCTATTAGCTCCTTCCTTATTTCTCCCTCTCATGTATTTTCCTGCCCCTTTTGTTTACCTTTATCTGAAATTATTCCTAAAGTGATTATTATTATAGTTATTATTTTATTAATTATAATTAATATTAAACTATAAAATTAATAATAATAACTTTATTATTAGTATTATAAATAATTTTATTAGTACTATGAAGATTATTACTAATAACTTTGTTATGAATACTAACAATAAACTATTATTATTATTAACTTTATCTTTTAATATTTATTCTTAATAAAATAAGACTATAGTATTTTTAAATAAATTATAAAAATAATATTTTAAGAATTATTAATAAGTTAAATTTCAATAAAAAATAAAAATAGAAATTAATTAAAAAAATAAAAAATAAAAACTAATTAAAAATTTAATATCACATTTAGATATTGCATTTATTCTATTTTTTTGTTTTTTTTCCTACATTTTTTCATCATGTGGATTTGTTGGTCGACTCTCCTATGATTGTTGAAGTGATTAATCCCCGAAGAATACAGGGTGTTAAGAACAAAGAAATTGTTAGAGGTTCCATTCCTAGTAGTAAGATCCTTGGTATTTGGAAAAGAATCTTTGCAAGAAGGATGGCTAGAGATTCATTGGAAATACACTAGCCCCTGTTAATTCATAATATTGGGTCAGAATATTTTTTTTTTTCAATTCCACGGATTACTCCCCATATTACCTACTGTAAAGAAAGGAGGAGCCGTATGAGGTGGGAATCTCATGTACGGTTTTGAAGCGGAGATATTTCAATGGAATGAATGACCGTAACAAATGTCAGCTCAATCAGAAGGGGAATATGCAGAAGCTTTAAAAAATTATTATGAAGCTATGCAACTGGAAACTGATCCTTATGATCGAAGTTATATACTATATAATATAGGTCTTGTGCATACAAGTAATGGGGAACATACGAAGGCTTTGGAATATTATTTCCAAGCATTAGAACGGAACCCATCCTTACCACAAGCTCTTAATAATACGGCCTTGATCTGTCATTACGTGCGACTATCTATACCATAGAATAAGTTAGTTAATAACTACTATGAGTAAAGACAAAAGAAAAGGCTTTCTACATATGCACCGTCCCAAGTAACGATATTTTATTAGCTGTAGTGAAAAAAACTCTCATAGGAGCCCGAATATGAATAGATAGAACCTAAATATTCCATGGATAATAAATTCAATTGATGATGGAAGCACCATAAAGATCAATTATTGAAAGAAGGTTCGGGCTGATACGATCAAATCTGCTCATTGACAAGAATCAGGAATCAACTTATGTAATAGAGTTGATCTACTAAGCTATTGACTTGTGCCTATTTTGCCTTAGGTGGATGGTTCACGGGTACAACCTTTTTGACTTCATGGTATACTCACGGATTGGCCAGTTCCTATCTGGAAGGTTGTAATTTCCTAACTGCCACAGTTTCTACTCCTGCTAATATTTTAGCACATTCTTTGCTGCTATTATGGGGTCCCGAAGCACAAGGAGATTTGACTCGTTGGTGTCAATTAGGTTGTCTATGGACCTTCGTTGCTCTTCACGGTGCTTTCGGTCTAATAGGTTTCATGTTACGTCAATTTGAACTTGCTCGGTCTGTACAATTGCGACCTTATAATGCAATTGCATTCTCTGCTCCAATTGTTGTCTTTGTTTCTGTATTTTTGATCTATCCATTGGGACAGTCCGGTTGGTTTTTCGCACCTAGTTTTGGTGTAGCATCTATTTTCCGTTTTATCCTCTTCTTTCAAGGTTTTCATAATTGGACCTTGAGACTTTACTCTTCCCCCTTCCTTTCCCCTTACCACTCTCCTTCCATCCTTCCTTACCGCTATAGAGCCTTTCCCCTTCCTTGAATTTAGTCTTTTTCTTGGTAGTTAGCTTTTCTTTTCATTTTAGATCTCTTTTATTGCAAGTACTTTCCTTGCCCTAGGAAGGACAAGACCTCCGAACCTTTTTCAGCTTTTCATTTTGAAGTTGAACACATCACTTGTGCATACACTTTACACCCTAAATTCTTTGCTTGGTTCATGACCCCAGGCTTAGCCCTAAAATAGACCATATAACTTAACACACATAAGCCTTCCTTGAGGCCAAAAAGAATATTGTAGTGAAGTTAGGATTGTGGGGATAGGTATCCAAAGAACTCGCCACAATCATCTTACATTTGAGACATAGTGGTTGACTTTTAGGAGACTTCAAATCCTTTCTAACGGATACGGTCAGAACTCATTTAGCAACAGGCGCGCTCTTCGGAGTGGATAATGCAAAGGTTGGGACCAGAAGTGTTATTGATACTCCTAGCTCTTTCACTACTGAAGATCCCCCGACCATTTGATTTCAGCTTGAAGGCAAGGTAACCTGTTGCACGTATCTATGAAGAGGTAGCTTAGCGGCCATTCTACTGGGTATCTTTACCCAGGTGGCTCTCATAGGAGGGAGGGCACCTGAGACATATTTCTATGGGCCTTTGGGACTTCATAACCCATTGTCTCCTAGTTATAACTATCTCATTCATACCTTCACTCATCTATGCAGGGGACCTAATCCCCCCTATTGTTAGTTGATTGGAAGGCCCTTTGCCATAGCTTAGGACTTGTTTGAGCGCTATTAGTTGATATCTTAGGCTAGATTATTTTGGTTTTTATAGGACGGAGCTTGGATTAGGCTACTTTTCTCTTTATTAAAACACACTTGAAACCACTTGTTGCACCACTTGAGCACGTAGTGTTGGTTGTGTGATCACTTTATTTGCTTAATTCATTTCTTTGATACTTTAGCCTTTGATAGACTTATTGCATCTTAGGAGTTATACCTGCATATAGGAATCATATCTCCCCCAAGGAGACTCTCTCGTAGACTCAGAGGCCTTCATCCTTTTCTTATTCCTGGACGTATTATATCGCCTGCTCGATGAGTTTGGGTTCCTCCGCCCAGCCCACCTTTGGGCACTTCATCCACGGATTCGGGAAGTGAATCTTCCTCAGATTTAGAGTCATCATCCCCTTCGAGGTCTTCAGGTTCAGCTGTTTGGAACTAGTTCCCTTTCAACTAGTTCATCTTCCTCTAACCCGAGTTCCATACCGGTCTCTACCATGGAAGGAACTAATGCTAACCAACCCGTTTTGCCTTACATGGCGAGGTTTCATCTCCCAGATTTGACCAAACTCATCAACGATCCCATCTGGCATGATACCACTTGGCCCAA
This sequence comes from Pinus tabuliformis, assembly GCA_031772625.1. NCBI lineage: Eukaryota > Viridiplantae > Streptophyta > Pinopsida > Pinales > Pinaceae > Pinus > Pinus tabuliformis. The sequence goes on along the minus strand of CM062804.1, from coordinate 1,289,371,340 downwards.
TATGCCAACTAAGCTACCCTCAGATATCCCTAAATTTGAGGGTCGTGCTGGATAAGATCCTTCCACTCATTTCATATCTTTCCACCCTTGGTGTTCCTCTAATAGCATCACAGAAGACTCTGTTAGATTAAGGTTGTTTCAACACAATCTCATGGGTGCGGCTGCCAAATGATCTATTTCTCAACCATCCCATTCTCATACAACCTTTGAGTCCATAGCTAAGGTTTTCTTAATGCCCTACTATTCTTATTCGCCTCTACTAAAGTAAGGAAAATTTCATTACAGATCCCGTTACGGCATGGCATTACTGATCTATCCATCCCGTTACAACGCCATATATATGTCATTACGCTTTCTTATCAATGCATATATGGGGATATGTCATTACGCTTTAAGGTTAGCTTAATAGTACTAACCATACAGAAGAGATTGCTGGCTGACGTCTTTGGTGGGTGAGCTACTGGTCAATTCACTAGTGAAAACCAACCAACCATCCCACTTCTCTTCTTCCTCTCCCTTATGGTCAAGCCCTTGCCGGTCCTCGCCTATTCTTGTATTTTCTTGCCTTTTCTTTCTTGATTGAAACTTATTTTTCTTTCTTGAGGTCTTGTCGAATAAGAATTTATGGAAACCTCCGCCTCCCAAAATGGCCAAATTAGTAGGGTGAGCCTGCCGAACTCTCGACTATAAGGCCGCCATCGAAATCTGTTCAAACCTCCACAGCTATCTGATATGATATGAAATGCATAATGACATATATAATGAGATATCTCTTTGTATATGATATTCTTCTCCAGTTCCTCTCATATATTGAGAGCGATGGCGGCCTTATTAGTCGAGCGTTCATTCCTCACCCTGTTGGACCTCTCCCTTTTGGTCGAGCCTGCTGTCGCACCCTCACCATATGAATAGTGAGTGACCCCTAAGTAATATGGGGCCCTCGCCCTTCCTCTGGTCTTTAGAGCGGTTCGGTTCCCTCTCCCAGAGGTCGAGAGTTCGTTACCTCACCCTCACCCTCGCTTAGTTGTCCAAGCAAACTGGGTGAACCGACCATTGCTTACTGAAATAGTCTAGTTCTCATCCAAGCCAGTAGCTCACTGAACCAATAGAATAGCTCACCCTACCTCCTAAGCTAGTTGTTGGGCCGGTAATCCATACCGACTAAGCTACTAATATCTTCAGGTCACCTCACCCGAAACCTCACTGAATTCGGAAAAACTTCCAATTGCTACGCCTTAAGAGGAGGTTCAGTGCTCTCTATCGGTCGGTATGGGCATATGTAATATTGGTGCATCCGTGTTTTGGAGTTACTCATATATATACTCTGAAAATGCTGATAAGAACCATGCGCCTACCTATCTATATGAACGGGATAGGGGAGCCCCACTCTTAAGACAGGGAGAGTTTAGTTAGTTGTCTCCGTACATACTTCCTTCAGCACCCTGCCAATCAATAAGGTGCTCCCAAGCGACACCTAACCGAGGCTAGGAAACAGTTACCCTGCTTCCTTCTTTCGGTTAAGGGGCTTTGGGTACAAATAAAGGTAGGCAGGTACTTCTGCTGGTGCGACATTGTTTTGAAGGATTGATTACCACTTTTTGCATTCATTCAGTCATTGGGAAGGAAGAAGCAAGCGAACACTTTGAACATTCATGGGAAAGAAGGGATGGATCTCTTCCCTTTCTTTCATAAACCTCCTTTCAATCACACCTTTCATAAAGTCACCAACCCCGTATATTGGATCTAACCACAAGCTGAGCCGGAGTTACATGGATGGATTCATGCATGAATGCTAGCAGGAACTAGGCCTCCTCTTTCCGCCCTTTCGATAGGGAATAGTTATAGATAGAGATGAATGAGATGAACTACTTCGCGCTCTGTTCTGTAGGCCCAGGACATAAGGTTTTTGATACTTTCTACCACTTTATACCTACCGAACTGAACTATACTTTCTGAGAATCAATCCCTTCCTCCCTCTCTAATAAGAGGCCAAAGTATCTAAACAACACAGCAAGCTATCTATGATACAAACCCCCCTAAGATGGATAGCTTAGAAGATTTGGCTATATATGATCTTATCAAATTAAAACTTTTTACTAACTAATGGAGATCCAATGGCACATTCGATCAAAATTTATGATACATGTATTGGTTGTACCCAACGCGTACGAGCTTGTCCCACAGATGTATTGGAAATGATACCTTGGGAAGGATGTAAAGCTAAGCAAATTGCTTCTGCTCGAAGAACAGAAGACTGTGCAGGTTGTAAGCGGTGTGAATCCGCTTGTCCAACAAATTTCTTGAGTGTACGTGTTTATTTATGGCATGAGACAACGCACAGTATGGGTCTATCTTACTGATCAATATGCACAATAAAAAAGGTTAAATCCATTTCATATATATATATATATATATATATATATATATATATTTTATCTCTCCCTTATTTATTCCCTTGCTCCTTTCTCTTCTTTGCACATTGGTCTTGAGGATGAATCTTGTTATAGACTCGAAACATAGAGTGAAAAATAGACACGATGGACAATATAAATTTACCATTTAAATTTAATTTGATAAAATTGATTTTATAAATACTTCAATATTTGGTAAAACTGTGAATCTCAAAACTTTCTCATTTTTTATATATATATATATATATATAATTTTCTTTTTAGCTAAATTGTAAATCATATTATTGAATTATTGTTATAATTTTTTTTTTCTAAATGAGTATAAATTGTAGTTTCTGTTAATTCATTAATTTATTTTATTAAATTATAATTTTTGTTATATAATTATTTTTATTAAATTTCAAATATATTTAATTCATGAAAACATATAATTTTTCATTTTTTTTTAATAAATTATAATTTATATTATGTGTATTATATAATGAGATTTTTTAGTTAAAATTCTATTTTTCGTACTTCAAATAATAGTATAATTTTCTTTTATTTTTAATGGTTTTATAAATTTTTAAATTAATTTTAATTTATATTATGAGTTTATTTTATTGAAATATTATTCTTTATAATTAGTAAAGAGTATATTTTTCTTTTTCTTATTAAACTTATAATTCAGGTTAAGAGATTATCTTTATCAAAATTCCATTTCATAATCATAGGGATTATGTTTAATCCTTTTCAAAGAAAGTGTATTTTTCATTTACAAATTGTCTTTATTCTTTTTCCAATAAAAAGTATATTTATTATTTGCAATTCGTTTCTATTTTTTCAATTAAAGAATATGGCAATTCGTTTCTATTTTTTCGATTAAAGAATATGGTAAAAGTTGCTTTACGAAATATATATGAAAATTAAAATTAAAAAAAAATTTATTCGTTTGAAAATTACAAATTAAAAATAAAGTTTCAAATTTATTTCATTTTATTTTTAATTGATTAAGGAAATTATCAAAATTTTATTAGTTAAAATATGTTTCACAATCTTATTTCTTTTTTTTTTCTTTATTTCTTAATTTTGACTTTCTTTGAGAGTGCATGCGAATCTATATAGGCTCTTTAAATGGAGGCACTGGAAACATTAGAGCCTGATATGGAGCCTTCATTATGTTGAGGCGATTTCATGCCAACACTCCTTGCCCTATCCATAGGGACTTTGATCATGCCACTACTGCAACCATGGCATATTGCGATGATTTCACATATGCTAAGATTCTTGCCTTAGTTTTTGAATGGTTCCCTAACCTCGGACACAATATAGTAGACATAATCAATGCATATGTATTGTAGAGCTTTAATGGTACATGTAATCCCTCTTAAGCCAAGTTCTAGTAGATAACCATGAAGCCCGCATAGATCTATGCAACAAAGAATCAATACATGACTATGGAGCACCATGATTTGGCCATGTGATCAGGGCATATTGAAGCCATCCTCCTCAGAAGAAAAGGAATTGGATCATGCGGAACACTTGGAACTCAAAGTCAATATGACTTTTCTATAGGCTTCAACAACACTATATGATTTTGTGATAGCAACGATTAACTTTTTCGTCTATTGTAAATTAAAAAGAAATATATATGCACGCATTGAGTCAAAGAGATAATTGATTCCAAGGTTAGGTGGAAATGCTACATGGGATGGAAAGAAAAGGGGAAAAAGGCCAAATGGCATGGGGATCATTGGCTTGCAAGACTAACTAGTGATGACTGGGCCAACCACCAAAAAAATTAGAAGACAAAGGACAACTAGAGTTATGCTGACTGGTTAAAAGGAAATGAGGTCAAACTAGAAAATAATCTCTGAGACGAATTCAGATAGGGAGGGTTCAGACCTATTGGTGATGGGAAGGGGGAAGATTATCCTGGTAACCTTTTGAGCCAGTGCAAAATTTGGCTTGGTAACTCTTGGAGGCAGCATAAAGTTTGATTTGGTAAATTTGGAGGTAGCATAGAGCTTGGATGTGTCAAGAGAGCAGTCCCCTTATGCCCTATAATTTGGCTCATGGGTGATGTTGCATAATAAACCTAGTTGCAGTCATCTACGATTTGGAGAAAAACCATCATCCCTAACTCAACCATTATTTTCAATTGAGATAAGTGTCCCTCTTACGTCAATTTGTAGAGTGAATCTTCCTGTTTACTCCAGGTTAAATTGAAATGATGTTATAGTATAATAGCCATATTATGTGCCACCAATGTTCATGTATATATGGAACATGGTTGTATAAAATTAATAGTTATAGTTGTTTGTTGATATAACCCTTTTGGTTTTTCCATTGCTTGGCGAGTGCACCCAGGAAGCTAAGTCAGGCATAGGTTTTGAGTTTTCAACGTAGCTAATGTGTTTTAATTTTGTTTATAATTTGAAAAAAAAATGGCAAAGGCTTAAGGCTTACATTTCGAACTCTCATGCATAATATATTTGGTAGTTCTTATATTGTTTCATTCTTGTGGGGTTCTTTTGACTGAAAACTACATAGGTCATATGATTTAATTTCATCAGTGCTTTCTATTCTTGAGTTAGCCTCCTATGTTTATGCTCCAATTGAATATTCATAGTTTTCTATTACCCTATTTACTTATTTGTGTTCTATTCTCGCTGATTCTTTCTGTGAATTGTGGATTGGAGATTGGGTTTGTTGTACACATGTACAAAATTTATTCATTGGGTTTATGTTTTTTTGTTTCCATCTATGTTTTAGTTTCTTTCTCAATTGAATTTGTTCTGAAATTGCCTCTTTGAGTTAAAGCCTTCATACTTACTTTGATAATCAAAATATGAAAGGAGCATCTAAGCCTTCTTCAAGCAAAAAAAATTGCATGTGAATGAGCTTAGATACTCTGTTCTATTTTATGATAGGCATTTGAACCTTTTTTGTTACAATAGATTTCAAGTGAAATTTTTTGTATGAGAATACAATTTCACACATCGCTGAATATATATATATGTGTGTGTGTGACACACACACATATATATATATATATACAATATATATATATATATATATATATATATATATATATATATATATATATATATATATATATATATATATATATATATATATATATATATATATATATATATATATATATATATATATATATATATGGGTTGTTGGATAAAGGTCCTTGGGCTTCATGTAACTCCATTGTCCTCTGAAATTATATTCACCTTGTTGGAGAATAGGTTATCCATTTATTCGATTTATTATGGCATATCTGAGAGAGAATTGATGTTTTATAGGATTAGTTTTAGATTTAAACCAAATGGCAACTTAGTGTTCCAAAACGCCTTTGTGATTCTTGCTATCATAATACATTATAAATTAGTATTCTGGATGAATTCAAACAAAATCTTACAGTATGTCAGTAACCATGGAGTTATGGAAAACACTTGTTACTCATTGGTGAGATATATGAATATCCACCTAAACTCAATGGAAATGACCATATTTTTGTGTATAGATGTTGACAAACTATCAATACAAGTGATAGTTATAATGCTTCCCTCTTAGTCATGTGGATACTCCTTTGAACAATAAAGTAGATCTCGTATAGAGTGTAAAATAATCCTTCCCAAGATATTGAATGATACTCAAATAGCTATCCATATGAATTCTAACATGCAGGTCAGTATGGTATTTTTTTTTGGCTCCATTGCTTGAGTTCTTTCACGTAGGCTGGTTCAAAAATGTTTTATTGGTATGTGCAAAATGAGTACACAATAGATCTATAGAAAATAAATTGAATGTATACACTATTGTAATGAAATGTTAGGCATAACACTTCAATAAATAACTATTCACCATGCAGAATCTACAAGGCCCTCAATAGGATTTCACTCTTTATTCCAACCACAGATGCAAGAACTTATTCAACATTAGATAAGTCACATATATTACATAATCATCAAGATAAGAGGCGGTTCTTTCAAATTTGTTTGCGCAAGATTCATATTTTCCATCGAAGATAAAGCTGTATCCCTACACAACATATAAGGTTAAAATGTTCTATCCATTTCATAATTTTCATTTGATTAGATTCTTTTGTTCAATCACCATAGGAAACACCCATTTATAGTTCCAAAAATAAAACAAATATTGTTGTTAACCATGAATACAAATAAATTAAAGGTTGTAAGAATTCATCCTTGTGAGATAATGATACAATTGTTGGGTTGTGTCATTATTCGTTAATTTTCTCCATCTGCATATAACCGAGTTCCTTTGTACACTATTGGTAATGGAGAAAAGTGACTTCAAAATAGGGAATTGTTCCAATAAATGTGGGGAAGCAAGTAAGAAATTAGCATATGAAATTTATGTCATGAATTCCTTTATAAACATACACGTATTCATTCCCTATTAAGTGTTCAGGAAAATAAAACGATTTTGGTTGTAATTGCTTTTGTTTCCCATGTTGGACTGTTTTTTACAGAAAATTCATCTCATACAATTTTCCTTGATGCTACACCCCATACAACTTTGTGTGCCATAAAATCAGATAGTCATTCATGATGTACGTGAAGAAAATGGTTGTGCGATACACTATTGATGGGAGATAAATAAAAGAATAAAATTGTGGAGTAAGAAATAAGTTGAAGGGAAGAGGGAGATCTCTTTGTAATCTTGTAGGATAATTTCACGATATAAATAATTTTTCCCTCATTGAAGTTACCAAAATGGAAGTGGTGAGAGGTATTAGACAAATAACATACCCAATTAAATAGCCTTCAACCCAAAATAAGAGGAATTAAATCAATAAAATGAATCTTGATTCAATATCCAGAATACATATAGTTAGACATTAGTAGTAAGTTATAAATCCTTTACCATGGATGTAGAGTGTTGGTTGAGCATTGAGAAATAATGATTATTGATTGGTATCAAAACCATTTATTTTAGCTAATGAATAGCTTTGGAATAATTCCAATTACAATTTAGGATATACTGAAGCCACCATGGTTGGAAAATGGTGACAATTAAATCATGGTAATTGTAGCCATTTACACATAGTAGGTGATATACAATTGCTTTGTTGGAATTCTTTGAGCGCTATTGAGGGGAGGGGGGGTGAATCAGTAGTGCGATATATACATATATAATTTTTAGCAATTTAAACTTCAATTACCGAATCAAACATATGTTAACCAACAGCTAATAAACATCATAGCATGTGAATCACATAAAAATCAATGAAAACCATAAGAAACTACAAAATAATAAACATGCACATAACATCAATCACACATGGGACACAAGATTTCTGGTGGAAACCCTTTCGGGAGAAAAATCACCCTTTCTTATGTTGCACTGCTATGAATTTCTATTATGTTAAGCAATTGGTCATTTACGTAGCTTGCTAACTCCCATCATCATGGAGACTCGAGATCATGTACAATATTCCAACATCGATTAGCTAGGAGACTTGATACTACTGATCAACTTAGAATACTTTTCTCTCTATGAATCTACAAACTACCATCCACTAAAGGCCATCAAGATCAATGATCCTTGACCAACTTGATTGGACTATCCAACTACCAATGGATGAGAAACTATTCCTTTCACTGAAGCTTCAATATCACTGCTCCTATCTCATGAAGTCATTACTCCTATACCACAATGCAAACCTCCTTTAGTCTATTTTCATATTGGATACAAGACGCTCTACTCAACAACAATTAAGCTTTGCATACATTCTCTTCGGAACAATATCTCATCATCAAATCAAAATAAAACTCCACAAAACATATGCTCTCCAAATAGAAAAATTGTGGCCACAAGAAATATGAAAATACTCAAATCCTCACAAGAAAATAATGTTGCATAATATAATCAACAACAAAAGACACCATGTCTATGTTCTAAATATATCAACAAATCCTACAGAAAATAAGTGTGAGAATCATCAACATGAACACTACCCAACATCATACAAAACTCTCCAAGTAATCTCTACTCTAGCAACATCAAATTTGAACTATTTTTAATCATGCTTTAGATATGCTCATTATGCAGCAATAAACACTCATAGATTGAAGCATATATTCTCTCCAATAGGTTTGAAGCATCAACACTCTATGCAACCTTCTCTTACTAATACTCAACATCCAACCTCACTCAGCTCCAAGTAAATTATATAAAAAATGTAGGGCGAAATTGACCTTGGGGCTAAGATCAAAGGTGCACAAATTGGACCAAATCAATCCACTAAGACCACTACCTGTGCACTAAATTCATTCACATCATTGGAGGACTATTTTGAATCATTTCCGACTTTTTCAACAAATTTTGGAAACCTATAGGAATTTCCAAGCTAATTTTCTTCCGAACAACACGAGGAATGCGGAGGATATCTCATGAAATTCCTTAGTTGCACGCATGAAACTGTTTAAAAATGACTGGAAGCTACAATCACTCTCACAGGCTTGTCTCCATGTGACTGAGACGTTTTAGTCGCTCTCATGAGCCTGTAATGGAGTAACTCGAGCAAGGAATAGGGGAAAACATAAACTCTCAGCTTTGAACCTCTGACACTTATTGGATCATCTTGTCTAGCTCCTATACAAGCCTTCAAACCTATAACATAGAATCTGACACATCTACAAGTGGATCAAACATGTCTCCCAATTTTCACTGGAAAATTGACCTTGAAGGCCAATAAACAAGGTTGGCAAGAGTGCCAACAAGTCATCCGCTCTCCAAAGTTCATCTCCACAAGCTGCAACATCTCTGACAAACTTGCAATACTCTGTAGCACCACCATCTAGCCATCATATCACTACAACAAGTCATCCTCATAATCATAGACATGAAGACCTAGATGAAGAACTAATTTCCAACTCAACTAGTGTGCCAAAAACCATCAATCATACCAATGGAAACATTACCAACATGAGTGACATCATATTGTTGACATCAATGCCAACATAACCATATCAATGTCAACTCAAATAGTTGCGACCATGCTACAATGAACGAAATCTACACATAAGCTAGGCTATAATATGATTGACATCAATGCCAACATGAGCTAGTTGCAATCATGAACTCTTGCCAACATCAACTAATGGATTCATGCTTACCATAATGCCAACAATCTCCCCATGGATGCCAACAATCTCCCCCTTTGGAATTGATGGGAACCACACATAAAATCCATACCATCATTCTCTATCTCTCCCCCTTTGACATCAATGGAAAAGGGACAACTCCATATGAATACGAAGCAATAACTATAACATAAAAATTGGAGTAATACATCTATATATGGCTCAAAAATAATGCATATCAAAGAACATCCATGCCTCCATCATCATCCTATATCTCTCCACATATTAGTAGCAACAAACAAAAAATATACGAATCATAATCTAGAGCAGCATACCAACCAACAACTACTAGAAGCAAGAAATAATATGCCAACATAAGTCAACCATAATCAACATATGCAACATCATCATAACATGTATTAACATCCACATGAGGAAACCACACACAATCTCCCCCATAAATACATATAATCATATCTACAACGTAAGTACATGGCTCCATGAGCATTTTACATAGATTTTCAATGAATTACATAACTTCTATGATCATATCCTATGGACCAATGACTCAAATACATAATACATTATGAATATTACATCATCATTAGCCCTTACATATGGCTTCAATATGGCTCCATAAGACTCCTCCAAAACAAACTTATCATCATGATGACTCAACTACTATTGACTGGACTCTCAACCAACACATAATGATGAATCAATGGAAACTACATGGTTGTAAAATCATCACACAACATCTCATACATGGTTGGTCCATGTCACAAGTCATCTCAATACATATTGAAATGATGATCAAAATCTATGAATGCCTTAACATATTTTCAACAAGCTATTAGTGGAAACCAAAAGCATATACATGGATGAAAAATGTGCTCTTGTTTACTCATGAAAACACATAAAAATCTACCATAAATTATTGAGTGAAAAACAATGAAGAAAATGTTGAATATAACATGTAAATCCATATCATGCATAACTCCCCCTAAGCTAATATACCTCCAACAGACAGCTTGATCCTGTGGACCTGGATGTGCATGAGGTTTAAATGAACTCATCAAATGCAATTGTAATATCGTACTCATCAAGTGACCAAATTATCCCCCTGAGGTTTTGCACCTCTTATGAATTTTGTAGTCCTCTATAAGTATGCATGAATAATCATGGACTTCAGGAAGGAATTCTCTTCACTAGTTGAAGAGTTGTTGATCCTTCTTCTTCCACATGGTCTTGGGCTACTTCTTATCCTCCTTCACTTGCTTTCTTTCTTGATTCACTGTTTTTGTGTTAGATTCTCTTTGTTTTTGCTTCTTTTGACGATTTTTCCTTGTGTAGTGATGCAACAAACAATCTCTTGCCATATGGCCAAATCTATGGCATATATAACATTCCACATGGCCAAGAGGATGAAATATTCTTCTTTTCATGCCAGATCTAAACCTTTCATGAAGTGTCTCTCCTCCAATGGTTAGACCTGCAATCTATTGCCTTATGGCCAAACAGGTGACATGAGTGACAATAACCTTAAAAAGCATAATTATACCTGCTATCCATTCTCCTTGGTTGTTGATATTGTTGAAATATTTGTTGTTTTGGCCTATACATTTTTCTCCAGTAATTAGCTACAACATGCCCACACTTGTGACAGTTGTAGCTTTGTACCTCATGCATCAAAGGAACAAAAGGACTTTTCTTCCTTTGAAATCTAATGGAGCATCCACGATCATCTCTAGGAGCAAAATGTCTTATGAATGTAGGTTCTCCTTGGAATTTTCTTCTCTGCTCCTAGTTTTGTTGTTTGATCTGCTATTGGTTCTACTTGTGTTTCTGCTATTATTTCTTTTGTTTTCTATTTGGTTGTTGGATCTACTTCTTGTTTTCTTGGATCTGAATTTTGTTGCTAGTATTGTTTGCTATAGGTTTCTTGGATTCTTCTTTGATATTTTTTTCTGCATGAAAATTGGACTCACCCTTTTGAAATCCAAGGTCATATTTATCCAATAGTGATCTTTGGATCTCAGGAAAATTATCCAAGGCTACAATACTCTTCTCCATATTTCTCTATTTTCTCAAGGGAACCACTTCTGCTTCTGATTTCTCAACCTCTTCTACTTTCACTTAGTATTGCTTCCACATACCTTCCTCAAATTTTTTTGATTCATCCAACTTAACCATTAAGCTAACAATTTCTTCCTTGAGTTTGGCATCCTTGTCATCACATATTTGCAATAGTTTTTCTTGTTCCTTGCATGCAACTATTAATCTAGAAATATCAGCTCTAAGACCTTTAATGACATTCTAATTTTCATTACGTGCTTCAACATGATCTAAATGTGACTCACCAAAATTATAACTCAAATAAAATAATTAATAATTATACCTTTGGATTCATGATTTTTTTTATCTCTTCTCATCATCTGTTGAATCATCTGCATTAGAAGAATGAGACTCTTGTGGTTGAGCTTCTTGTTTTTGAAAGCCCATTTTTTTTTTCTTCTTCTTTTTCGACTTCTTGTTTCACTTCTCATTTTCCTTATTGTTGTTGGTACCATCACCAATATGAATTCTAGCTTGTCCCACATTTCTTTGGCATGTTTAACACATACTAGTCTCTTCATATCATCATCATTTAGATTCTTGTAGACTATGCACCATGCTTGTGCATCTTGCTACAAAACTTCATCCGCAATTGGATCTTTAACACAACCTTCACATAATAATCTCCAAATGTTAGATCCACAAGATAATAATTGAGATTATACATTTTTGTGCCATACCATGTAATTTGCAGTAGTGAGGACAACCATTTAAAAAAAAATTAATTTCTTCCAACAAACCCCAGATCTACTCTCCAACGATGCATATCACATCAATCACACATGAGATCCAATATTTCTGATGGAAAACCTTCCAGGAGAAAAACCACCCTTGTTGCTGCTACTCTTCTCTGAATTCCTATTATTTCAAGAAATTGGTCATTTACATAGCTTGTTAACTCCCATCGGCATGAGGACTCGACCTCATGTAGAATATGCCAACATCGATCAACTAGGAGACTTGATACTACTAATCAACTTAAAATACTTTGTTCTCTACAGATCTACAGACTACCATCCGCTGAAGGCCACCACGATCAATGATACTTTCCCAAATCTGATTGGACTATCCAACTACCATTGGATTAGAAATTGTTCCTTTTGCTGAAGCTTCGATATCACTACTCCTCTCTCATGAAGTCATTGCTACTCTACCACTATGTGGACCTCCTTTCATATATTTTCATACTGGATCCAAGACACTCTGCTCAACAAGAATTCAGATCTGCATACATGCTCTCAGCAACAATATATCATCATCAAATCGAAATAAAACTCCAAAAAAATATGCTCTCCAAATAGAAAATTTGTGGCTACAACAAATCTGAAAACACTCATATCCTCACAAAAAAATAATGTTGCATAATACAATAATAAAAAATAGACACTATGGTTATGTGCCAAATGTATCAGCAACTCGTGTAGACAATAAGTGTGAGAATCATCAACATGAACACTATCCATCATCATACAAAAATATCCAAGCAATCTTTACTCTAGCAACATCAAATCTGAACTATTTTGAATCATGCTTCAAATTTGTTCATTGTGCAGCAATAAACGCTCATAGACTGAATAATACATGCTCTCGAATAGGTCTAAAGAATAAATGCTCTATGTAACCTTCTCTTACTCACTCATACTCAACATCCAACCTCACTTAGCTCCAATATCAAGTATATAAAACATGTAGGGAAAAATTGAGCTTGGGGATAAGATAAAATATGCAAAAAATATACCAAATCAATTCATTAAGACCACTGCTTGTGCACTAAATGCATTCACATCATTGGAGGACCATGTCAAACCATTTATGAAATTTTCAACTAATTCTGGAAGCCTCTAGGAATTTCCAAGCTAATTTTATTCCGAACAATGTGAAGAATGGAGAGAAAATCTCATGAAATTCCTCGGTTGCATGAATGACACTGTCTAAAATTAATTGTAAGCTATAATCGCTCTCACAGTCCTGTCTCCATGCGACTAGGACATTTTAGTCACTCTCATGAGCCTGTAAGAGAGCGATTGGCGTAGAGCATAGGGGAAAGCCAAAACTCTCAGCTTTGAACCTATGCCACTTGTTGGGTCATATTTTCTAGCTCCTATACAAGCCTCCAAACATTTGAAATAGCCTATGACACATCTGTAAGTGGATAAAACATGTCTCCCAAGTTTCACTAGAAAATTGACCTTGAAGGCTAACAGACAAGGTTGGCAAGAGTTCCAACAAGTCCTTTACTCTCGAACAATCATCTCCACAACTTCAACACTTCTGACAAACCTGCAATAATTTGTAGCACAATCATCAAGCCATCACATCACTACAAAAATTCATCCTCATAATCATAGACATGAAGACCTATATGAAGAACTAGTTTGAACTCAACTAGTGTGCCAACAACCATTAATCATACCAATGCCAACATCTAACCACCATGAGTGACATCATATTGTTGACATCAATGCCAACACGACCATCTCAATGTCAACTCAGCTAGCTGAAACCATGCTACAATGAATTACATCTACACATAAGATAAGATACAATATGGTTGAAATCATTGCCAACATGAGATAGCTGCCATCATGAACTCATGGCAACATCAACGAACTGGATCCATTATTACCATAACGCCAACAATCTCCCCATGGATGCCAACATGATTATGTGTAGGTTGTTGAGATTTTTTGTCATTAATGTCAAGCCAAGGTGGTTAAGAATTAAGTTCAATAAACCAGGGCATCCAAATCCATTTCCATTGATATGAATCTTAATACATGTCTGAAAGATTCTTTTGAGAAGAGGGTCATAGTAACATCATCATTAACAACTTGATCACGTGACACAATTGTTGAGGAAACTTGTTTCAATGATGTAGAGTTCTATAAGAAAAATAAAATTTGGTATGGCCTATTGAAGACAATGGAAGAAGAAACTGCATGAAAGGAGAAGGGTATCAACATACTTTTGCATCCTACTCTAAATAGAAGTTTTATTGAAATTACTAAATTTATGAATGGTTCTTTGATATATCCAAACATGGTATTTGGAGGGGCGAGTTTGAAGGATGTAGTAGAGGAACATACTCTTGAATTTGATAGATTGATGCATACAAAAAAAATTAGACCTCAAAAACATAACCGGTCTCATGTAATCAACTCCACTTAGTGACCACTCACTCTGGTTATTAGTGGGTAAGGAGGGACCCTTGTTACAAGTGGTATCTGAGCTCTCAGGTTCAAAACTTAGACCTAATGGGATCTACCGCTAAAGGAATGGGATTCTAAAGGTGTAACCATACTTATGGAATTGAATATACACCACAAGGATGCTCTTAGCATGATGGAAACTTATTGAACCTTAGGAATACATGTGTTAACTTAGCCATTGGAAAAATTGCATGTATGATTTTATACATAACTTTGGTACTACTATTAGGTATGCATGTGATAATAAGTTATATTTGAAGTGGTTTTCAGGTGTGGGTCCACGAAGATAGGATTTGTTGCATATTACCCTCCTACACTCCATTTCAAGGCTTTAGAGCTAGTGAATACACCTAGAGTACTTCTCTTACAACTCTTCAATTACCCAAATCTTTATCTTTCTTTGGTGACCCATCACATAGATACAAATATCCTTCTCTATTAACGTAACACCCATAGGAAAATATTCCTCTAATCATGCAAGAGACCCACATTCAAATGATACAAAGAATCTGATATGATTGCAGGTACATTTCTGAGTTAATCCTTTGGAGAAACATAGTGGGAGCAATATCTAGTCTCTGAATTTCGAGTTTTCTTGACAAAATTATTTTGTTTTGTACATGATCTTGATTTTACTCCCACCCTCAGTATTTGTACTTTCAGTACTCTTGTTGCATCCCATTTGATAAATTAATGAATACATGTTAGTTTTACCTTCACTTCCATTTTGTTCCACATCATGGAATAACACAATGTTGCTATTCTTATCCTCATCCAGAACGTTTCTCTATCTGATTGCCTCATGAAATATATTGGCTTCAAGTGTATCAACAGGTTGGTTCTCCTCTCTCTCTATTTCTACATTTTCCACTCTAATATTATTTTTATCTATATCCATGTTGCTACTCTTTATCTCTTGTGGAATATTTGGATCCAGTGAGATTCTTTATTTTTGTATCAGCCATAGATATTACTTCATCTTATCAATATTTTCTTTTGTAGTCATTAATTGAGCATTGAATTTTACACTATTTGATTTCCTAGTAGTCAAGGTGTTATAACATTGCATATTTGTTTTTATAAAGCATCTCTACTAAAATGTTGGTAACAGTTCCACATTGTACCATATTTGCTAAACCATTTTTTTAGATGAAATTCTGCATTGGGTGTAACAATATTATCTCCTCCAAGGGAGGTGGGTAGATACATACAATTTACACTTTTGAGCCTTCCCAAATTCGTAGCATAGGTACCTATTTATATCAACTACTCCCGAGCACTTTATCTACATGCCGTAGGGGTAATGCATCACAATCTAGGGTAATGGATGATATATAAGTTTACTTTCATTTCTCCACTTTTGGAATTGTCTTACCATCGACAACCATTATATCAAAGTATTCTATGAGGAAGACAAATAGACATTGATGAAGTTATATGCTATTTTAGAATTGGTCGATATTGTTACATGGGATATTTAATAAAACCATTAATCGTAAGCATTATTGGCTGAGAGATTCTAGTTATAATTGTTAATGAGATGTCGGGGAAAAATATTCTCCTCCTCAATTGATGTTGACTTCTTCATTTTATTGGCCTTCATTATTTGAATAAATTATTTGATTACATAAATATTTTGAATTATATTTTTTGGTGTTATCACCCTCATTGAATCAGTTAAAACTTAAGACAATATATAGATGAGAGATGTATTTCCTTCTTGGTGAGATGCTTCACCTTTGGTAGAAAAATTTCAAAGGCATAACTCTATGTCTTTCTTATAGCCTCTTGATGGTTCCATTGGCTACATGCACCATAAGAAAAAATCCAATGAGGTAGCATAGACTCTAGGTCACAGATTATTGGACAAAACGAGTCTCATTTCACTTCTTCCTTGGATGTTAGAAAAGTTGATGAGTTACAAATTTGCTAGTTTAGGTATTCTTTGTTGTGGCCCTTAAAAGCCTTTGTTGTTTTGTTCTTTTGGACTCTTTATGACTGATGGTATTTTTTTCAACTTGTCTTTCTAGTCTTTTATTTATTTTATAATGCTTAAGGAGATGTTTACTGATTGTTGTAAATTTAAAATTTGATAGACCATTAATATTTAAATTAATCTAAATTGAATGTTGTGGTGTTTTAAAACCAAACCCATGAAGGGTCATTAACCATGTTTATACAATTAGAGAAACATACAAGATAAGAGACACCATAGAGTTATTTGCATGCATTGGATGGACCCCATGACTTGTATGATAGGAAGCACATTATTCGGAACTTAGCAAAAAACAAATGTTTGTTCGTAGGTAGCACTATGATTATGGGTTGCATTTGGATTATATGCTAACTTGAGTTTCCTACAAGTTCTGCGATGAATTCTCCTTTTATGGATATGAAAGTATAAAACTTTTATCAATGCTAAGGAGTTTGTGAGGTTGCAGGTGCAATGATAAGCTTGCCATAGTAAGAAGGTTAAATCTTGGTAAATGTTTAAATAACTAATTTAAGATGATAATGGTAATTTCGTTGGAGAGATGGCTTTCATCACTTATTAGTAATGGGATATAGATTGAATTCTAATAGTTGAAATTACAGGATAATGGGTATGACTAATGTATATGTGTGTGTGAGAGACATAATATTAAATAAAGCTTATGAAATTTTTGTGTGAAAGGCTACAGGGAAACATGTTTGAGCTCACTTGGTAAACCATTGATTATGTATTTTTATTGTTATTATACTGAGTGTGTGTGGTAGCACATGGGAGGAATATAAGACTTGAAGGCTCAGCTCAGGGAATTAGAAACTAAGCTTATGATATGTAAATCATAGATAAAGAAACTTGAGAAGCAACATCAAGAACTACTAGATTGGAATGAGGATATGTAGGAACACTTGCAGAAATTGACATGCCGGGTTCAACCCTTAGTGCAGGGAAGTAATGATGGACGAAAAGGACCCTGTGAGAATGAGAAGGAAAGAAAACCTATCTGATGTTGATCTTGTGGGGAATAGAACATAAAATGAGATTGTTTGCACAGGCTGAAAAGGAAGGGAAATTGATTTTGCTATATATGTATATACATGGTTGATGATTAACAGTGCCATGTGTTTTGGACTCGAGACATGGAGTAAAATTTTGGACTACTTGTTGATATTGTTATGTTATTCCTTTAAACTTTGAGCTTGTGACTAGATGTTTAATGATTGTTGAATATGCATGGCCATGTTATTTTGATTGTATTTTCTCTTATGATTGCGATTATATATTTCATTTGCTTTTGAGATGTTTCTTTTATTGTTGCCTCTTGCATTTTATATTGATTTTATAATTGAACATTAATCACATACTTGGTGACTTGAAGCAAGTTGGTTGAGGTGGAAAGGAAGCCACTAATCCCTAAAAAAGGGGGAAAAACATAAATCCCATATGGAATATGAAGATGATAATAAGTACAATGAAAACATAAGTGGTTATAAAAATTGTTGCATGAACACAAAGTAATATCCAAAGAGGTTGATTGAGTCCATGGAAAGAATGGACAACAAAATGGTAAAAGGGAGTCATATTAACCCTAAACTTATTGCACATGTACTTATTTATTGCATACATGATGATATATGTATAGATATACACATGAAAATGTTGTTATGTTTGATAGGATTTTCAAGGATTATTCGAAAGGAAGGACGATTGATTACAAATTGCATGAAAAGAGGAATATGAACATGACTCTTTGATCATCGAAAAAAATAGAGGCAGTATGGTTCAGTTCACATAAATAGAGATAGTGTGGTATGTGGATTCTATGTACGATGTGTAATGTGTTGAGTCATGTGTATATGTACATGTATTGTACATGTGTATATGTATATGTCATACTATGTCATATGTGCTTGTATTTTCCTATGTCTACGCGATATTGAGTTATGTGTATGTTATGTTGTGTAACTTGTTTGGGGTAGGCATGTATGAGACTGTCTTGGCCTGCATGTTATATATTATTTCGGGTGGAGGGAAGATAACCTCTGGATTCCTAATATTTATGTTGGCGTAACACTACCCAGTTTTGTAGGGACTAGCTGGTTTTGGTAGTGCCCATCGAGTGGGATTATCTAGCATGAATATGGGGTTGGTAGTGTTATATCATTTTTTGGTTTTGATTAGATAGAATATTTCAAAAAATGTTAAGTTAGGATATGGACATAACAATAGTGAATAAAATGTTAGTTTAAAAGATATTTTGATGATGATGTCCATATCAAAGAAAATGTTAGATTAGTTGCTCTAAAAAATGAAGGCAAAAAGAAAATCTTAAGTAGAAATAAACCAAATAAACTCTGAAAGTGAGCAACTCCAAATGCCACTACTCTGTTTCTGCAAAATACTGGTTATGTGCAGCTTGTTTTTAAAATGCCATAACCCATGATAGTCAAAATATTTAATCTTGACTGTTTCATGCTTTAAATTTCAAGTTATAGTTAGAAAATAAATATCTGTCCAAACTGTTTAATCTTGGTAGATCAGTAGTTAGGTAGAGAATAATAAGGTGCTCATCAGTTAAATCTGAGCCCTTGGAAGTTATAAGGGTAGATTTAGATAGTTTAATTTTGTTAAATAGGAAGAAAGGATAAGGGTTTGCTAGCTTAAATGCACCCGTTAAGTGAAGAAAAAATGATAGAATAAGTGAAGGGTAAGTAGAGAAAGATTGCAGAAGTTTAATGGTTGATTGAACAAAATGTACATTCATCATGTTTCTATGCCCAGGAGGCAATTATAAAAGGCAAATGAAGGATTACGAAGTCAAGTAATTAACTTCCCATTCATCCTCATTCATTCCTATATTCACTAATTTCCCCTTCCTACCTTCATTCAATTCATAATCATTCATTTCCATTAAAAATCCCTTTTCCTATGGTAAAAACCCTTTTTACCTAGGAAAAGTAAAAACACCATGAAAACTCCCTTTTTACATAAAAACATATTTTCCCTAAGTATTGATGAATATATGTCAAGAGCAAATAATTCCATTATGCTTAGCCCATTCTTCCTTTCCATTCATATTTTTCATATTAACATTTGTTATCGGGAAAAGTGTCTATTTAGAACTACTCTATCCCACTAAGGTGTGACAGCTACCTTAGAAACAAACAGAGAAAACTACTTTTGTATTCTTCTTTATGAACTATAAACAAAGAGGAATAGGATGAACCAACCTGTGTCTTGCGCTAGTCCTTTGATCCAATCTCTCTCCTCTTTGACAGCTTCCAGCTACCTGCTCCCTTACTTGCCCAGCTTCACCAAGTACCTGTAAGATCACAGAAGAAAGAAACTATACAAAGACATGGGTTTATACTCATAAATAACTTAGGATCAGATTTAAGTTAACCATACAAATGTAACAAGCATCAATGATACAAAAGCATGGAGAAGAAACTCAAATAGTTTTTATTGATATACAAGAAGATCCAAGAGCAGTTACAACCGATGATTCCTGACCCAGCATCAACCTCCCAGCAAAGAAGTCCCTTCTTCACCCCCAACAAAGAATAGATCACCCAATTCTCTGATATGTATCTCAAAACCAACAGCAATTCCTTACAATGTGCAAAATTCCAGCCTCTGAATCTCTGGGATGAGGGATCCATATATAGATGTATGCAAGGAGGATGAGTCAGCTCATGATTTGATTAATGGCTTCTCTCTGTCAATTCTTGCTTCCACTTGGAGACTGAAAGCCTCTTACTCATCCTTGGTCGAATTCAGTGAGGCAAGTGTCATTGGAGAAGATTATGGAAGCTTCCATTGTCTCTCCACCTCGCGGAATGACACTGCCATTTGTCATTTCCCGCTCAACGCACCCTGGTAGTGCATTTAGGTGCGTTGCAACGCACCTAGCTAGTGGAGCAGCTGAAATGATCCTGATTTGACTTATTCTGAGCAGTTTCTGGTGGAGAACTTCTGGGAGAAGCTGTAATTTGTTGACCTTGTTCCTTTAGGGGTTGGAACAACACTTTTAGGGACTTAGGAGCCCTTGGTTTATGGACATTTCATGCTTAGAGCTGTAAGGCACAAAAATGTCTATAACAATTCATAATCATTCATTTCCATTAAAAATCCCTTTTCCTATGGTAAAAACCCTTTTTACCTAGGAAAAGTAAAAACACCATGAAAACTCCCTTTTTACATAAAAACATATTTTCCCTAAGTATTGATGAATATATGTCAAGAGCAAATAATTCCATTATGCTTAGCCCATTCTTCCTTTCCATTCATATTTTTCATTTTTTTTTCCAAAGGAAAAAAACAAAACTTTTTATTAAGTTTATAAAAAGTTTACATATGCCTGAGGCATCACTGTTTTTTCTCATTCATGGTTCCAAAGATAAATGATAATTTCTTTAAGCTGCTGTTGCTGTCCCTGTTTTGGACTGCCCTTTTTTCTTGCTGTTCGCTTGCAAAAAAACCTGTAAATATATGCTTGTACATTGTAGATTGCATATCCATCAAATAACAATTCTCCTCATGCATGCGGGAGAATCATACCACCATTACAAGGGTTTTTATAAGCCGTAATTTCGTTTTAGAGTAGCTGTTATATATGTAACCGAAAACTGCTGAAGGCAGGTGAAAATGCTAGACAAAAACCACGACAGAGATTACTGCGGATGAATGTAAGGTGGCTGGGCTGTTCTGCTGATATGGCCCTGGTCGTCTTCTTCTATTTGCCAGCTGCCCAGATCCTGTTGAAGACCGTCTTTAGAGAGTTTATCTGCCAGTTCGTTTTTTTCCCTGTAGATGTGACAAATAGAAAAGCTGTTAAAATATGATTTCAGCCTAAGAATCTCTCCCAGAATTTGTTTTAAAAATTGATTGCTGCATGTTTGATTGCCTGTGACCCATCTGATCACATTTTGAGAGTCTCCAAAGATTTGAATAGTGAGGGTGCGTCTTTGGATGAGCCAACATAAGAGGAGTTTGAGGGCAAGTAATTCAGCATAGTTATTTGAGCCCGAGCCGAGCCCCACAGAAGCTTTTAGGGAGTGTGAGGGGGATACGTGAATGACAAGGCCTGCTCCTGCTATGTTGTTTTGTGAGGCACCGTCAAAGAACGCCCAAGGAATGCCTTCTGTAATCTGAAGTTCAGGAATAATTCTATGGGAGGAGGATTCCTTTGGTTCCGGGATGCTTGAGTAAATAGCCACTCCCTGAGCTGCTGTGATTGCCACAGGGGTCTCTCTTCCTTGAAAGATACTCTTATTTCTAGCTATCCAGATTCCCCAACTGATGATAAGAGGGAGATTGCACATGTTTCCATTTGGATGCTCATTCCACCACTTCTGCCAGACTTCCTTGATGTTTTCTCCCTCCCATACTAGCTGTTTATTCAAAAGAAGACCAGTCTCTCCCCATATTTTTCTTGTTTCCGAACAAGTAAGGAAGAGATGGTTAATGGTTTCTGCTTCTGCTTTGCATAAGGAGCATCTCCCAGGCCCGTGCATGAATCTGGACTGCAGGATATCCCAAGTTGGAATTTTTCCCCTTAGAATGCACCAGAAAAGAATTTTCCATTCATATTTTTCATATTAACATTAACATATAGTATTAAATCCATAATATTTGCCTTTTCTTGTATAAATATTAACTCCTTTATAATACCCCGAAACCCTTAGTTTTATAATAAAACTATACATTTAGTACAAATATCGCATTGGAACATCGAAAGGGCTGGGGGGCCTTTAAATATGCATATACCATAGTTTTTGTTAAAAACTATGTGTTATATATATATCGCATCGGCGAGATCTGCAACCCGTTAAACATGCATATAACATAGTTTTATTAATAAAACTATGTATTAACACAGCGCATCACATATCAGCGGATTGAAAGTTTTCCATATAAATAACCCTCCCCGCATTGCAAACTCCGATTGTGATATGCAATGGGAAGCCCGGACCCATCCCATATATATATTACATTTCATATCATATTGCATCTGCTTCCCTCGCAGCCTCCCACTATACCATGACCCTTTTCCCATTGTGATGAGATATGGACCCGACCCATATATATATTGCAGCTCATGCCACACCGTATCTAGCCTCATTGCACATCCCGTTCGATGCATACATCCTCCACCTTTGCGATATCCGATCTCCGATCGCGATGAGAGCCCGAACCCGTCCATACATATATTCCAGTTAACGGCCATGTCGCGTCCACCCTTTGTTATATGTATTTGTGATGGGCCAACCCCTGCCTAAATCCGATAGTGATATTCGATATTAGTCGGACTCGATGTTATTATCGGCTCAGGTTAATAAAATTTCAAGTCCGTATAATTATGTATTGTGAAGGTTTCCTGTGTTAAATTGTTTTTCAATTTAAATGCAGAAATGACCCAAAGCCTCCATTTCACCCCTAATCTGGGTTTTAACCATGATTAAGTCATTCCTGCAAGAATTAATCCCTCTGTATTCCTATTATCCACTCCACCTCTATTTAGCTTTGCCCGATAATCCAAAAAGAAGACTATTTTAACTGTTTAAATGCCATTTTCCCTGTTTTACCTGTTTTACACAATGCAGCTCAATAATTCCCCTGCGGCTCATTTAAGCCATCATTTAGCCTCTGATATGCCCCAGACTCCTTCTGATAACCTTCCAAGCTCAGCAGAGCCATCACGACCTCCTCTGTCACCATATTTTTTAATGAGTTATGTGTTTTGCAGGTAAGAGGAACGTTGTTTTGTGTTAGGGTCCCACCCTAACCCCCTTATTTATGTAATGGGATCACGTCATAGTCAAGAGTCAATAAAGCCCATATTAATAATTGTAAGTGGTTAACCCGCAATTAATGACGGGACCATAGTTAGTTGCAAATGGGCCGTAGTATTAGATAGATGGTATTAATAAAACCCACGGTATTGATCTGTGGTATTGCATGTATGAGTCATATATAAATGATAGAGACTCCCTGCGAGGAGTATCGTGTCTTATTTTGTAATCGAGCTCTGCTCTATCGGAGGTTGCCCCCTCGAAGAGGCAAGTGAACATTACTCTCTGAATAATAAAATCATTGTTTTTCTGTGTTCTGGGTATCTTCTCTTCGCATATTCTGTAATTGGGTATCGTTTTGCAGGTTAAGAGCATAACAAGTGGTATCAGAGCACTTTCCAGGGCCAGTGGGATCTCCATTTCTTAGCAATTTTTTTTTTTTGGCTAGAGACGTGTTCCGGCGTCTTTAAACCATGGGATCTGTCGTTGAGCGCATAAACCTGTGGATTTGGGGAGGCATGCACGCAGGAAATACAAGAGGTGGTCACATCTGTTGGACTCCCTTGTAACCCCTGTGGGTACCCCTTCGAGTAGTAGCGCATTAGACAGAACCGCGCACGGACTGTCTTCCACGTACCCTCTGGGTATATCGGAAGCCCACTAGGCTCCCTTGAAACTTTGCCATAGATAAATCGTCGGCCATCTTGCGGCTACAGTACACCGAGAACAACACTCGGAGAGATTACTCGCCCGTACGATAGGGTAGTCGGGTGGTACGACTAAGGGTACGGTCGATCCTCCTTAGTTAGAGCCCTGAAACATTGGGTCGAGTACTACTGCTAGACCCTTATGTATATTGCAATCTGTAGCACCTGACACTCCTCAAGACCATAGTTCCCTTTTCTATCAGGGGATCACACATCATCTCCCATTGCAGGACATTCGGGCTTTCAGAAGACGTATGCTCGCACCAGAAGATCATTTTTTTGGACAGGCATGAAAAAGGACATCCTTACTTTT
This sequence comes from Pinus tabuliformis, assembly GCA_031772625.1. Taxonomy (NCBI): domain Eukaryota; kingdom Viridiplantae; phylum Streptophyta; class Pinopsida; order Pinales; family Pinaceae; genus Pinus; species Pinus tabuliformis. The sequence goes on along the minus strand of CM062804.1, from coordinate 1,289,346,695 downwards.
GTAGCAGAATGCGATGTCTGTCAACGCCACAAAGGGGAAACCGTCAACACACCAGGCACATTACAACCATTGCCCATTCTGGCATCAATTTGGACGGAGGTTTCTAAGGATTTCATTACAGGTCTTCCAAAGTTAGGGAACAAGTCAGTCATCATGGTGGTTGTGGACCGACTGTCGAAGTATGCTCATTTCTGCGCCCCACCCCACCCGTTTACACCAACTTTGGTCGCTCAATCTTTCATGGATCAGATCTTCAAATTGCATGGCATGCCCACTTCTATTGTGTCCGACCGCGACCCGATCTTCACCATTAATTTTTGGCAGGAACTCTTCAGGATATAAGGCACTCAACTAAAACTCAGTACTTCCTATCATCCGCAAACGGATGGTCAAACCGAAGTCGTCAACAAATGTCTAGAAACCTACCTTAGGTGTTTCACTTCAAAAAAGCAACACCTTTGGGTACAGTGGTTACCTCTGGCTGAATGGTGGTATAACACCAACTATCATGCCACCACCAAAATGACTCCCTATGAAGCAGTATATGGTCAACTCCCGCCTTCACCTACTTCGTATCTCAAGGGGTGCTCAAAAGTACAAGCAGTGGATCAACTCCTACAACACCACGCAACCATGCTTGCCCATCTTAGATAAAATCTTCATCAAGCTTAGAACCGCATGAAGCAACAGGTAGACCAGCATCGCTCAGAGCGCCAATTTCAAGAAGGGGATCAGGTCTTTTTATGGCTACAACCATATAAGTAAACATCACTCAAAGACAAGGGGTGTCAGAAACTATCTCCCAAATTCTACGGACCATATCAAGTACTTCAACGCATTGGAGAAGTGGCTTATAAGTTGGCCTTGCCACCTACTGAAAAAATCCATCCAGTTTTCCATGTCTCATGCCTCAAGAAAGTGATTGGGAACAATTGCAGAATTCAGACCAGTCTACCTGAATTGGATGAAGAAGGGTCCATCTGGCCTCAACCCAAACAGGTCCTAGACACACGAGACAAGCAACTATGCGGCCACATGATTAAGGAAGTCCTCGTAAAATGGAAAGACACCTCTCCAGAAGATGCAACCTGGGAACCAGCCACTATTCTTCAGCAGTTTTCGTAGCTTCAGCCATGAGGACAAGGCTAGTCTTAAGGGGGAGGGCATGTTAGGGTCCCACCCTAACCCCCTTATTTATGTAATGGGATCACGTCATAGTCAAGAATCAATAAAGCCCATATTAATAATTGTAAGTGGTTAACCCGCAATTAATGACGGGACCACAGTTAGTTGCAAATGGGCCGTAGTATTAGATAGATGGTATTAATAAAACCCACGGTATTGATCCGTGGTATTACATGTATGAGTCATATATAAAGGATAGAGACTCCCTGCGAGGAGTATCGTGTCTTATTTTGTAATCGAGCTCTGCTCTATCAGAGGTTGCCCCCTCGAAGAGGCAAGTGAACATTACTCTCTGAATAATAAAATCATTGTTGTTCTGTGTTCTGGGTATCTTCTCTTCGCATATTCTGTAATTGGGTATCGTTTTGCAGGTTAAGAGCATAACATTTTGGGTTTATAAACAGCAAGCCTGCATAATTACTTGAAGAAAAAATGAGTGATTTACTGTGAAAAACACAGTAAAAACTGAAATGTGCAGTCAAAATCACTCAGCAGGGTTAAAACAAATTCATAGAGGTCAAATAATATTAGTGAAAGGATTTAAATGAATAAATCAGCTAGCGCAAAGGATACCAACAACAAATCAGCTAAAGGGGCAAAATATCAGACAATGAAGGCAGCACAGCCTGAATAAAGGGGACAACAAGAACTAGTTCAAACATCTCCCCCTATCTTCTTGCCATGAAGATCTTTTCCTTTCCTTGAATAAATCTTGAACAATTTTAAGATATTTGTAGTTTTATTGTTGTATAAATAACTCCTTTTTTAATTGTAAATGGTTAAGGGTTCAAGATTCATAGCTCATTGCTTGTAAAAATCTTTGCCTGTTTATACAAATTTGAACCTGGAACCCACCTTTGAAAGAAGATTTTGCAGACACTTGATGTGATCGGTCTTTCTGGAACATTAATACAAAGCAAAGGATTCTGAATATGGTCTTGCACAATTTATGTTATCATGTAAGCTTTTCCAGTTTTTCAATCATTTTGTATTTCTTCATATGCTTATGATTTGTAGAGATATCTAGGTAGGAACAATTAGAGTTTCAATTGATTCCTATAAGCTCCTGAAATGATCATCTATTAAGAGATTGGATTAATGCAACTGTTTGTGTAGCTAATCCCCTCTAATCAATAATCATTGACATCTTGTGTAAGCATTAAGTATACTGCCTTGAATCTTCAGAACATAGTTCATAAGGTTTTCCAACTTATGATTGTTTTGTTTTACAGTCTGGAAACTATGATAATCATATTTTTGTTGTCTTTTACTCACCACTATTTTGGTCTATGTCATTGTGTAATGCTTTATAATAGCCCTTTGCTGAAGTATTACTATACCCCAAAGGATTAGTTACATTAATTCTAAATCTGTCTTCATTCATTGGTCTTCCAAAAAACTTAAACCAAAAACCTCCAAAACAATTATTTTATATTCTCTGGCATTGGTAGACTGACCTACTACTATCTCAGAGGTACAACATCAGACTGGCACCATTGCCGGGGATTCGAATTTCATTTAAGTTTCCCTTGGGACAAATATATTCATTCATTCTTTTCCTTTAAAAGTGATTAAAAAATTTAGAAGGTTAAAATCATTCACCTTGGCGACTCCACACTCCCAAGCTGGAACCTTATAAACATACCAGATCTCATTAAGAAGGTGACATAGTTAGTCCTTTGTCAGATCCTGAAAATATTTTGAGAAAATCCAGATCTAAAAGGGGACACCAACCATCTTCTTCTTCCTCTTCAATCCTACAAACTAAAGAAGTAGAATCATTTGACCCCTTTAGTAATATCCTAGCTGATCTTGATTACTCCCATTCATCACCTAGGATTGCTGAACTTCTAAATAGAGGAGTTGGTTTTAAGTCAGCATACCTTATTCATTCATTAGAATATCATCCTAGACCCACACTACCACCAGGATCACCTAAAATTGAATCTGATTTGGGTGTCAATCTACCAGAATACAAACCCACAGATTTCATATCCCCTACCACCTATCATTTTCCTTCCATTTTTGATCAACTTGAAGCTTCTTCTTCTAAACAACCTGAAGAGACCTTTTCTGTATATACCAATCCTCTCTTTGAATCAAAAGAAGGTATTCCTTTACAAGTCCCAAAGCTAGTTCTCAAGACTCCTTTGAATTTTTTCAGGAGATCTCCTCCTCCTTCACCTCCAACTAGTTCACCAACTCCTAAAACACCATCTTCTTCCTCTTCATCCTCTACATCCACACAAACACCTCACACTCCACCTAAACAACCTCATATACCTCAAACACCTCATATTCCTCAAGCACCTCATACACCATCTGTTGTCATGGCTTTCCGACCAATTGTACAGGCTAGATATGCTGCCTTAGTCTTACCTAATAACCTTGATGCATTCCCAGCTGGATATTTAAAATACCTTCCCAAGTACAATGGATAAACTGGTCCCTCAGCTGAAGACCATCTTCAAGCTTTCCTTGACTTTGCAGACAATATGAATGTTGAAGAAGAAAATGTTTATATGAGATTGTTTGTACAAGCATTAGAAGGAAACGTGAGGATTTGGTTTAGGCAGTTACCAACAGCTTCCATTAGAAATTAGGATGAGCTTACAACCATATTCAAAAATCAGTGGGGTGTCAAAAAGGATCCTCTTTATTTCCTCACAGAATTTGAAGAGCTTAAAAGGAAATTTGGTGAACCAGTAGCAGATTTTATCAAAATATTCAACAAACTCTATCATAAAATGTCTGCTGATTGTAAGCCTCATGTAGCAGCAGCTAAATCTAGATTTTCTAAAGCTTTCGATGATGACTTTGTTGTTATGCTACATGAGAGAACTTCAAGAAATCTTGAAGATATGCAAACAAACGCTATAGAAGTAGAGGCAAATAGGGCAACTTCAACTTCTTTAAAACTTAAGGAAGAAAAGGCCCAAAGAAAACTCAAAACTTCTTAAGAAGCCTCTAGTTCCTCAAAGACTAAGTCAAAAGACTCAAAAATAGATGAAATAACATCTCTTCTTAGAAACCTATCGACTAAGATTTCAAATATTGGGACCCAACCTAGGACCATACAACAAACAGTTGCTAGACCTCAAAACCAAAATCAAGATCAGTATAAAAGAAACCAACCACTACAAATTCTCCAGAGACTTACAAATGATCAACAGGTTCCTACTCCACTATTGATAGATGACCAACAGCCTGATGATAATACTATGACAATTACTTAAGATATTAATAGTATGGATTCTTCTTCTTCCAATCAAACAACCATCATTCCTATCACATAATAGAATCAGGTTCAAGAGGATCAGGAAGCTGCACAGGTATCTAAATATCATGCTTTTTCTGAATTTTTAATTGAAAAATTAAACAAAAGGTATGATCTCATGCCTAGGTTCGGTCTTGGGAGACCTCCAAAGGAAACTCCAGTGATTGAACCACGTACCAAGACTACTGAAGCTCAAACAAATCTTATTTAGCCCTTAGATTAGTCAATTGATACTTCCTAAGCTGGTAAAAAAATTTTGACTGCATTTAATGTTGAAAAAGAATTAGAGAGGGTTAAGATCCCAATTCCATTGTCAGAACTTTCTAAAAACCTTAGTTACAAAAGCCAAGTCAGAAATTGGATATAAAACACCACAGTTGATGCTGAAGGTGATGTTATAAGTTTGCAAGATGAAAAACCAGCAGTAGTTTTTGGCCCTAGTTCAGACATGATAGATGAGATAGTGCCTCCTTTCTATATAACTCTTAAAACAAATGACTCCATGTTATACAATTGTATGCTTGATTCAGGAGCATCACACAACCTTATGCTGAAATCAATCATGTACCTTTTGAAATTAGATATCACTAAATCCTACCATGAACTGTACACCTTTGATTCCAAAAGGGTGCCCTATTTAGGATTGATCAAGGATTTAGTGGTTACCCTTGCCCAAATTCTGGTAAAAGGTGTAGTACTTGACATTGTTGTTACAGATATCCCTCCCTAGTTTGGAGTGCTCCTTTCTACGTCATGTTGTGCCAAACTATGGGGAACTCTACAGATGGACATGTCATATGCTACTATTCCTGTTTATGGAGGAGAGCAATTGAGATTATATAGAGAGGTAAGATTTTCACATACTGTTTGTAAGATTGACCAGCCAAGGAACCATCCAATTTATGCAATAGATCAAGACTTTGGTTCTTTTTAGCTCACTTCAAGTCAACATAAAACTCAAGTCAAAGTTGAAGAAGTAGTTGAAAGTCCTGAACCAAAACAAACTGATATTTGGAAACTGTTCTTTGATGGCTCTTGCACAAAATATGGGGCAGGAGATGGAGTTGTTTTAATTTCCCCTGAAAAGGAAAATATAACACAATCATGTAAATTATATTTTGAAGTTATGATAATGTTGCTAAATACGAAGCTTTCCTTTTAGGATTGTAGCTAGCCAAAAGTTCAGAATTTAAGTGTTTTTGCCGATTCTAAACTCACTGTTAAACAAGTAAAGAATGTTTGTCAGACCAAGCACCCTAGAATTTGGTCCTAGCAAAATGAGGTATGGGATTCAGTTGAAAATATTTTTGATGCCTTTAATTTAACTCACATTCCCAAAGATCAAAATGTTCACACAGATGCCTTAGCTATCTCTGCCAGCACTTTAAAAATCCCTGATCATACTGATGTACTCTATCAAATTCAAGTCAAATATAGGCCCTCTATCCCTGATAACCTCAAACATTGGAAAATATTTGAAGATGATGAAAAATTAAAAATGTTTCTCCAAGTAATAGATGATTTTTCATTTCTGCAAATTGATGATGACAGAACTGAAAACATAGAAAGAACTGAAAACGCAGAACGAAATGAAAACCAAGAAGGGAACAAAACTTCAAATTTTAAAGCCCAGATTGCTAATCAAGACAATATCCAACTATAAAAATAATTTTATTCCAAAGGGACTCATTCCTTTAGAAAAATTATTCGATTAGAATGATGTTTTGCAAAACCCGCAGTGTATTTCTTCAGAAGATAACGTAGAGGAGATTAACATTGAAATCGTTGAAGATGTAAACAACATCAAATTAAGTGCATCTTTAGACCTAGAAATCAAAACGCAGTATTTTAAGTTATTGCAAAATTATAAAGACGTGTTTGCCTGGAATTACGCTAATTTGAAAACCTATGACACATCTTTAATACAACACAAGATCCCTCTGAAGCTAGAAGAAAAACCATATCAACAGAAGCTTAGAAGGACAAATCTAGCTCTTCTACCCACTGTAGAAAGAGAGATTAAGAAAATGTTAGATGTGCAGATCATCCTCCCTCTTAGATATTCTAATTGGGTTGCAAATCTAGTTCCTGTTAGAAAGAAAAATGGAGAAATAAGACTCTGCTTGGATTTTAGAAATCTGAATAAGGAATCATTAAAAGATAATTATCCTTTGCCCAAAATGGACCACTCACTGCAAATGGTTTCAGGATCACAAAGACTGTCTATGCTTGATGGTTTTTCAGGCTATAATCAGGTAAATGTTGATATAACAGACAGAGAGAAGACAACCTTTACAACACCCTAGGGTACATTCATGTACGGAAGGATGCCATTTGGATTAGCAAATGCTGGAGCAACGTTTCAGAGAGCAATGGGCATTGCTTTCATGGGTCAGGTAAATAAATTTGTGGTTATTTATCTTGATGAGATAACTGTTTTTTCTAAATCTGATCAGAAACATTTAAAGCACTTGATGAAGGTTTTTGACAGGTGTAGAAAATTTGGAATATCACTGAACCCAAAGAAGTCCTTGTTTGCCATCAAAGAAGGAAAATTGTTGGGACATATAATTTCAAAGGAGGGCATAGTAATTGATCCCAAATGAGTATCTACCATAGAATCATTGACCTTGCCTAGAAATAGAAAGGAGATTCAAGCTTTTCTAGGCAAGATTAATTTTCTAAGGAGTTTCGTTCCCAATTATGCAGAGATAGTGAAGGATATAACAAGCATGCTCTGAAAGGATCACGAAGTCAAATGGACTCCCTCTTTTAGGCATACATTTGAACAAATAAAAAGGGAAATCTCTGAAGCTCCCACCTTAGCCAACCCCGATTATACCAAGCCATTTAGTATTTTCTCTTTTTCCTCTGAAACAACTCTTGCCGCTATTATTTTACATAAAAATGAAGATTCCCATGACCAACCCATAGCCTTTTTCAGTAAGGTTATGAGAGATACTGAGCTGAAGTATGAAATCATTGAGAAGCAAGCCTATGCCCTCATTCAAGCCCTAAAATCATTCAAAATGTATGTCTTACACTCACCTATTACTGCTTATGTCCCAAAAAGTGTTGTCAAAATTGTCTTAACCTAGCCAGACACCGATGGGAAAAGAGGTAGATGGATCACTCAAATTTTGGAATTTGATCTAACTATCAAGACTACCAAGTTAGTAAAAGGTCAAGGATTAGCTAAGCTTCTAGCTGAATCCAACTGCAAAGTACTTGGAATCAATTTTGTTTTAGGAATACAAGGGAAGAATCCAAAAGAACCTTCCTTTCAGTATCAAGGGAAGAATACAAAAGAACCTTCTGTCCTTGCAGAAGGGGAGAATCCACAAGAACCTTCCCTTCATCCTATAGGAGAGAATCCACAGGAACCTCTACCTTCAAAGTAGATCAGTCCTATACACATTGATTAGAAATATTTGTTGTCAAATCGATATCAAGATATTGTTAATTTCTTGATCAATTTTGAGTGTCCAGCATCATTCTCCAAAACCCAGTGTAAAACCCTCAAGTCGAAATCAGTCAAGTACTGCATTATTAATGCAAATTTATACTGGAAAGATCCACTTAACATTTTGTTATTATGTTTAACAGAATCAGAAACTGAAGGCATCATTGATCAGTTTCATACAGGATTTTGTGGGGGTCACTATGTTTGGAGAGCAACAACATACAATATTTTGAGGGGAGGATTTTATTGGCCCACATTCTTCTTGCAAGTAGGGGCAAAGGTAAGAAGTTGTGTTCCTTGCCAAATGTTTGCTAGAAAACATAAATTAGTAGCTCTTCCACTTGTTCCATAAATAGTTTCAGCTCCTTTTTCTCAATGGGGATTAGATTTTATTGGATAGATTCACCCCACTTCTAGTAATCAGCATAAATGGATCCTCATTGCAACATATTACTTTACTAAATGGGTGGAAGCAATTCCAGTTAGAAATGCTACTGATGCAGTAGTAATCAAGTTTGTTGAGGAGAACATCTTATCTAGATTTGATTGCCCAAATCAAATTGTAACTAATAATGAAACATCTCTTTCTAGTGTTAAAATGATTGACTTTTTCCAGAAATATCAGATTTTTCTACATCATTCAACTCCATATTACCCTCAGGGTAATGGTCTTGTAAAATCATCAAACAAGAGTTTGGTAAAGGTAATAAAAAAGATACTAGCTTATCATAGAAAAGTTGGGATTCACATTTGATTTATGCAGTATGGGCAAACAAAATTACTCCAAAAAGATCAACTGGAAAATCTCCATTTCAATTAGTCTATGGTAAAGATGCAATCTTCTCTACCAATTTGGCTTTCCCTATTTTAAAGTTTCTGCAGGATGCAATAGATGAACCTGATGATTTTTAAAGAAGAATCAATTAGATTATTGAACTTAATGAAAACAGAGATGAAGTTCAATACAAATTACAGAAATATCAGAATAAGATAAAGGTCTTGTTTGATAGAAGAGCCAAGGAAAGGGACTTTAAGGAAGGTGATATAGTTCTAAGATGGGATTCCAGGAAAGTAGAGAAAGGAAAGCATGGAAAATTCGACAATCTATGGTTTAGACCTTTAACAATTTCTAAAGTAAAGGGTAACAACACTTTTGTGCTGCAAAATCTTGAGGGGAAATATTCCACTTATCCTGTAAATGGAAGGTTTCTCAAAAATTATATTCAATACTAAGAAGGTGAAATAGCTTTCATTGTAAATACTCCGGTTTTCTTTCTCTTTCCAAAATGTTAGAGTGATATTTTTACAGCAAGGACTCCATAGCTTGAGGAGAAGGCACATGGATTTGCCGGTTCTCTACATTCTAGAGGAGAAAGCAGTCCCTAGATGGAGCCAATGTTGTAGCATTTTTTGGTTTTGATTAGATAAAATATTTCAAAAAATGTTAAGTTAGCATATGGACATAACAATAGTGAATAAAATGTTAGTTTAAAAAATATTTTGATGATGATGTCCATATCAAAGAAAATGTTAGGTTAGTTTCTCTAAAAAATGAAGGCAAAAAGAAAATGTTAGGTAGAAATAAAACAAATAAACTCTGAAAGTGAGAAAGTCCAAATGCCACTACTCTGTTTCTGCAAAATAATGGTCATGTGCAGCTTGTTTTTAAAATACCATAACCCATGACAAGTCAAAACAGTTTAATCTTGAATGTTTCATGCTTTAAATTTCATGTTATATTTAGAGAATAAATATTTGTCCAAACTGTTTAATCTTGGCAGATCAGTAGTTAGGTAGAGAATAATAAGGTGATCATCAGTTTAATCAGAGCCCTTGGAAGTTATAAGGGTAGATTTAGATAGTTTATTTTTGTTAAATAAGAAGACAGGATAAGGGTTTGCTAGCTTAAATGCACCCATTAAGTGAAGAAAAAATGATAGAATAAGCGAAGGGTAAGTAGAGAAAGGTTGCAAAAGTTTAATGGTTGATTGAACAAAATGTACATTCATCATGTTTCTATGCCCAGGAGGCAATTATACAAGGCAAATGAAGGATTACAAAGTCAAGTAATTAACTTCCCATTCATCCTCATTCATTCCTATATTCACTAATTTCCCTTTACTACCTTCATTTAGTTCATAATCATTTGTTTCCATTAAAATCCCTTTTCCTATGGTAAAAACCCTTTTTACCTAAGAAAATTAAAAACACCATGAAAACTCCCTTTTTACATAAAAACATCTTTTCCCTAAGTATTGATGAATATATGTCAAGAGCAAATAATTCTATTATGATTAGCCCATTCTTCCTTTCCATTCATATTTTTAATATTAACATTAACATATAGTACTAAATCCATAATGTTTCCCTTTTCCCGTATAAATATTAACTCCTTTATAATACCCCGAAACCCTTAGTTTTATAATAAAGCTATACATTTCATACAAATATCGCATCGCAACATCGACAGGGCCGGGGGGGCCTTTAAATATGCATATACCATAGTTTTTGTTAAAAACTATGTATTATAATTATAATTATAATTATATATATATATATATATATATATATATATATATATATATATATATATATATATATATATATATATATATATATATATATATCGCATCGGCGGGATCTGCAACCCTTTAAACATGCATATACCATAGTTTTATTAATAAAACTATGTATTAACATAGTGCATCGCATATCAGCGGATTGAAAGTTTTCCATATAAATAACCCTCCCTGCATTGCAAACTCCGATTGCGATATGTGATGGGAAGCACAGACCCGTCCCATATATATATTACATTTCAAATCATATCGCATCCGCTTCCCTCGCAGCCTCCCACTATACCATAACCCTTTTCCCATTGCGATCTCCAATTGTGATGGGATATGGACTCGACCCAGATATATATATTGCAACTCATGCCACATCGCATTCGGCCTCATTGTACGTCTTGTTCGATGCATACATCCTCTGCCTTTGCGATATCTGATCTCTGATCGCGATGAGAGCCTGGACCTGACCATACATATATTCTAGTTAACCGCCATGTCCCATATACCCTTTGTTATATGTCTTTGCGATGGGCCAACCCTTGCCTAAATCCTATAGCGATATGCGATATTAGCTGAACCCAATGTTATTATCAGCTTGGGTTAATAAAATTTCAAGTCCGTATAATTGTGTTTTGTGAAGGTTTCCTGTGTAAAATCATTTTTCAATTTAAATGTGGAAATGACCCAAAGCCTCCATTTCACCCCTAATCTGGGTTTTTACCATGATTAAGTCATTCCCGCCAGAATTAATCCCTCTATATTCCTATTATCCACTCCACCTCTATTCAGCTTTGCCCGATAATCCGAAAAGAAGATTGTTTTAACTGTTTAAATGCCATTTTCCCCTGTTTCGCCTGTTTTACACAACGTAGCTCAATAATTCGTCTGTGGCTCATTTAAGCCATATTTAGCCTCCGATATGCCCCAGAATCTTTCCGATAACCTTTAAAGCTCAGCAAAGCCATCACAAACTCCTTTGTCGCCATATTTTTTAATGAGTTTTGTGTTTTGCAGGTAAGAGGGACGTTGTTTCAGGTTTATAAACAACAAGCCTGCATAACTGTTTGAAGAACAAAATGAGCGATTTACTGTGAAAAACATAGTAAAAACTGGAATGTGCAGTCAAAATCACTCAGCAGGGTTAAAACAAATTCACGGAGGTTAAGGAATATCAGTAAAAGGATTTAATTGAGTAAATCAGCCAGCATGAGGGATACCAACAACAAATCAGCTAAAGGGGAAAAATATCAGACAATGAAGCCAGCACAGCCTGAATAAAGGGGATAGCAAGAAGCAGTTCAAACAGCTCCCCCTATCTTCTTGCCATGAAGATATTTTCCTTTCCTTGAATAAATCTTGAACAATTTTAAGATATTTGTAGTTTTATTTTTGTATAAATAACTCCTTTTCTGAATTGTAAATGGTTCGGAGTTCAAGATTCATAGCTCATTGCTTGTAAAAGTCTTTGACTATTTATACTACTTTGAACTTGGAAGCCACCTTTGAAAGAAGCTTTTATAGACACTTGATGTAATTGGTCTTTCTGGAACCTTAATACAAAGAAAAGGATTCTGAATATGGTCTTGCACAGTTTGTGTTATCCTGTAAGTTTTTCTAGTTTTTCAATCATTTTGTATTTCTTCATATGCTTATGACTTGCAGAGATATCTAGGTAGGAACAATTAGAGTTTCAATGGATTCCTATAAGCTCCTGAAGTGATCATCTATTAAGAGATTGGATTAATGCAACTATTTGTGTAGCTAATCCCTTCTAATCAATAAATCATCAACATCTTGTGTAAGCATTAAGTATACTACCTTGAATCTTCAGAACGTAGTTCAGAAGGTTTTCCAACTTATGATTTTCTGTTTTACAGTCTGGAAACTGTGATAATCATATATTTTGTTTTCTTCTACTCACCACTATTTTTATCTATATCACTATGTATTCTTTATAGCAACCCTTTGCTGAAGTATTAATATAGCCCAATGGATTAATTACATTAATTCTAAACCTGTCTTCATTCATTGTTCTTCCAAAAAACTTAAACCAAAAACCTCCAAAACAATTATTTTAGATGCTCTGGCATTGGTAGCCTGACCTACTACTATCTGAGAGGTACAACAGGCAGCTCGACAGTTAGCGTGGAGGGTATTTGGTTCCTTGGAGTAGCATGACTTTGATCCAACATAATTGTGGGGTGGGTACCTAGTCATTTAGCATGGATGGTACCTAGAACCGTAGAGCATCATGATTGCTAAGTTGGTACCTTGATGAATATTCTAGAGGGTACCTAGAGCCTTGGAGAAACCACTTTGGATCGTCACTTTGGTCATGGAGGACATGCTATCATCTGGATGCTTGCTAAGGTAGGAAATCGACCCTATGCATGTGCAAGAAAAGAAGAAGCCACCAAATCAAGATAAGTACCCATGATTTATTTATATTCTGAATCTTTAAGTTATGAGCATGATTTATGATACCATGGATTTTTGAGCTAACCTGAGGATATGTTTAGTTTATGATGATTTTATTTATGCACTAACCTAGTTGTTGTAGGAATTATGGAAAATTATAAGTTCACTACAAACATAGAATACCAATGAGGCATAATTTACAGTGTGCAAAAGCGAATGATTTTAGGAATAGGACCATTGTGGGACACTAGCACCAATGGAGCCAACTGAGCTCCATAAGCATGTGGTGACTGATTGATGGTATTAAGGTAGGGATATGTCGTGGCTTTGAGACCTCTTTGATGTGAGGAACAATAGGAGGAGGTGATTGAATTGCTTGAGGGCCTAGGATGTAGAGAAGGGAAGGCTGTAAAACAATTTTTTTCTGGTCATGAGCATAACTGAGTGGAATCAGAAGCACACTGGGGTATTCGTAGAAAGAATGAGTTGGGAACTGTTCGCTAAAGGAACAAGGAGAACAATGTAACAACATCAAACATTGGATGCAGGGATCACTCTAGAGAAAGGGAACAATATAGGTTGGTTTAAATATATCAGGCACCAAAAGAATGCAAAAAGGAGCCATTGGAAAATGGCTAAATGATAAATTAATGATTACTGAGTGGCTAGGTGAGCCATTCTATTGTAAAATTTGAAACGAGTTGTACATATAAAGCTATACATCAATTGTGTTTATTCTTTTAAGTAGTTAATCTTATTGTATATGGTCATTAGACACCGAGGATGGTGTTCCTCAAAGGGGGATTGGTTTTTGACAACCCCGGTTATCATTTTCATCTATTTTAAATTAAAACTAATATATGCACATGGACTAAGTCAAAAGGACAAATGATTCTAGGGATGAGGTTGACATATTGCTTGAAATGGATGGAAAGCAATGGGAAAAAAGGAAAAATGGCATGGGGATAATATGTCTGCAAGACTAACCAGTAATGATTGGGCCAATTAACACCACAAAAATCAGAGGCTTGAGGACATTTAGAGTTATGTTGATTGGTCAAAGGAAATAGTACTAGATTGGAAAGTAACCACTTAGAAATATATTCGAACAAGGAAGGATCGAACCCATTGGTGGGAGGAAGGGGGAAAGATTATCCTAGTAACCTTTTGAGGTAGTAGGGAGCTTAGATTGGTAACTCTTTGAGGTAGCACAAAGTTTGGTTTGGTAACTTTTGGAGGCAACGCAGAGCTTAGTTGTGTCCTGAGAGAAACCTCCTTACGCCCTTGAATCTAGCTTGGGGGTGACTGATGCACAAGAAACCTAGTTGTAATAATCTATGGTTGGGAGGAGAACCATCATCCTTGATGCAATTGTTATTTTCAATTGACTTAAGTGTCCCTCCCACGTCAATTTATACAGTGAATCTTCTTGTTTACTCTAGTTTAAATCGAAATAATGTTGTAGTATACTAGCCATATTATGTGCCATCATTGTTCATGTATATCTGGAAGATGATTGTGTAAAATTAGTAGTTCCAGTTATTGATTTATACAAGTCTTCTATTTTTTCCATTGCTTATCAAGTGCACCTAGGAAGCTAAGTCAGACACAGGTTTTTAGTTTTTAGTTTTATTTTTGTGTTTTACTTTCTTTATAATCCGACAAAAAGTGTTCAGGGCTTAGGGCTTACATTTGGAACTCTCAGGTGTAGTGTATCTGGTATTTATTCTATTTTTTCATTTGTGTGGGTTCTTTTGATCGTGGTGTACAAAGGTCATATGATTTTATTTCATTAGTGCTTTCTATTCTTGAATTTGCCTCCTCTGTTTATGTTCCCATTGAATAGTCATATTTTTTATTACCCTATTTACTTATCTATGTCCTATTCTCATTGATACTTTGCGTGAATTGTGGATTCGAGATTGGGTTTGTTGTACACATGTAGGCAATTTGTTCATTCAAATTATGTTTTATTGTTCCCATTTGTGTTTTAGGTTTTTTCTAAATTAAATCTTTATTGAAATTGTCTTTTTGAGTTAAAGTTATCGTACTTACTTTGATAAGTAAAATTTGAAAAGAGCATCTGAGCCTTCTTTGAGCAGAAAAATTTGGATGAGAATGAGCTCAAATATCGTGTTTTAGTTTACGATAGGCATTTAAAACTTTTTTGTTATAGTAGATTTCGAGTGGAAGTTTTTGTATGAGAATAACATTGCAACATGGATGAAAATTAATACACACACACACACACACACATATATATATGTATATGTATCTTGGATAAAGGTTACTGGGATTTAGGTAACTCCATTGTCCTCCGAAATAATATTCACTTTGTTGGAGAATACATTTTCCAGTTGTTCTGAGTATTATGGCATATCCTAGAGAGAAATGATGTTCTACAAGATTAGCTTTAAATTTGAATCAAATGGAAAGTTAGTCTTCCCAAAAACCTATGTGATTCTATATGTCATAATACATTATAAATTAGTATTGAGGACGAATGTAGACAAAATCTTATTGTATGTCAATAACTATGGAGCTATCGAAAACAATCATTACTCATTGATGAGATATATGCATGTCCAACTAAACTCAAGGGTAGTTACCATATGCTTAGGTATGGATGTTGAAAAATAGTCAATAAAAGAGATAGTTATAATGCTACCCTCTTAGTCATGTGGATATTCATTTGAACAATAAAGTAGATCTCATGTAGAATTTAAGATAATGCTTCCGAAGATATTGAATGTTACTAAAATAGTTATCCATATGAATTCTTAGATGCATGTGAGGATGGTATGTTTGTTGGCTCCATGGTTTGAGTTCTTTCATGTAGGTCGGTTCCAAAAGATTATATTGGTATGTGCGGTTTCAAATGAGTACGCAATAGATCTGTGGACAATCATGTGAAGGTATACATTATTGTAATGAAATTTTACGCTTAACACTTCAACAAATAGCTATTATCCATGCAAAATATACAAGGCCTTATATAGGCCTTTACTATCTATTCCAACCACAACTTAGATGTAATCAATTATTCAACACTAGAGAAGTCACATATATTACATAATCAACAAGATAAGCAGTAATTCTTTCAAATTTGTTTGCACAATATTCATATTTCCTATCGAAGATAAAAATTGTATCCATACACAAGATATAAGGTTAAGTTGTTTTGTACATTTTATAATTGGTGTTTGATTAGATGCTTTTGTTCAATCACCATAGGCAACATTCATTTATAGTGCCTAAAATAAAGCAAATATTGTTGTTAACCATGAATTTCAATAAATGAATGGTTGTAAGAATCAGTCCCTGCAAGATAATGATACAATTGTTGGGTTGTGGCATTATTTGTTAATTTTCTCCATTTACATATAATCTAGTTCCTTTGTACATTAGTGGTAATGGAATGTTTTCCTATCTATTTGGAGAAAAGTGACTTGGAAATAGGGAATCGTTCCAATAAATGTGGGGAAGAAAGCAAGCAGTTAGCATATGAAATTCATGTCATGACTTCATTTACAAAAATACATATATGAATTCCTTGTTAATTACTTTTATTTCCTATGTTAGACTATGTTCTAGATAAAATTTAGCTCATGCTATTTACCTTGATTCTACATTGCATACAACTATGTGCGCCATCAAATTGGAGAGTTGTTCATGATGTAAATAAAGAAAATGCTTGTGTGAACTGGTATTGATGGGAGATAATTAAAGAAGAAAATAACGTAGTAAGAAATAAGTGGAAGGAGAGAGAGATCTCTTTGCAATATTGTAGGCTAATTTCATGATATAAATAATTTCTCCCTGAAGTCAGAAAAATTGAACTACGGAGAGGTATTAGGAAAATATCATACCCCATTAAATAGTCTTAAACCCAAAATATGAGGAATTCAATAAAGTAAAATGAATCTTGATTCAATATCTAGAATACATATAGTCAAACATTAACTTTACCATGGATGTAGAGTGTTGGTTGAGCATTGAGAAACAATGATTATTGATTGGTATCAAAACCATTTATTTAACTAACAAATGGCTTTGGAAAAAATCCAATTACAATTTAGGATATATTTATGGTAATTGTATCCATTTACACATTGTAGGTGATAAACAATTCCTTATGTGTAGGCTATTGAGATTTTTTGTCATTAATGTTAAGTCGAGAGGATTGTGCATGAAGTTCAATAAACCAAGGCATTCAAATCCATTTCAATTGATGAGACTCTTTATACATGTGTGAAAGATTATTTTGAGAAGAGGGTTGCAGTAACATCATCATTAACGCCCACGGGGCTTTGGATTGATGGTGAATGGGTGCGTTGTTAAGGCACTCCTTGCGATAGGTCACTGGTTCAAATCCCCCGCAGGTACTTAGGTTAGTCTTTAAAAAAAAAACAAACAAACAAACAAACATCATCATTAACAACTTCATCGTCTGGCACAGTTGTTCAGGAGACTTGGTTTAGTGATGTAGAGTTTTGTAAGCAAGCTAAGATTTGGTATGGCCTATCAAAGACAATGGAAGAATAAACTACATGAAAGGAGAAGGGTATCGACATGATTTTGCATCCTACTCTAAACAAAAGTTTCACTGTAATTATAAAATTTATGAATGGTTTTTTGACATATCCAAACATGGC
Source organism: Pinus tabuliformis (assembly GCA_031772625.1). Lineage (NCBI taxonomy): Eukaryota > Viridiplantae > Streptophyta > Pinopsida > Pinales > Pinaceae > Pinus > Pinus tabuliformis. The sequence continues at coordinate 1,289,329,127 of CM062804.1, read as the reverse complement.
ATTTAGAGGGGAGAATTTGAAGGATGTAGTATAGGCACATACTCTTGAATATGATAGATTTGAGCACAAAAAAATAAAAAAAATAGACCTCAATTGCATAATGGCTCCCAGGGAGTCGGTTCACCTTAGTGATCACTCACTTTGGTTATCTTTCGGTAAGGAGGGGTTTGTTACATATTTCCTTTAGGAGTTATTTTTCCTTGGTTTTTGTCACTATCTTTATAAGAAACAATGTTGCTTATAAACTATTGGAGGGAATTTACATTGTTTTAGTTATCATATTGGTTACAATAATCTTATCACATTATGAAATAATTTTAAAACTTTGTTATTTTCTAGTAAAAAATACTTTTCTTCTTTTGATGGTTTAGTTTCCCAAATGGCAGACTATCGAGGAAAACAATTGTTTATAGTTGTAATTGGTGACTTATTTAGACTTTTGATCCATTGAAATGTTTCATTTTTCAACATTTTGTAATCAAGGAGATATTTTATGAGATCTATTTCAGCACAGAATTGAGAAAAAGTAAATAGACCTTATTGAATTCACTCATTATCTATTTTTTTAGAAATTCCTAGAGTATTCCCAATGTCTTCGAAAATATTTTGATTCCAAAAAGGGAGAGGTAAATTTGGAAGCCACACCCATAGTTAAATTTTTTTAATGACCATTGTTGTGGGGTCAAATTTTGGAAATCATGGAGTTATGAAAAAGCATGCTCTTCCCCAGAACGAGGGTCCTTCATTCAGAACTATTTCAAAATCCTCCTGGGAATGTTAAGCTAGACAATGAAAAATCCTTTAGATCAAAGATAGATGTCAAAATATTTTGTTCAGGCTATGAAATTCCATTGATGAAATGCATTTATTTTCGGCTAGGACCCATTGAATATACATATGATAGCTCTTGAATGAAGGAAAGAAAAAAGATGGTTTACCTATAGGTTTTTAATGTCCAAGGATGGAATAACATCCACCTTCTTCATAATGTACAACCCTGGGATGGAGGATGGTTGTTCCATTTTAACTTTATCTTTTCTGCATGTTGCATCCTTTTATGTTGATGAAGCAATTGAGGTTCTAGAGGCTATATCCCCCCCACACTGTCTCAACACAAGAAACAATGTAAATTCTTGAGATATGCCATAAAAATTTAGTTGTAGATGGTCCCATAATTTTTTTCCTTCATATATGAGGTATTATAGAGCTCCTAAGATCCCTAGACACTACTCAAGAATTTATTTTATGAGCACCACATTTTTTTCCTCTTGTATGTAAATCTCAATGGAGCTCCCCACGAGATTTTTTACCAATATTTGAAACCCCTTCGATCCAGGTTGATTGTATTCACTACCCCTTTTCCCACCATCTGAAGACTGATCTAAAATGAGGGTTTTTTAGGGGATAAATGATGGGATCTCCCCAAAACCTGAGTGGTTAAAGGACCATGAGACCCTCAAACTCCAAGATTTAAAGTAGAGCTCTTCCAGAAGTGAAATCTCTTCATGATAGAGTGAGATGGGTGATTTTGGGGAAAAGGATTTCATTTTGCATTGGTGGTGGTGGTCATGGAAGTGAAATAGGGTTTCGACTCTCACTAATATTCTTGTCAACCACCCAAAGATTATATATATATATATATATATATATATATATATATATATATATATATATATATATATATATATATCTAAACAAAATGGTAATGATTTTATATTAATATCAAGCTAGTTTCAAGGTGAGTTCCTTTTATAATATCAACTCGATTTTCATATTTTGAGCACATACATATAAAAAATAACCCTTTTGCCTACTACACTTATTGCATACTACAAATCTAAATTGCTATTGTCTAAAAGCCTTCCAAAAAACTCCCAAGACTAATACATATCTACATACATCATTTAGAGTGAACTAGACAACATTACTCGAACTAGATTATGGATTTACTTCATCCCCTTCACCATCAACATGCAGGTTTTGGCCCTGTACAGAAATTACCTGTAAACAAATTCTTAAAAAAACAAAAAATATATAGGCAAGAAATACAAAACAAATACATAGATATTTTTCCCTAGATTCCAAAACTGGGACTACCATATTTATTCTTCATTAGATTCTTTTCAATGTTAAAATATATATACATGCAGAAGAATTCGTAATCCCCGATCCATTAACCCTAGATTAGAACATAATCATAGTTCCCTTGACCAAATCTACAAGATAGCATGGGCAGAAAACCATCATGCCCAAAACCATGTGCAAAACTCATGCATAAAAACATAGGTATGTTCACCCACCTAATATGCATGTGGGGCTAGTTGTGGAAATAATATAACACACACCCAACATTTTCCCACTTGTTGTTTTCTTTCCACACAGGGGGTCACAATAGAGCTTAGTCTTTGGTCCATCCCTACAACGATCATTGTTTATCTACACCAAGTAAACTTCTCAGTGCTCATAGACTTTGTTAATGCATCTGCAAGATTCTTCAAAGTGTCAACCCTTACCAACAACACCTTTTTGTCCTCAACCATATCCCTCACAAAGTGATACTAAACATCAATGTGCTTTGTCTTTGGGTGATAAGCGGGGTTCTTTACCAAGAAAATTGCACTTTTTCTGTCACAGTCTATCCTTATAGCTCACTGTACTAACACCATACTTGAACATAATATCTGCAACCAAACTTATTCCTTTCTTGCATGAGTGGTTGCCATGTATTCTGCATATATAGCTGAATGTGTCACTACAAATTGTCTCTTACTCATCAAACTGATTGCACCTCCAAATAGTTTAAACACATATCCTCTTGTAGATCTTCTCTAATCCAAATCTCCAGCCCATTCTGCATCAACAAAGCCACGGGTGTCCAAAGCTCTGTCCAATCCTAGTATTCCTTGGTAGCACAAACCATAATCACTATTGCCACGCAAATACCTGAAAACTCACTTCATTGTTGTCCAATGCTCCTTCCCTGGTTTTGACATAAACCTGCTCAATACTCCCACTGCATGTGCAATGTTTGGTCTAGTATAGACCATCACATACATCAGGCTACCGACTGCACTTGCATATGGAACACGAGACATTTTCTCTTCCTCCTCTTATGTCTTGGGACACTGTTCAACATATAACTTTACACCTACATGAATAGGAACCTTCACCGATTTACTATCTTGCATATTAAACCTTTGCAGTATTGTCTCAACATACTTCCTCTTAATGGTTTGCAGATTTCTGTGGTGTGGTATTTGAGGTTCTTCAGCTTTAGTTGAGCATGCAAGCAAGACAAACCTCCACATCTGCCTTGAGGACACTAAGGTCATTTCCAATGAAAAACATCATTTTAAGCGTAAAGTGCGGGAGGCACTTGAAATCATCAAACACCCACATAACCTCAATAGGGAGGGAGGCTTCAAAGTTAGCAGAAATTGGATTTCCCTTCTCACCCCCATTGAATAGAAGGCTCTCCCTTTCACATCACCCTTACCATTCTTCATCATGCTCGCCCTCCATCCCCTAACGCTCACAATTACTCCCTTATCACATTCCCCTCACCTCTTAAATTTCCCTTTCACCCTCTCATGCCTCCCACACCGTGGAATTTCAACCCCTTTACCCCACCTTTTTTGAAACCCCTTCCCATCTTTGACCCTATCGTAGGATAAACCAACTCCACCCCTATCCTAACCATAAAAATAATATTTAGCAACATGAAATAATTAGTTTATATTATAGCATCATGGCTTTATATTAAGTATAATCAAGATTCAATTTAGAATACATTAGCAATAAGCCAATAACATAGGCATAAAAATCAAGAAGCAAAATATTAGTATAATAATATATTAACACTTCTCTACAAACATAATCTATTAAATTGTAATTTAATAAGAATAAAATAAAATAAAACAAAAAAAATCACAAATTTTAAAATCTAATCTTATTACAATAAACATATAGGTAGGATTATAATTAATAACATCTTGAACTAATTTATTAAGTATATTATAATGATTATAGATATATTAATAAAAATAGGTTAACAATAATTCCATTAAAGCATTATTATAACAAAGTAAGTATTATAGGAAAATTTATAAAATAAAATAAATAAATAAATTATTAATAACAATATAATAATAAAGAATTAAAATAAAAATCAATCTTGAACTGGTCGGCTTCCCAACCTTACAACTCACTTGATCATATTTATAGCTCCCGTTTCTATTCTTTGTAAATTAGCCCTGATCAGTCGTGTTCTAGCCTTGAAACGTAACATTGGCTTTAGAGGTAATGTGAATTCTTCCCTAGATTTGAAGGAGGATAAATGGAACATGGTTGTAAAAAAAAATTGAGAGGCACTTGGTTAGTGTCCAAGGAATTTGGAAAGCGCATGTGTGAAGAAAAATAGGGTGGGTCAATAATTAATATTTCATCCATTAGTGGTTTGTGGCATGGGTAATTACCTAGAGGACCTGCATATCCAGCCTCTAAGGTGGAAATAATTGTGATGAAAAAGGTTATGGAATTGGAGCCTGAGATGTAAAATACTCGTGTTAATGGTGTAGTACCATGACTCATTAGATCTAAAATTATCGATGGCCTGATGGAGGAATATTGGTTGAACATTTTGGAAAGAAAGGTTGTCCCTCTACAAACATGGGGAGGGTGGTATTGATTTTTGTTCTTAATAAATAGACCAAGTAGTTCTACGGGAATATAAATCAATTTCATGCTCATAATTTTGTATCGAATTATGTGGGGGGGGGGGGAAGGGTAGGTGGGTGGGGGAGATACAACTCAAAATGTGACAAACCCAAAAATTTTAAATTTTGTTACAATGACCTATTTTTATAGTAAATTTCCAAAAAAATTGCACTAGGGATTATTTTGATGTCATTTTGTTTTTCTTATTATGCTTTTGTGTTATAACACTAGTTAGTTATTAGAGACCCACGCAGTCTCGAGAATAGGAAATGAGATCCCCAACAACAATAGGGCAATCCAATAACACCAACAATTGGCAAAAAGCAAGGAATCCAAGGAGGTGCAACAACTGTGGAAAATGAAGAAAGGAGAATAATAGAGAGCTAAATGCAAGTTGTAGTAGTTAGTTATGGGGTCTTGCAAGCAAAGCCTAGGACGCTCATGTGAGAAGAAGAGAGATGGGGCCTTGTGACCACGAGGCTAGGGCTCCCATAGAAAGAAGAGTATGTGCACAAAGAGGGAGCAAAGAGTAGGGTAGAGGTTAGTGTGCAATCTACAGTTTAACATTATTATGATTGTGCAATATTAGTACAAGAAAGCATGGATTTCCAACTGCACTTGGCTTGGGACAAGCCAACGATTTGTGTTGGGAGCATGTTGGAGCCCAAGTGTGATTTATGCTACATAAGGGTGAATTTAGGTTAATTAGAAGGTTGAATGTAAAATGAAATGTAAATGTAAATGCAATGAAATGAAATTCAAAGGCCAAGTAATATGAATTTATAACAAAAGGAAAAACAATTGATATATTTTCATTGAAATATTAAAATATTCCCCTCTAGTTTCATGAAAAATTTTAGGTTTAGGGTTTTTTGTGAGGCATGGGATGGGATTCCAATTTTTATCTTTACTGGAGCATTCCGTAGGGTTTTGAGGATGTATGAGAAGAGCTTGTAAGAAAACACAACCTCCCTATCGTCGTGGCAATGAGGGATTCATGTTATGTAAATTATTTATTTTATTAATGAAATGAGCAATCCAGATTCCAATGTCTAGTATTTGCAGTAGTTTGTTTCATTTGCAACAATTTGTGTATAATGTAATTTTATTGTTTTATTTGTTATTAGTTTCATTTTTTGTCCCTGCATTGGTTTTTTTTTTTGGTTTCTGCAATTCATTTATCTTTTCTTTTTTTGGCCCTCCTTTCTAGAGGGTAAATTTTTTCCAAACAATTACATAGAGTTGGTAGCCATGGTGCATAATTAAAAAATTGTCGAGATATTACTTTTTGAGCAACAATTTAGAGTTAAATTTAATTTTTAGATGATATATTTGTTTTATTACTAATTTATATGCCTAATTATGTGTTAATTTATACAATGACATGCATTTTATATTTGTGTTCATAATCATGAGTGGAAACACTGTATCTGAATTTGTAAGAATTGATATGGATGAAGGATCCATCTCTGCAGGAGAGAATATTCCATAAATTAATTTAATGATATTAAATAAACTAGGGAACTCTCTAATAATACAAGTAGGGGGATGTATTAAATAAATTAATGAGTAGGTGTTCCTTGCTTTCTTAAGCCAATAATTGAGATGGTTGCTTTTTACCTCTTATTGAGATTTCACTAGAGAAGTGAAGAGTTAAGTTATTAGGTTTTTGTTTACATTTTTTTATATATCTTCTTTTTGTTTTGCAAGTGCATTTTCCGTATGTCAAGTTCAACATTCCTTGAATTTTCATCCCATGAATCATGAAAATTACATAGGTATATTAAAGAGAAAGGTAATTATAAAAAATATTATTATGGTCTATGTCCAAGTATGAAAATGATGATATATGACCAAATGAGATAATGATTATGATGATTAACATCTATTGATACCATAATTGGTATATCAACCCTTATGAAAGCTAAGAGATTACTTGTATTTCTTTAATTTTTTTTATGTGATCAAAAAACATTAAGATAAGTGTTCTAACATCACTATAGTTATGATGATTTGGAATTTTAGAGAGGATGATATCTAATTTGGGTATACTCAAGACACTTTAGGAGAAAGTCGTTTTCCCCTCTCTCAGTGCCATAAAGATGAAAAATCCTTTTGTCCTATTGTGTTTTCCGTATTCTCCAATATTCTCTTTAAATTCAAATGTAAAAATATTTTTTACATTATAATTTTTTTGCAAAATTATTCTTCATTCCCCAATAATTTAGCTAAAACGACCTCTTTATGACATCTCTCCTTACGTGCAAGTGGTTGCAATTCTTGCCATCCATTCTACTTATGTTATTCTTGTACATAAATATATAGTGATATTATTCCTTCAATAAAAAATATACTCAATTCTAAAATAGGGAAAATATAATATATATTACTTTTTGATGCTAAATTTTAATATTTTATAAAATTTTATTTTTGATTCTCCTCCTCCTCCTCCTCCTACTATTACTACTACTATTATTATTATTATAATAAAATTAAACAACTACGTGGGTTACCCATTGGACTCGCATGGGACTATTCTCATTACTACTGAGTAAAAGTTATTTAAAAATGTACCATTTATACTTTCAAATTATTTGAATTATAAAAATACATATAAATTAAACTAGGAAACCAAATTGTATGACATTGACATCAACTTCACCTAGCACTATGAATGATAGAGTGTAGCACAATTTACATACAACCTTTAAAACTATATTCTTATTTGATTATATATTTTCAAATAAAGATCATATTTAAAAATTTTAAATAATGGCCCCATAAAATTTGAAAATCACGAATCTTTCAAATTTTCAAAATATCTTCGTCCATATCTAAGTACGGGCTTTATTTTTTTAACTCCTCGAAAAAGCGCATGCAAGTTGTCATACGTGGAAGCCAACTAAGAAGAGTCAAGGCAATCCGGGCTTTATGTTATAGACCTGGATATAATGTGCCGGGTACACAATAAATATGGCCTCTTAAATAAGCTCCGCTGTCTAACATTTTATATTACATGAATTTTCTAATAAAATAATTAGGATTCTAGCACTCCAAGGCAACCCGTGAGCTTTGTAATTTGACTTATAACGGTTCCATTTTATCGTAAATTGACTTTCGAACATTTGGAAGTGCATAAGTAAATCCGTGGTGTAACTAACTCCAATGTGCAAACATATCCCACCATTTTCCTGCTCATCTCATTTCGATATATTCCGTTCGAGGTCTGCGTGTAGGTGCTTTATAAGTGTCATTGGTGGTTGCACAAGCCGTTGCAGTTTCAGTCGTTGCTCTTGTGAATCCGTTGCAGTAAAAAAAGCGGGTTTAAAGTCTGACTCCAAGAAAAGATTTAGAGAGAACCTCCCTGCATTCTTACAACATGAATGCGAAGAAGCATTGGACTAGTATGTTCATAAAATCCAATTCGTCCACCTCGTTAAGCAATCAATTGCCCGAAACATCTGATTCTTCAGCGATGAGGTTGCGATATTCTGAACTAGGTAAGAAATAGTCTAAACGTAATCTAGTTTGCCTAGTTGCCAGTTAGATAGGTTGCTACTTCATTAAGATTTAGACGCATTGATATAATGGGGTTCCGCTCATATTTACACGCAGTGTCATAACCATTTTCTTTTGTGAAAGTTTGTGACATTATGATCCTTCAACAGCTTTCATGGTAATTCGAAAACCCTTTACTCAAGGGTATTAAACGTTTTACCTGGTTATGAAAATCTACGAATAAACGAAGATCATTGGACAACTTCCTTGAAACTCAATTTATAATCACAGCTAGGGTTTTCACATATGTACATTCCGGTTTGCATCTACTGGTTCATTTCAATACTGAACTTCATGTTTCAATACTGACGTTCATGACAAGGTTATATTTGTATTAATTCTAAATTTTGTGTTTTCATTATAGTTATATATTGAGAGTTACATTATAATTTTCTTTTATCTCTAGTGATATTATGAACATTTGGCATTAGAGCTACTGGAACTTACTAAATTTATGACCAAACTATTCACTAGAGATCTCAATTCTTCAATCTCTTGAAGAGTTTGATTTCTTCCTCATGTTTATCTTGTCTCCTCCCCTTAGCACAGGGCCCATCACATTTGGCATTAGAGTTACTGGAACTTACTAAAATTATGACCAAATTATTGACCAGAGATCTCAATTCTTCAACATCTTGAGGAGTTTGGTTTCTTCCTAGTGTTTATTTTGTTTCCTTCCCTTAGCACAGGGCACAACCACCACTAGTGAAATTTGATCCTGGGTCACCTTTCTGAAATGGCCAAACCTCAACCGATTGTGCTAATAAAAATTGACATCATTAATCACCTCTTTAATCCATCAAAATTACATATAAAAACGCTATTAATCTCCGCTTCTATGACATCCCAAAACATCTCTAATCTCCCTTCTATGATTATGGTTAATTTTATAAACATCATTCTTTTGAAAAATTTATATGTTTCTAACTCTGTATGTTATGAATTTGTTTTGATTAATTTTTAAACATATTTTGGCCATCTATGTCAAACGCAAGTCGCGCATTTATCCAAATAGAGTTTTGACAATTGTTTAGAGTAATCTATTTTGCATGCAACAGATGAAACATCACATAATTATGGGTTAGAAAGGGAGACGAGCCAGCCCAAAGGGAGGACCAGATGGAATCCAAAACCAGAGCAGATCCGGATCTTGGAAGCTATTTTCCAATCTGGAGTGGTGAGCCCTCCAAGAGAAGAAATAAAAAGAATCAGAGCTCAGCTAGAGGTGTTCGGGCAAGTTGGAGACGCTAATGTGTATTACTGGTTCCAGAACAGAAAGTCCCGATCAAAGAGAAAGCCGCGACTGCCAGCTGCACAAAGATCTAAATCTAGGACCCAATCTGGGACGCTATCTTCAACTTCGTCTACATCAACATCAACATCGGTTCATTCTAAAACTACCACAGAAATTTCTAATAGTGCACCCAGTTCCATGCAAAAGAACATTGGAGATCAATATTTCTCTCCTTCCCCACCCACTGGTGATCAATATTGCTTCTCTTCTGCTCCGCCGGTTTATTCATCTGCAGGCAATCATTATAATCTGCATACATCAACATCTGTTCCGTATGAAACTTTGCCGAACCCTTCTAATTGTGCACCCAGTGCCATGCCCGATAACATTGGAGATCAATATTGCTTCTCTTCTGCTGCCCCAATTGGTTCCTCTGCGGGACATCATAACGATCTGCGTACAATGAGTTATAACATGCAAGCAATAGGTGCTGCAGCAGCAGGAACTCAAAGCATATTGAACGAAGGTACATGTGTCACCACAGGATCAAAATTATTTTGTTGTCTTGACATGAAGCTGCAAACGTTCATGTCAATAAGTTCTCTGATATTAATCTTGGTGTGCAGGAATAGGAATTGGAATTGGAGGCGTACAAGATGGCTCGGTCATTAATCCTAACCCATCAATAACTGTATTCATCAATGACGTCCCAACTTCAGTTCCCTCAGGCCCTATAAATTTGAGGGATTTCTTCGGGGCTGATGCCTTTCTTTTCGATTCCTCTGGCGAGTCTGTTCTAGTTAATGAATTTGGATTCGCAAGCCTGGACGCTGGAGCTACGTATTTCTTGGTATGCTATATATAATTCTCCTCCTCTTCTTTCTATATGCAGTATCAGCATAAGTTCAATTATATCTCACTTTTCGTGTGCGCGCGTTTGCTTTCCACTTTTGCAGATATGAAGTCTCTTTTATCAAAGGTTTCGGACTATTCCCAATGACAGACTATTGCTTCTAGGACTATTCTATCTTGGGGTAACTCGTATAGCTCGAAGTTTGATATGTTGCACCTATGTTTTTCATGAATTTGTTGCAGTGTACTGCAGGATCAAGATCATAGTACTGCTGATTGCGTGCTTTCAGTAATTCCACACTATTCAACTATTCTTATGTTATTACAAAATATCCCACATGTTCGTGTGAGATATGCAAGTGTACATACATACTTCATTAGTAGAAGGTTAACTGTCAGGTTACTGTGAAGAGTAGTCCATTCGTTTTAGGATGTAGGAAGATTCTATGTCCATCTCCCTATGCCAGAGGCGTGCCGATTTCTGGGTACTGTTGTGCTTTTGCAAGCATGTATGAAATTTCACTGAAAAAGTAAGCGGCCTATTATTATATGGTGTATAAATTGGAAGCTATCGGCATTCGTGATTAAAACTGTCATTGTTACTGGCTGTCGAAATCATCCGGTTTTTTAAGAAATAGTTTACGTTTAGAATTCCCAAACAGTTGTCAAATAGCTTATTTTTTTTTTCGACATATCGGTTTGCAAAGTATGGTGACATTGTTTTCATTAAAGCCTTGATGTGTGGTTGTAAAGATTTTGTAAGTTGGTTGGTCCCATCGCTTCTATTATCCAATTAAAACTTTACTTGTGCATTTCCTAGATTTAATGTTTTAATGGTATATAAGTTGGTTTTCTTTTCTAATTCAAGATATCCGTTTGCAAAGTATGGGGACACTGCAACCATATGAGTGTGGAGTCCTTAAATACTTGTAAGTTCGATCCGTTTGCAAAGTATGGGGACACTGCAACCATATGAGTGTGGAGTCCTTAAATACTTGTAAGTTCGATATGCCTTTACCTTAAAATGTTTTAGTAAGCTGTGAATCTTTGGCCAAATCATTGCTCCCTTGCTTACACCTAACTTAATGATAGTGTGAGGATGTAATTGAGGTGTAACATTCCTTTTGGGCGAAGGATGATTAGGTTGGCTCCATCAAAGAATTTTTAATATTTAGATCTATCCACCTAACTTAATGCTAATGCTGTGTGAACATGTAATTGAGGTGTAACATTTTTTATTTAGATCTACCCACCTAACTTAATGCTAATGCTGTGTGAACATGTAATTGAGGTGTAACATTCTTTTTTGGCCCAGGATGCTTAGGTCGGCTCCAATAAAGAATTTTTAATATTTAGATCTATCCAATATGGGATATGAATATTTCTTTTGAAGATAAAGTTTTTATTTTTAGTTTTTTTATTAATATGTATTATTTTGTAAAACACTTATACTGGGACGAAAGATTTATTTTATAAAATATTATATTTTTGATATTCAAATTAACTAAGAGATAATACAAGGTAGAATTTTTTGATCCATTAGCCTTATATTATTTATTTATTATTTTAGTCTAATTAAGATAAAAATTCTTTCTTATTTTTCCACATTTCCCTACTAAGGGCTAATAATAACTTATAAGGTATCCTTATATACCTTAGTAAATCATTACTCCATTTTCATGTGTTTGATATGAATTATCCTCTTCAACATTAGAAAGAACACAAAGAAAAATCCTAAATCCTTTTCCAAAGCCTCTTTTGAAGAACTTCCGAAGTTTGAATGTAGTTATTTCAAGTTCATCAAACAAAGGGTCTAGCTTTTGATGCCTTAATTGTCCACAAGAGATTTAGTAACATGGTCTTATGAGCAAGAATTCCACTAAATTGCATAGAAAATTGTTATTAATAAACTAAATCATCATCTTCTTTTTATAAATAAATATAATTTAGATCTAAGATCTATTTGTATAAAAACTCATTTTTCATAATAATATCTACTGTATTCTAGCATCTTAATTTCCTTCAAACCACTTTTTCATAAACTTCCTTATTTTGAATTGTATCATTAATTAAGTGTAGAATTCCTTTCACTTGTGAACAAAAAGGTATTGACTACCAAACACTAAAAAAAATGAGTAATTATACCAACTTTATGACAACGAAATAGAAAATATAATAACTACCAAATATATCAAAATATAAGATTTATTTACAATCTCTTTAAATAAAATAAATAATAATAAGAAAACAATGAATATCAAAACAGATAAACAATATGAAAACAGTTAATATCAAACCTATAATTTTTGCTTTCACCATCATAATCAACCTTCATCATATTAAATCCACCTCCTAATGCAAGTACATAGTGCCCACATGATCATATTAAAACCACCCCCTAATGCAAGTACGTAGTGCACACAATGCACCTAATATTTAGAATAGGCAGTATAATTTTAATTTAACTCGACGTTTTTACACTTATCAGCTAAATGCTAAAATCCTCTAACAACCTCTGGTTTTATTGTAGTAACAAGCTCTAGTTTCATTGTAGTTACGCTCTGATGGTTATAATTATTTTATCAAATAAAAAATCACGATGTTTGTTCGAATATCTTTCAGATGCAGATACAATTTAATTAAATCAAACATAAATCCTTAAGAAAAAATTTGAATCCTTTTATAGGTGGTAATGAAATTACTTACGCATATTCTATTTATTTTAATGGAAAAATGGTATCCATGCACTATTAATGAACAGTACACGTACAAACCAAACAAATTCGTATAACCTTTTTAGATGTGTAGCCCTTAAAATCTCTCTCACAATTTATTATAGCTTTCAAAATGTATTTCACAAAATTTTACATCATTTGAGAGTAATAAAAATAAAAGTGAACCACATCATGAAGAACCATAAAAGCACTCCTAAGTTAGAGTATGAGTGACGATTGAACTTATTTTGCATTATTCTATCATAGCAATACCGTCATCTTGTTGATGTTGTCTTCATAATGTATTAGCTTCTTAGTTTAATTCACTAAAAATATGAATAAAGTATATAAATTCATAAAAGAAACTACAACTTTGTGGAGAGAATTCCTCATAGGCTTGAATTGAATATTATGAACAATAGAAAAATCATGCAGGTGAATGTAAGTTAATAATGTTCTCCCACGACATGTTAGTGACATTGCAAAAGTAGAAGAACAATAATATAAGAAATTGAAGAGATTATTGAAGGTAATTTCACAATAAAATTAAAGATAGTGTAAGAATATGAAATGAAAGAAATTGAGTTAACATTTTAAAAATATTCATTTTTTATTTAATGAATTTGTATATGATTATGTTAAATTTATGGATTTTCATACTCAATGTAATTCATATGGTCAAATGTTCACATCATTCAGGTGTTGAGTAGCAAAATGATGAAATTTGCCTAAAAGAATCATCTCCAAACATTTTTCCTACGTTCAACCATTATTTATATATATATATATATATATATATCTTTGAAATTACAAGACCATAAGTTGGTATAGGGTATGAGAGTCTTAACATAATCAAACATTTTTTTTCTTTTTTCCATTTAGATTGTATAGAATAGTGTATATTACCGGAATGCGTTTTTTTTAAATGTTTAACGTGAAAAAAAGTTATGGCATGAATTAAAGAAATATATATTTTAATAATATAATAGATGCCAAGATGGATATAAATTAAAATTTGTCATCAATTTTTTTTTAATTATATATTTACAATTTGTATAGTTGATATTATATCTATGTATAGTTACATTGACAATGGATTTGTGTACCTTGTATAAAATTAATGTGACAAATAGAGATATTGATTACCACTTAGAAAATTGGATGTTTTTTATGCATTTGTATCCAAAAACAATAGGTTTTCATTTTGAATATAGATCTAAAGTAAACAAATCAACATAGATGTATCTTAAATTTATTAATGCCACTCGCAAATATTTGGATGAGATGAATGCGGACTTGTTTCAGTGTGCATGTGTGTTCAAATGATGCACATGCAATATTTTGACCAAATTCTTTTGTCTAAGTATATATATCACCTTCAAGTCGAGATATTAATGACATTTGTAGGATTGGATGATTAAGAATGGATATTAGGTACCTTGTCATGGTAATGGAAGGGCGCTTAAATATTAGGTAAAAAAGGTTTCTTCTAAGCATCAAGGTCCTAGACTAGCTCTTAACTGATGAAACTTGCCCTTTAGGTCTAAAAAGTAACTTCTATAGTTCAAAGGCCATCAAAGAGTGCTCATACCACAACATGTTACATTGTTGAGGGATATTTTTCCTTCCATTTACAAAGTGGAACCATTAGAAATTTTTGAGCACTTGACATGGGTAGTGGGGTGTAAGACATGCTTGAGGGAGAAAAATGTAGCCTTAGGATCTAAAGTAGGATGATAGGCATCTAAATCAAAGAACAATTCTTTGAGGAACCACACATAACATTTTGAGAGTATAATATCCAATTAGTTAGGATATAGGGAACATTAGAAGGCTTTGAGCTATAGGTTTGAGTTACGTTTCCTTGACCATGGTTGCGAGAAAAAAACAAAGTCCTCAAGACCTATAAGTAGCTTCTAAGGATAACCATACGTGAATTAGTACTTCAATGGCCATATAGTACCTTTCAATGTGATATTTAATCCTTAATATGAGATAAGGTATCTACAAGAAGGACTTTAGTAACGCTTTTGGTTCAAAATTCCTTGAGCATTGTCATTGGTCAAAAACCTATCCTTAGACCCTAAAGAAATATTTTAGGAATTTGGAGCTAAGAATATCATCACAAACTTGGGCCTTGGGGTCCTATATGTGTTCAGGGTGTAGGTTTTAACCCCATACAGAATTCACCTGCATAAAAATTCTAAAACACAGAAAATAAACAATGCGAGAGCATAACACATAAAACACATATACACAGATATTTTCCCTGGGTCCCAAAATCGGGACTACCAGCTTGATTTTTCATTATGTTCCTTTAAATGTTACAATACATATTTATACATGCCAAAGCATCCAATAGCATGGACCGAAAACCATCGCATCCAAAACCATGGACTGAAAATCATCGTGTCCAAAACCATGGACTGAAAACCATCGCATCCAAAAACATGTGCGAAAATCGTGCACAAAATCTCATAGGTAGGTCCGCCCAACCTAACATAGGGTCCAAAACCAAAATTTTCCTGGGCGCTGCCCTCGATCCCATAAAGTGGCGTTTCCTGCACCTCTCAAACCTCTTGTGATTCCCCTCGCTACGCAATTAGCACAATGAAGGGGGGGCTCTGCCCTCCTTCTAAGCCCTCGATTAACTACGTGGGCTAGTTGTGGAAAGAATATAACACAACCCAACATTCTCCCACTTGTTGTTTTCTTTCCACAGGGGGCCATAAGAGAGCTTAGTCATTTATCCAACCCTGCAATGCCCATTGTTTCTCTACACCAAGAGAACTTCTCAGAGGTCACAAATTTTGTCAATGTATCTACAACATTCTTCAAAGTGTCCACCTTTACCAACAACCCTTTTTGTCTTCTATCATATCCCTCACAAAGTGATACTGAACATCAATGTGCTTTGTCTTTGAACGATATGCAGGGTTCTTTACCAAGAAAATTTCACTTTGGCTATCACAGTCTATCCTTATAGCTCCCTGTACTAAACCCATATTTGAAGACAATCTCTGCAACCAAGTTGCTTCCTTGCTTGCATGAGTGGTTGCCATGTATTTTGCCTCCATAATTGATAATGCCACAACAGATTGTTTCTTACTCATCCAATTGACTGCACCTCTAAATAGGTTAAACACATACCCACTTGTAGATCTTCTCTGATCCACATCTCCAGCCAAGTCTGCATCAACAAAGCCACGAATATCCAACACTCTATCTAATCCTATTCTTCCTTGGTAGCACAGACCATAATCACTAGTTCCATGCAACTACTTGAAAGCCCGCTTCAGTGTTGTCCAGTGCTCCTTCCCTGGTTTTGACATAAACCTGCTCAATACTCCCACTGCATGTGCAATGTCTGGTCTAGTAAAAACCATTGCATACATCAGGCTACCAATTTCACTTGCATATGGAACACGAGACATGTCCTCCTCCTCTTCTTCTGTCTTGGGACACTGTTCAGCAGATAACTTTACACCTACAGGAATAGGAACCTTCACCAATTTACTATCATGCATATTAAACCTTTGCAATATTGTCTCGACATACCTCCTCTGGTTTAATCATAGCTTCCTCTTTGTCCGAACTCTTTTAATTTCCATGCCCAATATATAGTTTATAGCACCAAGATCTTTCATGTCGAATTTGGAGGACAAATGGGTCTTCAAATCCTGGATAATTTCTTTGTCATTTCCAACCAGCAACATATCATCCACATACAAGACCAGATAAATAACATGGTCACTAATTAATTTAAAATACACACAGTGATCTACTTTGCTTCTGGTGAAGCCAAGTCCTCGTATAAATGTATCAAATTTCTGATACCACATCCTTGGTGATTGTTTTAACCCATACAGAGACTTCTTTAACTTGCATACCAGATCTTTCTTACCCTTCACCGCAAAGCCTTTAGCTTGCTTCATGTAGATCTCCTCTTCTAGATCCCTGTGAAGAAATGTTGTCTTCACATCCATCTTTTCTACCTCAAAATCAAAAGCAGCAACAACAGATAAAACTAATCTAATAGAAGTTACCTTGGCAACAGGAGAAAAAATATCACCAAAATCAATTCCCGACACTTGGGAAAAACCTTTTGCTACCAACTGAGCTTTGTATTTCTCCACCTTTCCTTCTGCATTTGTATTCTTCTTGAACACCCATTTGCTGCTAATGGGTTTCCTTTCAACTGGCAACTCCAATAGATTCGAAGCCTCATTTTTGTGCAAAGATGCCATTTCATCAACCATGAACTCTTTCCAGAGTTTTCCATCCTCTGAATCTACTACTTCCTTCAGAGTTCTGGGATCATCATTAGTAATAGATAAGGCAAAATTTGAATAGAAATTAGATGGACTATACTTTTCTGGCTACCTTCTTTCTCAAACTGATCTTCTCACACCCAAAGTTTGTGGCTCTTCATCTTCTGATTCCTCCTCTACTGTAGAGTCCGATTCTTTCTACTTTAGCTCAAATTCTATCTTCTCAGGTTCCTTTGGTTGGACTTCATGTTTAATAACATCTTTCACCTCTCTGAACACCACATCTCAACTGTACACAACCTTCCTTGTTACTAGGTTCCAAAGATTATAACCCTTTAAACCATCCTTATACCCAATAAAGATGCACTTTTCATATTTACTATCTAGCTTGCATGGAAAATTTTAGGGGCTAATGTTCGCCCAGTGGGCTAATTTTCCATGATTTTTCCACAAAAAAGATTCGCCAATTTCCAATTTTATAAAAGACGATTCGCCAAATTTTAGAATATAAAATTATTTTACCTTAAAAATCGCCAACATTATAGAGAGACTATATATAAAATAATTATAAATTTGATTAATTTTACAAATATATCAATAAACATTTATAATTTTCATATTAGGGATTAGTGAGATTCGCCAATGTTTTAAACTTCAAGAAAATTTTCCATCCTTAAAATTTTCCTTGCTAGCTTGGTTCATTTCTCCTTTGGAACATGTACATATGCATCACATCCAAATACCCTCATATGTGAAAGAGAGGGTTTCTTACCAGTCCATACCTCTTGTGGAGTCTTATCCTCCAATGTCGATGAAGGTGATCTATTGACCAGGTAACATGTTGTCTCCACTACCTCTGCCTAGAATTCCTTTCCTATCCCAACACTACTGAGCATGCTTCTTGCCCTTTCCATCAATGTCTTGTTCATTCTTTCTGTAACTCCATTTTGATGAGGTGTATATGGAGTAGCCTTCTGCCGTGCTATTCCACACTTCTTACAGAATTATTGAAATTCCTTACTACAAAACTCTCCACTGTTATTTGTTCTCAGCACCTTTATCTTCTTCTTTGCCTGGTTTTCCACGATTGCCTTAAATTCTTTAAACTTGTCAAAGAATTCAAATTTATTCTTAAGGAAATATATCCATGTATTCCTTCAGAAGTCATCTATAAATGATACATAGTGCATAGACTTACGCAATGATGGAACCTTCACAAGTCCAAACACATCACTGTGCACAAGCTCTAATATCTGTTTCGCCCTCTTACCACCAGAGGGGAAACTCACCCGATTTTGCTTCCCATATACACAATTTTCACAGAAATCAAAATCTAAAGAGATATTACTCATACCTTCTACCATACCTTTACCATGAAGTATTCGAAGGCCCTTCTCTCCAATATGTCTAAGCCTTTAATGCCACAACATGGTCTTCTCTCTAGAGACCAGTAGATTTTCTGCTCCACTTTCAGGAACCATGAAACTATTGCACCCAACAACAATAGTGATACCTTACAACATGTAGAGAGTTCCAATTCGAACTTCCTGCATCAATACAAGTGCTTCCCGAACCATCTTGCAGGTATCCTTCTCGAACACTATTTTTACACCTGCATCATCCAGCTTGCTTATAGAAATTAGATTTCTGGCTAATGCAGGAATATGCAGAACACCCGAAAGTGTTCTAACACTTCCACCTTGCAACTTCAAGTTTACTTTTCCACGATCAATGATTCTAGCCTTCCTGTCATCCCCCAAGAAGACATCACCACCATCATATTTCTCATACTCACAGAACCACTCTCTATGGGGAGTGAAGTGAAATGATGCACTTGAGTCAATCAACCATGCCTCATGATCTACATATGTACTTGAAGAACCAAAGTACACATCCCCGCCTTCATCTGAGGTGGTTTTTGCCTCTGTAGAAGGAGCATCATCAGATCCCATTCCTTTATCGGGAGCTTTAGATTTATAGTCCCTTTTGTAGTGCCATTCCTTTCTGCATTTCCAGCACACCACCTTTACAGGTTTTCCTGGAGATTTAGATCTCCCTCTAGATTTAGATCTCCCACTTGATGAATTATTTTTGTTTCTATTCTGGGACCGTCCTCGTACAGACAAGGCATCACCATTCTAGTTCTCCATGTTTTTCCGTCTCATCTCCTCCATTAGCAAGGATGAGACTATTTCATCAAACTGCAAGGCAGTTGTATTGATACCTATTACAATAACCAAACTATCCCACGACTCAGGTAGAGAACACAACAAACTGATGCACTTATCTTCATCTAAAATTTTAATATCAACAGATAATAACTGACTTACCACAGTATTAAATGCATTCAGATGCTCTGTCACCGAGTATCCATCTTTCATCCTCAGGTTATACATCTTTTTCTGCAGGATCAATTTATTCACCAGAGACTTAGATTGGTATAAAGTCCCTAACTTGTTCCATAAAGCCTT
Source organism: Pinus tabuliformis (assembly GCA_031772625.1). NCBI lineage: Eukaryota > Viridiplantae > Streptophyta > Pinopsida > Pinales > Pinaceae > Pinus > Pinus tabuliformis. The sequence goes on along the minus strand of CM062804.1, from coordinate 1,289,309,311 downwards.
AGCCATAGCTTCCCCGATACATTCAACAATGTTGAATACGAGACACACAATCCTATTGTGCTCTTTGCCTTCCGATCTAACTTCTTAGAATTAAAATAAAAATAAATCTTGAACTGGTCAGCTTCCCAACCTTACAACTCACTTGATCATATTTATAGCTCCCATTTCTATTCTTTGTAAATCAGCCCTGATCAGTCGTGTTCTAGCCTTGAAACGTCAAGAACGTAAAATTGAAAACTGTGGAATATTCGAGTTTAGAACCTCAAATACCACACCACAGAAATCTGCAAACCATTATTGTTACCCTGTACAGAGGGGAAACTGGGAAGGAGCTCTGTGATCTCAAGAAAATAAGGGTTAAGATACAAAAAAGGGAATCTGATCCAACCTTCCTCAAGCATTGTTGCCATTCCAATAGAACTCTGTCTTTTGCCTGCATTAAGCACACCAGGAAAACCATGAGGTGTTTTGACGACTCAACAAATCATTAATTCGCTTGGAAATACGCAGGATCATATTTTCTTTAGCAAGGTTATCTTCAATAGCCTTTAGAGCACACTTAAAACGAGCATCAACTATCAGGGAGGACCTATGGACAGTCATCGATGCCTCTACAACACTCAAGGCTGGAAAGGAGGAACACACGACGTGGATGAGACATGATAAGAAATTACAGACGCTGGAGGAAAGATGCATCAATGGGCAAGACTCAGTTGAATCCATCAGGAAGTAGCACACACGCAAGATTACAAAACACGAAGATAGTAGGTAGCATGGATGTAGATCGATGCTACGAAACCCCAAATTCGAGTCCATCGGTAGCCAGAGAAGGAATCCGTTGTATAACAAAATGGTTAATGAATCATACAATGCAGATTATATGCATGGAGAATCGATGCTAAGCTTGAAATCCGAGTCCAACACCAATGAGAATGGTAGGAATCCATTGTCAAATGAAGTGTTTAATGATTTGAACAGTGTACATTCTAACCACGGAGAGGAACTAATGATACACAGTCTGAAATCCGAGCCCAAAGCCATCGAGCATAGAGGAATCTGCTATCAAATGAAGCATTGAATGACTCGAATAGGCACGTGATTCTAAACAACAGCGCAAATAATGAAAATAGTGACATAACTAAGGATAATGAAATGCTAAATAAATTAGGTTTAAATGAAATTAGTGTAGATTCCAGGCACGTTAACCTTGATAATAGTTTAGATAATATAGCCATAGGCTTAGACAACATAATAGATAACTATAACATTGATAAAAACACTAATGTATTAAATATGATTAGATATAATAAAATAGATAATAAGATAGATAATAATAAAATGAGACAGAATACTATGAACAACAACTTAGAAGAAAATAAAAACAACACAACCAATAGAATAGATAATAAAATAACAAAAATCCATAATTCCATTAACAATAAAAAATTTATAAATATTTCCTCTGATGAATTGAAAAAGGAAGAAGTTGAGGTCCTCAACATGGGACTCAATTTTTCCCTAGTCCCCAAGCGGATCTCTAATCAAGAAATTATTTGCTGTCTTGAAGATGGAATCAAAGCTCTCAATGATGAAGATAAAGATCTAGTTAGACAAGAGTGTGTTTTCATCCTAAGGAGAGTCAGACCTCCTAAAATCAATTTAAACCATTATTTACAGACTTAGGATACAACAATAAAGATATCTTCAAAGCCATCCAGAAAACGAGATCCAGAAACAAAAAAGATAAATCAAACAACCCCCCAACTGCTAATGCTTACCTTCCATATATTTGTGGAGTCATTGACAAGCTAGCTAAAGTTCTCATGAAGAAAGATATCAAAACTTCATTCAAACCCATGACGGCTATTAAACAAAGAATGAAATCTATCAAAAACAACCTAGAGCACCTCCAACAGAAAGGTGTTTATATGATCAATTGTTCTTGTGGGGAACACTATATTAGGGAAACAGGAAGGTCGATCAAGATAATGCTCAAAGAGCATGGTGTAGATATCTGTAATGAGAGAAATCATTCTTCGGCTTTAGCTGAGCATGCAGGCAAGACAAGCCACCACATCTGCCTTGAAAACAATAAGGTCATTGCCAATGAAAAACATCATTTTAAGAGTAAAGTGCGGGAGGCACTTGAAATCATCAAACACCCACATAACCTTGATAGGGATGGAGGCTTCGAATTTAGCAGAAATTGGATTTCACTTCTCACCCCCATTGAATAGAAGGCTCTCCCTTTCACATCACCCTTACCATTCTTCATCATGCCCGTCCTCTGTCCCCTAACCCTCACAATTACCCCCTTATCACATTCCCCTCACCTCTTAAATTTCCCTACCACCCTCTCATGCCCCCCACACCGTGGAATTTCAACCTCCTTACCCCCCCTTTTTTGAAACCCCCTCCCTTCTTTGACCCTATTGTAGGATAAACCAACTCCACCCCTATCCTAACCATAAAAATAATATTTAGCAACATGAAGAAATAATTAGTTTATATTATAGCATCATGGCTTTATATTAAGCATAATCAAGATTCAATTTAGAATACATTAGCAATAAGCCAATAACATAGGCATAAAAATCAAGACGCAAAATATTAGTATGATAATATATTAACACTTCTCTACAAACATAAACTATTAAATTGTAATTTAATTAGAATAAAATATAATAAAAAAAAAAATCACAATTTTTAAAATCAAATCTTATTACAATAAATTGACTTTATATTAAACAAAATTAAGATTCAAATTAAAAATACCTTAGAAATAAGCCAATAACATAAAATTAAATATCCAAATTCTAATATATTAAACTAATATATGAACACTTTACATATAATAAAAAAACTATTGAAATTTAATTAGAATATAATTAAAAATAAAAATAAAAATTAAAGAATCCAATCTTATTACAATAAACATATAGGTGGGATTAAAATTAATAACATCTTGAACTAATTTATTAAGTATATTATAACCATTATAGATATATTAATAAAATTAGGTTAACAATAATTCAATTAAAGAATTATTATAACAAAATATTATAGGCAAATTTATAAAATAAAATAAATAAATAATTTATTAATAACAATATAATAATAAAGAATTAAAAGAAAAATCAGTCTTGAACTGGTCAACTTCCCAACTTTATAACTCACCTGATCATATTTATAGCTCCTATTTCTCTTCTTTGTAAAGCAGTCGTGATGATGAGTCTTGTTCAAGACTCAAAACATAAACAACATAAAAATGAAAATAGTGGAATATTCAAATTCATACTTCCTCTGGTTTAGCCAGAGCCTCCTCTTTGCCCGTCCATGCCCAAAATATAGTTCGCAGCACCAAGATATTTCATGTCATATTTGGAGGACAATTTGGTCTTGAAATCATGGATAATTTCTTTGTCATTTCCAACCAACAACATATCATCCACATACAATACGAGATAAATAACATGGTCACCAATTAATTTAAAATATACATAGTGATCTTCTTTGCTTCTAGTGAAGGCAAGTCCCCCTATAAATGTATCAAATTTCTGATACCACATCCTTGGTGGTTGTTTTAACCCATATATAGACTTTTTTTACTTGCATACTAGTTCTTTCTTACCCTTCACCGCAAAGCCTTCAAGTTGCTTCATGTAGATCTCTTCTTCCATATCCCTGATAAGAAATCATTTCTTCACATCCATCTGTTCTACCTCAAAATCAAAAGCATCAACAATAGATAAAAGTAATCTAATAAAAGCTACCTTGGAAACACGAGAAAAAGTATCAACAAAATAAATTCCTGACACTTGGGAATAATTTTTTTCTACCAACCGAGCTTTGTATTTCTCCACCTTTCCTTCTACATTCATCTTCTTCTTAAATTCCCATTTGCTACCAATGGGTTTCCTTCTAGCCGACAACTCCAACAGATCCCAAGCCTCACTTTTGCGCAAAGATGTCATTTCATCAACCATGGCCTCTTTCCAAAGTTTGACATCCTCTAAATCTACTGCTTTCTTCATAGTTCTGGGATCATCATCAATAATAGGTAAAGAAAAATTTGAATAGAAAGCAGATGGACTATACCTTTCTTGCTTCCTTCTTTCTCGAACTGATGTTCTCATAACCAGATTTTTTGGCTCTTCATCTTCTGATTCCTCTTCTATTGTAGAGTCTGATTCTTCCTCCTTTATCTCAAACTCTTCTCAGCTTCCTTTAGTAGGAATTCATGTTTAATAATATCTTTCACCTCTCTAAACACCACATCTCGGTTGTAAACAACCTTCCTTGTTACTGGTTTCCAAAGCTTATAACCTTGTAAACCATCCTTATACCCAATAAAGATTCACTTTTCATATTTAATATCCAACTTTGTTCTTTTCTCCTTTGGAACATCTACATATGCATCACATCCAAATACCCTCAGATGTGAAAGAGAAGTTTTCTTACTAGTCCATACCTCTTGTGGTTTCTTATCCTCCAACACTGATGAAGGTGATCTGTTGACAAGGTAACATGTTGTCTCCACTACCTCTAACCATAATTCTTGTGCTAACCCGACACCACTGAGCATGCTTCTTTCCCTTTCCATCAATGTCTTGTTCATTCTTTATGAAACTATATTTTTATCAAGTTTGTATGGAGTAGTATTCTGCCGTGCTATACCACACTTCTTACAGAACTCTTCAAATTCCTTCATGGAAAACTCTTCACTATTATCTGTCCTCATCACCTTTATCTTCTTCACCATCTGGTTTTCCACCAGATCCTTAAATTCTTTAAACTTATCAAACACTTTAGATTTCTTCATGAGGAAATATATCCATGCATTCCTTGAGAAGTCATCTATAAGTGATACATAGTACACAAACTTACCCAGTGATGGAATCGACGCAGGGCCAAACACATCACTGTGCACAAGCTCTAATATTTGTTTCACCCTCTTACCACGAGAGGGAAAACTCACGTGATCCTTCTTCCCATATACACAATTTACACAAAATGAAAAATCCATAGAGCTATTAGACATACCTTCTACCATACCTTTACCATGAAGTATTCAAAGGCCCTTCTCTCCAATATGTCCAAGCCTTTGATGCCATAGCATGGTCTTTTCTCCAGAGACCACTAGATTTCATGCTCCACCTTTAGGAACCACAAAACTGTTGCACACATCAATAACATTTCTACCTTGCAGCTTGTATAGAGTTCCAATATGAACTCCCCACCTCAATACCAGTGCTCCATGAACCATCTTGCAAGTATCTTTCTTGAACACTATTTTTACGCTTGCATCATCTAGATTTCTTACAGAAATCAGCTTTCTAGCTAATGGAAGAATATGTAGAACACCTGGAAGTGTTCTAATCCTTCCACCTTGCAACTTAAACTTGAATTTTCTATGACCAATGATTATAGCCTTCCGATGATCCCCTAAGAAGACATAACCACCATCATATTTCTCATACTCGTAGAACCACTCTCTATGGGGAGTGAAGTGAAAGGATGCACCTAAGTCAATCAACCATGCCTCACGATCTACATGTGTACTTGAAGAAGAGGCCAAGTACACATCCCCACCTTCATCTAAGGTGGTTTTCGCCTCTGTAGAAGGAGCATCATCAGATCCCTTTCCTTTCTCAAGAGACTTAGATTTATAGTCCCTTTTGTAGTGCTCTTCCTTTCCACATTTCCATCACACCTTTACAGGTTTTCCTAGAGATTTAGATCTCCCTCTAGATTTAGATCTCCCACTTGAGGACTTATTTTTGTTTATGTTGTGGGACCGTCCTCCTATAGACAAAGCATTGCCTTTCTGTCTCTCCATACTTTTCCATCTCATATCCTCCGTCAGCAATGATGAGACTATCTCATCAAACTACAAGGCAATTGCATTGCTACCTATTGCAACAACCAGACTATCCCACGAATCTGGTATAGAACACAACAAACTAATGTGCTTATCTTCATCTAAAATTTTAATATCAACATATAATAATTGGCTTACCATAGTATTAAATGATTTCATATGCTCTATCACCGAATCTCATCTTTCATCCTCAAGTTATACAATTTTTTTCATAGGAACATTTTATTCACCAGACACTTATATTAGTACAAATTCCCTAACTTGTCCCACAAAGCCTTCCCCGTAGCTTCCCTTGATACATTCAACAATAATGAATCTGAGACACACAATCATATTGTGTTTTTTGCCTTCTGATTCAACTTCTTCCATTCTTCATCAGACATTTCCATTGGTTTAGTACCCAGATCTACTACGATCCACTGATCTTTATCCACCAATAGATCATCCATCTTGAGTTTCCAAAACTCAAAACTCTGACTGTTAAATTTATTTATCTCTATCTTTCCACTTCTCGCCATATTCTTTCATCATAAGAATCGATCCCGCAGATCTCCCACTAAACAGGGTCTACCATAGGCTCGAGAAAAATCCCTGAGCAGCAAAGGCATCCCCTTGAAGCCAAAACAACTCTGATACCATATGTAGGTTTTAGCCTCATACAAAAATTACCTGCATACGAATTCTAAAAATAGAAAATAAACAATGGTGAGAGAATAATGCATAAAAAAAAAATACAAAGAGATTTTTCCCTAGATCCCAAAACGGGACTACCAGATTGAATTTTTTCATTATGTTCCTTTCAATGTTACAATACATATATATACATGCTGAAGCATCCATAAACCCAAATCCATTAAACCCGGATAAGAACAAAACTGTAGTTCCCTTAACTGGATCTACAAAATATCATGGACCGAAAACCATCACGCCCAAAACCATGTGCAAATTCCATCCACAAAACCATAGGTAGGTCCTCCCACCTAATATAGGGTCCAAAACAATATAGTTGAAAGTGCCACTACAAATTGTCTTTTTCTCATCCAAATGACTGCACCTCCAAATAGGTTAAACACGTACCCACTTATAGATCTTCTTTGATCTAGATCTCCATCCCAGTCTACATCAGCAAAGTCACAGATGTCCAAAACTATATCCAATCATGTTCTTCCTTGGTAGCACAAACCATAATCACTAGTGCCATGAAAATACCTGAAAACTTGCTTCATTGCTATCCAATGCTCTTTCCTTGGTTTTGACATAAAATTTCTTATTACCCCCATTGCAGGTGCAATGTCTGGTCTTGTACAGACCATTGCATACATTAGGCTACCGACTGCACTTGCATATGGAACACGGGACATGTCCTTTTCCTCTTGTTATGTCTTGGGACATTGTTCGACAAATAACTTTACACGTACAGGAATAGGAACCTTGACTGGTTTACTATCCTCCATATTAAACCTCTGCAGTATTATTTCAACATACTTCCTCTAGTTTAACTAGAGCTTCCTCTTTGCCTGATCTCGTTTAATTTCCATGCCCAAAATATAGTTTGCAGCAACAAGATCCTTCATGTCGAATTTGGAGAACAATTGGGTCTTCAAATCCTAGATAATTTCTTTTTCATTTCCAATCAACAACATATCATCCACATACAAGACCAAATAAATAACACGGTCACCAATTAATTTAAAATACACACAGTGATCCACTTTTCTTTTGATGAAGCCAAGTCCCCATATAAATGTATCAATTTCGGATACCACATCCTTGGTAACTGTTTTAACCCATACAAAGGCATTTATAACTTGCATACCAGTTCTCTCTTACCCTTCACCGCAAAGCCTTTATGTTGCTTTATGTAGATATCTTCTTCTAGATCCCCATGAAGAAATGTTGTCTTCACATCCATTTGTTCTACCTCAAAATCAAAATAAACAAAAATAGTTAAAATTAATCTAATAGAAGTTACCTTGGCAATAGGAGAAAAAATATCACCAAAATCAATTCCCAACACTTGGGAATAACCTTTTGTTACCAACCGAGATTTGTATTTCTCCACCTTGCCTTATTTATTCATCTTCTTATTAAACACCCATTTGCTTCCAATGGGTCTCCTTCCAGCCGACAACTCCACCAGATCCCAAGCCTCATTTTTGTCCAAAGATGCCATTACATCAACCATGGCCTCTTTTATAGTTTGGCATCCTCTAAATCTATTGCCTCCCTAACAGTTTTGGGATCATCACAGTAATAGATAAAGAAAATTTTAAATAGAAAGCAAATGGAATATACCTTTATGGCTTCCTTATTTCTCGAATTGATCTTCTCACAGCTAGAATTTGTGGCTCTTCGTGTTCTGATTCCTATTCTATTGTAGAGTCTGATTCTTCCTCCTTTAAATCAAACTCTATATTCTCAGGTTCCTTTGCTAGGAATTCATGTTTAATAACATCTTTAACCTCTCTAAACACCACATCTCAGTTGTACACAAACTTTCGTGTTTTTGGGAAATAATATAACACACACCCAACACAACATGCTTTAACTCTGTTGGAGCAGGGGCCTAGATATATTATTCTACATCGTCATATCTCTTTAGGCAATCTACAACCAATAGCTAGTTTGCATCCTCGCCCAATCAGATTCCGTTTTTATCATTCCCATAGAGGGACTGAAGTCTTACCATACGAAGATCTAATAATTGTAATTACACATGGAGTCTATCAACTTTTGTTTGGAGTAGGATATTCTTTTTATTCAATAATAATAATTGAGCCTAGACCTCAATGGGGGCCATTTCTACCTATTTATTTAGAAAAGACAAGATATGCTCAATTGTTGTTGTGATGTAGTCCAACTGGAAACTGAATTCCTCCTTTGGGATAGTTGGAATCTCCATTTTTTCTCCATTGTAATGATCCTCCTTGCTTGCTATGATCTTGGATTGTTAAACTTGAGCTTCTATAGAGAAAGTGATAACCAAATTTTTGGACAGTTAGCATTGTTAGGATGGATGGTGGTAGCAAGTGTGTTGGCATTGATGTCAACTCTATGTAGTGGCATGTTGGTTATGATGGAAACCATCATGAAGTTATTTCAACCTCGTTGCATAGATAACATGGATATTGTTGGCATGGTGATTGTGGCATGGATGATGATTGGGCTAGTATTCATGACAATTGATTAGGATGGAAAATGCATAGTTTGTTTGGAATTTTGTGGTATGTTGCATGTTCAGTTGAATTTTGTGCCTTGGCTAATGTCAAAGGGGGAGATATAGCACTGAATTCATTTCTACCTAAAGAGAGAAGTTCAGATGTTCCTGGAAATGACTTGGTTGGGTAGTGTTCTAAATGAGATTTTCACCTGTATGCTGAAGTCTAGAAAATGCCTTTTAGATTAGTAGTTATAGCCAGTCAAAGTATGCATATTGAGAGGTCAACAGGTAGGGTTCCATGGATTAAGGTTCCACCTCTCCCTTGTGTTTTGCACGAAATCCCTTTTGTTCAAGACTTAGGAAGATTTTGGATTGAGTTTGGGACTTAGGAAATTTAGGCCTAGTCAGAGGTCAGGTCATGCAATAGAAGTTTAGAATGAAAATTTTCCCTAACCCTTGACTTGCGTTTCAGGACTAATCAGGATTAGGCCATGTCGAGAGGTGGGCCTAGTCAAGCCTAGGTGAAAGTCGTGCCTTGCAGCAAAGCTCGACAGGGGAACTTAGCCTCAACCCCTGACCTTGTGGGTCCTGAGTAGAAAGGTGGTTGATGACGTTAGTGTAAAATACAGACCTATGACACATATCATGTGTTTTTAGAATTTTTAGGTAACCAAGTGGGCCATTTTTGGGTGACGCATGGACCACTCATAGAGCACCACATGAAGGAGGTGACGTAAGCATGACGACATCTTGAAGGCTAGCTCTCGAAAGGTTTTGGAATAAGGCACAAAGGAATCGATGGACTAACTAGGCGTCGACTGACAAGGAAGTTGTCAGAGCTAACTCAGCCTTGTAGGCAGTTGATTTTTTGATGTTAGTGTCGAGAAAACCCCACCGGGATAGATCATCTTGTAAGGAAGACCATGATGGACTATTAAGGCTGCACATGTGAGATAAATGAGCTAACTAGGCATCGGGTCAAGATGGCGGAGCGACAACCAATAGTATAACATAAAAGGATCTAGGTAGAACCCACACCACACGTCATCTCGCAAGGCTCATCGTGGAGGAAATATAAGGGCACGTAGATTTTTAGCTGAGATACATGCACTAGGACACATAGTGAGAGAGTGCATAGTCAAGTGGCCAATGGTAGGAGGCGTAGGCAAGCCCCACATGACATGTAAGCCAATAAGGCTTACCATGGAGGAAACAAATGAGCATCGTGAAACAATGATGGGATAACAGAGTCGAGATGGAGATTTAGCCAGCACTTGCTAGTTCCATCAAATTATGGAAGGTTCATCTAGGACTTGGTTTTGAAGTGATTTTATGTGTTATAAGGACTAGGTGTCTTTGGGCCAAATATAAAGTGAAAGGTGTTGGGATAGGAAGGATGGGAGCTAAAGTAAATCCCAGAATGTGGTTTTGTGCACAGTTGGTAACCATGGGAGTAGAAGGTTTAATGTTGATGTTTAATCCCTTGTGGCTATAGTTCAAAGAGGTGTCCAAAAGCTATTTTTCAGTGGACTCACGTGTTAATGTGACCTATGGTCTTTGGGAAACATATAATAAAAAAGACACAATGGCTGAGCTTCCAGTGGTTCTATGGGCTAATCATGATTAAAACAGATCTTGGGATATGGAGTTCAAAAGTGAAAACAAATCAACAAATCTTTGGCATTATGGGCTAAGCCTAACACTTATGTCATATTTGGAGGCTGCTACAACTTGGAGAAGAAGGCATGAAATGGGTCAGCAACTACTTTGGCAATGTACCACCATATCGTGTTGTTGTGCCATAATTGGGCATGGTCATAGCTGAAATTAGAAAAGCTTGCGTGGCCAGGTAAATGTGCATAGTAAGTTTGGTGTTGTTGGATTAATGGTGACTATAGAGATTGTTGGTTGAGGGTAGTAACGACTATTATTTGTAGTAGTATAAATTGACTCCAGAACAACCATGCTTGATATTTATTGAATGATGAGAAGCATTAAATGATAAAGATGGTCGGGTATAGAAGTGTTGATTAAAAAACAAGAAAGTTATGTCCGGCGTACATGTTGATGTTTTTGAGTCAATTAAGAAGAATAAAGAGCCTCGTTGTGGTACATAGATGAATTGATAATTTAGTGTCATGCATGGAGAAATGTTCATGTGGTAATTCTTTAAATTAATGATGTTGCAGTGGGAAAGTAATTAGAAGCAACATCAAAATGGACAACCATGTATTTAAGTAAACTCTTGGGCAATGAAATTGACAACAATGGCTAGATTGTCATTATGTGACAGTGGAACAAAATCAAGGATAACAGATGTGAAATGTGGAGGGGGTGGATGCAACATTGTCATGTGAGATAAGAAGAGAGCTCTCTGTGTGAGAGAGATGTTGTGAGAGGCCAAGAGTTCTTGTTCTACAAAGAGAGAGGTTGAGAGTGTTCCTGTGCTAAAATGAGGGACGAGAGTCCAGTAGTGTATCTGCATTACTGCAGAGTGAGAAAAAAACAAAGTGTTGCGTGGGCTAAGAAAAGTGAAGGTTGAAAAAAAAAGAAAAAAGAACTAGAAACAAGCAGAGTGGTTACCAATTACAGTGAGCAAAAGGTTTCCTTTTAAAGTGTGGGTTAGAGCCTACATATAGGGAGTTGGTGCTTTCATCTAATGGGTGTCTGAGGAGATCTTGGAGGTTGATTCCTCCTGCAAGTGGTTTCTTGAATAAATCCATGAAGTTGTGCTTCATGGTAAACTGATCAAGTGTCTGTAGAAGAAGGGAGTCGGATCCCATGAAGAGAATAGGAGTATCCTTGGTAGTGATGAGGATGGAATACTTCTCAAACCTGTTGAAGATTCCATGTACATAGAGATAATTTAGATTTATGTGATGACTTAAATAGCGCCATTGATAGAAAAGAAAAGGATCTAGAGGAAAGGATCTATTGTAGGATGAATTTGATCTCTACTCTAAAAGCGATCAAGGAGCTATGAGAAGAAAATCTCAAGCAAAAGGTGAAATTGAAAGAATATGAGCTTGAGAATGAAAGGTTGAGAAAACAAATTGTAGACTTAAATAATCAACAAGAAGAGGCTAGAGGATTGAATGGGATGTCAACCATTCAACTAAATGAAAGAAAAGCTCATTGTGAGAGACTACAAGCTGAAGTAGTCTCATTTAGACATGATATTGAAAGGGAAAAAAAAGTTGTTCCAGTATTAGAAGCTTGAGGAGAGAATAAAGGCCTTAAATGAGATGCGTTCTAAGCAAAGATCCCCTCTCATCAATATTGATTTGGTTCTCAGAAAATATTCAAGCTGAGAAAAGGATGAAGGGTTTAAGACGCAAGAAAAGGCAGTTGAAGATCCTAATAATAATATATGGAAATAAATTGTTGGAAAGCAGTGGAAGCAACAAGAGAAGAAGAAACAATAGGATGTTTGGCAACAACATCGAGGAAAAAGGACGAACAACCAAAAGAGGCAGAAACAACATAGAATTACTTGAGAAAGAAATTCAAACAACCATTGTAGGCATATTAAGAAACAACAAAATTCCTTTCCTTCTCAAGGGAAAATCCCTTAGAGAAAAGGTATTTTCAGACATGAAAATCCCTTTTATGGGTATTATTTTTCTTGCAATAATTTTGGACATAAAGCCATGTATTGTAGATGGTGTGCAAGGAAACAAAATGCATTGGCTAGCAATAACCTAAGCTGGCCATGAGGGGTGTTCTGATAGGAATTCTTCCAAGTATAGCAATAATTTTGCTCCATTCCTAAGCCTTGATGAGTGCTACATCAATTGGAAATTTTGGGCACAAGGTAGTTGACTGTAGATATAACAGAGTATAGACCAATTCTCAAATGAAGTAGCAAAATGTAGCAACTCAAACTTTGATTATGAGGCAAAATGTAGGAGCAAATAAAGTTAAGTTTATCTTCAGCACTCTATGTCAAAGGGACTTGCTAATTAAAGGCGAAAGAGAGCCCTCTGTAATTTCTAGCTGCAATTAACATAAGCCTCAAGTGAAGAATGGAAGAAACAACCCAATTAATTTTCTCTAGCAAACAAAGTAGAGAGGTTGCAAGAGGATTTGGGTGAAGAAAGAGGAATGAAAAGAGGAGTGCCCTTTAACCCTGGTTAACAAAGAGAAAAAAAAAATAAGGGCTAAGAAGATGTTAAAAGGAAATATTGTTGTTAGGACTTGGCCAATGAAGGTTTGGATGAAGAAGGAGGATAAGATGCTCAGAGGGAGTAGATCCTTTATTTCTCTTCATTTAAATAAGAAAATGGCCACAAGAGATGTTGAATAAGTCATATGTAGGAAACGAGGAAAGAATAACTAGAGTGATGGATATAAACATTGGATCCAGTTTGGTTTCAGGGGGAGTACGCAACAATACTCTATGTTGTGGAAGAAAAGGATGAGCTGCAACATACTTGTGGAAGGACAATGATGCAGGAGCATTAACAAACTTTTCTAAACATTATTAGATTTTATTTTTTGAGGAAGTTGGATTCCTCATGCAATGATTTTAATTTTGTAATAATTAGTTAGACTCTAGAAATATTATCATCGAATATTATGTATTAGGATCACAAAAAATAAAAAGTAGCCGTAGTTTTGATTTTTCCAAATTAGTTACTAAAATAATGGGTCTTATCCACTTCTTATGGATCTTGATCCTATTTTAGATTTAGAATTATTTTTATAAATTAGGAAGTGTGTGGAGAACTAGAAAAGGAATGGAAGTATGAGTGTAAGAGGAGGAGAAAGCTAATTATTTCCATTTTGAATCCTCGCTTGATTCATTGAAGGAAGAACCTATCTTGATGTAATACATTTTCTCAAGATAGGATATTATTTTGGTTTTGGTGGAGTATTGCAAATGAATGTAGAGGCAACACACTTACTATTTGAATTGACATATATTCCAAGAAACCATTTGCTACTCTTTCATTATTCTGTAAATTTTTTGGGTGAGCGATAATATTATTGTAGTTAGGATGCATGCATAGAAAATGCTCAATAATTTCTAGTGTGGTTAATTTATGAATATTAATTCAATATTACATCATGGAAAGTTAAGCATTGGAAGAATAATTTGGTGGAACCTTGGTACCATTAGGTATCATAAAAACAATAATAGTTGCTTGAAAATGGAAAAAGAGGAGTAGCAAGAGGATAATCTCGAGGAGCACATGTGGGGAGGCCTGTAGCAAATGTGGCATTGCAGGTAGAATTGCAGAGGATGGCATCCATGGAAGTTGCACAAAAAATAGGAATTGACATGGGAGATACCATTGATGTTGAAGAAGAGGCTTCTACTGAGGAAGAAATAGAGGACACAACAAAGGAGAATATGTTGAATATGTTTGCCAAGATGTCTGCTGGGACAAATTTGGAAGTACCGTTATATGAAGGTAACTTGAATGTTGATGAGTTAATGGATTGGATACATGCATTAGATAAATACTTTGATTATGAAGATGTTGAAAAGGATAAGAAAGTCAAGTATGCAGTGACTTGAATTTAAGGATATGTATGGTGGGATGAGGTACAAGATAAATGAAGGCAGAAAGGAAAATCCAAAATTAAAGGTTAGGGTAGGATGGTGACAAAACTTAAAGGTTATTTTTTACCTAAGGATTATCATATTAATATTTATAAGAAATTAAAACACCTTAAACAAAAGAACATGACTGTTAAAGAATACACTAAGGAATTTTACAAATTAAACATTATGGCTCGACATGTAGAAGAGAATTATGAAAAAGTTGCAACATACATTACTGGTTTAAGTTTGAAATTCAAAATGAAATAGCTTGTTGTCTTTGAAAAATGTGGAAGATGCATATCAAGCAGATTTGACAATAGAAGAGAAAATTTTCCAAAAACAAAAGTTGAGTAGAGGAAGAAGTCTTGTAAAGGATAAAGGACAAACCAATAGGCAAGGAATTCAAACTCCAAAGGAGGAAGAAGGCAATTCTAGTAGTTAACCACCAAGAGAAAGTGATTTTAGGAGGAGATCATTTTCGAGAGGTAGAGGTCAAGGAAGACATTATCAAACCAAATGTTTCAATTGTGGGAAATTCATACCGTGTCTTGGGAATGCTTTCAACATATATTACTAAGCCAATGTAGTGCTCATGTGACAGAGGAAAAATGGGAAGATGGAGATCTAGTTGCAGTTGTAAATTCTCATGAGGAAGGTGAATCTTTTCTATTAAAATAAGTGTTGATCGAACCAGAAAAAGAGACCAAAGAACTTGCTCAACAGAGGAGTTTGTTCAAAACTATTTGTAAGTACAAAGGTAGGTGTTGCAAACTTGTGATTAAGAGTGGTAGCATAGATAAACTAGTCTCTATTGAAATGGTAGAAAATTTAAACTTAAAGAAGACACCACATCCTACACCTTATAAGGTATCTTGGTTAAAAATGGGTCATCAAGTTTTTGTTACTGAGTAATGTAAGGTATAATTTCAAATTGGAACTTACAACGATGAAATTTT